>CM065435.1:14542500-15765000 GCA_033030585.1 Hippophae rhamnoides
TTCCCTTTCCATCAGGTTTACACTCCAAAAACAACTCATCCACCAATTTGATTGCCTTGTTCTTTAACATCTCTTCAACCACTTCGACTTTTGCTTTCATCACCACATAATCTTCTTCGTTTACATTTTTCTTCAACCAATCTGACATTCCTTCTTTTGGTATCTCTTCCCCTGAATTGTTGTTTTCATCATTCACTACCTCAATCACATACATCTCAAAGTCCTTATTCCTTGTTGGGTAGTTCTTAGCAAACCATTCAATCCCATTTCCACCTTTTTTGTCATCTTGAAATCCTGCATCTATGAAAACTCTTCTTGGGTAATTCTCAAGTGAGTCATCCATCAAATCTGGAAGGTATTTGGGTGGCTTCAGTTGTTTTCTGGATTTTTTTGAGACAGATCTAGGTGGTTCTAAAAGCACTTCTTCTAAGTTCTTAAGTGCTGCTAATTTCTTGGTTTGTTCTGTTGCATACAAGAGTTTTCTGTTTGTGGAAATTTTACTAGTTTCATCTATTATTTTTCTTGTTTTTCTCATTGCTATGACTGTATTGGAATCCCCAAATTGCCTTAGGTAGATGATTTTGTAGTTGGATGGTTTATGGAACCCAACAAAAGGGTGATCTTCACCAAGCTGAAGAGCTACAATGCCTCCCAGCTTAACTGTTCGATCAATGAACTCTGAGACTTCTGAGAAGGTGGAGACCAAAGCAAAGTCAATACTGTTTCTGGGTATTAATCTCTGTCTTTCAGAGTCCTTTGTGGAAATAAGACCAACTTCATTTTCTTCTACAATGTTTATATATTCATTCATCGTTTCCTCATGGGTAATGAACACAGCTTTTTTTCCCATTTTGAGCATGCCTTCGTTTCTCAAATCTTGGAAGAGCAAAGGCAAAATTTCAAAGTTGACGTTGTTAGAAAGAGCAAAAACTTCTTCAACAACATTAGAAGTAGGTGAGGGTATAACAAAACTCATCCAAGGGAAGGAAAAGATAAAGAAAGCTAACACCAAAGCACGACCAATAAACTTCAACATCACCCTCAAATCTGGAAGCTTTATTATAATCAAATAATGAGGATTTGAACACAAACTTATACTATCTGAAATGGGCAAGTGTTTTATTTTCTTTTGGCTATTTGGTTGAAGAATTTGAAGCAATTTGATTGCCATTGTTGGCTTTTAGTAATAAATAAAAAGAAGTTTTGAGATGAGGGACAAAGAGGGGTGAGAAGAGCAAATGAAAAGCTTATCGATTAGCGAGTGCAAAACCTTGCAACAGTGTGGTTACCACCTACGAGAGCCAAACGAGTGGTTTGAAACCTAAGACATATAAGCATCAATTCCCTCATTCTCTGAACTTCCATATATACGTCCCAGATTGGGCAATGGTCTGTTGGTCAATTTGGTGCTCCTTTAAATATTTACATGAATTCAAAGCACGAAAATTAAAAGACTAACAAGACCAATGTTCAATTGTGCATGTAGGAAGAACAGACAGAGAGAGGTTTTGCTTTTTACAGAGGGAAAATAAAACTTGATTGGGGTGTTCAGATTAAGAAAATGATGGAATAGATGGATATATGAGATTCGAAAAAAAGAAGAAGAGAAAGATAGAGATGTCGTTTGCAAAATTTGTTATTGAGTGAAAAATTAATGGTTGGTAGCACGAAAAATAAGCTTGACCATTGCTTTTGTCTTTGCTGTATTATGTTGTCTGTGCGCCTTAGCTTGCATGAAATATTGCAGTTTTCTTAGACAAATGCTCAGATTTTTTTTTAATCTAAAAAAAAAGAGGCTCAGATATGTTGCCTTACACCCAAGTATGTGCAAGCATTTCTTAATTTGTTTTCAATAGAGTGTATTATTTTTATTTTTTTAATTTTTTTAATGAACAATGAATATATGAAATAGGATGTGCAGTTACAAAATATTGCTAATATAAAATATAAATTATACAAACTTAATCTTAAAAAAAAATCAACGTTTACTTATATCAATATTCAAAACGTAACTGGATTTAGTTATAATTTATAATATGTTTTTAACTGTTATTCATATTATTGTTCAATGTTTTTATTTTTTTTTTCTTCACAATATTCACTTTTATACAATTACAACGTACTCGTGTATAAATTCCACACATATTTGAAATGTAATTGTTATAAATGTATGTGTAATTTTCACAAGATATGTGCTAGTTGTGTGCAAGGAAGATAGGAGAAATATTAACAATACCAAAACTTAGGTTTAAATATGTTTTAGGTTGACAATGTTTTGGATGGGTAGTAAAAATATCCTTAATATTTAACTTTTTGTAAAAATATTATCGACTTTTAGTTCCATTAATATTTATATTCTTTTGATCATTTTTATTAATATTATTAATTTTTTAATAACATATTCAACCTTTGATTTTCTAATGAAAATGATCAAAATGATATAAATATTAACATAATTATAAATCGAAAGAGTTGGCAAAAAATAAAAATCTAAAAGTTAGAAATATTTATACAAAAAGTTAAACTTTGTGGCATTTGGGAATTTTTTTTTAAATTATACATCGATTTTAGTTAATTTTATTGTGATCATAATGTTACTCCACTGTGTTAAACTTATTTTTCTCAATTTAATTTGAGGTATCTCATCTTTCTGTTTGTCTTAATTTTATATTTAATGGTTTTAAATAAGCATATAAGTTCATGGCATTTAAGGATGATATTCATGAATTAAAAAGTTACAATTTATTTAGCTCATGAGTTCATCTAAAAAGTGTTTTTATCAAAAAATAATTCTCTTAAGCTTAAATAGTATTATTTTTAATAATTTGATCAATTTTTTCTAACTAGTAACAATCATATTAAAACTCAATGTTTTATATCAAACTACTCAAATTAAATACTTTCATTTTATAATTTTAATAAAATAGGATCATTATAAGACCCCACTACATCTTCGAGGATTTTATTGAAACTCTTGCCACCAAACCGAGATCTAACAATCCTGTCGGTGACTTTGTCGATGCTCCAGAGACACCATCAGTAATCTCATCGGAGGTAAATGTAATATGTTATATATAAAGATAAAGTTGTATTATAAATTACAGAGTGAAAATAAATCGATTAATCTATAAAGGTAGATGCAGTATGTTACATATAGGTATACATATAAATGTAATATATTATTTACAAAAATATATGTGGATGTAATAGATTACATCTTATGAGTCACAGGTACTTCGGTGGGTCATCGACGACAATCGTTGCAAATCATATGGAATCTAATCTTACTTTTATTTTATTGAATTTATGTAATAAGGATATTTTGGTATTTATATACATGAAACTATGAGTTTTGGGTTAAGTTTTTGTTAATCGAAAAAAATGTTATTAGAATGAAAAATATGATATATGAAGAAATATTCTCAAATTAATTACTATAATCTATAATGCAATTATGATAAAACATATTTAAAAAATAATATTTTATTTTTTCTTGTTTTACAAAATATAATCCAAATATAATATTTCTACTAATATTTTTAGTTTTAAAAAAAATTATAAATATTTTTTTATGTATTGTTTTATCTTATTTTACATTTTACAAAAATATAAATGAACTAGTTCATGAGTTGACAAATATAATTTATTTAAAAATGAAGTAAGTTGAACTTACTTCACATAAAATTTGATTAAGTTATAACTCACCTCATATAAAATTTAGATTATTTGAGTTAAATTACATCTCACCTAAGATGAGTTGAATCCATACTAACTAGGCCAGGTTAACTCATTTTACACATCTAATTATATTCAATAATACATAGGCCAGGTTAACTCATTTTACACATCTAATTATATTCAATAATACATACATAACTGTATACACTAGTGTTGTATAAAATTAAAACTTTTTGAAAAATGATCAATAAATTATTGTCATGATATTTCACTTAAAGGTGTAAATTGAGATAAAATATTAATGAGATTCATGAGATAACCTATTAATTTTTAAAAATCATCTTATCTCATCTCACTTAATTTTTAATGAGATGAGATGACAATAAAACAATACTAATTAAGATATTTTATGTCCCTAGTTGATCTAAATGAGATAAATAATAATATAAAAACAAGAGAAAATATGATAATGATAATTTATATGCAAGTTTAATATGAAAAAATGATACAACATATATTTATAAAGTTAGATCTATTAGTGTTACAATCTAAATGATATAATATGATATTTAAATGAAATAAGATACATTATGAACGCATTAGAGATGTTAAATGAGTTATGAGATAAGATGAGATAACTCACTTTATATCTCTGATTTCACCGATAAAATAGTACATAATTTTGGCTTTAAAAAAAATCTTCAATTTTTATCGATAAAAAACAAGAAAGAGAAGATAGAATAAATCTATAAAATTAATTTATAATACTTCACCAAATTACAAATATAGATAATTATAATTAAATGATAAGTAATGCATCTAGATATCTAGTAGAGATTGCTATCACTAATTTAAAAGAACATGAAGGCCACAAGTATATATAAAGCACTCCAGTTAGAGGCAATTCCTCACTAATTTACTTGTTTGTACTCATTGTTATGCCTGAATTTGATAATAAATTGACGGTTATTTATGTGCTTGCGATAAGGATTTTTAAATTTATCAGAACCAATCAAAGTAGTATACATTTGATGGGATATTGGGAAGAATAGATTTGCAATAGGATGTGGGGTTCATTTATGTATGGTTTGTTTTGTGATAGGATAGTTTAGAGACATCTTAATAAGATGATGATGATAAATAATTAGGAACATTGCTATTGAGATTGGTATGAAAGAAAAGGGGTTATTAGAAGCCATTGCTTAATTTAGTAATTTAATTGGAGAAAAGCTAGCTCAAGAGATTGAGGAGGTATTTATATATGCTTTTTGCTTAGTTTGGTAAATTGGTTTAAAATGTAAGAAAATTTAGAGAGAGAACTTGATTTTTTTTTTGTAACAATAAAAATTTATTTTGGATGTGGGATGTGGAGCACCATAACCTTATCAACTTGATTGTGAATGGGTGGACAAAATACTCTTTCATAAATCCTTCTTTTAATTCGATTGAAAACACATATTAGTTTTGGGATGAGATTAATCGATTTCAATCCTACTCATCTTCTTTGATTGGGTGTCTTTTGTTAGTTATAACTTAATTTAGCTCCATTTTTACTCAATTCATTAATGTATAAAATTATTATTCATCATGATTTGATCGAAAAAGTTACACTTTTTCAGTTTCAAATCACATATTTGAATCCTATGAAATTGTCATTTAATCTTTAAAAAAATTAGTGTATAAAATTGTGTTAACCAAATTGAAGTGTAGTTTCTGCTTAAGGTGTTTTGAAGTTTTTCTCGGTTTAACCATCATTTATGTTTTTTGGGTGAGTTTAGAAGCCTGGATTGTTGATAAGTGTTTGTTGGTTTGATTGTGTAATAGCCCAAATGAATCCTAATTTTATTATTTTATATTTTTACCAAGTAATAAGCATTATTAAAATAGTAATATTTGGTCTCGAAAATTTAGCTTCGGTCTTTTTAAAAACTGAGGTCATAAGGTTTTTGTCACAGTCCAACAAAAACCGAGGTTATAGTGTATACATATATCCACGATTTTTATCAATAACCATGACCATAAATTAAACTATAAAATTACTTAAATATGAACAAACAATGGATGTTATACACTGTTATAATTTGCTCTTTAACGGTTCTCCCAAACTTTTCCTAATGTGAATCCTCAACCTTTTCTCATTGTTTTTAAAATTTTGTTTAATTTATCAAACAACACTTAGTTTCAATGAAGACACAATCTCATTTCCCCTAAAATTAGTTGTTTGTTGCTCTCTGTATTATTTTAGAATGATTCATTACTTGAGTTTGCACTATACGTTAGTATTTTAAGGAGAAAGTGATGCATTTTGTTGGTATTGAAGCATTATTTTTGTATAACTGATCATAAAATTTTTATGAAAGTTCTTCTTGTAATAACAATTTTCTTGGTCTAACTTATATTTTCATGTTGATGTTTACTATTCTATGCAACCAAAGAGAAGATGACAATGTCAACATTAATGACTTTGAGATTTGTAATAACTATGATATGATAACATTGGGCTAGTGTGTAAGTTTTCTACTTCGTACTTCCTAAATTTGTTTGTTCATACATGTCATGTTTATGAATATTGGTTTTTTTCCAATATATGAGTGTAAGTTCTTATGTTTTTAGCTGTTTTACCTTCTTATTCTTTTGTTTCATTTGATTTTATTTACTTGAAGTAAGAATCATGGTTATATCTATATTAGTTCTGGTTCTTCTATAGAAATTATTGAGTTTATTATATTTCCTTCACATCAATGGTTGAATACTTTGTATATTTTACAAGCTTGGTTAGATAGACCATAGCTGATATTAATGATATATCAACACCATAAGTTTTACAATGCTTCATATTTATGTTGTAAATTGCTTGTTTTTCGTATTGTGTGCTCATTCATAACCTTTCTTTTCTTTACTATAACTGTGATAGATACATTATTTAGATAGATCATAACTGATATCAATAATATATCAACACTATGAGTTTTGCAATCTTCATATCTATGTTGTAAGTTGCTTGTCTTTCGTGTTTTGTACTCGTTCATAATCTTTATTTTTTTTCTATGACCGTGATAGATACAACCATACTCTACTTGTTATCGTGTTTATAACTTCAATATGTCTTTTTAGGTCAATGGCCATCAGAAGATCTTCTTACTTTTTTGTATCACATGCCAACTTGTTCAGGTTTATACTACTTGCTATAACTTCCCTTTCAAATGTTTAACTTCATTATGACAAACTAAGGTATCCATACTATAAGTTTTCATCTCTTTTTTGACCATTATTTTCATTTATGTTTTTTCTATGCTTTCCCTTTATATTGTTTTTTCAAGTCCAAAAGGGTTATTGAACTTAAGTTTGACTATGGGTTAGCTGGTTTGGTTATAGCAGCGGTTATTGAGGCATCAGAAGTTATTATCTAAAATGGAAATCTCAAGTAGTTGAATGTAAGGGTGTCCAAAAATCGGACTTGATCAAAATAAACTAAAAAATCAGACAGAACCAGACAAGTCTGTACAGTTTTATAAATGAAACACTCCAGTTTGGTTTGCATTATGTAAAACCGATTTTCAAACGGTGCAGCCCAGTTATACTAATTTTTTAACTGATTGGACCAAATCGGATCGATTTTAATAATATATTAAAAAGTTTTTAATTAAAATAGCGTACATAACAAAATCAATTTCCCCTCTTTCATAGCTTCATTCATTTCCCTCGCGCTTTCCTTTCCTCTACGAACCCTAAAACGTAACAATATCCTAGCCACCGCCTCCAGCAGTAACCATCCATCCTCGCATCGCCGCCACCACCAGCCAGCCAACCTCACCTCACATCGCCTCCAATCTTGTCATCCATGGAAGAAATAGGTATGTGATGAGCTGACTGATATATGTTTGAGTTTATGGAACTTCTACGACCATTTTCTAGATTACGAACCATGTTTCTTCCCATGATATTTATCCTTTTTCTCCTCTCTATTGCAGGTCTCAAATAATCATTACAGTCCAAACCTGAAGAAGGTAGCCCTTGCAATGTTGAGTGTTGTACACAGGAGCCTTAGAGTTGCAAAGTCTGGTGTCAAGAAGAGGAATAAGCAAGCTTTGAAAAGTCGTGACAGAAAGTGAAGTGATATTGCAGTGTAATTTTTCGTCTCGACTATTTTTTAAGATTCCAATTTTCATGAAGAGGAAATGAAACGCTTTGAGGTGTTCTTAAAGAAAATTTGGTTATATTTTTTTTAGTAAGGAGATTATTTGGATATTATTTCTCTGATAATTTTTTTCATGTGTTTTTTTGCATATTAAACTATTATGTACTTGCATCATGTTTGGTTGCTTGCACTATAGGGTAGTTTTGTCCTAAAACATAGTTTGATACATTTTTAACCTACAGTTCAAAGAATCCCAGTTTAGTCCTACTAATTAGATAATTGGACTAAAACCCAAAAATTATTTACTATACACTAGACAAAGGTTCTAAATTCTTTTTATAGCAAATGAAGAGTTTCATTCATCAATGTAAACTTCCAAATAATATCCAGAAGATACATAGCAACAAGAACATCAAAAATCAAATTTGTCCAACCAAAAACTATCAAAGATGTAGCACAATAAAACAATGGGAGGTTTCTTATTTTTATATATGTCTCCACTTTAATGTTTATTGTTGCAATAGATAAAATGAATATTTTTTAGGGAATATGAGAACTTAGACATCTATACAAACCATTGAAAACCGTTAACCAAATCGTTTGATTATAACATTTTTAATAACCAAACGGTCCGATTTGAGTAATATGAAAAGTTTAGTTTGGTTAAAAAAAATCACTCAAAATCGAACCGAATCAAATCGTGGACACCCCTAATTAAACGTATCCATTTTATTCAACCGGTGATAGCAGTAAACTTTAATAAGAGATTAGATGTTACATTTTTTTCTGTTTTATAATTAATTTAGCATTACGTTGATATTTACTTCTCAATAAACTCAATCTTCTATCTAACCAAGAAACAAAAATAATATTTTTTTATAACTTGTAGTTGCTTAACATCTAAGATATTGAAAGTAATATCAATACCAACTCCGAAGCATTTGGTGACACAAGAGTGAAGTCCATGATGTAGCATTGGAATCATGACAAAAAATGAACTCTTTCCAATTGTTACAAGTGATTGGTGTGTGCTTTTGATTTTGAGTACATATTTATTCAGCATTCATCACGGTTCAATCTTTTTCATTAATCTTCAGAAAGATAATATATCATATGATATTTTTCAATTGTTGTCCTACAACTTTTTCTTCTTTAGTGAAAAGGGCAAAGAATTGTTTTATTTTCACAGTATGGTGCTAGTTGTGATGGGCTCTAATTTTTACAAGTCCACAACACTTAGATTCTTCTTTCTTATGTCATTAGTTTGTTTGTTGCTAAGATTTTTAATGACTAGGAAATTCGTAGATCTCTAAGTCATCTTCAATGGTTCATAAAGAGTACTTATGTAATGCATGAAAAAACACCGCATACGCTTGCAAACACAAAGAAGTGTTCACATCAAATCTTTATACTCTATAATCTTTTTTATTCTTTAACTTGATGTCATTTTAATGCAGCTTCTTCAAGGAATTCCATAAAGGACTTTCTCAAATAGTCAAACTCTTACTAAAAGGGGTGGGACTGTCTGAAGTTATTTTTTTCAATCCTTAAAGAGGCAAGTCGTTGGACAAGTTCCTAGGGGAAATCAAAAACTATGGCTTGCAGTTCACAATAATAGAGAACTATGATTCAGAAGTTTGGAAGTGTCATCTGAGGTTCATGAATGATGATGGCTCTTGGACGTGCAATGAGAAGGATCATTGGTTTCCATTACTGGTGAGAATCACTTTATGAACTCTTAGAATCCACTCCTTTATTATTTATAAATATTTCTGGCAATCTAAATACAGTGAAAAGGAGAATTATTTATTGTCAATGGTCCTTGTCATTGGTGTTATTGTTCTCGCTATTGTTGGACCCCATGGTCACTAAAACTACATTATCTTTAAAGCATCATCTACTAATACTGATACTAGTATGCGGTGTTTTTTCATGCATTACATACATTATCTTTAAAGCATCATCTACTAATACTGAGACTGTTATTTACAGGGTTTTTAACTAAGGTTTTAGATATCTATAGTCTCGGTCTTATAAAAAACCAAAACAATAGATAAACAGTCTATAACCTCTCTCATTTAAATCTTAGTTTTTATAATTGTGATCATAAATCTATAATAACGGTTAAAAATTAAGATTATAAATTAATATTGTAGACGCCTTCAATTTAATGAAAATTAATTTTATAAATATAAATGAGAATATGCAAAAGCAACTTATTGGAAATAATACACACTTAGTAGAAATTAATAGAATGACGTTAGTTTGAGATTTGTTTTTATACATGTGCTCAGATGTCTAATGATCCATGTCCTTTTTCGTTAAGTTCTTTTTCATCTCAATATTACTAGTAAATTCAAAATTCAACTTTATTCTTTTTATTAGTGATCATAGTATCCAAATCATCTATTTTTTTAATTCATATAAATTCGATCCGATCTAAATTAAATTCGAAGACTTTTAATCAAAAATCAATCTCATAAAATAATCAATCAAACTAATCAAAATTTTAGCATATTAAAATTTTTTATTCAAATAAAGTGAGATTTAGCTTAGAACTTATTATGAATTATTGTCATAAATAAAACACAACATATATATTATTTTAAATTTAATCAAGATATTTCTAGCAAAATTTATTATTTATTATCAAAATTAAGATAATCACAATAATATAAGGAATATGTTTAAAAATTTATTAGATTATTATAGAGATTTATATTTTTAAATTAAAATATTAATTTAATGTAACTATTGTATATATAATATTTAAATATAACACATTATAAATAAAATATATATTTATTTATAATTTTAATACTAATTCAATTTGGATCAGATTAATGTAAATTATAACATCTATCAATCTGAATCCAAACAAATTATATATATTCTTAATTTAAACCTGATTTTATTATAAAATATAATAATCCAATCCAAAAAATAGAATTAAATTTCTCAATTTAAATAGATTGATAAAATTATTTGTCTATTTTAAATTCAAATAGCCCATTAAAAAAAACTAACATCATGTGTTTATGACATATGAGGTAAGGTTAATCTTTGATTAGTATGTAGTAAACTCTAAGGAATGAAAATTATTTGGTCACTTATTTATTTTGTTTTGTTCTAATATATCATAAAAATATTTAATTTATGTTTAATTATATCTATATAAATTAAATGAGCTAAAAATTATTTATTTTATATTTATTGAAAAAATATTAATTTTTTAAATTTTTTAAGAATTTTTATGAAGTTTATTTGATACTTAGATGTAATTAGAAACATAAAAGGACGTAGTTAGATGATTACTCAAAACTAAGATTATTCAATTTTTAATATCACATTTTTACACGTAATATATGTATTAATCTTATCGTGATAATTTCACACAAATTTATTTCTCGCATATCTTTTTTGCATTTCATGCTCAATATAACACTAAAAGATACTAATTTCTTCAATATAAATATAAAACAACACCCTATAAAATATAAGCAATGTCAAAAAATATAGAATTAAGAGAAAAATACAATAGTCACAAGAATAGAGGAGTTCAAAAGAAGATACAATTTGATGGAGATTCAAGAAGAGATTGATACTACAATTCAATATATTAATTATATTTATTATTCTTATTTTTTCTTTATTAATTTGTATGTCTTTCTTATTAAAAAATATGAGAATTATGAATACAATGATATCTAGCTACTTTATTAATCTAGAGGTCTATGAATCTAATTTTCTACATGTGATGATCTAATATTTTTATTCTAATTATGATTTCAATTTAATTATATTTTAATCCGATTTTTATGCCATAGATTATTTGGCCACAATTGATCTATAAAAATAATTAAATAGATTTGAAAGAATTTTTTTTTATTAAATAACATGTATAATTTCTAGGCTGAGATGTATGATTCTTATGTATATGATCTATAATTGGTAAACTTGATAAGTAGTATGCAATTTGATTGACATAAGAGTGTGATTAGGTTAATTACTATATGGTGTGTAGTTTAATTGACAGAGGAATACATACTAGGTTAGATTCGATTGATCATATAATTGATTGATAATTATATTAGAAAAATTTTAGTAATTCACTTGTTTAGGAAATTGACGGAGTTAGTATTACTAGATATTTTCTCAAATATCTTCTTGGATGTTAATTTTGAGTTAATTAATTACTGTTATTTATTTTTAGTTCTTTTAATATTTTTTATTGTCAAAACACATAAAAATTGGTATTTATCTTTTTAGTTTAAAAATTAGTTTCTAGCGACATAATCTCTGTGAGAATGATATTTTCTTATTATTATATTATTTGTTTGTGATACATATACTTATGTATTCATTGCACACAATTTGTGTTTATCAATGTTTTGGTGTCGTTGTCGGGGATTATAAATATTAGAAATTAATTTTAATTTTATTTTTCATAATTTTAATTTATTTATTTAATGATTTATTTTTAATTTTGACATCTTCTTTAGTGTTGTTAGAAATATATTCTGCTATATTGCATATGCAAAAACGTAAAGGAGAAATTTAACCTTTAAATCCCAAAATCGAGCATACTTGATCACTTGTATAATTCGATATAATTTATCGCTTCTCAACTTTAACTTTATTATAATTTTATTTAATTTTTATTGATTTTAGACTTAATTATTATTATTTAAATTTTATTGCATATTTGAAGAAAATAAGAATCTAAAATTTTAAAAGTATATCAACTCTAAGTGCATATTTATATCAGTGGAGAGGGATATGAAAAATAGATTTGTTCTAAGATTGAATTGATTAGCATGTTCATGTAAGTTGATTTCATGAGTGCATTGAATGATATCATGTGTAATATATACGAATCAATTTGTTAAAAACCTTGCATAACCTTAAATTGATATAATGTTAATTGATAAATATGTAAACCTCTTTGTTATAGAATTGCACAACTTTTGAATGGAATAGTTTCACTAAATGTGTATCTATTAATAGATATATATTGATGAATATGATACCCATATCATGTTAGTTGGACAGATTTAGCTTTACTTGAGAGCAAACAAAGAGTTATGTTTATGGGTATGATTTAGTAGAGTTTTTTAGTCACTTTTAAACCACTTATTTGTCTTCTTTTGTACTAATATATCACAAAAAATATTTAAGTTATGTTTAATTATGTCCATGTGAATGAAGCGAGCTAAAAATTAGAAAAATATTTTTTGAAATTTTTCAGAATGTTTTATGATTTTTATTTAACTCATGGATGTATTTAGAAATATACTTGGATGTATTTAGAAGAAAATACCAAAACTAAGCAAACATGACTATTCAACTCCTAATCTCAAGTGGTGATACGTGGCTATATATATCTTAGCATAAGAGTTTCGCATAGGTTTCTTTCTCATGTATCTTTTTTGCATTTTGGACTTAATATAAAATAGATCAATTTCTTTAATATAAATACAAAATAATACCCTATAAAATATAAATAGTATAAAAAAATACATTATTAACAGAAAAAAATACAACAACTAACAAGAATAGTGAAAAGTTTAAAAGAATATATAATTTGATAGAGATTAATGTTATATTTCAAGAGGTTGATTGTATCTATTCTTCTTCTCATTTCTTTATTAATTTATATGTTTTTTTTATTAAAAAAATGAGATTTATGAATATATTCATGTCCAGCTAATTTATTAATTTAGGGGTCTTATGAACTTAATTTTTTAGATTTAATGAACCTAATTTTTTACATTTCATGATCTAATTTTTTTAACTAAATTATTTTTTTATTTTAATTATCTTATTTAATCTTATTTTTATGGTATTAATTATTTAGTCATAATTGATTTATAAAAGAAATTAAATAGATTTGATATATTTATTTAATTGTTTGTCTTGATTAAATAACATATATTATTTCTAGGTAGAGATATATGATTCTTATGTAGATGATCTATAATTGATAAAATTAATGAGTAGTATATAGTTTAATTGATATGAGAATGTGATTAGATTAACTATTATATGATGTGTAGTTTACTTAAGAGATAAATACATATTAGGTTATATTTAATTAATCATATAATTAATTAGTAATTATATTAAACGATTTTAATAATTTATGTGATTAGAAAATCAAAAATTTAAATATTTTTAGATATGTTTTCATATTTATATTAATTTGTATTTTCCACGTTTAAGGTTTTAAAAAATGTATGGATATGATGTATTAGGCGCCGACAACAATAGTTGACAAATGACGAACATTGTATAAATCAAATCCCAAATGGATTTCGCCAACCAACATGAAGTTATTAAAATCAGACAAATAATCCACAAAATAACGTTCTGCCCAATTAATTACTGTTTTCGATCTCAAATCATGTATAAATTGATATTTATTTTTTTAATTTTAAAATTAAACGATCTTTTTAATCATCATACGAATATTTACATATCTATTATAAATAATTATTGTTATTTATTTTTAGTTCTTTTAATTTTATTTTCTTAAAACACATAAAAATTGATATTTATTTTTTTAATTTTAAAATTAATTTTTTTAAAAATAATTTATATATAAACGATTTTTTTTATAATTATATTAGTTATTTATGATACATATATTTACGTACTCATCGTACACCATTTATGTTTTTCAAATACTTGTAAACTTAGGCTCTTAAGATTGCTCTCTCCCCCTAAATTTTTCTTTCTAATTGTTGTTATAAAGCTCCTTAATTTAAGGAGCAAACATGGGGCAAAACATGGAGCAAAACAAGGAGCAAAACATGGAGCAATTCATGGAGCAAAACAAGGAGCTTAATTCAAGGAGCAATTTAAGGAACCATTAATTTAAGGAGTAATTCAAGGAGTGAATTTTCCTGTAAATAGATGTGTAATTGTAATGAATTAATCATCCAAAGTGTTCATTCCAATTGAGAGAAAAGCTTAGAGAGAAAAGCTTTTGTGAGAGAAAATTGAGAGTAATTTTCTTGGGTGTAATTGGGTTGTGAGTTGTGAGTGTTGTAAACACCTTGTGTAATTTCTCACTGGGTAAAAAGATCTGCGGAGTCCCTGGGAGGAACGTAAGCAGATTTGGCCGAACTCCGTTATCAAATTTTGTGTGTTATTTTTCTATTCTTGCTTTCTCGTAAAATCGGCTTATCGGGAATTTGCGTTATTTCGACAAGGTATCGGTATTGGTAGTGATTTACGTCAATTTTACGCAAGAAATAATCGAGAAACGATCCGGAGGAAGTCATATTTTAGTGGGAGCGATGACAGCGGATGAAGGAAAGGTGAAACTCGAGAAATTTGATGGCCACGGATTTCGGGTTTTGGAAAATGCGAGATAGAAGGATTATGCGTATCAAAGAAATCTATATCAACTCTCTCGGGGAAGAAGCGAGAAGTTTATGAAGGAAGAAGATTGGAATCTTACAGACGGACAAGCCCTCGGAGTTATTCGATTGACGTTATCCCGTAATGTTGCTTTCAGCATGTGAGGAAAAAGACCACGGCGGGTGCTTATGGCGAAATTTCTCCCATGTATGAGAGCGTAGAGCCTCAGGCTCAAAGTGCACTTGATGAGGCGCTTGTTTCAGGATGACGGAAGGCGCGATCGGTAGCTCGACATCTCGATAGAACTCGACACGGTTACAACCCGGTTGAGTTCGGTGGAAAATTGTCGATGAAGAAGTACGAGCGTTGATACTTTTGTCTTACTCACCGAGAAAATTTGGAATGCTCTTGTCACGGCTGTGAGTAGCTCGTCGGGAAGCGATAAGTTGAAATTTGTGACGATGTTCGTGATTTGGTTCTCGGTGAAGAGATCAGAGCGTAGAGAGACAATTGAATCATCAACCTCTTCGGTTTGCATACGAGTCGAGGAAGAAATTCAACCAAAGGAAATGGACGTGGTAGAGCCACTCTGAGGTAGATCGAAAGGCAGGAGGTCGAATCCGGGAATCCTAATAATTCCTATAGCAAGACCTATCGAGTGTTGGAATTGTGGAAGAAGCAGGAGCCTTACAAAAATCGGTGCAAGAATGCAGAAGGACAAACAAGTGAGAGCGAGAGGCAAATGTTACTTCCACGCACTCGGGAGGAGATGATGCGTTGATATGCTCTTTGGAGAAGCGAGGAAAGAATCTTGGGTGTTAGACTACGGAGCATCGTTCCAGCTACTTCCTGACAAAAGAATTCTTCGAGAAATATGTCCCCGAAACCTTGGAAAGGTATATCTTGGTGATGATCAACCATGTGCTATTATTGGCAAAGGTGTAGTGAAGATTAAGTTGAGCAGTTTGTTTGGGAGCGGCGAAGGATGTCGAGGCGTATTCCCGATCTCGGAAAGGAACTTAATCTCGGTGGGGCGGTTGGCAGTGAAGGCTCACCTTACGATCTTCCATGGTGATGATTGGAAGATTTCAAAGGGTGCGATGACGGTTGCTCGAGGCAAGAAAAGTGGCACTCTTTACATGGATCGGAGGCACGTTGTTCAATTCTGATTGCGGCCAATGAAACACGAAATCTGTGGCACAGAGAAATGAGGCCATATGAGTGAGAAGGGGATGAAGATTATGCACTCAAGGAAAACTTCAGTCTACGATCTACGGAGATAGAGCATGTGCGAAGATTGCATACTTGGAAAGCAAAGAGAGTCGGCTTTCGGACAAGTTGCAGAATCCCAGAAGGAAAGGCTAGAGCTTATTCAACTACGATGTTTGGGGACCAGCGACCATCTCATCTATTGGTGGGAAACACACTGCATTGACTTTCATCGATGATCACTCTCGGAAGGTATGGGTTTACTTTCTAAAGCATAAGTCTGAAGTATTTGAGGCTTTCAGAAGATGGAAAGCTATGGTGGAAAAATGAGACGGGTTTAAAGATCAAAAGCTCGGAGCATAATGGTGGTGAATATGAAGACACGAGATTCAAAAATTTACGCTATGAGCACGGAATTAGAATGGAAAGAAGCTGTGCCCAGGCACGCCTCAACACAATGGTGTAGGCGGCGTATGAGCCAGAACGTTGTGAAAGAGCCGAAGCATTCGTATGCGATCAGTGCAAAACGATGCAGGCGAAGCGGTCGACACGGCGGCTTGATCAGCGAGAGGCCCGTACATTCCCATTTGGAGCATAGAATACCGAGAAGGAGGTATGGAGCGGAAAAGAGGTGAAACTATCACATCTAAAAGTTTTCGGTTGTGTAGCATTTGTGCATATCGGTGATCAGCGGGAATAAGCTTGATCCCAAATCGAGAAATGCACGTTCATTGGCTATGGTGAGGATGAGTTTGGCTACTGCGCATTTGGGATGTGAAAAGAAGAAAGTTATCCGTAGCGGAGATGTGATTTTCAACGAAAGGGTGATGTATAAGGACATCGTAAAATGAGCGCCAATGACTCGGAGGCGAGGAATGAGTCGGTATTTGCGGTCTGAGATGATGTCCCGGATGCCCTTGCAATGAGAACCAATTGTAACAAGTCCTCGACGGAGGAACTTGTTGGACAAAACGGTACACGGCATTCGACACGCCTGACCTCTTCTCCGGCTCACTGTTGAGAAGGTCTTCTCGACCTCGTGTGCCTAACGGAGATACATGAACTATATTCTTGGTCGATGGAGGGAGCACGAATGCTATGATGAAGCTTGTCGGACTCGAGATTCCAACAAGTGGGAGCTTATGAAAGAAGAAATGAAATCTCTCATCTCGACGGACATGGGAACTGGTGAGTTACCTATGGGAAAGAAGGCAACATAACAAATGGGTGTCTGGTGAAAGAGGGCAGTGATGGTTCCAGAGATACAAAGCCGCTTTAGTTGTCGAAAGGGGTTTCTACCATGAAGGAAGGAGTTGACTACGGTGACATTTTTGCTCCCGTTGTGAGCTCGATACTATCGGATCGGTATTGAGTATTGTAGCCATTGAAGATCTTCATCTTGAGCAGGTTGGATGTGAAGATGCATTCCTTGTGGAGATTTAGATGAAGAGATTTACATGTACCGACGAAAGTTTCTCGAGAAGAGGGGGAAGAAGAACATGGTGTGCGGACTTAAAAAGAGTTTGTATGGCACGAAACAAGCCTGAGACAATGGTACAAAAAAATTTGTGACTTCGTACCTGCAGGAAGGTTTCAGTATGCAATCGATCATTTGTTGCTACTTGAGGAATATAAGTCCAGTTATATCATTTTACTACTTTATGTTGATGATATGTTAGTAGCGAGGTTCGGATATGGATGATATTAAAGGTTAGGCATGGCAAATTGTCGAAATTTGACATGAAAGACTTAGGTCTGACAAAGAAGATTCTTGAGAATGCAAATCACAAGAAATAAGAAGAAAGGATCCTTGCGGTTATCTCGAGGCGACATCAATCGTGTTTTGCAAAAGATTCAACGTAGGCGTGCCAAGCCGGTTACACCGCCAGCAGGTCCATTTCGCCTATCGAGGATCGGTCCTGAATGAGAAGAGGAGAATTCATGGCTAAGGTTCCTTATGCCTCGGCCGTTGGAAGTTTAATGTACGCGATAGTGCATGCGAGACCGGTTTTGGCCGTGCGATTAGGAGTTGTTAGCGGTTATGTCGAATCCAGGAAAAACTCATTGGGAGCGATCGAGTGGATTTTGAGGTATGCGAGGGCACCACGAAAAGTGCTTGTACTTTAGTAAAGGAGAGTTAAAGTACAAGGTACGTAGACGCGGACTTTGGAGGTGAAGTTGATCGTAGAAGAAGCACCTGAGTTATATATTCTTGTTAGAACTACGGTACATTGGTTGGATGTCACAAATACGAGAAAATTGTCAGCTACATCAGCTACGGTGAGTATGTAGCGATGGCCGAAGCTGGTAAAGAGATGATATGGCTTCAAGGTTTATTAGTTGGGATTAAACGAAGAATATTGCGTAGTGATGGTCAGTGCAATACAACATGGCGCGAAAAATTGACATTTCATTCGAACAAAGCATATTGGACTTCGTTATCACTTCATCGGATCTACATTGGAAGATGATGTGTTAATCTTGGAGAAGATTCAAGGAAGCAAAAATCCGAGCATATGTTAACAAAGGTGGTGACTATTGACAAGCCGAAGTTGTGCTTTCAACTTCGGTTGGTCTCTTTAAATAAAGACTAGAAAAGGCTGCTGCGTTGATCAAGGTGTGAAAAGGCAGTTGAAATCGGTCTTGAGTGGGAAGATTGTTATAAAGCTCCTTAATTTGAAGACAACACGGAGCAAAACATGGAGCAAAACAAGAGCAAAACATGGAGCAATTCATGGAGCAAAACAAGGAGCTTAATTGAGGAGCAATTTAAGGAACCATTAATTTAAGGAGTAATTCAAGAGTCAATTTTCTTATAAATAGAAGTGTAATTGTAATGAATTAATCATCCAAAGTGTTCATTCCAATTGAGAGAAAAGCTTAGAGAGAAAAGCTTTTGTGAGAGAAAATTGAGAGTAATTTTCTTGGGTGTAATTGGGTTGTGAGTTGTGAATGTTGTAAAACCTTAGCGTATTGTAATTTCTCCCACTTCGATTAAAAGATCTACAGTCAGGAGGCAGTAGCAAGATTGGTAGCTTCAGTTATCAAATTTTGTGTGTTATTTTTCTATTCTTGCTTTCTCATAAATCTAGCTTATCGGGAATTTGCGTTATTTCCCAACAATTGTTTGTTTAATTAAACACATTATTTTTATTAATTTACTTTTTTGCATATTTTGTTATATATGGATGCCTTTTCTTCGTAAATTCACGTCTAGATTTCATATTTTTGTGTATGTAATTTAAATTTTGATTTTCGATGTATAGAATTTATCTTAGCAAGAGTCATACAATGCATGAATGGATAACTCAAAGACCAAGGAATAACGTTCAAAAAAGTCTATTCCATTACTACAAATATTTTTCATTAATTTTTGTTATAATTTGATAAATTTTGTTTTCTTATTTAATTAGTCATCTCATTTAAATCAATGAAAATTTTATTTTCTAATTTTATTTTTCCAGCAGCCTTATTTTTAAGGAAAAGGAAAAAGAAAAAAAAAATAAACTTTTCGGTTGCCTTAAGGGAATGGGATTCGATTTGAAACTGTGCATATCCTAACAAGCTGATTCAACATCTAACGATGAAATCAGACAGCCATCGCTTTTCATATCCAATTGACTAATACAAAGTCAACATTCAAGAACAGTGGCTCTTTATTTTTTTATTTTTTTATAATTTTTGCATGAAGTATATCCATTTAAGTATTTAACAAATATGCTTTAATCGAAGAACTATAGCTCTATAAATAATGCCTATCTTCATTCCCTATCATATTGAAGTTGGACAAAGATTATCAAAAGAGAGAAAGAAACACAAATACAATGTCAGATTCAACTTGTGATGGTTAGCCAGCTACTTACTAATTATTTAGTTTTTCATTATTTTTGTAGCAGAGATAATATTATTGAAATTGATACCTTTAAATTATAGTATTATTATTTTAGTATTCTTTTGACCCTTAGTCTCAACTTTGATGCATGAAATATTATATTTAAATTATTGATGTATATTTTTATCCAAATTTAACATTTATTGATATCTCTAAATTATTTAATTCTTTTGAATTATTATAATTTATTGAAATTATTGTTAAATTTGAACAAAAAAATATTTCAGTAACTTAAACAGGTATTTTATGTGTTTTAGTTAAAAATAGATGTCAAAAATTAAGAATAACAAAACTAAGAATAAAGATAATTCAAATATAACAATCCATATTTTGGATTTTTTTAATTATATTAATAAAAATGCTTTATACTCCTTTTGATTTATTAATTAATAATTAGGAGTTTTTTTTCTTCACTAAATTCTCTTATTCTTTTTTCTTTGAATTAATGATAATATTATTCTTTGTAATTTCAAACCGATGACAGAAACTGGAAAGAGCTCATGGCCAGAGCTGGTTGGAGTAAATGGGCAAGCAGCATCAAGCATCATTAATAGAGAAAATCCAAAGGTTAGCACACACATTGTGAAGGAAGGAATGATGGTGACTATGGATTACCGTTGTGATAGGGTCAGGATTTGGGTTGATAAGTATGGTATTGTTAAGGAGACTCCTCACATTGGTTAAGCAATTAACCCAAATAAAATCAAGTGTTTAAGTTATTTATTAGTATTTTGCAATGGAATAATACTATGATGTAATGTGTAGTAATAATTAATGTTGGATTCATTATGTAATTTATATAATTGAAAAAATAAAATTTGAAATAGCTAGTATTGTGAATTTTCTTATAATGCACAACATATATATGCTTGATGTGAGTTGGATTTAATGTATAAAGTTTGTACATTTGTCTGTGTGTAATAGTTTGATGCAGTCCAAAAATTAATTAAAATACATTTTTTATATATATATTTAGTTTTTATTATTGTTTTATTTTTTCTTTCAATATTTTATTTCTTTTATACTTAAGTATTCAAGTTTAGAATAGATTTTATATATAATTATGTTACTGCTTGTAAGACAAGCATATTTTGAAAAAAGGGAAATAATTTTGCTTGTCTGATCAGTCTACAAATACGTAGGCTTGTAGTTATAGAAAAACCAGAAGAAATGTTGAGTTTTTGTTAAAATTGAGAGTTTATTGTCTAATTTTTGTTCCAAATCAACAGATATTGGTATGAATCAATGATGGCTTGATATATCTGGTCATATGCGATTCAACGAGAAAAGTCTTATTTTGAAATAAAATCAAAAATATTCTTAAATTTTGAAGTATCTTTAAAAATACTCTTAGATTTTAAAAAATTCAAAAATATCTCTTAAACACAGCAAAAATTAAATATAACATAAGTAAATAATAATTTTTAATAAATAAATATAAAAAAAGAAACAATAGAGAACCAAAAAGTAGAAATCAATGAATATTAGAATTAGAAATAGAATATATATCACGATATTTTTTAGAAGAAATGATAATTAGTAAAAAGAAATTCGATGAAATTTAAAAAAAATTAAAAAAAATAAATATTAAAAAATTAAATAGATTTAAAGATCCATCATTTTCATCTTTAAGAAAATTATTATAAAAAAAAGACATAATTTATTATGAATTAAGTAATAAAAAATGAATATCAATATTACATATGCAAAAAGAATGTATAATGTACTATTAATTGACATAGAAGTTATTATGAAAAAGTTATCAAAATTCCTCAAAAAGATAAAAAAAAATTGATACATTAATATAGAAAAAATTCAAATATTAATACAAATTCATTTTAGAAAAGGAATAAATACACCAATAAAAATATCATTTTTATATAATAGAATAATAAACAGGAAATATATTATATTATGAATGATCCATGATAATTTATGATACCATAAATTAAAATTCATAACATACCCTAGGTTTGCTATTAATATTCATAATAAAAATTTAAACTAAGTACTAAGTCTAGTTTATAAATTTATAATAGGAGACTTAATGAAGGAAGAAAATAATTCATTTTCAATACATAAATAGTAAGGTATTCATGAACAAATAGTTATAATAGTGCAATATATATATAAAATGAATTCATAACAATTGACAAAATATTCCAGGAACTTGGTCAAATAAAAAATCTAGAAATATCGACAAACTTTGAGGAATTATACTTAGGCATAAAAAATAATTCTTGATATTAGGAATAAAAAGTAATGTTACAAGAAATAGTAACATACTAAGATTTATATTTATAGAATTTGAAGGAGAAACTTTCAATAAAGAATAAAAAGTCACAAAATTAAATAAAAAGTTCAAATAATGAAAGCATTAGTTCATAATGTCATATTAGAAAGAAAATAATGTTTCAAGACGTACATATTAAAAATATACAATTAGAAATAAATGGGAGCTTAGTAGGCATAATAAAAAATCAAATAACATTAATGACTATTTTAAGATTCTAACTGAGGAAATAGACTTAGTCTAAGAATTAAACACAAAATATTTACAAGGTATAATTGAAACATAAAAAGAATTATTAAGAGAAATAAAGAAATGTGATTATAATAAATTACAACAAAATATACATATAGAATTTACATAACTAAAAAAAGATGTATATAACAAATATAGAAACAATGATATTATAAGTCATAAATACAATCCCTTAGAAGTATTAAAGTAGTAATCACCTATAAGATCATATGTCCTTATATTTAATAATAAGAGAAGAAAAAAAATGAAAAAAAAATATAATTTCAATTTAATAGAATATAAAAAAGAACTAGTTACTCTATTAACATTAACAGAAGAAGAACTAGAAAAATATCATAATGAGAAACTTTGCAATATAAACCTAATCTTGATATCTAAAAACAACATGAGTAAAAATGATTATAAACTAGAAATCATGACCCCAAAATGTAATATAAAATCAATTTTATTACAAGTCTTTTACGAAGAAGAAACATATGATCCACACAGGGAAGAAAAAAGTAGACAAAGGTCAAGATAACCTAATATTTTCAATAAAAGAAGACAACCACCTAAAATAGAAGAATGATTACGTTAGAAAACTAGAGTTAGTATTCCATCAAAATTCAAGCTTCATGAAAATTATAGATCTGATCTCTTAGATCTAAATTGTATAAAAGATATGAAAAAAGTCTTAGATGAGTGGGTTAGTGATATGAGTGTATTCATACAAACCTTTTAAATTACACAATCAAAACATTAAACTTATAAAGTTTTAGTATCCCACAAAATGACAGAGAAAGTTAAAATTTGATTTTCAAATTTAATAGACTAACAATATTTATTAATACAAGAGAATGTTTTCATAGGAAAAGAATATTTAGATATAATAGTAAATAAAATTTACAAGAAATTTATTGGAGAAGATAGAGGAAGAAATATTATTGAATCTAGTGAAAATAAAATTAATGAAGCCAAATGAAATTTAACAAATATGAAAATTTGTAACATGTGTTACATAGATTCTTTTATTTGTAAATATGAAATATATAATCATAAATCACTACCCTCTATACAGGCCATATATAAAAAAATGTTTTTTTTCAAAAATTACATGAAGCGAACATAAGAGACGATTATGATGGACCCATTAAATTCAGATATAATAATTATAACTTTTAAGTTAATTAATGATCTTAAATGTTTAAATATTTACTTATATCAATTTATAATATTGATAAATAAGAAGATGAAGTTAAAAATAACACAAAGTTATGATTAAATTTAGATATAATAATTATCACGCATAAGTTAATTAAAGATCTTAAATGTTTAAATATTTATTTTTATGAATTTATAATATTGATAAGCAAGAAGATGAAGATAAAAATAACACAATATTATAATAAAAAAATTAAAGAATTATTTTTAATCAATAATATACAATAATTAACAATAGAGTTAAAAAAAAGTACATCTAATTTTGTATCATAACCATAGAAAAGTTAACAAAAAATATATTAATAGTATTAATCATAAATTCTAAGAATATTATAACATTTTTTACAAACTTTAATAACATAATTAAAAATATCTTAAACCCCAAAAATATTTTAGATATATTACCTATTATTTAGATTATACTTTGCTATTTATCGGTTTCAAATCATTGGATTTTAAAATTTTATCTATTTTCTTTTCCCACTTTTTCTCACGCTTTCTACTTGCATTATCTGACATTAAAGTCAACTTCTATCGACATAAATTAGTATCAGAACCAACATTTATTTACTATCAAGTGTTATAAGAACCAAATTTTTAACTGCATCAATTGATACAAGAGATCAATTGAGTTTGTTTTGACGACTAAGTCCAACTATATTTTACGGTGAGCCACAAATATTTCAAAGTACTTGGTTGACTCAAAAACTCAGACTTTGAGAATAAGGCAACAATCTCCGACGAGGTGTCCATTATTAAAGAGAAACACAAAATTAATTGGATTGAGCACATTGATTTACCCATTAAGTGGGATAAAAAGTTGTCTTACTTAAGTTATTTAATTTTCATATATATGCCAAAATTTATTTTCAACTATGAAAGTCTCCTTGAAGAACAAGTTGACATCAAACTATTGAAGAATTAATTTAAAGACGTAAACAAATTTTACAATGATATAAGGTACAGGAAAAATGCATTTCAATCATAGAAAATTCGTGAATTTCAAGACAAGTTTGAAGCCGATCGAGCTTTTTTCAGAAGGGAAGAACAATGCAGTCGATCAATACTATATTGCTATTCTGATTAATTTATTGGTTTTTAACCTGTCCAAAACTAGTTTTTCATCAAAAAGATGAGTTTTTTCGAGAAGGGAAGAATTTCTGACGAGTTTTGTTGAAAAGGGAAGAATAATATGCAATCAATTCAATGCTATTGTGATTTGTTGATTTTTTGGTCAGTTTTGGCCTACACAATAAAAAAAAAAGTCCAAACAATAAACCCAAAATAAAAAAATAAAAAAATGGGATATTTGAATACTTGTCATAATATTTAGGATACCAAAATTGAATGAAATCAGTCATATGAAAGATAAATGGTACTGATAAAAAATGTGTACTAGGCCGAAACTCCAGTAATTCTCATAGCAAGTTTTCAAACCAATGATTTTTATTTATTTATTATTTTTTTTGGAACCGATTATCAAACTTGAGAATTTATTTATTTATTATCAAACTAATAAAAAAATTATTTTTTAAATGTGATTCAAATTAATGAAATTTTACAGATAAATTTGTATAGTGATTACTTATACATCAATATTTTTAAATCAATTAAAAAAACCTATTTTGTGTCTGTTAAAAACTAAAAATCACAACAATATTATTATGAGTGTTCAAAAATCAGATTAAATTAAATTAAATCAAAAAATTGGATTTGATCTGATCGGATCAAACTAAACGTCGATATAAAATATCTGTTTTTGTGTATGAAAATGGTCATTTTTATCTCTCTTCCAAAACGGATACGTTGCTTTTAGATTTTATTATTTTCTGATTTTTTATTAAAATAATTAAGGGAAGCTATCAACGACTAATAAAAAAGAGAGACTCGATTAGAGATGTAATATCGGCTGGTTATCTAGGTCCATCTTAGACTTGAATCAATATTAACTTAATTCAGATCCTGTTTATTAATTTACGTATTTTAATGTGTTGGAATGGCTAACTCTTAGTTACGTTTCACCTTTAGTTTATTTATTTATTTATTTTTAAATATAATTAATAACATAATATTTTTATTAGTTACATTCAAATCTATGTTACAAATTTATTTTAATTTTTAATATATAATTTTATCTTTTTATAAATCATAAAAATATAAAGATTTTTTATTTTATGTATAAATTATTTTTATATAAGAAAAATAATAAATTCTTAAGTTCAATATTTTTTAATAAAAAATAAAAAAAGAAATAGATTAGATTAGATTACATTTAATTTTTCTTCTATAAATGACTTTAGATAAGGAATGAAATAAGTTTCTTAATAGATTTTTTTTAATAGAAAAGAAAATAAATAAATGATCAATTAATTTTGTAAATATATTTTTTATTTACTTTTTTAATATTAAAATAACTTTATATTGATATTAAATTAAAAAATCTTTAATTTAATGTATTTATTAATAATTTAAATTCTTCTTATTTTTATTAACGTGAACTTTCATCGTTTCATAGATGATTTAGGGTATGATTTTTTGTTTTCACATAAATAGATTAACAAAAAAAATAATACAAATAAAAAAATAATCAAAAAATTTTCATTATCTTAATTTTTTGTTTTTTTTTAAAACAGTTAAAATTATAAAGTTAGTATTTTAAATAAAGATAAAAAAAATTCAAAATAGATTAGTTTATAACTTACTCGGAACAAATGACTGTTGTTACAGTGATTTGGGTTGTACCCAATATCCAACCTTAGCAAATATCGACAAAAAAATTATGATAAAACTTTCAAATACACGAATAATGCCAATTTTGCATACTCTTTTTCTTCTAAGCATTCAGATTAATTTTTTGTATTATCTTAAAAGCTGATATGAAAAGTCTTTTTAAGGCAAAACCAAGTCAAGGATATATATATATATATATAGGCCACTGGCATCCATGTCCAGTTCACCGTCATTTACTAGTCGTAAGATCTGAAATATATCCCTAATCATATATAGTTTAAATATTACACAATGTTAAGAGAAAACTTGAAGAAAATAATATTATTATTTTTTATCAACATGCACTATCTTAATTACTTATTTTTCCTTATTTCAGAGAGAGAATGATTTTTCTATTGTTTGTAGAATCGTTTACTTACGAGATAATATTAGTTGTTGTTAGGGGAAAAAAAAAGGAATAAAAGCTACCTCAAATTAGCTTGGCTGAATTAAAGTTATTTTTACATGGTAATTGATGGTGGTTTTAAATCATTATATTTCGAATAAAAAATATTACAAAATTAATTAGATTCAAAATCCATGAAAGAAAATTGGTAATACCTTAGATGTTTCGATTCCACCGACTCAATTATATTTTAATAAAAAAAAATTACTAGTTTTTTACAAAAAAAAAAAAAAAAACTTATTGACCTAAAAGAAGAAGTCATACATACTCAACAAGTTGAGTTTTTGGGAATTTTCTGACTTCATAGATTCGATATGGCCATTGACAAGCAAGATTAAGAAACTTAGAAGTGCATATATATTTAAAATTAATGTACTCAAATTGATCAAGTTGAGATTGATGACTTTGAATTTCAGATCCTTGTACAAAAGGCCTTGTAATAAGGTTGGTTAATTTACAGACAAGCTAGAGGTTTTCTCCAGGCAGTTTCAATTCTTTTTCCCTCTTTTTAATACAATTAAAACTCACACACGTACTTATATAAATGAATTCAAATCCAACCTTCAACATTCTCAAATTAATTTTATATATACGGTTAACTACAACAGTACAAGGCATTGGTTTCAATTTCAATTTCCATGAATACATACACTTAATAATTTGGTTATTTTACAATTTCTATCTACCTTCCATACTTAAATGTGTAATTATATTTGAACTTAAAAAATAATAATTTGGTTTTTTTACATGTAAAAATTAAAAAAAAAAAAAGTCAATAACACTTGCATACAGGGAAGACATTTGACAGATGCTTATAAGTCCTTTATTTTTCATTTTTTATTAGCAAATGGTAGGGAAATTAACTATTAATTTATGTTAATAAGCAGGCTGACTAAATATATGAGATCTATAAACAAAAAGTCTTGTTAAAAAAATATCTGCTTCTGGACTATAATGTGATTATTCATTCAAATAAATTATATGTACCAATGTAAGCCGTTAATTATCAGTAAAATTACTCATTTTATATATATATATATATTATTGAATTAATCATAAATAATATATAAATAAGTAGTTTATGTTCTCTCTGTATAACATACACACTATATAAACATATTATTTTGAGTTAATTCAATTACGTATAACATGGATATATTATTTTATAATCTAACTCTATTAATTTTTTAAAAATAATATTGTTTTTGTTAGTTAAAATAAGAGATGTCTAATTTAGAAAAAAATTTATAGAATGTGGCTTTTTATATTGTCAAATATGGAAGTGACTAACTTTGTTTGAATGAAGAATGTGAAAATTAGTAACTTAATTTTGGTGAATGAAAAAATGTTTAGCATATGAAATAGGAACTTGAAGGCTATATAAATATGACTTCATTTCTTCATTATTAATCATCCCAAAATAAAGAAAAACTTGTATGAGAAGTTTTTTGAGTAAAAGAATTTTGTGGGAAAATTTTCTTGGGCTTGTAATTGCTTTTGTCTTTTGGGTGTGTGAGAAAATTACTGAGAGTGTGATTGTAACAATTTTTCACATAGTGAATTTTTCTCTGGTTATGTTATGTATTTTCTATTTCTCTGTTTTTTGATATTCTACTAAGGAGTATCTTAGGAGGAAAAATTTGTGATTATACAATTTGATCCAAATTTCCTAACAATTGGTATCAGAGCCAATTTCAAAGAAAGAAGCAGAAATGTCAAGAGTTAAGATTGACATTGAAAAATTTGATGGGAGAATCAATTTTGGCTTATGACAAGTACAAGTTAAAAATTTGTTGATCCAATACGAGTTACACAAAGCATTAAAGGTTAAACCAACCCTTGTTACTGGTACTGAGTCTAGTAAAACCAATATAAGTGATGAAAATTGGGAATATCTTGATTTAAGAGCTGTAAGTGCAATTCGGCTTTGTTTGGCCAAAAATATTCTTGCAAATGTGCATGGAATATCTATGGCTAAAGAACTATGTGAAAAGCTTGAAGAATTATATCAAGCAAAATGCATCTCAAATAAGGTGTATATGAAGGAGCAATTTCATGCTTTAATTTGCGTATGAATGAATGAACTATTATGTCTGACCATCTCAGTGTTCTCAATGGTATTATCTTTGAACTGGAAACCATTGGATTTAAATTTGATGATGAAGATATAGCTTTAAAGCTCATCTAGTCTCTTCCATCTTCTTATGAACACATGAAACCTATCTTGATTCATGGAAAAGAGAAAATAGTTTTTTCAGAAGTTACCAACAAGCTGTTTTTTGAAGAAAAAAGACTGAGTGGTGGAAATAATGTTTCGTTTGAAAACTCAACATTGGTAGCTGACAGTCAGAAGAAAAAGAATTTCATGAAAAATAAGATAGTGTGTTGGGGGTGTGGACAATCTGAGCACCTCAAAAGAAATTTTTCGAAAGGTGGTGTTGATTCGACAAGAAGCACAAATATCGACGGTAATGCTAACAATATGTCTGTTTTCAAATACTATAGGGATGCTCTTTGAAAAGAGCATGTACATCCTTATGGCATGCCACTAGTCTCCAAATATTGCCATAAAAGATGATGTGTTACTACTAGTAGGTCCACAATTTTGCACACAGACATTAGCTTGGTATAGATGCTATGTGTGTGGTGGAAAGGATGTTGATGGCTAAGGAACTCTCAAGAAACCAAGTGTGAGAGTTACACCATAAATTTTAGCAAATTTTTGGATATGAATCGATGTGAAATTCTTAGAATTGGTGATTAATTCTAAGTGGATGTACTCTTTATGGTGGAGTATGATAATTCTCAGTGTAGAGAATTATAACTGTTGTAATAAACAGTATTGTAATGGTAATTATGTTTATTTTTAATCAAGATGAAGATTATTATGATTAATTAAAAAGAATGTTGAGTTTTTTAGTCAAAATAGGATGTGCTTAATTTAAAAAAAAAATTTATGGGAGGTGGTATCCCATATTGTCAAAGATGGAGGTGTCTAACCTTGTTTGAATGAAAAATGGAAAAATTATGTAGCCTAATTTTGATGAATGGAGAAATGTTTGGCATATGAAATGGGAACTTAAAGGCTATAAATATGACTTCATTTATTGGGCTTGTAATTGCTTTTGTCTTTTAGTTGTGTAAGAAAATTAATGAGAGTGTGGTTGTAACAATTTTTCACATAGTAAATTTTTCTCTGGTTGTCTTTTGACAATGAAAATGAGTTATGTATTTTTTTATTTTGTCTATTTTTTGATATTTTACTAAGGAAGATATTGGAAAAAACAATTGTGATTATATTATTTGATTTAAATTTTCTAACAATATGTTGAGGAATTTCGATCTATTGTACTTGTAACTCACATTTACATGTAAAGTTATTGGTAGGGTAATTTTATCAAAATGTATGTAGTAAATAATTTCTAACACGCATCCTTGAAAAAATAAAATTAAAGAAATCTAATGGTGACGACTTTTACTTTTTATTTTTTCTTGACTTATAATTCTAAACATGTAATGTTTATGTTTTTAATCATTGAAATTACATATTTTCAATATACTACTCATGTTAAACGTGTAAATTTACACTTATAAATTAAATAGGGAATTATTTTTATTTTTATTGATAAAATTTTATTATAATATTTAAATAAATAGTAAAAATAATTATTAATTTTATAAATATATAGTATATAATTTATTTTTAAAAGTAATATTTTATTATTTTATATGAATATTTGAGTTTAATGTTTTTGTATGACATAAAAATAACATAATAAAATGTTAAATAAAATAATTGTCTTGATCAATGTTTCATGAATAGATAAAGAAAATATGTATTATATATATAAAGAAAATAGAGTATTTTTAAGTTCTAAAAGTACAAAATGTTATAGATTAAATTATTAAGAGAGTTATTATGAACATTATAAAAAAATTACCAAAATTAATTTTATAACTTTATTTCTTTTTATAATATTAAAAGATTAATTTTAAGGCAAATGACAAAAAATAATGTTTAAAAAAATTGTACTCAAATGTGTCTGTGTTATTTTTTCACACCTTCTTGTATTACCATATTATTAAATAAACTCTCACTCATTCATTTTAAGCCAATATTTGAATCACATAAAATATTCTTTGAAATAAAAAATACCAAATAACCTCAAAATAAATTATGATCATATTATATAGTAAACTATATATATAATATATATTGATGTCATGGGTTGAGAAAAGTAAAGATGTATCAAAATAATTACATGTGGTCTCTAACTATTTTAATTTTATAAAAAAAAATAAAAAATTGTGACTAAATAATCAAAATTGAATGCTTTTGGAATTCTATATTTTTTTAATTATGTACTAAACAAACTAAAGATTGAAATTAAATGTTTGTTATTAAATTGTATTACATGCATACACTACATAGCCTTTTTATACAAGCTGAGGAAAACTTAAGTGCTAAGGAAAAACTTATCTAGCTAACATATAAATGTGTGAATATAGAAAATGTAACTAACTTGCTAACTAGCTATTAACTCCAAAAGTAAGTAGTTATGTATGTTATTTATTGTATAACATGGTAATTATGTATAAATGGTTTTTTGATGTTGGTATATTGAAGGATTTAGTTTTGTAATATTTTTTTATCGTTAATTATATATATATATATATATATATATATATAATTATTTCACAAAGAATAAATTTTTATTAAAAATATAAAAATTTAGAAGAAGCATGACCAATAAAATACACAAATAAAAATTTAGAATAAAAAGTCACAAATTATTAATATGACATTTTTTTAGGATTTAAGAAAATCAAATAAATTTTTTAAGAATATTATTGTATATTCCTAATGAACATTCCAACTCATACATTTAGAATAATTATAAAGATTAACATCAATAGATATATTGAAATATAATTATCTTTTGTACTAAAAAAATGAAAAATTATACAACATCATAACTAACAAAATTTATGAGAGGAATACATATATTGACAAATTTATGGATAAAATAATTTCAAAAGAAATTAAACATCAAATGCAAAATAATTTAAATTATTTAACTTAACCTTTTTTAGAAGCATAAGAGTTTTAAAAACTTTAATATTATAATTTTAATGAGAAGAATTTTACCTTTCCTCTTATAAGTTTTTTTTGTAGCCAAGTATTAATAAACTAATATAATGATTAATGTTGTAGAAATATAAAATTTAATAGTAAAAATCATATATTCAAATTCAATTAATATATATATATATATATTATATGAAATAATATATTGATTGATGAAGTACACCAATCAAATTTTACATATAATTTTTTGGGCTAAGACTTACCTTGATGGTAATTAATTATAATTTTTGAGAATATCAAAAGATATAATATATTTAATTTATAAATAATTAAATTAAGTTATATATATATATATATATATGAGAAAATGTATTTATGTTAGAATAAATTTCATCAATTAAAATATAACATATTACTTTTAGAACTAGAACATTATTTTAAGTTCAAACTTGTTCATTTATAAGAGATATAATAAGATAAAGATTTTCATACCATAAATTCTGAATATTAAAATATAAAAAATTAATTATTAATTTATACTCTAAAATGAAAAAAAAATCTTTATTGTGAAAATATTTTGAATTTTAAATTTTAAATCTTAAAATATTTTGTCATTTTAACTAAATCTTAAGATCTTATTTATTCGGCTATATCTTAAAATTAAAACATGCATCTACGCACGCAAGTTTTGACGCCAGCTCCAGCTCCATCTCATTAGATTTAATCCGTTTTAATGCATGATTGATAATTAATTTACTTATTCCACGTTCTAGATAATTATATAAATCTTTCTCTCTAATTTAACCATTGATTAGGCATTAAGTCAAATTCAAAGTATTAGTTATATACTTTGTTTAAATCACAAGTTTAAAAACATTATTTACTACTTGATTTTTTTTAAATACAAAGCCATAATCTTCTTTATCGAAATGACAATTACATATTCTCACGTACATATATACACAAATATAATTCGTTCTAACTCACGCATTCACAATAAATAACTATAAAGATCAGCCACATCATTACAATTATGAGGTTTATTGAATTGTAGGTAGTAAACATGCACATCTGTTATTATAATAAAAGAAATATATTGTGTTACATAATTAATTTTGTTTACCTATATTTCACTTTTCTCATTTAATTTGGACAATTAATTAGGTTTATATTTTTTATTTTTCTCTAAATACCTCATATTGCCTATATATATATATATATATTAATTTGTATTTTCCACGTTTGAGGTTTTGACAAATGTATGGATATGATGTATTAGGCGCCGACAACAATAGTTGACAAATGACGAACATTGTATAAATCAAATCGCAAATGGATTTTGCAACCAACAAGAAGTTATTAAAATCAGATAAATAATCCACAAAATAATGGTCTGCCCCGATACCTTATAGCTTCTACCAACTTATTCATGGCGACCACGAATTTGAAACCAAAACTGAAAGGAACAAACATTGAATTTTCTCCACGTTCATGCATATAGCTTCTACCAACTTATTTATTTTTAATTTTTTTTACAGAACCCTTTAAACAAAAATCAAGTTTGTCAAGTCGTACTTGGCAAGCCTCTTCTCTATATAAACCATGCCATACTTCATGAAACCCACATCACAAAAAAACTCTTTCTTTTAAATCCAAAATAATCAAAAATGGCTTTTAAGCCCTTCTCTTTCATACCCATGATTTCAATAATCCTTCTCATTCTTCTAATTAGCTCCTTTTCCTATGCAGCTGATATCCCTCTAAAAAACCCTCTCCCAAAAGAAAACATATGCAATTTAACTCCACACCCTTCATTTTGCAAATCTCTACTCCCAAATAACCCTGCCAATGTCTATGACTTTGGAAGATTCTCATTGAGACAATCCTTGTCTAAGTCCTCAAAGTTCTTGAACTTAGTAGACAAGCAACTTGAACTTGTCTCAAGCTTATCTCAACCGGAGATTGGAGCACTCGAGGATTGCCGGTCACTTGTCTCACTAAATATAGATTTCTTATTAAGTTCTATTTCAACTTGCAATGAAACTAGTCAAGTTCTTCCAAGTTTAGAAGCTGAAGATGTTCAGACCTTGCTTAGTGCAATCTTAACCAACCTTCAAACTTGTTCTGACGGTCTTGAATCAATTTCTTCAGCTAAGAGTATCAAAAATGAGCTCTCAGATTCACTTTCTAATGATTCTCAATTACATAGTGTCTCTTTAGCTCTCTTTTCAAAGGGTTGGGTACCAAAGAGTAGAGATCAAATAGCTGTTAAACCTAGGAAACATTTTTCTTTCAGAAAGGGACGTTTGCCAATGAGAATGTCAAGTAAAAACAAAGCCATTTACGATTGGGCTTTCAATAAGAGAAAGCTTCTTCAAGTAGGAGATGAGGAAGTTTTAGTAAAGGATATTGTGGTTGTGAGTAAAGATGGAAGTGGTAACTTCACCACTATCAATGCTGCCATAGCGGTTGCTCCAAATAACTCTGTTGCTTCTGGTGGATACTTCTTGATTTATGTAACTGCTGGTGTTTATGAAGAGTATGTTTCAATTTCTAGCAACAAGAAGTACTTGTTTATGCTAGGAGATGGTATCAATCAAACTATAATCACAGGGAATCGAAGTGTAGGAGATGGATGGACTACTTTCAACTCTGCAACTTTCAGTAAGTTCATAAAAGTATAGTATTTTTGTAGTGTATATAAAATTATACGACTTGAACTAATTATTACATGCAGTAGTTGCTTGCAAAAAATAACATGTAAATTCATGCTTCAGTTGTGACGGCACAAGGGTTTCTTGGTGTGGGCATAACGGTTCGCAACACAGCTGGACCAAGTAAAGGGCAAGCTGTTGCACTTCGAAGTGGAGCAGATCTGTCAACATTTTATAGTTGCAGTTTTGAAGGGTATCAAGACACATTATACACACATTCTCAAAGACAATTCTATAGAGAATGTGATATCTATGGAACTGTAGATTTCATATTTGGGAATGCTGCAGTTGTCCTCCAAAACTGCAACATATATCCAAGAAAACCAAATCCTGGGCAATTTGATCCCATAACTGCTCAAGGTCGAACCGACCCGAATCAAAATACGGGTACTTCGATTCACAATTGTACTATAAAAGCAGCAGATGATTTGGCTTCAAGTAATACAACTACAAAGGTATATCTTGGTAGGCCATGGAAAGAGTACTCAAGGACAGTTTATATGCAGTGTTTTATGGATAATTTGATTGAACCTGTTGGTTGGAGAGAATGGAGCGGAGATTTTGCATTGAGTACATTGTATTATGCTGAGTACAATAACACTGGACCTGGGTCTAACACTACAAATAGAGTTACTTGGCCAGGTTATCATGTCATAAATACAACTGATGCTGGTAATTTTACTGTTTCAAGCTTTTTGTTAGGTGACAATTGGTTGCCTCAGACTGGAGTGCCTTATACTGCTGGTTTAATATGAAGAGCTACTGATATTATTAAAATAGCTCTAATTTTCTTTTTATTTAACAAAATGTACTAGCAATTTTTTCATTGGAAGAATTAATAAGTGTCAAGTGGGTTGATAATTTGATAATTATATTGTTTTCTTTTGATTTTTTTCTTCTTCTTGACTGATTAATTAAACTTCTTATTTTCTGTCATAATTGTTGTAAATTTTCCGCCTATGAATTGCAAAAGAATCTTATATTCAAGTTGTGATGATTGATGGACTTCTTTGGTAGTAAAATCATTTTTTTAATTTAATGTTATATTTTGTTAATGGATGAAGTAGAAAACACGGAATATATTTAATTAAGGTTGTTATTGGAATACTAATTTCTTCTTCATTAAATGTGTAAATGAATATAAAATCTTTACTACCACAATTTCTTCAAAGATGTTTTCTATAAATACTTGTTTTATTTGCGCAAAATATAACAACAAATGAATTAGAAAACATCCATAAGAAAGATAGAAAAAATCTTTATGAGAGTTATCTTATGAGTTACTACTTAAAGAGAAAAATTTGTTTCTTATTTGTAAGTAATATTTTCACTATTTTGTGATAGAATTATTTCTCTTATTATAATAGAGATTATACTTGTTATTTCATTACCTTATTTTACAATAATGAAATCCTCCTAGGCTTGTCCGTGATTTTTAACCCCAATTTATTCGGGAGTTTTTCACGTAAAATATTTGTATCCATTTTATTTTTATTTTTCTCAATTTCACTTTAATTGTGTATTAACTTTAACTCGATAATTTTTTTCTACACAAGTTGTATGCATTTCTTCTTTTCTTCGTTTCTCTTTTTAGGCGTATAATCTTTCTTTTAGTCTTTAATCAATGATAAATTACACGTCGCTATTAACATATGATAACAAATATTTCAATAAAAGGTTTTTGTTATTAAATTTTTTAAGAATATTAGTTAAAGTAAATAAACACACGTCTTTATATTTTAATTGGTAAGACTGCCATGTTTTTAATTAAAGGTCTAATCTTCTATTAATCTCATTTCGATGATTATGTTAAATGGTTAAAAAAAAAACTATAACAGTCTAATATAATATATAAATAAATTTCTTATTCTCTGTTAAATATTGACTCTAAAAGTAATAAATTAGTGGTATAATTTAAGAAAATTAGTGGCCTAATTTAAGGCTTAACTTATGACACAATTTAGGAAAATTGAGCCTTTCTTCATCTATAAATAGGGAAGAGTTCATGCATTGAAGAAAAAGTCAAAAATCAGAAAAAATCAGAGAGAATATAAGCAAACTCAAAGTTATATAAAATACGTAGTTCGTGGGGAAACACTTTAGATATTATTAGTAGCAAATCAGATCAGATTCTATATATTTCCTACTCAGTTCAAATAATATCTGATGCCTCTCGTGGACCTAGGAAAATTGCCGAACCACGTAAATTCTGTGTGTTCATTTTATCGCTTTGATATATTCATATACCGCTATTTATTGCTTCCGCCCATAACAAATTGGTATCAGAGCCAAATATAGCAGTATTATATATCAAATCGAAACTCTCGATGAGACAAACACAACGGTGAAAGAATCGCTCAAATCGAAAGTCAGAATTGTTGCCAGAAGCTGCCGGAGTGTTGCTGCCAACAACTGAGTCAACTCGCCGAGTTGGACCGAGTCAACTCAGTCACTAGTGATATTGGAAAAACACTGTTTTAAGTTGTCAGAAAGGCAAAATTTTTCTGCGCATTGTACTTACGGCCGATAAAAGAGAGATCAAGAAGGTGAACAAGTCGACCATGGAATTTATGACAAACCAAGTTTTACTCGAAAAACTATGTTTTCCAACGCAAAGTTCGAGGTGAGAAATTCGACCAAGCACCAATAACTTTGGTACGTGGCAATGTGAAGTATTAGATCTATTGTTCTCGAGATGATCTAATATAGCCTCGAGCACTGTGCCGTGAGATTATTCAAAATGAAGATTGGAATTATGTCAACCGATATTGCGGGCACACCCGATCATGGCTTAGGAAAAGATCGTAAGTACTTTGTCATGAAAGAGAATATAGCCACAGCTTCTCGGGAAGAAACTAGAGGACAAGTACACGACGAAAAGTATCGAGAATAGACTCTACTTGAAGAAACTTTTCCGTTTCCAATACAAGAAAGGTACCCCATGATTGAGCACTTAGATAATTTTAATAAAATTTGCCGATCCGCAAAATTTAGATGTTGAAATTATCGATGAAGATAAAGCTTTGTTGTCATGAATTCATTACCTGGAGAAGCATGAGCATTTAACCACAACCTTGTTATATGGAAAGGACGAGGTTAAGTTCGTAGATGTTTCAAATGCTTTGCAAATAACGCACGGGAAGAAGGATCAATATGATCACGTAGATCAATATCGTAAGCGATTGACGGATCCGCAGGCAGACTAACAATAAAAAATCCTGGCTAATCAAATAATAGGGAAAATCTAGATCAAAGTCTAGGCGAGAGTCATCCGTAAGACGTCCGTGAAGGACGAGCGTGCCTATTGTCACCGTAGTGGCACTGAAGAAAGATTGTCCAAACAAGGACAAGTCAAATGCAAATATCGGGCACATAAGGCCAAATGAAGACGTTTAAGAATCACTTTTTCGGCCATCATCGAAACCAACCTCAGATAAGTGGATCCTTGATTCTGGATGTTCTTATCATATTTGTCCAAATGACATTGATTTTCGAAGTTTTCGGCGAGCCTCGATGGACGAAGTTACGCTTACGGGCAACGACAATGCCCTGGCCGACAAAAAGGGATCGTATCAAGATTTGACTAAAGACGATCGATGGTACAATCGACAACTTACAAATGTAAGGTATATTCCCGACCAAAGAAAAACCTTATTTCTTTAGGTGTTCTAGATTCTCAATGGTTACAAGGTAACATTGGAAAGTGAAGTCTTCAAAGTTGTACGAGGCATTTGTAATACGGGCGGTACTCGAAGGCTAACTTGTATTTCTAGATGGTAGTACGCTGACAGGAAGAGCATCCGCCTCAAGTAGTTCTCAAGAAAAGACAAATGATTCTTCCTGGCCGTGGCACACGCGCTAGGTACGCTTGAAAAGGCTTTACAAGGCTTAACGTAAGCAAGGTCTTTTGAAAGGTGCCAAGACTCGAAAGTTTGATTTCTCATGAAGCATTGCGTAATGGAAAAAACAAGAGTCAAGTTCGACCGCCATTCATCGTACTAATGGATCTCTTGATTATATTCACACGAATGTTCTAGACCTTCCAAGAATGCTTCACTGGAGGTAAACGCTGGTTTCGTGACTTTATCGATGATTTCTCTAGATATGTCCGGATATACACTAAGTAGTCACAAAGATGAAGTTCGATATCTTTCTTAAATGGAAGAAAATGATCAAGACTCGACAGCAGAAGATTAAAAGGCTCGACATGATAATGGTGGCGAGTATAAATCAGATCCTTTCTTTAAAGTTTGTCAAGATGAAGTGGATAATCGTACATTTTTCGGCCTCGTAAGAGAACGAGTCATAGAATCCACGAATGAATCGTACTTTGGTTGAGAAAGTTCGACAATGCTATCTCATTCCAAATTGAGCAAGGCATTTTCAGGCTTTGTCATATGCAACTCATATAGTCAATCGACTTCGCGATCGTATTAGATGGAAAACTCCTAAAGAGGTACGGTCCTGGACAACCTCCGATTACCATCTGATTCATTGCTAATATTTGGATGTCCCGTGATATTTTCATGTTAGTGAATCCAAACTAGATCCTAGAGCAAAGAAAGTTGTTTTCGGCTTTAAGGAAGGAGTTAAAGGATTTCGACTTTGGTGTGGTGAATCCAAGAAGATCATCTTAAGCCGAGATGTTACATTCGACGAGTCTCATATGCTGAGACAAACAAATTCGGAGAAAGAGAATGAAAGTCCAAATACTTTTCTAAGGTGATGCTTGAGACTTCTAAGATCCAAAAGATTGCACCACTACCGATCGTGGTGAAGATGAAATTGATGATCAAGAGATCTCATTGAGGCGGAGGTTCTCTCACCATCACCACCGATTAATCGAAGAACCGTAATCTATTGCCACTACTCGACCGAGAAGGGAGATTGCGAAGCCTACCAGATACACGTACATGGTAGCATTCGCGACTTCCAAGAATTGATGATGATGTCACATGCACTTACGCAGGCTTCAGCAGCTTGATAGTATGAAGTGGAAAATGGCAACGGATGAAGAGACGAAGTCTCTACATCAAAATCGACTTGGGAGCTTGGTTCAACTTCCCAAAGGAAAGAAAACTATTGGTTGCAAATGAGTCTACGCTAAGAAGGAAGGTCTCCGTAAAGAGAACATTAGATACAAAGCCGACATCGTAGCAAAAGGCTATGCTCGAAAGAAGGAATAGACTACAACGTAGGTATTCTCACCGTTGTTAAGCATTCATCTATTAGGATACTATTGGCTTTGGTAAAGACAGCTTGATCTCGAGTTAGCTCAACTCAATGTCAAAACAAATTTTTCTCCACGGTACTTTGAACGAAGAAATTCATATGTCTCAACCTGGATGGCTTCAAAATTCCAAGACGAGAGAATTGGGCTCATGTAGCCGAGCAAGTCAATTTACGGTTTGGAAGCAATTACCGCGACAATGGTACAAGCGCTTTGATAGCTTCATCGTGAGAGTAGAAGTACACATGTAGTCGCTTGATCATTTGTGTATACTTTCGTAAACTCCAAGACGGTACCTTCATTTATTTGCTCTTATATGTTGATGATATGTTGATTGCATCTAAGAGCAAGGTGAGATCGGACCAGATTGGAAGGCTCTATCGTAGTTCTAGATTTGAAATGAAAGATCTTGGAGAAGCTAAGAAAATTCTCTTGGGATGGAAATCACAAGAGATAGAGTCATAAGTATAGTACATTACGACACTGCAAGATCTCAAGAAAGTACTACAAAGGTTCGACATTGATGAAAAAAAAACCAAACCAAGAAGTACACCGCAAGCCCTCACTTTTAGTTAAGTTGCATTAATGTCACCTAAAGACCACCGATGTACAGAAGCAAATGGAACATGTTCCATATGAAAATGCCGTCGCGCCTGATGTATCCAATGGTTTGCACCACCGATATTTCCCACGCCGTTAGTACGCTGGTTGAGTACATGCACATGCAGTCCGGTAAAGGCACCGGCAAAGGAAGGGATTCTACTTCGCACATCTATGGCACCGTGATATTGGCTCAAGTTCGGAGAGACAAGACCGGGCGGTAAACACCTAGTCGATACGTGGATTCTCGACTACGTCAAGATCTGATAAGCGCCCGATCTACAACCTGGTTACGTGTTCACAATGGCAGGAGGACCCGCTTTGTCGTGGAGATCAACATTGCGCTTAATCGTAGCTTTATCTACTACAGGAGGTAGAGTATATGGGTAATGTATGCATTCAAAGAAGTTATAAAGCTTCTCGGGTTGACTAAGGATTTGGGTATTGTTCAGAAGAACGTGGAGGTTTTCTGCGACAACTAGAGTGCCATTTGTTTGGCAAAGAACCAAGTTCATCATGGTCACACCAAGCACATCGATGTTCGATTTCATTTTGTTCGGGAAATCGTCAATGAAGGGAATATTATACTCCAGAAAGTCGAAACTACAGATATGCTTACAAAGGTGGTTACATGGATCAAGTTTCAACGCTGCTTAAACTTGATCAACATCTCTCGAGCTTAAGACGCCTAGGGTGCATTTGGAGGCAGCGTTATGAACTTTTTCGCCAAGGTGGAGATTGTTGAATATTGGCTCTAAAAGTAACAAATTAGTGGCCTAATTGTGGCATGATTTAAGGAAATTGGTGGCCTAATTTAAGGCTTAAATTATGGCATAATTTAGGGAAAGTGAGCATTTTTCATCTATAAATAGGGAAGAGTTCATGCATTGAAGAACAAGTCAAAAATTAGAAAAAATCAGAGAGAGTATAAGCAAACTCAAAGAGAGAAAATATTTCATGAAGCCTTGGGAAACACTTTGTAGATATTATTAATATGAAATCAGAGCATGTATTCTCAGATATTTCCTACTCTGCCGCAAATAATATCTCATTGCCTCCGTGAACCTAGGCGAATTTCCGAACCACGTAAATTCTGTGTGTTCATTTTATCGCTTTGATATATTCATATACCTCTATTTATTGCTTCGACCCACAATATTCTCGACCTGATTTTGTCTTCTGTTACATAAACATCGAATTCATCAGCAGCAATATTCTTTTAATTATTAGTTCTTAGTTATTAGTTGAATTGAAAATATGTGTAAATTAAGAATATTAATTAAATTTAGTTAAAAGCAGTTTACTTTCTTTTAGTTATATAGGTTCGATAGTGCTATTGAAGCTTTCTGTTACTAGAGGTTCGATGATCCTTTTTCCTTTCTTAATAAATGATGTATTTTAATGTTTTAAAAATAATTTGAATAAAAACGTGTACCTTACATGCAAATAAATCAAACATTAAATAGAATGGTTATTCAAATCACTACTAATAATCTTGTTTTCCCAAGATCGTTCAGAAGACACTACTCATAAAATCACCGTTCATAGGCCGATTTAGCAAATATGTGGGCAAAATATCAACACAGCCCTTATCCGTTCATAGATGACCCAATCCAAAGGGTTAAGTTGTGAAATAAGCCCAAAGATTACAATGGGTTTGAATCCAATTTTCGTTCAGGATATGGTTGACATTTTTTCCTTTAGACAAGAACAAAAGTAGTATATTAAATAAGCAAAAATGAAAAAAAAGTATGATTAATAATTAAAATATAGAGTTTAAAAAAATTAAATATATATATTTAATCGGTTTAAAATTTAAGATTTAAAATATATAATTTAGGATAGGAATTTTGTTGTTAAAGATTTAGAGTTTATCGATTAATAAAAAATTATTATTGATAAATCAAAATTTTTATTATTATTTAAAATATATTTTTTAATTATTAATTAATTATTTTATTTATGATTATAAATAACATATATATCGAATTCAAATGTTATTATGTATTGCTTGCCATTTATGACACCTTCTTCTTTTCTTTTTTTTTTTTGTCTCTTTGCTATTACACAGTAAGCTATATCGCCTGGTATGATATGTAAATTTTGTGGATATTTTGGCATAAGTTTGAATCTGTAAGCGTTTATTAAAAACAATTACTATTCTCCTATACTATGGCCATTTATTCTTTAAATATATAATTGTTACAAAAATGTTTTTGATTATTGAAGTATTACAATTATATCAATAACTTTATATTAGTACCTAATACAAACGTCTTAACGTGCAAAATCGTCAAAGTACTAGAAAGCTTAATTTGAAACACAATTTATTTAAATCAAAATCTAAATAATTTAGGTAAAAATAAAATAAAATAAAAATATATACAATAATTAATCTTATAATAAAGCATATATAACCGCAACCAATTACATTCAATAATATAACTTAAAAAGTTATAATCTAATTAAATAAAACTTTATTTTTCACTTAACACACTTAGATGTTATATTTATCAAAATAATCAGTATATACAATATATCATGTTAATGTATTATTTGAGAATAAATTATTAAAAATTAAAATTTTCAAAATATTGGATATATTATCTGTTTTATAACTTTTGTAATCAAATTTTAAGGATTATAATTTTTAATTACATATATTAATTTAATATATATTTAAGAGATTTTTAATTTTTTTTAAATTTTACAATAATAAAAATTATTATAATGATGATAATTTTTTTTATTTTTATTTTTAAATTTCTATTAAAATAAGATATATATTTTAAATTTATCCATACATTAAATAGTAATTATTAATTTATTAACTCTTTAACGTATAAATCAATTTTTTAAGTGTATTTTGAATTTTCCTTTTAATTCCTTAACTAAAATATAGTTAATATACATAATCAATTATTTTATACACCACATAATTTAAAATTTAAAATATATTTAATAGACTTTTAATTTAATAATAATAAAATAATATTATATTATTCACGCGTCTTTTGATTTTTTTATTTTAAACATTCATTAAAATTTATTCACATAAAATTAATTATTTTAAAAAATTTTTGATTTTTCTTTTTAATTTCTCCACTAAAAGATAATAAATACGTAGAATCAATTATTTTTTACGGAAAATATATTTTAAAAAATAAATTAAAATTTAATACATATTTATGAGTTTTTTATTTTTCTTTTCTTTTCGTAATAATAGATAATTGTTATAATTCATTTGTCTTTTATTTTTTTTTCAAATTTTTACTCCGATAAAATTTGTAAATTTAGAATTCACATAGAATAAAATTTTTTATGACTCTTTTATTTTTTTCTTTTAATTCCATCACTAAAGGATAAATAACAAGTAGAATAAATTATTTTTTAAACTAAATGTTATTTAGAAAATAAATTAAAATTTTGATATATATTTAAAAGACTTTTGATTTTTTATTTTAATTCTATAAGAATATATAATTATTATAATGTTTATGAGTCCTTTAAATTTTTAATTAAAATTTTCATTAAGAATGAATTTATACATTTTTAATTTATTAATGTAAAATCAATTATTTTACGAATTTTTTAATTTTTGTTTAAAATTTTTATAGCTAAATTAAGTTATACTTGAAAATATATTTGTACATCTAATGATTAACATATTATATTTAAAATATAAGATAATATCAATATTATAAAAATATAAATTTACATATTTATAAGTTTATTAGTAAAATACATGGGATTTTACATATAAATTGTTATATATATATATTAATTTTTAAATTTATTTAATTATACGTTATGTTTTAAATTAAAAAAATAAATAAATAAAATTAATTATAAATTTTTAAGTTAATAAGATATGTCATTATTTTAATATATAATTATATGTTGTGTAAAATTATTTTAAAATAAGAATGTTAATACTTCTTAAAACTTAAAAGTATCTAACAAATATATTTAAAATGAATTCAAACATATATTTAATTAAACTTGTTTTAGTTAATCACATATTTTTTTATAAATTTATATATTTAAAAAAAATAGAAACAAGAAATTTAATTTTTTAATAGAACTATTTATTCTAATATATTATAAAATATTATTAGATATCATTGTAATATATATTATCATAAACACTATTTCTTTTATTTTGTGTATAAACCAATGACATTTTACATATTATTTTTAGGATGTTAATTAACATGTTACAATTTATTTATATTTTAACATGTATTACACTTTAGTAAGTTGAATATGTTACAACTTATTTAAAGTTTAATATGTATAACACTTTTATAATATTTTTAAAAATTGGCATAAATTTTTGAAAATAAGAAAAAAAGAATTTAAAAATGTGAAACGTGAATAATAAATATGGCATAAACAGTGTTAGGAAAATCGGGTATATTTTCCCTATTCTAAGTAGTTACTATTCACTTATGATTTAAATGAATAGAACTCAAACTAACCCGACAAAATAATGCTATTGGAAATATAATGCTAAAATAAACTAAAACAGATATCAAACAGTAAATATTAAAGTAAAAATAATAACACGAGAAATTTAACGAGGTTCTAAGATAAATGTTACCTAAGTCCTGCCGTCGACCACTTCCACTATCTTCAAATGAATGAACTTCAAAATTACAACTAATTGGGCAAAATTGAGCTAATCAATTACCCTTACAAAAGAGATGAAGATTTACAAATTTTGGGATGTTTACAAATGGCGATACGAGGCTTTATTTATAGCCCCAAATCCAACACCCATCTTCATTCCTAACCAACGCGGGACTTTTTCTAAATTTCTCACCAAGGAAGCAATATATGACAAATCTCCACCTTAGCGACTTTCAGTGGTTTTAAATGATTTCTTCAATTTCTAGATCAATCCACGCCACACTAATTCAGACGTGTAGGATGTTAATCAAGTCCGTGACAATGTTTGAACTTGATCATTGCTACCACCTCGGGTCATCATATCTCATGGATTCTCCTGTCGTACTAATCTTCCTAACTAGTACTCCACCTTCTTCAATAATCTCTCGCACGAAATGATAATCTAACATCAACGTGCTTTCAGACGTGTACGGTGACTTGGTTCTTGCTAAATGAATAGCACTCGACTATCACAAAACACCTTAATATGTTTTTGACTAACTCCCAAGTCTTCAAGCAAACCTCGTAACCAAATAGCTTCTTCTTTCACGCCCTCAGAATCGCCATATACTCGCCTATGTAGTAGACAAAGCAACCGTGGGACCGTGCAAGGTAGACTTCCAATCGATCGTGCTCTAGCAAGAGTAAACACATAACCTGTAGTCGACCGATGCTTATCTAAATCTCCCGCATAGTCGAATCACAATATCCGACCGCACATCACCAATGGTATTATCCTCGTCGAAATACTAAACCAACATTTTTACGTATTTATAATATACCGTGTAGAATCCATTTCACACCAACCAACGTCCTTTACCAGGATCATGATACGTACCGCTACAACACCAACCGTACGTGAAATGTCGTCTTGTACACACCATTGCATACATCAAGCTACCAACTCGCATTTCGCATATGGTACTTTTGCCATATATTCTCGTTATGCATAATTTCGAGGAGATAATCGAGCACTAAGCTTAAATCGAGGAACTATGAGTACTTCATGTGTTTTGTCTCCGTTCATTCATACCAAAACGTTGTAGTATCCGCTTCAAATATTGACTCGGGGTCAAACTAAGCTTCCCTTCTTCCCTGTCTCTGCTTATCTCCATACCGAGAATCTTCGCTTCTCCCAAATCTTTCATCTCGAACTCCCGACTTAGCCGAGCCTTCAACTTTTCAATTTCGTCGTCTCTTCGACGCAATCAACATATCATCGACGTACAATAGAGATAGACGAAAGACTCATTTTCAGAAGCTTGCGAAAATACACACAAATGATCGTGTGCTTCTGCGTATACCTTGTCGCAACATAAACCGATCAAATCGCATGTACCACCCCTCGGGAGATTGCTTCAATCCATACAATGATTTGTTCAAATTTACAAACCCAATTCTCTTTACCAAGAACAATAAACCCTTCTCGTCGAGACATATAGATTTCCTCTAAGTCACCGTGTAAAAACGCAGCTCACATCAAGTCGAACTAGTTCCAAATCAAATCGTGCTACCAAGGCCAACAAAATTATAATGGAAGAATGTTTTACAATTGGAGAAAATACCTCATTATAATCGATTCCTCCTTCTCCGGCGAATAGCCCTTAGCCACCAACCTTGCTCAGAATGGCCGAATACCATCTTTGTTAGGAAATCCATCTTTCTTTCGCATACACCCATTTGCATCCAATCGCTCTTCTCGCTTTTAGGTAGTCAGTGTCAACTTCCATGTTTTATTCTTCCTGGCGGACAAAAGTTCTTCATCCACGGCTTCCTTCCATCTTCAACTTCAGTGGCTTCGATCGCTTCTCGATATATGGAAGGAACATCATCATGCACAACCGAAGCTGCACAGTGCCACCGTATTCTTAAATCGGTTATGCAGGTCTTCAAAATCCTTGTATCGAGCAGTACCTTCGACATTTTGTCGCCGTGCCTATCAACCCAGCTTTCTTCGTCACGCTTTTTAGGTTCTCGGGTTAAAACCTCTTCATCCGATTCATCTTCCGCCAAATTGGAGGATCAACTTCATCTTATCTTCACTAAACGGATTAACAATTTTGCTTTCAAACTCCACTTGTTTCGAGTTTGCTCCACCTGGCTTCTAAAGCGCCATCAATCTTCTTAGTTACCTTTCTCAATAATGCAGATTCATCAAAGGTAACATCTCTCGCTAAAGATTATCTTTTTTCGCTTTCAAGGCACCATAGTCGATATCCCATGTAACTATGGATCCCCAAAAAAATGGCTTTCGCCTGGGTCCAACTTTGATTCTGTATACTGTAATATGCAATTGAACCAAACACATGTAAGAAATCGTAATCTCTAGCAGGTTTTCCACCATACATCCATAGGCGCTTTTGCCTTCAAGAGTACAATGGTAGGACGGTTGACGAGATGACATGCATATGTCACAAACCTCGGCCCAATATCGTCATTGCCTAAACCAAAGATTTGACAACATACACCGAACCTTTTCCAAGAAAGTCCGTTCATACGTTTCCGCAACCCGCTTTGTCAGGGTGTTTTTCGAATAAATGTTGTCGCACTATCCCTTCTTCTTCACAAACTTTCATAAATGGATCATTTCAGGTACTCAAGGCCATTATCGTACCTCGTACGCTTGATCTTTTACCATCTCGAGTCTCGATCATCTTCTTCCACTTGAGAAAAATACCTAACACTTCATCCTTTTCTTCATGAGATACACCCAAACTCTCTCCTCGAGAAGTCATCAACGAAAAGTGACATAATAATGTTTGCCACTCATGGATGAGTTCTTGTTCGCCCCATACATCAAGATGGGATGTAATCCAAAATGCTCCTTTGTACATGTAAAGAAGGCCAAAGCTTACTCTTTTCCCTCGCTTCCCCCAATACACAATGCTCACAGACCCAACTCACGGCTTCTCGCACCTTTAATTGTGCCTCGCTTTACTAGAATCAGAAGCTTTTCACCAAAGATGTCCCAAACGCATACGCCACAACTCGTAGTTTCTAAATCTCTTTCTTCATCTCGAACCGTCGCTAACGCCGTCCACATAACCGTACTACCAAGGTAGTAGTACATGTTATTCTTCCGAACACCTTTCATCGCCACAAGCGCTCCAAGTAACCTTCAATGCCCCATTTTGTACGGGTCACAGTTGAAGCCTCGATTCTAAGACTCCCACAAAGAATGCAGATTCTTCTTCATATCCTGGAAATATAATGAACATTCCGTCAAGACTCCTCGAACCATCTGATTCTTCAAACTAATTACCGATTCCCAAAACTTTGCATGGATAATCATTACCCATGAAAACAACTCCACCGCCTTTCTTCAAAGTTAAAGAATCCACTCCTCGTTAGGAGACATATGGAAAGTACACGCCGAATCAAAAATCCAATCACCAGGATGAGATGATGTTGACGAACCAACCAATGCAAAATCTGAATCAATTGCTTTCGCCACACATGCATCGACATTGCACAGCCTTTTCCTTTCTTTTCGCAGCCTTCTGACAATTTTTCTTCCAATGCCCTTTCTCATGACAAAGGCACATTCATCTTTACCAAGTCTTCCTTTTCGATAGTAGATCTACCTCTCCTTCCTTTACGTTGTGCGGTTTCATGACGCCCTCTTACAGACAATGCCTCTCTCGCTTCATTCCCTGCTTTCTCTTTTATCTTTCTTTCTAATTTCATAACTATACAAAGCAAGACAAACTTCCTCAAAAGATACTTCTATCCTTCCCAACGAGTAAGCTCGTAATAAGATGATCAAACTCATCGCATGAGGCTAACAACATCAAGGCTAAATCTTCATCTTTAAAAGTTTCATCCATATTTAACAAACCGCTACTAATCGATTAAAAGAAAGAATGGTCGCTATCGTAGCATTCAAGCGTATTCAAACCGTAACAACTTCTTTTTCAAATGGCCGATTTTGTCCACTCTTCTTCACGAACTCCTTGTTCTCCAACGCCTTCCACAACTTACTTGCAGATGTCTCCTTCTTAACGCCAACGTGTACTTTGTTCTCTCGAGATTACCTAATCCGATTGTACCACATGCCAATCGGCTGATATTTTTCCACTCTACTTCATCCTGCTCCACGGTTTCTTTCTTCAACGGCGATGTTTGGACTCACAAACAGCAGATTCGTAACTTCGCCTTGCCACACGCCGAAATGACTCTGCTCCATCAAATTTCTCCACCTCGAACCTCATGCGTTCATCACCATAGTTCGCTGACGCGATGATCTTCTGTGTTTGAAAGAAATTTTTCTTCCGCCATTTCTTCAAATTACAACAACTACAACTATATTCCAATAAAGAAACAAACGGAATACAAACAAATGCCTGGTAGAAAACCTTCACTCGATACCAATTGTTGGGAAAATCCAATTATATTTTCCTTATTCTAAAGTAGCTACTATTCACTTATGATTTAAACGAATGTAACTCAAACTAACCCGACAAAATAATGCTATCGAAATATAATGCTAAAATAAACTAAAACAAAGATATCAAACAGTAAATATTAAAGCGTAAAAATAATAACACCGTAAATTTAACTATGCTTCAGATAAACGTTACTCTAAGTCTTCAAGGCTGCCGACCACTTCCACTATCTTCAAACGAACGAACTTCAAAATTACAACTAATCAGCAAAATCAGCTAATCAATTATCCTTACAAAAGAGACGCAGATTTACAAATTTTGGACGTTTACAAATTCACAAGGAGGGCTTTATTTATAACCCCAAATCCAACACCCATCTTCATTCCTAACCAATGTGGGACTTTTCTAAATTTCTCACTAAGGAGCAATATATGACAAACAGCCACGTCACAAAAATTATGCATCTCATAATTTCTTTTTCCCACTCCATCCGGCATTTACATTTTCATCGCACGAGTAGGCTAATCCACATATTTTCATTTCCGTCTCTAACCTTCCAATGTCTGTCATATGTAATAGTTTCTACTTGTAAAATATATTATTAAATAATAAATATATATTAATGTAAAATAAACAGAAAATTAAAAAAAAAAGATAATTTTTGTTAATGATATAATAATATTTTATATTTAAAAATTAAATAAAATATTTAATTATTTTGATATTATTATTTTCTGTTTTAAAAATATCTATTATATATATAAAGCTAGATTCATAGTCGGTTAATTTTAGTTCAGAGTGAGGTATTTCCGTCAGTAGAAACCCTATCTACAAATACATAAAAGAAAACTCGCGAAGCTTTGTTTTCAAAAGGAGATTCGTGAAGAAGAAGAACTATCATCAAGATTAAATGCTAGAGAGTAAGTGCTTTTCATTCGATTATCTGTCTATTTGTTGAAACTATTATTCAATATATCTCTACTTCTGAAAAGAGAGAAAACGAAAGTTATCTATCAGTGTGTTCACTGTATCTCTTTCACACATTTTTGGTTTTATTTTCAGTTTATTTTATATTCTGATCTATTGGGCACTGAATTAAATTTAAGCCCTAACGGCACTGTCAATTTTGGGAAATTTTGTTTTTTAGGGTTTCAGTAATACCGATTACTGTAATTACAAATTTACGATCGGAAAATGGCTCACGTGGGAGGTGGTGCTGAGGCTCACGCGAGGTTCAAGCAATACGAGTACAGGGCTAACTCCAGCCTGGTGCTGACTACAGACTCTCGGCCTCGCGACACACATGAGCCAACTGGTGAGCCCGAGTCCCTTTGGGGCAAAATTGACCCAAAAAGCTTTGGCGATAGGGCATATATTGGGAGACCACCTGAGTTGGACGAGAAGCTCAAGATTGCTAAGAGGAAAAAGAGCGAGCGTGACCAACTTGCTGCTGAACCCACCCTGGTTCAGAAGAAAAGACGTCGACTTCAGGAGGAAAGTGTGCTTACTGTCACTGAGGAAGGTGTCTATCAGCCTAAGACCAAGGAAACCCGGGCTGCATATGAGGCTATGCTTAGTGTAATTCAGCAGCAGCTGGGTGGCCAACCTTTGAGTATTGTTAGTGGCGCAGCCGATGAGATTTTAGCTGTCCTTAAGAATGATGCTGTTAAGAATCCTGATAAGAAAAAGGAGATTGAGAAACTGTTGAATCCCATATCCAATCCTGTGTTTGATCAGCTGGTTTCCATTGGGAGGCTGATAACTGACTTCCAAGATGTGAGTGCCGACGATGGTTCTGCTGCAGCAAATGGGAATGATGCCCTTGATGATGATGTAGGGGTTGCCGTTGAGTTTGAAGAGAATGAGGATGATGATGAGGAGAGTGATCTGGACATGGTGCAGGAGGATGAAGTAGACGAGGAAGATGATGTGGCTGAGCCAAATGAATATGGGGGTATGCAAATGGGTGGTGGCATTGATGATGATGATAGTCAGGAAGCCAACGAGGGAATGGGACTTAATGTACAGGACATTGATGCCTATTGGCTTCAGCGGAAGATCTCTCAGGCTTATGAACAACAGATTGATCCGCAACAGTGCCAGAAGCTTGCTGAGGAGGTGCTTAAGATACTTGCTGAAGGGGATGACAGGGATGTGGAGACCAAGCTGCTGGTGCATCTCCAGTTTGAGAAATTCAGTCTTATTAAGTTTCTTCTGAGAAATCGACTGAAGATTGTGTGGTGCACCCAATTAGCTAGAGCTGAGGACCAAGACGAGAGGAAGAAGATTGAGGAGGAAATGATGCAGTCTGGTCCTGATTTGGCTGCAATTCTGGAACAGTTGCATGCAACAAGAGCTACTGCGAAAGAGAGGCAGAAGAACTTGGAGAAGAGTATAAGAGAAGAGGCACGCAGGTTAAAAGACGAGAGTAGTGGAGATGGGGAAAGGGCTAGGAGGGCAACTGCTGACAGGGATGCTGATGGTGGTTGGTTGAAGGGCCAGCGCCAGCTCCTTGATCTTGAAAGCCTTGCACTTCAACATGGTAGACTTTCAGCAAATCATAAGTGTACTCTTCCAGATGGATCTTACAGACGTCCTAGCAAAGGCTATGAAGAAATCCACGTGCCAGCATTGAAGCCAAAACCATTTGATCCTGATGAGAAATTTGTAAAAATATCTTCGATGCCTCAGTGGGTGCAGCCAGCATTCAAAGGAATGACCCAGTTGAACAGGGTGCAAAGTAGAGTATATGAGACTGCTCTTTTTAAGGCAGACAATCTTCTATTGTGTGCTCCTACTGGAGCAGGGAAAACTAATGTTGCAGTGCTTACCATACTTCAGCAGATTGCCTTGCATATGAACAAGGAAGATGGATCAATTGATCATAATAACTATAAGATAGTATATGTTGCACCTATGAAAGCTCTTGTTGCAGAAGTTGTTGGAAATTTGTCTAATCGTCTGCAGGACTATGGTGTCACAGTGAAGGAGTTGAGTGGTGATCAAACTCTGACTCGTCAGCAGATTGAAGAAACCCAGATTATTGTCACGACTCCTGAAAAGTGGGATATTATCACCAGGAAATCAGGGGATCGTACATATACACAACTTGTAAAGCTTCTAATTATTGATGAAATTCATCTTCTGCATGATAATAGAGGTCCTGTGCTTGAAAGTATTGTTGCTAGAACTGTTAGGCAGATTGAAACTACAAAAGAACATATCAGATTGGTGGGGTTATCGGCAACACTGCCTAACTATGAAGATGTGGCTTTGTTTTTACGAGTCGATCTAAAGAAAGGACTCTTCCACTTTGATAATAGTTATAGACCTGTTCCCCTTTCTCAGCAGTATATTGGAGTCATGGTGAGGAAGCCATTGCAGAGGTTCCAGTTGATGAATGATCTCTGTTATGAAAAGGTTGTTGCTGTTGCAGGAAAGCATCAAGTTCTTATTTTTGTCCATTCAAGAAAAGAAACTGCCAAAACAGCTCGTGCCATACGTGATACAGCACTTGCTAATGACACCCTTGGTAAGTTTTTGAAAGAAGATGGTGCCAGCCGTGAAATTCTCCAATCACAAACAGATTTAGTGAAGAGCAGTGATCTCAAAGATCTTCTGCCTTATGGTTTTGCAATTCATCATGCTGGATTGAATAGGGGTGATCGTCAGCTTGTTGAGGATCTCTTTGCAGATGGGCACATACAAGTTCTGGTTTCTACTGCAACTCTTGCTTGGGGTGTGAATCTGCCTGCTCATACTGTTATTATTAAGGGAACCCAGATTTACAACCCAGAAAAGGGAGCATGGACTGAGCTAAGTCCTCTTGATATCATGCAGATGCTGGGTCGTGCAGGAAGACCACAGTATGATTCTTATGGGGAGGGGATAATCATTACTGGTCACAGTGAACTGCAATACTATCTCTCTTTGATGAATCAACAGCTTCCTATTGAAAGTCAGTTTGTGTCCAGATTGCCCGATCAGTTGAATGCAGAGATTGTTCTTGGAACTGTTCAAAATGCTCGAGAAGCTTGTAATTGGCTTGGTTACACTTATCTTTATGTTCGCATGCTACGAAATCCCACCCTATATGGTTTGGAAGCTGATATTCTCACAAAAGACATAACAATGGAGGATAGGAGGGCTGATTTGGTAAGCTTTATTCTTCACTTCAGCTTTCTTGTTGCTAACTTAAGCCTTTTTTTTGTTGTTGTGTAAATATATATGGATATATTTCGTCATATTTTCCTTCTATTTGGTTGATGTTGGTTGTTCCAGTTATTAATTTTGATGTATTTTTTGCATCCTTCAATAGCCGAGTCTCTATTATGAATATATTATGTATTATATTGTTTGTTGTTATTCCTTCTAGGTACTTAGAAGCGAGGCTAATATTTGCTGGAAGTGGCATTTTAAGTCTGGATGCGTTTCAATGCTGAAACAGTTCTTTATGTTTGAGTGTTATCTTGATTATTTGATGGGTTTTTCTATTTTGTAAATAAATCTTAATAATTGCTGTTCAGTTTCCACTTTTTTTAATATAGTTTCAGCAGTAGTTTCTGTCTCAATTGCCGGTATTTACTTCCCTTTTGCTGCTGGTATTTTATTCGTTCAATTTGATCTTACCCACTTCTTCTGGTTTTCTGAATCCTTTTTTAGCGCAATACTTTAGGCCCTTGTTACAGATTCTTATGTTGTTTACGAACTTTTTTACAGATACATTCTGCTGCAACCATTTTGGACAAGAGCAATTTGGTCAAGTATGACAGGAAAAGTGGATATTTCCAGGTTACTGATTTGGGTCGTATTGCTAGCTATTGTTATATTACTCATGGGACAATATCCACATATAACGAGCATTTGAAACCAACAATGGGAGATACTGAGCTTTGTCGACTTTTCTCGCTTAGTGAAGAATTCAAATATGTGACTGTGAGGCAAGATGAAAAGATGGAATTGGCGAAGCTGTTGGAGCGTGTACCCATTCCCATCAAGGAAAGCTTAGAAGAGCCCAGTGCAAAGATCAATGTTTTGCTGCAGTCTTATATTTCAAGGCTGAAACTTGAAGGCCTTTCGTTGACATCTGATATGGTTTACATTACTCAAAGTGCAGGTCGTCTTCTTCGAGCAATTTTTGAAATTGTCCTTAAACGAGGATGGGCACAATTGGCAGAGAAGGCATTGAACATGAGCAAAATGGTTAACAAGAGGATGTGGAGTGTTCAAACTCCTCTTCGTCAATTCCATGGTATATCAAATGATATTTTAATGAAGTTGGAGAAAAAGGATTTATCCTGGGAAAGGTACTATGACCTGTCATCTCAGGAACTAGGAGAATTAATCCGGGCTCCAAAGATGGGAAGAACACTTCATAAGTTCATTCATCAATTTCCTAAATTGAATCTTTCTGCTCAAGTGCAGCCAATTACTCGCACTGTTTTGAGGGTTGAACTTACAATAACACCCGACTTCCAATGGGAGGATAAAGTTCATGGATACGTGGAACCGTTCTGGGTAATTGTGGAGGATAATGATGGTGAGTACATTCTCCATCACGAATATTTTATGCTGAAAAAGCAATATGTTGACGAAGACCACATTTTGAATTTTACAGTTCCAATTTATGAACCCCTTCCCCCCCAATACTTTATCCATGTAGTTTCAGATAGATGGCTTGGATCGCAAGCTGTTCTACCTGTTTCTTTTAGGCATCTCATTCTACCAGAGAAATATCCTCCCCCAACAGAGTTGTTGGACTTACAACCATTGCCTGTAACTGCATTAAGGAATCCGTCATATGAAGCTCTTTATCAAGACTTTAAGCACTTCAATCCTGTTCAAACCCAGGTCTTCACTGTCTTGTATAATTCAGATGATAATGTTCTTGTTGCTGCACCAACAGGGAGTGGTAAAACAATTTGTGCTGAGTTTGCAATATTGAGGAATCATCAAAAAGGACCTGAAAGTATCAGGAGGGTTGTGTACATTGCCCCTGTTGAACCTCTTGCTGAGGAACGTTATCGTGATTGGGAGAGAAAGTTTGGGAAGGGTTTGAAAATGCGTGTTGTTAAACTAACTGGGGAGACGGCGACAGATCTGAAATTGATTGAGAAAGGTCAGATAATAATAAGCACTCCAGAGAAATGGGATGCTTTATCTCGCCGCTGGAAGCAACGGAAACATGTTCAACAGGTCAGTGTCTTCATTGTGGATGAACTTCACCTAATTGGGGGTCAAGGTGGTCCCATATTGGAGGTCATAGTCTCCAGGATGAGATATATAGCGAGTCAGGTGGAGAACAAGATTCGCATTGTTGCTCTGTCAACTTCTCTTGCCAACGCAAAGGATCTCGGAGAATGGATAGGAGCTACCTCTCATGGCCTCTTTAATTTTCCTCCAGGGGTGCGTCCTGTACCTTTGGAAATACACATACAGGGGGTGGACATAGCTAACTTTGAAGCAAGAATGCAAGCAATGACAAAACCCACATATACTGCCATTGTTCAGCATGCTAAGAATGGCAAACCGGCTATTGTGTATGTTCCTACAAGAAAGCATGTCCGACTTACAGCTGTTGATCTTATGACTTATTCAAATGCAGATAGTGGAGAAAATCCCCCATTTCTGTTGCGGTCCTTGGAAGATCTTGATCCTTTTGTTGACAAAATTAATGATGAGATGTTGAAAGCTACTTTAAGACATGGAGTGGGCTACTTGCATGAGAGCTTATCGAGTTTGGACCAAGAAGTTGTATCCCAGCTTTTTGAAGCTGGATGGATTCAGGTGTGTGTCATGAGCAGCTCAATGTGTTGGGGAGTTCCGTTGTTGGCTCATTTAGTGGTTGTGATGGGAACACAATATTATGATGGTAGGGAAAACATTCATACAGACTACCCTGTTACTGATCTGCTACAGATGATGGGTCATGCAAGTCGTCCTTTGCTTGATAATTCTGGGAAATGTGTCATCCTCTGCCATGCTCCTCGTAAAGAGTACTATAAGAAGTTTCTGTATGAAGCTTTCCCAGTTGAAAGCCACTTGCAGCAGTACCTACATGATAATATAAATGCTGAAGTGGTTGCTGGAATCATTGAGAACAAGCAAGATGCTGTGGATTACCTTACCTGGACCTTCATGTACAGGAGGCTCGCACAGAATCCCAATTATTACAATCTCCAGGGAGTTAGTCACAGGCATCTTTCTGATCACCTCTCGGAGCTTGTAGAAAATACATTGAATGATTTGGAAGCTAGCAAGTGTGTTTCTATCGAGGATGATATGGACCTTTCTCCTTTGAATCTTGGTATGATAGCATCATATTATTACATTAGCTACACTACCATAGAGCGTTTCAGCTCTTCTTTGACTTCCAAAACTAAGATGAAAGGCCTTCTTGAGATTCTAGCATCAGCTTCAGAGTATGCATCTCTTCCTATACGACCTGGGGAGGAAGAAATTGTTCGAAGGCTGATCAACCATCAGAGATTTTCTTTCGAGAATCCTAAATGCACAGATCCTCATGTGAAAGCAAATGCTCTACTTCAGGCCCACTTCTCAAGGCAACCTGTTGGTGGAAACTTATCTCTCGACCAAAGAGAGGTACTCCTTTCTGCAAGCAGATTGCTTCAGGCAAAGGTCGATGTTATCTCAAGCAATGGCTGGTTGAGCCTTGCTCTTCTTGCTATGGAAATCTGCCAGATGGTGACCCAAGGTATGTGGGAGCGGGATTCCATGCTACTACAGCTTCCTCACTTCACAAAAGAGCTTGCCAAGAGATGTCAAGAAAATCCTGGTAAAAATATTGAGACAGTATTCGATTTGGTTGAGATGGAGGATGATGAGAGGAGGGAGCTACTTCAGATGTCGGATCCACAGTTGCTGGACATTGCAAGGTTTTGCAACCGTTTTCCCAACATTGACATGACATATGAGGTGCTTGGGGGTGGTGGTGCGAAGACTGGGGATGATGTAACACTGCAAGTCACTCTTGAGCGTGATCTTGAGGGGAGGTCGGAAGTTGGGCCCGTGGATGCTCCCAGGTATCCCAAAGCCAAAGAAGAAGGGTGGTGGCTTGTTGTTGGTGATACCAAGGCTAACTCGTTGCTTGCTATCAAGAGGGTCTCCCTTCAAAGGAAGGCAAAAGTAAAACTTGAATTTGCTACTCCTTCAGATCCTGGAAGGAGGACATATACCCTCTATTTTATGTGTGATTCTTATATGGGATGTGACCAGGAATACAACTTCACTGTCGATGTCAAAGAAACTGCAGGACACGATGAGGATGGTGAGTGAGATAAATGTTTATGTTAGTGTATTTCTTTTGACAATTTTATTGTGTGATCTACATGGTACGGAATATTATGACTTTTTCTGATTTGCAATAGTGGCGATTTTCTTTATGACTGATGTATTTTATTGGTATTTTAACCTTTAATTTTTAATCGAAAATACTTTTCTTCAATCATCTTCCAGTTTATGCAGTTTTTTGCATCCATCTTTTGTTTTCTGCCTGAAAAAGCAGTTTGATGAGAATCTTTGTAAGAAGTACCATATGTCGTAGGAACCTGGCACTATAATATACCAAATTCTAATTTACTAGCATCAGTCAGGTATAAAATAAGCTGTTTCGCACGGGAACCTGGTACTGTAATATACAAACTTCTAATTTATTAGCTTCGTTCTAGTATAACTTAAAATAAGGTAGAAATACGAATGTATAAAGTAGTTCGTGATAGTTAGTCTGGTCTGTTTTTCTGAAGAAAACTAATATAGGGACGTCATAAGAGACTCCTCGAATGTAATTATGATCATAAGACATTAAAAACATCAACAGATTTTTTAAATGCAAATCTCTTACGTGATTTTTTTTCTTTTTTGAAATGCAGAACGAAAATTACTCCTAAATGCCTGTAAATAGTTGCTAGCTAGTTTACCCGTAGAATGGAAAAAAAAAATCAAAAATACCTTATGACGTTTTCAATATCTTCATAAATATCATTAATGTTTTAAAAAAAAGCTATAATGTTCTTGAGGTTTAAGATATCTTTAAAAGTAACTTTATTATTTAACAGAAACATAAAAAAGTCTTAAAAAATTACATTAATATCTCAAAAAATCTTTTTTACCCAACCTATATAATTTTTTGAATATTTTCGTTGAGTCGTAAATATTCTTGAGGTTTTGTTTTTCTTCAAAAATACTCATGTTATAATAATTAATTTAACTTTATCAAAAATACCTTTGTTATAATAATTAATTTAATTTTGTCAAAAATATCCTTCTATAATAATTAATTTAACTTCATAAAAAATGTCCATGTTACAATATTTAATTTATCTTCGTAAAAAATACTTCTGTTTCTCAATAACACGATATAAAATATTTTCTAAAAATATTTAACTTGATATTGTGTTCTTTGTTAACTTAATTTATTTTGAGGGGTATTTTGGAAAATATTTTATATCGTATTATTGAAAAATAGGGGTATTTTTTATGAAGATAAATTAAATATTGTAGCAGCGATATTTTCGTTGAAGAAAAATTAATTATTGTAACGTGGGTATTTTTAATGAAGTTAAATTAATTATTATAGCAAGGGTATTTTTGATAAAGTTAATTAATTATTATAACAGGAGTATTTTTGAAGAAAAACAAAACCTCAAGGGTATTTGCGATAATATTCTCAACGATAATATTCAAAAAACTATATAGATAGGGGTAAATTTTTTTTTCTAGATATTGATGTGATTTTTCAAGGATTTTTTGATGCTTATGTTAAATAATAAGGGTATTTTTGAAGATACCTTAAATCTCTAGAGTATTGTAGTTTTTTTTAAACGTTAAGGATATTTTTGAAAATATTGAAAACTTTGGGGGTATTTTTGATTTTTTGTCTGTGGGAGTGATATATGTATAGGGGTGAGATTACTATTTTACCCCTAATGTTAAACGGAGATATAATGCTGATAACGTGTATGGATATTTTTGATATTAAATAAAACTTAGGGATAATTTTGAAGAAATACAAAAACTCAAGAATATTTGTGAAAATAATCCTATAAAATTAGATAAAGGTTGTAGGTTTCATTGTAACGAGAAATTATCAATTTAATCCTAAAATTTATGGGTGGATTAATTTAATTCTGTAATTTATAAAAATAAGACGTTTTAGTATAAAAAAATGTACTTTAATCTTGAGAATAAAGTGTACGATTTTAAGTAATTATAAGAATAAAATATTTATATTTAATAATTATGTGATTAAATTTACTTATAGTGTCCCTCCCATTCAAGAATAACAAGATTAAATTGAAATATTTTATATAAAAATGCTAAAATTACTACCCTAAAATGTAGTATCTTATTATATGCAGAAGCAAACGTTAAAGATCAAATGGGGATGCAGTACTACCTAGAGTTTAACGCGTTCTTACTGGTGCTGTTGACAAAGAAGGATGACACATTTTGATACCTATTACCTACCCTGTTTAATTAATTTATCGATGGAAATGATAATTACATACAAATAGAAATGTTAAATATGTGTGAAAAATTAGTATGTACTCTTGTACGAAACATTTATTTATACAAATCATTTATTAATTTTAAAATATTGTTTTTCTATATCTTTCAAAAAAATCTATATATCATATGATTTATAATTTTAAGAGATTATCAATCACAAAAAATAGTAAGAAAATAATGTTTATTTATTCGATACAAAGACATGCGGCTTCTAACATTTAAATTATGTACATCATACGAAATAAAAACGCTTTGTGCATTTTCAATCCAATTTAAACGAATTGTATTACTATCAATAATTTTAAAATATTTAGGATATTCTATCAATGATATACATGCTTAATGCCAGAAAGTTTTTGAAAAATTTACATTTTGCGTCAAAAAAATCTTATAAGTACTTATATTGATTTGTTTGTTTAAAGAATGTTTCTTTTCTTTTCTTTTTTTAAAAAATAAAAAGATACAATCGATTACATGCTCATTTATATTCAGCGGGGTTAGAATTCATGTTTTCTCAATCATTACTATTGCACTATAAATTAACTTGTTTAATGAACGTTAAGTACCCACTTATGCACACAACAATTATGTTGTGAAAATAAGTACTTTTTTTTTTTTGAACTTTTAATGCGTCAGACCAAAATAATTATATCATTGACACTTACTAGTAGTGTGGGGTGTATTCTTTTTTTTTCTCAATAAAACTTTCATTAAATACATATTAATATTTAAAAGTACTTAATTAAAAGTTAAATGTATTTAAAAAATAAAAAATAAATATTAAATAGTATGTATTTACCATTATCTATAATAATTTTATGCCATATTGATAAAGGGATTTCAAAATGTGAAAATAAATCTTAAGTATTATTACTATGCATAACCCATTTTGCTAGATCATGAGCTACGTTGCTAGATCATGAGTTTACTGTTCTTAGTATCTCTAAACAAGATTAAATTCACTGAAAGCGTTGCGTAATAGTACAAAATCTATCATCCAAGTCCTAATAGTCTAAGATAGCTCATTTCTTTGATTAGACAGTAGTGCACAAGTAGGGAGCCATCATTTCCAAATATAACTTTATCCCAATTATTTTTTTATTTTTGTTATAGATGCCCAAAATAAGACCAAGGCTTTTGTTTAAATAACCTTCATTTTTCTTTCTAATTTAGTTTTAATAAGATAAGGTTGACATTAGTAATGTCTTGCTATTAATCCCAAAATAATTCTATCTTACCCCAGCTGCAACAGCATTATTTCTTATAGTTTCACAATTTGGAACTTTCCAAATGCCATCTTGCTTATTTGAAAACTTAATCCCTTCTTGTACTTCCAATATAACTTTGAAATATTCTTTTTCAAGCTTTCTTTGCTTGACCAATACTTCCATTGAATGAGGTACTCTTTTCAGGCAAGACTTTATTTCTAGTATAACACAAATGTTCCACCAAAATAGCTACTAAAATTTAATCATTTCATTTTCTTGCATCATCCACGTTAACATACGATGTGTTTTCAAAGATATTAGTTAATAAATTAATGATATTTGCTTCAGTACTTAAATCCAACTTGAAATCAAATCTACAACTCATCCATAAAATCTAAGTATAATGACATTCTAAAAATAAATTATTTATAGTTTCATTTTTCTTTAAACAAATTGGGTAACAATCACTTCATATTTTTATCCACTCTTTGAGAATACCATGAACAGGAAGATAATTTGCAAATAATTTTCATAACAATACTTTATGTCTTTCATGGACTTTTAAATTCCAAATAGTCTTTCAAATCTTTGTGTGAGAGTAGTTGAAACAATGTTCTTGATCTACCCAATAAACCCATTTAATTGAAAAAAAATTCCCATGGTACTTCCTGTCGAAACCAGCTTATCCTCTCTTGTGTACATTGGAAATTAAAATCCTAAAATCTGTTGGATTGATTCCTCTTCAAAATAGTCTCTCAATTTTTGCATGTATCTGTCTTCGACTTCATTCGTGAGATTACTCACTAAAGCATTTCTGAGTAACTTTGTTTATAGCTTCCTGAATCGAAGGGTAATTAAATACCTGTCAGAATAATACTTTGTTTATGCTCTTTGGTTTTCGGTTGTTTGTATGTTAAATATTTTTTTCTGCAATTGTCATCTATTGTCAGAATAATATAATTCCATGTTCTAGAAAAGTTAAGAAAACTAATTGTCTAAAATTTGGGAGGCAAAATTTAATTAGGAAATACAAACTCCTGTGACACCTATTACCTATTAAATTTTAACATCTCATTTAAAATAATACAAATAGTAATATATATTTTAAAAAAAATTATTCTAGACCATACATATATACGATTTTTCTCGAAAATTAATAACTGATCCTGAATGACTAATTTTTTTTTTAGATCACACAATTTGCTTGATTAATAAATTATCATTTTTATTAAAAAATAATAATTTGTTTTTTTTAGATCAATCAAACAATTTATTCATTTGATATTTTACATAAATCAACATAAGTTAAAACTTTAAATTAAAATCATTAAGTTTTGCATGAATTACTATGAGAACTTTTTTTTAAAAATAGATTATTAGCCTCAAGGGATTTTAGTTGTGAGCAAAGCTAAATACAACATGATACTAAAAAATACAATGTCATATTGTTAGTCAGAAGAAGAAGAGAGAGCTTTACTAAGCATATCACTTTTTGGTAATATGTTTGCAAGATTAAAAAGTTTAGCACCTCACTCACCTGGAGTAGGAATTGGACTTTGAAAATAGAACTAGACCCAAGTATTGCATAGACATACCAGAGAAATGGTAAGTAGATTAAGCCCCAAAAAGAGAACAAAATGCATGGCAAATTCCATCTATTTTTCTAGAATTAACACTATCTTCTTCTTCCTCCCAAGTATTGCAGACATACCAGAGAAATGGTAAGTAGATTAAGCTCCAAAAAGAGAACAAAATGCACGGAAAATTCCATCTGTTTTTCTAGTATTAACACCTTCTTCTTCTTCTTCAGTTCTGTTCTCATACCAATGATTTAAAGTTTCTGTTGCTTTTGAAACTCTTCCATTTATTTGAAGGAAAGATGGGTCATTATTAACTAACTCATCAACCAATTCAAATGCAAATAGCAATTTTCTTCCTCTACAAACCATTTCAACCAATTGAGTCCAGGACGCATGCCCAGGTTTTAAACCCATCTCTAACAATCCAAACAAAGCATTAACAGCATCATCTGTCATTCCAGCAGAACAAAGAGTAACAAGCAACTCATTTGAAGTTGCATAATGAGGAACAAACCCTCTACCTAGCATAAGACCCAACAAGTACATAGCCTTCTTCAATTCACCTTTTTGACACAAGAAATTTAACACAATCCTATAACTTGCCTTGTTTAAATATGTACCCTCATAAGGAACTCTTTCCAACATTTCAAGAGCCTCCTCAAACCTACCTGCTCTACATATTCCACCAAGCAACACATTGTAAGTCACAACATCAATCCCGCACCCTCCTCCTTTCATCTCTTGGAGCAACTCTATTGCTTCATCTACTCTTCCAGCCCTACACAAGCAGTTCATTAAAGTAGTGCAGCCAATTGTATCAGGTTTCAGACCACAACCCTTCATCTCATCAAAAGTCTGCTTTGCTTCATCAACCCTTCTCTCCTTACAAAACCCATTCATAAGGGCTGTGTGATTGTATATATTTGGTATACATCCGTTACACTTCATGAAATCCATTATCTTCTTTGCCTGATCAACCTTTCCCCTGCGGCAAAACCCATCAATCAAGACATTGTATGTTAGAACATCAGGCAAAATATGATCCTCTAATATCATTTTCTCAAAAAGTTCTATTGCTTCTGTAAGTCTTCCTGTTTCACATAGACCATCTATCAGAGTTGAGTATGTGATCAAATTTGGATAAGAAACTTTTGATTTCTTCATTTCATTCACAACCTCAAAGGCAGATTCAAGATCTCCATTCTTACAATGGTGCTTGATTAATATATTGAAGATGCAGGTATTTGGCTCTAAGTTAAGGTTCATTCCTGAATGAATGAGAAACTTGCGTGTCAAATGAACCTGGCCTGATTCAACAAGGAGATTGAGACAAGTGCTGATGGCTCTCAGAGAGGGCTTTTCCCGCACAATTGGTTGGATGACACAGAACATATCAAGCACTCTCTCATGCAAAGAGGACTTTGCAAAATGTTTCATGAGATTTAGGAATATGCCCTCGTGGAATTTGCAAGTCTCGCATGTCATCTGACGAAGAATTGCATCAACGGCTTGAAACTTCTTGGACATAGCAAGCCTATGAAGGATAGTTGCATAGGTAGCATTGTTGTGGTTAAAGCCCTTCTGATTTGATACCAAGTTGAATATTTCTAAGGCATGTTGAGGATCTCTGTCACGTTTGATCAAGTTGATAGCAGTTTCATGAGAAAAATATTTGGTTTTCTTCTGAACTTCTTTTGGGGTAGTTATAGCTTCTGTGGGAGGATCTGATCTGCGAGAAGTGACTTTGGGAAACCAAAAGGGAGAGATCCTAGGAGTTGAAATTGAGAACTCACAATGCTGAGTAAGATAAACTCTCACTTTATTGATGAAGCTTGCTTTGTTTTTACAGGGCCTTACCATCTGAAGATGTTGAAAACAGTAAAGATATAACAGAACCAAAGAAATACAAAGAGAGTGAAAAATTTTAATTAACTATTTCATTCAAATTTAAGCATCACGTAATACCTTGGCTCAAATCCCCAACCCCAACTAAAAAAACCTCTACTTAAGAAAAAAAAACCAAATGCCTGGTTTTTGTTTGTTTGTTAATTAGGCTAAATTCTCCAACAAATATCATCTTGCATCTTCAAAATAATAGAAAATTCTAATCCTGCAATAAATATTTCGATTTTTCCAATCCTAAGAAAGGATTCTGGGAAAAGATATAATCCAATAAACGTTGCATAAATTAGAGTAGAAGCGCAAGAAGTGAGCTTTAGAATATGACGTTAGAAACGAAACTGACCTCAGGTATATGACATCCCAGGAAAGTTGATTGCACGAGTGTTGCTCGAAGAAAATCTTAAAGAGAAGTTTCGGTACTTTCAGAGTTTCATTGAAAAATTTGCAGACTTTAAGTAGCCGGAGAAAAACTGCAGACCGCAGGTGGTGGGAGGCAGTAGTAAAAAATGTTCACTTTCCTTGATTTTTCATTTTTAGGCCAGAGTTTCGATTTCGAGCTATGGTAGACGAAATAGAAAGTGTGGAGGCGCAAGCAAGCAAGCAACGCTACGAAATGTAATTTTGTTTTTTGTTTAAACTGTCGTTGGTTTGAATTAACCGATGCACTTTTTTTTTCTGTTTACACATCCTATATTTATTTTTATAATAATTTAATTTTATTATTATAAAAAAATTACTGTATAAAAATAAATAAATATTTTTTATGATTTTTTATTTATATTTAATTTTTTCATTTATTCTTTCAGTTATATTTATTCTATTTAAAACAACCGTTGTTTAATGTAAATGAAAAAAATTAAAAATTTATTTTATTATTATAGAGTAACTTTCTAATAACAATAAAAATTATTATAAAACTTAAGTATTATTTTTATAATAAGTATAAGACTACTGTATATATATCTCTTTTCTATTTTTTTTATTAAAAAGGTTTTTTCTCTCCTTTTTGTAAAGACATTTTAACTTCTTTTTATAATAAAATTAACACTTTAAATCAAATTTTATTTTATTTGAGTAGGAAATCTCATTTTTTTTTTTTTGAAGAGATGGTTACAGAAGAGGATGACCAAAGCTACGGAAACTAGTAGTATGTGAAAGCAAGTGCAAAAGACAATATATGTTAAGAATTAACTTGGTACTTAATCCTTATTCTATTTGGAATCTTTTAAAAATTGAATCTAGTAGAACTTTTGTTAGTTTTTGCTTGGTTTGGGAAAAGGTTAGGGTTTTGTGTGATTGTAGTCCATCATGTATTGGGTGTACAATTTATTATATATTTGTGCATGATATAATACTTGTAACTTAGTTGTCTTCATTATGCTCCCCGTTATGGTAGCTTTTGTTTTGTTTTTTTTGTTCTCTATACTCTCCATATTAACTAGAAAATTTTTACATATTATTTGGCACCTCTTTTGGTTGTCTATTTCATTATTATTGTTTCATAGAGGAGAATTCTCCATTAGTATGCTAATAAACAATAAATGAAGATAACAATTAGTTTCCTGCTAGAAAAGTATGATAAACAATCCCATGGCATACTCATTCTCCCTTAACTATTTTTTCATAATACTTGCTCCCTCTTTTTTTAAATTTCATAATTTTGTTCCAAATTGTTAACTTTCAATCAAATGTAACATTTATTATTAAAAGTTAAGATAAACAACACAAATGATCTCTTAATTTCTACTTATTTTACGCTTTTGTTTCCTTAAATTTTTTTTTTATGATTTGATCTTCTAAATTTTAAAATTTAACAATTTTTATTTAAATCATTAATTTTATCAAATATAACGTTTGCTATTAAAAAGTCATATGTAGCACACATGATGATTATTTTAACTATATTACTTTTGTGACGTAATATTGCTTTTATAGATACGTAAATCGTATTGTTTTTATAAAAATGAATATTATATTAATATAGTTTGCATAACCAAATAAGAAAACAAAAAAATATATAAACCAAATCAAAAGTTAAATTTAAGTGTAACAGAGATGATAAAAATTGATGTCTTATACATGCAAATAATTAATAATAGTAACATGACAAAATTATAGATTTTTTATCAAATTTATTCATGTATTGTTAAAAGGGTAAATTATACAAAAGATTCTTAAATTTTTCTATATTCTATATTTTGATCATTTATATGGTTTGGTTTATTTTTTTTTATTTTCACACTTAATTTTTTTATTTTTCTTACAATTTAATCCCTTTAGTTTTTAATTTTTTTCACTTATAGTCCATTTACTAGTTTTATACTTTTAAATTGAATTTCAAGTTGTTCTCAAATTTGAAATAAATTTGTGAAAATTAATAAGTAAAGAAATTAAATTATAAAATTAAAAAGCAAGGAACAAAGCGTAAAAATTAAAAAAATGAGTAGAACAAATCATAAAAAATAATAATAAAAAGAATAAAACATAAAATGTGAAATTATTTAAGAAGATTAAGTGTACATAGTCATTAAATCAAAATTTTAAAATGTTGAATCTAAAACAAATTGTATTATTTTTGTGGTGTATTATTGCTTTTGTGGATATGCAAAATGTATTATAAAATATACATATCCACAAAGCACCATATTTACAAAAATAATATTGCGCCATAAAAGTAATACAATTAAAATAGCCAACACTTGTGTCAAATGTAAGTTTATAACCTGAGACGTTACATTTAATTAAAAATTAATGATTTGAATTAAGTTAAGAATCAAATCTTAGAAAAAAAGTTAGGAGATCAAAATATAAAGTGAATAAAATTAGAGGATCATATGTATTGTTTAACTAAATTTTTAATATCAGATATTATATTTAACTACGAATTAATGATTTGATCCAAAATTATCAAATTTTAAAAGTTAAATGATTAAATATTATGAAAAATATTTAGAAGATAAAAATGTAAAATTAATAAAAATTAAGCGACTATATATAGGTATTGTTTAGCCATAGAGACATTATAAAAACTTTTATTAATTTGTAATATTAATAAGAATAATTGTAACTGATTGTAATATTGTAATTGCTTGTAGATTCTTAATTAATTAGATCGAGTAAGATTTAAAAAAAAAGTTCATGTTAATGTTAGTGAAAAACAAGTCAAGAGGGCAAATAATAAAAAACAAAGCTAAGATTTTGATAAACGGAAGTTATGAACAACAAAACCACGAGTTTATTGATTATAAAAATGAGTTAAAAATGTCAAATGAATGAATGATTAAACCATATGATGGAAAAGTTGAGAGGTAAATTAATTTAATTTAATCCTATTTATATTATATTTTAACATGTTAAATAGGATTTAATATTAATACGAGACAATAATGTCAATATGTTAAGGTTTGATAAATTTTATGTATGCATTGATGCAATTAAAAATATTGCTTTTAACAAATTGTAAGCGTCTCTTAGGTTACGTATTGTTAGAAAAGATGCCAAAATGGCATCTAGTGATTCTCTCTGTAAATGTTATTAGCTTAGAAGGGAAAACTTTATTACGTGAGAGACACTCCACAGGATAAAGAAAGAGTTTGTTTGTGTAGTAAGTATATCATTTTTGGTAAATTTATACAAAATATCTATTTTTTAAAACATAACTTGCAAAATATTTTATGGTTATGTTATGTAAAATGGGTGAGTGAAAATTTGACCAAAATTTATATTTTGATTTATAATTGCCTAAATTTTGATACATTTTATACAAAATTATTTGAATTTTTTTCTCTACACAAATTACCAAAATTCTTATATTTTTATATACATAAGTATATTTTTGTGATTAAGTTATATCAAATCAGTTAATTAATTAACGTGATAATTAAATAAATTTTGATACATCACTTAATTAATTATAATATTAATTAATTAATTATCATATTAATTAATTAATACGTCACAAAACTTAATCATAAGATATATTTATATGTAAATAAAATAAAAAATTTGAGTATCTTCATGTAGTAAAAAATTCAGATATCTTCATATAAAATAAATTAAAATTTAGATACCTCCAAAGTTATTCATCCTATATTTTGGGGATTAAAAAGAAACTAAAATAAGTATTTTAGAAAAAGAGACAAAGGTTTACCTTTTAAATTAAAAAGAAAAAGAGGGTTTAATCCGTTGCTTAAAAAATGATGAGAAAACAATAAAAATAAGTAATTTATAATTTATAATTATAACAGTAATATTTTGTTTTTAAGTTTAACTCATATATATAAACTTATTTAATATTAAATTTATATAATTATATTTTAATTAATGTTATTAAATATTATTTTTATAATTTTACAAACATGTATTTTAAGATTTTTTTTACTTTGAACAAGAAAGTTGACTTTATGTTCAACTATCCATATAATATTACGAAACACGTCGCTTATTTGAAGTTTCCATATTTTTAACTCGATTATCTACGTATTCTATTTTTAATAAAAGAAAAGGTATTGTCTAATATTCACTGTTATAATCACATTTGTCAAATTTATTATTTTATAATAGACTAAATTAAGGTTAAATTAATAAATTCAAAATTTATATTAGAAAGGAAACAAAAGAAGAAGAAGAAGTAATTATAAAATCCAACTCACGATCTCTTATTAGCTTGGAAAGTACATGCATTTTTATTTGATCTAAGAAAACTGAATACTCAGATTTCTAATCAATTGACTAAAACAAATGAATAATACATGTATAATATTTTTATGCTCTTTAATACAGATTGCCAATGAAATGTAGATTTTGACGTGTTATAATCCACGAAAAATACAAGCACAAAATTTAGATATTTTCATATATATGATCAAGTTCATATGTTTCATTCATGAGCATTCAGAAATCTTTGGTTGATAAGAAAATGAGAATTATTTTGGTTCATTTTATATTTTTTGTTTAGGAACCTATATTAAGGATAATTTTGAATAATTATTAACTTTAATCAACAACCAGTCAACTCATAAGAAAAAGAGAAACATTACCTCAATCATTTTGTGGTAATTTTAAAAAAAAAAAATCAAACTTTTACCTAATTGTGATATAGGATTGGGTACTAAGTAGTACCATAACTTAAAAAAAAAAAGTATTCAAAAATATTATATTTTTTAAAAATATACTAAAAATGTTATTATTTTTAAATAGATACAATTTAGTCACCATAAAATAAAAAAATTAATCGAATTTGATTAATGTAAACCATTACAAAAGAATATATTTTTTTAAAGATAAATTTACTATTCTTTCATCAACAATTCTCATATGCATTCTATTTTACAATATTGTTTTACATTTTTTTATAGCATCAGTAAAAAAAATATCAATGGTGTGCCCTTTATAAAATAAGGTACTGATAATATATCCCAGTATAATTTTAGTACTAATCTGTACTATTACATAAGACTTTTACTGATTGCAATTGTTGTGATATCTGTGAAAAAATAAAACTTTATATGCAATTTTGTGGTATAATAGGCTAGTATTATGTGCATACCAACCATTATGCAGATTCATAAAAAATATAAGCCCAAATCCATCCTGCATTTAGATGACTAAACACAGTTATGCATCAATGAGATGGTTGATTGGAATCTTTATTGAAAGGCAGAGCAGATTTAAGAAACAATTTGGCAGACATGAATATCTTTATTAGAGAGTTTCCCAACAAGAACATCAAAGTTCATTGAATCATCAAGCCAAACCACAATAGTCATCGACAAACATATATTTTGCATAGAGTACCCATAGTGAGAAACATAGTCTCAAAGAAATGGCAAGAGGATAATTATAATTGACTCTATACGCAGCAGAGGAAAAATATGATATATATAATAACAACAGCATCTCCTGAAGGAGGTAAGATAGCCGGCAAGATGTTCTGAAAGTTTACAGTCGTGTCTAACTTCTATACATACATTAAAAGTAAGCACAGTAACCTCAATATAGCATCGGTTTTCAATGGCACATGAGATGTCTCAAGGAATCTAGATGTGCTGATCGTGTACATTGGCTTACCAAATGGAATGCCTAATTCCAAGACCATTGCATGTGAGTATAAGACCTTTGTAACGATTGAGATACTCCTACAGCCAAAAAAATTATACTTAGACAACGAAGACAGTTATAAAAAAAAGGAAAAAAAAGAGGTCTAGAGACTTGAGTTGTAGCAGCGCAGGAGAAACCCTTACAATTATATTATAATCATAAGCGTGTTGCATCCTTTTGTCATCATATTCTCTCCTCTTTACTGAATCACTCAAAACTGTGAATACAAACAAAAAGAATTGCTTTAGATTTGATCATTTGCTAGACATTTTGTTCTATTGCATCTGTTTGTTACTATTCAACAAATATTCACAATTGAGTTTTGGCCATACAAATGAAACTGTGGTATTATCCTAAACAGAACCTAAGATATTATTAACTCAAATTATCTTTAGAAATTAAGTGAACTAATCCATGCATGCAAATAGACGGGACAAGATGGATAAGATATCTTTAGCATCTTTTCAACGTAGAGAAGCTTATCACTATTTTATTTCATTTATATGATTCAACAAGATTAAATTATTAAATCTCTCCGAAAAAAGTCATTGCATCAATGACTCGGATCCTGATGCAACATAGTCATTATGCGCTTCTGTGCACAGCACTTTTGATGTACTTGTTATAGTGTAAAAGGAAATATTTTCATAAAAATAATTTGAATAAATCAGATAATTCCATGCACCCAACTATAAGTGAACACTCGACACAAAATTATATGGATTGAGTTTAAACTAAAGTCTGATAGGAAAGAGGGAGGCGTCAAAGCATAAAATAAATTCATAGTTAATTTTGTAGGGTAGGGCTTCAGGAATTTCTTATCAAACCCAGTCAGCACATGATTACAGATCTTCATATAACATCACAGCAGAGCTTAATTATTTTCTCATCAGACATGTCAGGCTACGGATTGGAAATTGTCAGTGACAAACGGGTACAGGGAAATTTAGGTCCCACGATTTGGTCAAGATAGAGAACACGTAAGGGACACTTTAGTCCTTAGCTTATATACATAACAACACTTAGGATAGTCTAAAGTGTCTCTATGTTGAACATAAGATTAATGTGTCCTGTGTTTACATAAGGGACATAAAGCTAGGAACTAATGTGTCCTCTGCCAAAGCTAAGACTAAAGCTGATGGACTGACAAATATTTTCCAATAATCAAATCCATGCATAAATGTCAAATTCATGGAATTTTGCGAAATCACATAAATCTACTAGGAAGGAGAGGGATACTCAAAACAACGTCGATGCTACAGCTTCCCAGTTGTGAACATGTAATAAAACGAAGAATGGTAAGAGGTTCAAATCCTTATGCTACTCAAAAGTGGAATTGAAAAGTTCAAATAAATAAGAACTATTCAATCAAGTAGATTCTAAAAAGTAGCAACATAAATCAAAAACCAGAAACTAGATAATGAACTTGTAATTATTGGTTCATGTAGCAAAATCGAAATAAATAGCATGGAAGGGAACAAATTAAAGCAGAATAAGCTCAAAATATAAGCAGATGAAGTAGTGGACTAACCTTGATAGGCCTCGTTAATCTCTTGGAATCTGGAGGTGGCATCGTCCAGGTCTTTTTTTTTATCAGGATGCCATTTCTGCCCAAAAAATCAACAAAATAAAATTTATGAATTGTAGGTGAAATTTCTAGAAACAAGAAGAAGAAAGAAAGGAAAAAACAGAAAAGAGAGAAAGAGAGAGAGGGGGGACAAACCAGGGCAAGCCGTATGTAATTGGAGCGAATGGCGTCGTCTGTTGCATCATAATCCACTTCCAATATCTTGTAATAATCCTAAAAAAAAACAAATCACTAACTAAATACGTAAAAAGAGAAATAAAACCCTAATTTGAAGAGAATGGACGAGAGATAGAGATATATATACCTTGGGCAGGACAGAGAAGAAATCGAAATCGAGGTGAGCATGTTGGTCGGAATGTTGGCTGTCCGAAACATAGTCGTTCTCCCACTCGTCCCACATCATTCCCTTTATTTTCGTTCTTCCTCCAACTCCAAAACAAGCTTGAGTATTTCTACCAACGTAATTGCAGAGTGCTTCAGAGAGGCACAGAGAGCGATAGACTATGAGGGAATGAGTCGTTTGGGTTGGGTTGGAGAGGATATCAAGATAATAAAAATATCATTAATTCCTGTGTTTCGGCAGAAAACGTTGCCTAGTGAGAAATTATTTATTATTTTTAAATTATGAAATAAAGTGAATTAGTATATTTAAATTTTTTTAATAAAAATAAAAAATAATTTAATTAAGGAAAGATATATTTCAAAAACAATTAATAACATCTTGAGTATATAAACATGTTGGATTATATAAATAAAAATTATAAAAAACATGGTTAAGATAAATAATTAATATTAATAAAAAATATACAAATATATTATATTAAATTTTTTTTAGTATTTAAGAGAGAAAGATACATATTTATTTCCTATTTTAATAAAAAATAATTAAAATTAAAACTATTTATATATATTTAACTTTTTTTTTCAAATAATTATAAATGATAAGTTAAGACGGAAATAATTATTAAAGTATCGAAATTATTTATGATTCGAAATTAAACATATATTAATATTATTTTTTTATATATTTATATTTTTATAAAATAAAATATATTTTTATTAATAAAATACACAATAATTAAATTAAATTTTATTTATTTTTATTTTTTATATTACTTATAAATATGTATTAAATAATTAAAAAATAAAACTTTATGCAACATTTTAAATAATATAATAAAATAAAAATTATGTTAATATTTATTTTTTAAAAATAAATAATAAAAATAAAAATATAATTAAATAGTATAAAAATTGATATATATTTATAACTAATAATTATTATTTAAACATATTCAAAAGGAAAGCGTGCCAATTATATTTAATAGTATAAATCTCCCTATCACGCCCATTACTAATCCTTCCTACCATTTTTTTGAGCACCGTTACCTTTCTTTTTTCGAAATGTATAAACATTGAGTGATATTAAATTAGCCTAACCTTTTAAATTTACTTTATTTTAATAAAGTAGCAATAATGTTAAAATTTTAAATTATTATAATTAATTTATACTAATGATAATTTTATTTATTAATAATAATAAAAATTAATTAAGATAATATTATTACCTTAGAATAACGAGAAAACAAAATACTAATGACAACAATTTAAAAAATTTATATAATAATTTAAAGTTATGATATTTTTAAAAATATAATATTATTTTAACATTAATAAAATTTATTTTAAAAATAGAGCTACCTTATAATAATATATTATTTTTGCTAAATAACAATAAATGACAATTTGATTATTACCCTCTTTCTTCGTGTATCTGCATTGCAGCCACGAGTGGATCTACACGAATTAAGGATTCAACCCTTCTTACATTCTTGCACATAAAATTTCGCATAATATTTATAAAATTAAAATTAAATTATATATATTTTTACGTGAACCCGAAAATTTTATTTATAATAATTTATTGTAATATCACAGTAGATATTATAGTATATGTTTGTTAGAAAATTTTACAAAATTTATTTTAATCTTGATGGAGATATAAAACTTAATTCATTTAAAAAAATATTTAATCTACTTTAATATTTCACAAATATGACAGTATTATTAATGTCTTGTATTTTTTATAACGAGATATACATAGTTTAATAAATAATCAATAAATTATACATGTATCATAAAAAATAACACTTAGAAATAATATGAAAAGAATACATTTAAATATACTTCAACATAATTCTTTGGATTGATTATGCTCTAAAAAAATCCAAACATAATTGATATACTATTTATATGGAGAAGTCAATCCATATCCATATCCCATCTAAGTGTTGTGAAATACAGATATTTGCTTTTGTTGATACAAGTATATGAAAATAGTGTTAGAACAATATTGCTAATAACTTAAAATGAACTACTTGGGTTGAGTCGTAGCTCTGCCCAAATTTATGCAGGCAAACATAGTCTTGTCGTCTCTAGGATAAAACAACCCAAAATCTTTGTGTTTTTTTGTCTCGAAACTTCACTGTACTAATAAAGACCGGAATAGTACACCTATAAAATTTTGTTGTTCGAAAAACTCAAAAGTAATTTAGGATATTCTTCTTTTTCTTTCTGAGAGAATTTTTTTCTTAGTAAGATGACTTTGCAGATTGTTGTGTAGAAACTAAGAGAAAATGCCCTCTATTTATAGGTTTCAAAAACCGTGTGGCCATTATGATAATAACGGTAAGGTTTGGGGGTGTAAAGAAGAGTAACGGTCATATTATGAGTAAAAACAATAACAGTATTTTTTCCTGAGTAAAAATGTAACAACCATTTTTCTGAGTGAAAAAGTATTTTAATAAAAAAAATTCCAAAAAATAAAATGCCACCACATGGACTCGGGCTCGGCTCGGACGGACGATGGCGGTGGTCCGTGCGCGTGCGTGTGTGGTATCATATTTGCCTAGGTCCTCTCCCCTTCCATAAAAGTGGGTACACATTAAGGTCCAAACCCAATAGTCAACTCTTTACTATTTATACATTTTCAAAGTGATATAAAATAACAATGTGGGACAAGGCAAACAATTGGCTTCTTTTTTTTTATAAAAATTAATTTTTTTTCAACAACCCCCCACTTGAATTTTATATAAAAATAGTTCTTATCGAGCAACCGATCAATTAAAAGTATAAGATTATGAATAAGCAAAAGGTGTCTATCGACTTGAACCTTTGCATAGTGTTGATGCTTTAGAATATACTAAAATAACTCGTAGTTTTGAATTTTATCTCTAACAACATTACACATACAATCTTTCCAAGGTGTATTCCGAAAAGCCCGTGCTTTACGGTCATGCACATGTATCCCAGTATAGTGAAAGCTCTAGTAAATTTTGCCCAAAATTTTTCATAGGAAGCGGCCACACTTCCACATTCACATAGGTGAGTCTATCAAAAACACTCTTGTAGCTATGTACTCCACTCCACATAGAGTATAGAACTCATTAAGAGTTTAATAATTAACTCAGCTTTTCCTATTGCTTCAGGACTTTATGCTTCTAACAATATAGAATGAGATTTCTAAATAGCATGATTCATCTCATATCACTTCATAACTTGTTATTACCCTCTGAACTTATTTCTTGGGATCTTCAGTCTATAAGTTGGGTTACCATCACGAGTGACTCTTCATTCTAAGGGCATTAGTCTCATTCATTTTGAGGTTTTGAAAACCTTCTCTCTCGGTAATCCTTTCGTCAAAGGATCTGCCAAATTTTCATCAAAACGTACATGATCTACTCTTACAGCTCCTATAGAGAGAAATTCTCCAACAGTCCTATACTTATGATGTATACATCGTCTCTTGCCGTTGTAGTAATGATTTTGAATCTTTACAATAGCCACGGTACTATCGCAGTGAATCAAGACAACTGGTATCAGTCTTTCCCATAAAGGGATCTCAACTAATAAACTTCTTAGCCAACATGCTTCTTCACTAGCAGTAGCTAGTGCTATCATTTCAGACTCCATTATAGATTGAGTAAATATTGTCTGTTTCTTAGATTTCCATGAAACAGCTCTACCAGCTATGTTAAATATATAGCCGCTAGTTGCTTTGGAGTCTTTTGATAAAGTGTTCCAATCTGCATCATTATATCCTTCTAGAACAACGGGAAAAGTTTTATAATGTAATCCAAGGTTCATAGTTCTCTTAAGGTATCTCATAACCCTTTCAATAGCATTCCAATGCTCTACACTAGGTCTACTGGTAAACCTACATAGTAGTCCCATAACATAAGTTATGTCTGGTCTAGTGCAATCAATAACATAACGTAAGCTACCAATGATGCTCGCATACTCAGTTTGTCTAACACTGTCTCCGGTGTTCTTGAACAACTTTACACTAGGATCATAAGGAGTACATGGAGGTTTACAGTTAAAGTAATTATATTTCTTTAAGATTTTCTCAATGTAATGAGATTGATCTAGAGAAATTCCCTTTTCAGACCTGGTAATCTTTATACCAAAGATTACACTCGCTTCTCCGAGATCTTTCATATCAAAGTTAGCACTTAACAAAGTTTTCACATTATTCACAACATGAATATTTGATCCAAAAATAAGCATGTCATCCACATATAAACATTTAATAGTGCAAATGTTATCTTCTAATTTATAATAAATGCATTTGTCACTTTCATTTATTTTGAATCCATGTGAGATAACTAGATTATCAAATTTTTCATGATATTGCTTAGGTGCTTGTTTTAGACCATAAAGCGATTTATCTAGTTTACAAACTTTATTTTCTTAACCTGGGATAACAAAACCTTCAGGTTGGTCCATATAAATTTCTTCTTCTAAGTCACCATTTAAGAAACCAGTTTTAACATCCATTTGGTGCACTACTAAATCATGGATAATAGCCAAAGAGAAAAGTACACGTATGGAAGTTATTCGTGTGACTGGTGAAAAGGTATCAAAGAAATCTACATTTTTCCTTTGCCTATATCCTTTTAACTACAAGACGAGCTTTGTACTTTTAAATAGTATCATCATGTTTTAATTTCTTCTTTAGTATCCATTTACATCCAATGGTTATGCAACTAGGAGGTAATTCAACTAAATACCAAGTCTTATTATACTCAAGAGGGTCCATTTCATCATTTATGGTTTCTTCCCATAAGTTGGCATCTAAAGAAGATAATGTTTCTTTAAGAGTTTGGGGATCTTCTTCTAAGGTGTAAGCATAAAAATCAGACCCAAAATTCTTAAGGGTTTGAGCTTGTTTACTTCTCCTAATTTCAGTGTTTAATTCTTCATTTTGTTAACTAGTTCTAGTTATGGTAAACTACTAGAAGACGAGCCCCCACTATTTTTCAATTTAAAGTGAAACATATGTTCATAGAAGTCATCATCATTTGATTCTATAATTACATGATCATTTAAGTCGTAGAATTTATAAGCTTTACTATTCACAATGTATCCTATGAATACACATTCATATGCTCTACTAACAAGTTTATTTCTTTTAGTATCAGTGATCCTAACATAGGCTAAACAACCTTAAGTTTTAAAATAAGTTAAATTAGGTTTCTTATTTTTCAAAATTTCATATGATGAAATTTTACTTGTAGATTTAAGCATTCTATTTAATAAAATTGCAACAACTGATTTAGTAAAAGTTCTATTTTTTCTTTCAGTTTTGCCATTCATTTCAGAAGAATAAGGCAGTTTTTTCATGAATGATTCCATGAGTTTTATAAAAATCATTGAAAATATTGGAATCATATTCAGTGCCTCTCTCACTTTAAAACCTTTTTTATTTTTCTGTTAAGTTGATTTTCAATCTCAATCATAAATATTTTAAACATGTCAAACGCCTTACTTTTATTTTTCATTAGATATACATAAGTATAATCTGAATAGTCATCTATAAAAGTTATAAAATAGCATTTTCCATTTCGTGTATTTTCATCAAGTTCACATATGTCAGAGTATATTAAATCCAAAGGTTCAGATTCTCTAACTACTGATTTATGTGAAGTTTTGGTTATTTCAGCTTGACTACAAAAATCACATTTTTTAAAATCATTCAAAGATAGTTTAGGAATTAGTTATAAGGTACTCATGTTCTTGATTATGTATTTATTAACATGACAAAGTCTAGCATGCCAAATATTAAAAGAACTCAACATATAAGCAGAAGAATAAGCTTTATTAATTTCAATGTTTAATTTAAACATGTCATCAGTGACATACCCTTTCCTAACAAATATATTATTTTTAGTTATAGTATATAAATAAGCCCCTATAGTTTGAGTAAACCCATATTTGTTAAGAAGATAGCCTAAAACTAAGTTCTTTCTCATCTCTGGAGTATGCAGGACATCCTTCAAAATGACAGTCTTTCCAAAGGTAAACTTTAATACCACATCACCAGTACCAGCAACTTTAATGGAGTAGGAGTTGCCCAGTAACACTTTCTTACCCTCATACTCAGAATAGGACTTGAACATGTCTCAATCATAGCAAACATGACGGGAAGCACCAGTGTCCACCCATCACCCCTCGGATCCACCAATAAAATTGACTTCAGATATCATAGCAATAAGTTGATCTTCGATAAGGTTCACCTGCAAGGTATGACAATTCCTGTTATGGCTGTTCCTGGCCAAATGGCTAGGTTTGTTACAACTATAACACATGAATATTTTATTCCTTAAGGGGGGTTGATGTCCATTCTGGGGAGAATAGTTTCTATTTCTATTTTGGTGGTTGCAGTTTTGGTTATTGTTACGATTATGAGTTTTCATATTTTTACCTTTAGGTTTCAGAATTACAGAGGAGGGTTTCTTATTGGTATTGTTGTTTGAGACAATGAGTACTTCATCTCTTTGGTCTTGTTTTCGAGCTTCTTTTTCTATTCTTAAAAGGGTTATAAGACTTTCTAAAGAAAATTTCTTAGTTTTATGTCTAAGTGTATTCTTAAAATCTTTCCAAGGAGGGGGTAATTTATCTATAATAATAACTACTTGAAATTGTTCATCTAAAGTCGTACCTTCAGAAGTTATTTCGTGTGTTATCTTATACAATTCGTGTGATTGAGCTTCCATAGATTTGCCATCAATCATGTGAAACTTCATGTATCTACTTAGAGCATACTTCTTAGTTCCAACTTCCTCAATGTCGTACTTCTTTTGAAGTGTTTCTCAAACTTCCTTAGTAGACTTATCAAAGTTATAATAATCATACAAGTCATCAGCTAATCCATTAAGAATAATTTTTTTGCATAGAAAATCATTTTTTATCCAGATATCTAAATCTTTAGTTGTAGCTTCAGTAGGAAGATTAGACAGTATTAGTTTTTCAATAATAAGAACATAAACGATATTTTTCATGGTTAAGAAAAATAACATTTTTTGTCTCTATTTTTTAAAGTATAGTCCCTCAAAACAGAATGGTTTGTTGTGATCAGCAATTATTATTTCAGTAGACATGGCAGATAGAAAATCGTCTTAAAATTTTTGATACAAGTATGTGAAAACTGTGTTGGAACAATATTACCGTGAGAAATTGTATATCATGAAATACAAATATCCTAACGATGAATTGTAAAAGATAAGGGTATTATAAGAATATACGGGTTAAATTATATTTGAAATCTTTTAAAATAAAAATACAATCATATTTAAAGGTGAGCTAACTTGTAAAATTAGTGGGCTAATTTGAGAATGCTAATAAATATTTATGTAGTCTGATATGCTTATACAAGTATAGCCATCAAATTTTGATACAATCGTGAATTTGTCCTAATCCACCCATGCGATAGGTTAGGATTGTGTCGAAACAAGTTGACATGTTTAACCCATTTATAAAATGGGGCCTCCAGTAAACCAGGGTAATTGTGGCAAGTATAAAATATTACTCTTAAAATGTATATTATTCTTTGAATTATAATGTGGGTATGTAATTGTTTTACAAATCAAATAATCTTTTTATTATAATTATTTTGATGGAAAAAAAACAGGAAGTTGTTGGGCATTTGCAGCAGTAGTATCAATTGAATCAATGAATTTTCTAACGAATGGAAAATTAGTTAAGCTATCACCACAAAAACTACTGGATTGTGTAGAAGAGAACAATTCGGGTTGTCAGGGTGGTTTTACTCTGTCAGGATATAAGTATGCTATGAGTGAAAGTGTAACTACAGAAGAGAATTACCCATATGTAGGATATCAACGTGAATATTGTAGATCCCACAAACCAACAAAAGATGATATTCGTTTGGTTGGCTATGATGTACCTAGCAGAGATGAAGAAGCTTTAACGAAAGCTGTAGCTAAAAATCCTGTTGCAATTCAGTTATGTGGAGGTCCTTTACAACATTATAGGGGTGGGATTATGAGTTATGATGATGATGATTGTAGTATTAATCATGAGATTCTAACTATTGGATATGGAACTGATTCTGAAACTGGCCGTAAGTATTGGCTTGCCAAGAATTCATGGGGAGAACAATGGGGTGAGGATGGCTATGTCAGATTTCTGAGAGGTGAAGATACCTATAATGAATTAGGTGTTTGTAAAATTTATGCTGGACCTCACTATCTCGTTGTTGCCAAAAATCAAGATAATTAGTTAATTATTAGCTAGATTATTAGGTAGCTGCTAGTTTTTCAATTTTATATCTACTTTTTTATTTTTATTTGTATGCACCTTGTGCAACTTAGCTAGTTTCAAAGAACTAAATAAAATGGTTAGTTCTTCATAATTATTACTATTCTTTATTAATTTAAATCCCATTTTTTATATGATTATAAGCTTTTTTCACATTATATATGTAGAATTTAGTTTTACATCATGAACTTGAATGTATGTAAGTGCTTATATAAGTTTTTTCTTTTTCTTTTTTGAGTAGCTTAAATAAGTACGTTTTGAACAATATTTATATGGTGTTCAAATGAGCCCAATTCTTATGTTAAATTTTTAACATATATTCCAAAATAAGTGTACATTAAATTCATAAATGTTTATTTAATAGTTATTTTTTCTGAATAAAATGAATTAACATAATAATCAATAAACCAAACTAATTGAAACTAAATTTATTTAAATTAAATTATATATATAAAAATTTATTTAAATTAAATTATATATATAAGTATAAATGGATTTGATTATGTCGGATCAATTAATGTTTTAAATAATTTACTAAAAAGCAATTAAAATTAAAGATTGAGATTTTTAAGGTTTTTTTTTTTCATTTCAATCAATATGAATAATTTAGAATACATATTCACTCATTAACTATTATAAACTACAAAAAAAAAAAAAGTGACTTAAACTCACATCTAAAAGAACGTCGGATATCATTTTTACCACCAAACTACCAAGTTGATAGGTGAGATTTTTTAAGTTTGAAAAATCTAAATGGTATATCTTAAATCCCAATACTCTCTATGTATGGTAGGTAGTTACGTATAATGGGTAGTTATCACTAATGCGGGGTGCTTCAGGAATGAAGGGTAGAAAAATAAATTATTGATTAGTCATGTATCATATCAATTAAAATATAAGAGAAAAATAGTAAAAGCTAATATTCTTTATCTCTTCCTACTCCTCCCTCTATTTTGATAGGCTTGAAAACAATATTATTGGAGGGTATGGGTGCTAAGGTCATTTGACAAAGGAGGAGGGTTATTCGGAGTTGGGTCATTTTTGGTATAAATTAATTATATTTTATGTTCACAACGTATAGAATTAATTACAAATATATCCAAAACATTTATTTAATTGTAATCATGTTCACAACGTATTAAAAACAATAAAAATATATCCAATGTTAGTTAAATTTATAGCTACATTTGTGCTTATTAAGGTAATTTGAACATGTTTTTATCATTATCCTTCATTGTTGACATAAATGCAATTAAGTAAACACTTTAAATATATTTACAACTAATTCTTTGCATTATGAATATAAAACATAATTAATCCTCTTTGTTATTCCAATTGAGAAGATATGGTTTGCTTAAGTTATGTTTCCCTTGGGTTTGATTTAAATACGGTAGACAATGAATAAAAAAAACAGCATTTCTGTGTACAGTTCAGTGTTTTATCATATTAAAGGCCAATCATTGTGTGTAGTGCATCCCATATTTATAATGCATACCAGCCCCTCAAAGAATTAGAAGGCATTTAACAAAAATAAATTTTTACAATGGTAAAAATATAGTAATGTACAGCAAATATAATTGTCTGCGACAAGCACAAATATCACAGTTAATTTCCTGGCAAATGCCAGCAAGGTCTTACCATCAAATTTGAATTGCAATGAGAGAGGATTCCTAGGTAAGTAAAATATATACAAAAATTATTTCGAGCCAATCAATTTGTAGTGTGAAACGAATGCCATTACTGTTACAAAGTTTGTGGAACACCAAAGAACACATAAAAGTAAATACCAACGACACAGACACTTGTGAAGAAATTTACAGAAGCTTTGATATAACATGACATGATGTCCAGAAGGCTTTTGAAGCAGCCCCTACTATTACAGGGTTTTGGTATATCCTGTGGGAAAAGACACAAGGCAAAACTTGGTAAAATTGCATGTCTTAGTTCTAAAAGGGAATCTGACCCATAATGAAATTTGTCCTCAAAAAAATTTAAATATAAAATGGAGCCTCATAAAAGCCTACGCATCAACATTCATGCTAAGGGCCTGCACTACTGGATACAAAGAGGACACATGACATACATAACAAATGCAATAATTATAAAACTTGAATTGTTTCTGTAACTTACCCAATGGCAGTTGCTCCCCAAGATGCTACATTGTAAATGACTTTGCTTCCATCCCATGCCTTCCGAAGCTTTCCCTTTTTCTTCTTTACCGATAATGTTTTGCTCAGGGCTAGTGAGAATCAGAGAGTTAGAAGCTATTCTGATATTCAGACAACAGAACTTCTTGCCCGTAGAAACAAAGAGGGATTAACTAAATTGTTCGATAATACATGTAATCTTTATAACATGAGGGTATAAACTTACCGTCCTGAAGTTGATTAGGGGTCAATTCCTACAAACAAAAAAGCAAAGAATTAAAACTATTAAATATTTCAAATCAATAAACTGAAATTTAACATGAAATGTGAGTTTTTAAAAATGAAGTCCTGGTGTCCAGATAGGAGGATAGTAAGGGCTAAGTAGCCTAGAGCCTAGTTCAATTATTAGTAAGTGTATATATTTTACAATGCATGAATTTTAGATCACTTAGTCCAGTATATATTTAAGTCAACTATTCTCTTATCAATTAAATGCAACATGTTATGCCTATTTTTCATATTTCTTAAAACCCAAGGTATTTTCTTTTACTTATCTCAATATATTTTCTTTAGTTTATTTTTAAAAGAAAAATAATTCTATAATCCCTTAGTTGTTGTAAAAAAATGCAACCTTGTCATAGCTAGCTTTAAAATAAGAAGTGGGACACCACTTTTACAATAGTGACGCAATTCCTAATTGGGGTCATCCCAAATTTTAGATAGCAAGTATTTTATTTGATACTTTTAAGCAACTCTAGATCAACTTTTTTTTCTTTCTTCCAGTGGAATATATAGCATTCGGAACACTAAACAAAATTTAACATCTTAGTTGAAATTATACAAAAATGCACCATTTTATAAAATACTATAGCTATGCAAATATTTAGAAAAAAGTGTCCAGCTCCGCCGCTGCTGATGTCCATACAAAAAACGTGACTAGAGCATTAATCTCAACTAAAGATTAAAACGGAAGCACTTTATTTGGCGAATTATTTATGCATAAACATAAACACATAATTATTCATGTTCATTCCTTTTAGCAAGCAAATTAACACCAATAATTGAATCACATCCAGTTCACGTTTGCAACTTAAAACACCCTGAATATGATAATCTATAACACTTCATGACATTAAATCCACAAAAAATTGGGTTACATTTACATTCTCTAAATGGTTGACATGTACAAATAAAAAATGAGAAGCTTTAAAGGGAAAAGTTACATCAAAATAACACTAGCAAATGAACGAGGTGCTGGTATATCAACTAGATAAGCTCAAAACCTAAAGTTGATAATAATATTCTTTAATATGGGTAAAAGTCTAACCAGGTATTATAATTCTTTGAAAAGGTACAGATTAGTATCAAAATTATACAAGGTATATACCATTACTCTTTTTTTCAAAAAAAAAATGTTTAAAAAATATGAAGCAGAATGCACATGAGAATTGACAATTACAAAATAGTAAATTTACCAAATCTTATTCATTAATGTTTTACATTGGTCAAACTTGTCTTTTTATGGTCATTTTGGACTAAATTGCACCCATTTGAAAACAAAGACTTCTAGTGCAAAACTTTTAGTACTTTTGTGTACCTTTCCTAAAGTTATGGTACCACTGGGTACCCAACCCCCATTCTTTCATCACATGACTAATTAAATCAGCAGTCACAAGCACAAAAGTAAAGTAGGATTTTGCAGCACATGGTAGCAGGAGAATCGTACTGATCAAGACCAGATAATGTACCATAAATATTATCCAAACTTCATTTGCTCAAGGCCAAGCCTATTCTAGATGTGTAAACAAATGCTAAACACTTCAGCAAATAAATGCATGCAAAAATTCAGTAAAAAATTCATTCAAACATACATACATTGACAGTCATGATTGCCATGCAAATGTTAACAAAACCAACCAAGCAAATGGTATGAATAGTTCAATTATTTATTTGCATTTATCCAACAGATTCAAGAATGAAAAACAAGAGAATGGTTTTGATACATCGTACATAATATAATGCTTAATAGTGACATCAAAGATGATTTTTCAAAACATGCTTCACCATGAGTGAGGGAGGGAGGGTGACAGGGTGAGGAGTGGTGAGAGAGAGAAGATATTTAAATAATGAATTGTAATCTGTGTTAGTCTACGCTCCGGCATTATCTAATCGGGCAAAGAATTTAAAAGTTAACAACAACAGGAAGCTACCATACCTTAGTCTGTTCAAGGGACATCAAGTAGGCAGCCATGAAGCATGCAATACCCTCCACAATATCTTCTTCTCTGACAAGAACATAATCATCCTCATTTAAATCCTTATTTTCATTTTCCCATAAATCATAGTCGCTGACAACATCCCATGCTTGGTCTACAGCCAAATTAAGAGGCTTAGAAATACAGAAGGCATGACACTGATACTGCATTGCATTGCATTAAAGAAATGAATAATTTATGACTCGCTTTGGATGCATACCAGCTATATTTAAGGGAACTGATGACTGTGCACACTCTAACTTTTGCAGGAAGTCGGGGCATTCAACTCTAGATTTGAGAACATCACACAACTGCATATGTTTGTGCCATAATAAAAGAATTAGATATATGAAGAAGTTTCTTTGATGCCTACCAAAATTAAAGAAAATGATCAAAAACAACTCATTCATAGCCCAACAAGGACAAATGCATTAATATCCATTACAATACTGCCTCTACTATATCTGTTAATAACTTTTTTTTTTGTCAGATGTCTTTAAACTTCATTTTAACACCTCAGGTAAAACAACTCTCTAGTAAAAAATACACCCCTGGAAATTTTAGAGCAAAGCAGCTAGCGGAGGAGCACGATATTGTCAGGCGATGAGAAGTAAAACCCTGAACTCTTGGCTCATACAAAGACAGCTAATACTTATGCTGGAACAGAGTATATGTAGATTCCATCAAACGTTTGATTGAAATTCATCTTTCTAGAATATATTCATACTCTATTACTCAGATATGTCAAAACAACCGTGAGAGACATAATTTGGAAAGTCCTGATAAGAAAGCTAGTCTTTTCTCCCGCCTTTTTTTTCCATTTTAAACTAATCTCACATAAAGCACCAAAATCTATACATTCGAACCCAAAAAAAAAAAATACGGAGCATTTCATACCTCGCCCACCTCCTCACGCCCATGATCTTCGTCACCAGCAGCACGATCTGAGTTATCCTTACCATCATCCTTGTCTGCGTCATCATCTTCATCAACATCGTCAACACTGCTGGTATTGCTGAGCAATTCAAGTGCTCTTTGGCACTGTTCAAGCACTGTCTCCAAGGTCTTCCTCTTAACACGAAGCCTATCCTTCTCGAAGTTCTCTCGGTTCATGCTCGCCATGGCCGGTTTCGAGCTCGACACTTCAACCTCCATTAACCTAACTGTCTCTATATATATACAATATTGATTATGTTAAAAATGTGAATTGAATTTTAGTTATAATTTTTATGCCCAATTCAAAGACAAAAATATACAGAGCTTCCTAGCCTCGATGAAATTAGAAACCCTAGAAAACCTTCCAAAGAGAATTGTGGTGGCCTGGTGCGGTCCGTGGGGATGAGGGAGCAGATATTGGAGCCCTAGGGCTTGTCTTCGTGCTGTCGTGTAGCTCTGAGGCTCCGAATTTGTGATTGTGAATTATTGTTCTTCGTCTGCATCAAAAACGTGTGTGTTTGGTTTTTGACCTTTTTTTTTTTTTGCTGGGATTTAAATTTATTTATTCTAAACTTTTAATGATAATAGTATTAGTGTTTTACTATTCTTGTTTTGCACTCGTGCCAGTTTTTGGTGATTCATTTGCCGTGTGTTCCTCTCATTTGTCTACGATAGTGGAGCCTTGCAGACAAAGTGTTGCAATCTCCAAGTGTACAAGTAATTTGGGTCCTAATTAGGCCTCCTTTCTGGGCTAGGCTAATCTAGAATACGTAGCTCACACGGTAAAAATATCAATTTTATGTAAATAATACAAATAAATCATAAAATTCAGATTATTAAAGATTAAGTAAGCTTTATATAAAAATATATGTAAATTTTACATATATATTTTTAAAATAATATAAATTTTATCAACATATTTTTAAAAATAATATTTAAAATTACTATGTATATATTTTTCAAAAAATATGTAAACTTTATATACATATTTTTTAATATAATTTTTAAGATATACACATATGGTAAATTTATTAATATATAAGAGCAAAAAATATTTTAAAAACTGATTAAAATTAACCATATGAGTGACTTATACAAGAAAAAGAGATCTAAAAATAAATAAAGATAATTAAAGATAACTCAAAACATATTAATAATACCATTTAAATAAAACATGTAATATTTTCTATTACAAAGTATTTCAAGCAATTAACATAGACCCACTTGGTACCTAATTAAATAAAAGGAATGGGCTTGATAGCTAATGGGCTGAAGACATGGTGTGTGGGATAAGTACACTAACTCTATAATTAATTAATAAATCCATTTTATAATATATTTATACAATAAAAACCCAAATCAATATTACAAATAAATTGATTTATAATTTATCAAACCAAATCCAATTAAATAATGAATTCTATATTTTATATAATGTCATAATTTTAACACAAATTCACATAAATACATATAGAAAATATATGATTATAAATATAAACAAAATTTTACCAATAAAATTATTTACTTTTTTTTTAAAGTTATACGTTTGAATTATAAAAATAAATTATATTTTTTAAAAAAATATATATCAATTTGATGCAAATTTTTATATGTATAATACATATACGATATTCATAAATATTTAGAGGTTATAAGTGATTATCTAAAAATATATCTGAATATCGTAAGTATATTACAACATATGTAAAAAATCATAAGTAAATGAAAAATTACAACAAATTGATATTTTTTTTAAAATTAGGATACCACTAATATATTACCTTAGAAATATAGGTAAAAAATGATGCAAAAAGTAAAATTATGATACTATTAATATTATTTTTAGGAAAAAATAATACAAGAGTCCTTTATTTAATGCAAAATTAATACTTAAGTTCTATACTTATTTTTTGTAACAATTTCATCCTATTGTTATAAAAAAAAGAGACAAATAATAAATTTTTAATTTTTTCAATTACATTAAATAGAGATTAAATATAACTTAAATAAATTATAGTAGAAATAATTGAAGGAAAAATAAAATAAAATAAAATAGATGAATACGAAAGGATTAGCATTGATACCAGATTGTTGGGAAGAAGCACTTTTTTTCTTACAAGAATTCACACTCAAAAACAATAACATAAAGTAAATGGTAAAACATAATAAGATTATTACATAAAGATTTACGTGGTTAGGATATTAACATCCACGAAAGTGGGAGAAGAACAATCTATTATAAAAATCAAAGTTATAAGTTATAAAATCAACTCAATACAATCAATACACATGGATAAACACACCTACTAGACACCACATATACAAGAACAAACTCATGCATCCAACTTTCAATAGGAAAAATCAAGAGTTTATTTGAGAACCAAAAAAACCCCTAAAGCATAGAGAAAACTAGAAGAATACATTAGAGTTAATTTATTTGATAAAAATTGATTGAAAATAAGTTTAAAATTAATTTTTAGAGTTTAAAATGTTAAAAATTGAAAATTAAGAATTGATTAGCAAACAATCAATATCCAATTTTTAATATCTATTTTCAAAATTGATTATTAAACAATTTTCTTTTTCAAAACTAAAAAATTAGAATGAAATGGGTATATCTTAATCAATAATTAACTTTTAATCTTACTTTAACCGGTACGAAATTTGTATTGGTATATTTCGATTAAATTTTTATTATTGTTTTTGTAAGGTATTTGAGGAAGCAATTGCTGAGTTAGACACCTTGTGAGACGAATCATACAAGGACAATACTCTCATAATAATGTAACTTTTAAGGGACAATAACCTCGTTCTCTTGACTTTGGATATACAGGTCAGTGTGATTTTATATCTCTCTCCCTCTATCTTCACTTGCTTGCTTGTGTGGAGGGGCTACTGACATGTATTTACTTGCTAGTATTGAGAGCTACTTTATCATTGCGGTGAGATTCTTTATGACGCATGTATTTAATTATAAGTTGGGTTTTGTGCAGGACCAGTTAGTTGTGCTTTGAATGTCATCTGTTTGTGCTTGATCTGATTTGGAGATGGATAGTGTTTGGGGGAAATAGAAACTAACTATATTCTGTTATACTATTAATGTTTTGGCTAAGATTATAAGCTTCTTTTTTTAATTTGGGAGAAAATATTCGAAACTGGTTCTGCTTTTTAATTCTTTTCCATAAGTTATTTCGCATGAGAGTTTGGTTTCTAATGTTTAATGAGTTCAATTGATGAAGCTCTTTTTTTTTTTTTTTGATGAATGCAATCAAAGTATCAAAGTTCTTACTTCATGAAAACAAGATTGGTTAGGAACCCCTTACCTACCAGTTTGATTGTTGTTTTGGTGGCATAGCTGCTATGAAATTCATTTGATATTTATAGGAGATGAAGTAGTCTATAATTTTTATAAATCAATGACATATGTGTCAAATATTGTATTTATCTGATAATTATCATATATCTTTCATTATTATTTCTGTTTTGTTTTCTATACAAGAGTTTAACTATATGTATACACTGGAAACGAAAACTAAACAATAACCCTAATAACTGTACATCCATGTTTTATGACTCCACTAATATTATTGTCTGCTCCATATTTTACTCCACTAAATATTGGTGTATGTCATTGTTGCAGCATGTACCACACCACAACACACACCAACACTCCCTCGCAAGTTTGTGAGTTGTAGAAGTTTCTTGCAGACACAGATTTTGTGAATATATCACCCGATTGATCTTCTGATTTAATAAATGGAAGCTTAATAATCTTTTCTTCAAGATTCTGTTTGATGAAGTTCTGATCCACTTCAACGTGCTTCGTGCGATCATGTTGAATTGGATTGTGAGAGATGGCAATGGCTGCTTTGTTATCACAAAATAAGTTCATTTCAGAGTTAGGAGCAACACCAATCTCAGTTAGAAGTTTTTTTAACCAAAGGAGTTCTCATATTCCCTTGACCATTCCTCGAAATTCAGCTTCAATACTAGATAAGGCAAATACATTTTGCTTCTTGCTCCTCCATGTAACAAGATTTCCCCCCTAAAAGTAAAGTACCCAGCAGTAGATTTTCTATCCTTCATATTCCCTGCCCAGTCTGAATCTGTATATCCAAGGACTTCCAATTGGCCATTCTTTGAAAACATAAGTCTTTTCCCAGAGGAGGATTTTAAATAACGAAGTATTCGCATGATTGTATCCATATGGTCTTTACTTGGGCAGTGCATGAAATGACTCACGATACTCACAACATAAGCAATATTAGGTTGGGTATGAGATAAATATATGAGTTTACCTACTAACCGTTGATATCTCTGTTTATCTGCTGGTACTTGGTCCACATATTTTCCGAGTTTATGATTTTGAACCATTGGAATATCGACAAGTTTACAATCTAGTAGTTATGTATCTGCCAGTAGGTCTAGAGTATATTTCCTTTAGGAAAGACATATGCCTTGTTTTGATCTTTTTACCTCAATACCTAAGAAGTATTTGAGCCCTCCCAAATTCTTCATTTCAAACTCATTTGATAGTTGTTCTTGAAGCTTAGAGATTTCGTCTTTATCATCCCCTATAATGATCATGTCGTCTACATAGACTATAAGGGTTGTTATCTTCCCTAATCGATGTTTTAGGAAAAGAGTATGATTAGAGTTGCTTTGTTGGAACCCATATTTCTTCATTGCTGAACTCAACCTATCAAACCATGCTCGAGGTGATTGTTTTAATCCATACAATGCTCGTTGTAATCTACATGCAGTTTCTTTTCCTGTTGTAACAGTATATCCTGGTGGGATATCCATGTAAATCTCTTCTTGAAGATCACCATGAAGGAAGGCATTTTTTACATCAAGTTGGTGCAATGGACAATCTAAATTTGCCGCAAGAGATAACAAGACTCTAACAGTTTTTAGTTTAGCCACAGGTGAGAAGGTTTCTTGATAATCTATCGCATGTTTCTGTGTATATCCTTTTGCTACAAGCCAACCTTGTATCGATCAACTAACCCATCTGCTTTATACTTAATAGAGAAAATCCACTTGCATCCTACCGTCTTCCTCCCTTGAGGAAACTCGCTTAACACCCATGTGTTATTCTTCTGCAATGCCTTAAATTTCTCTTTTATAGCTTGAGCCCATTTTGGATTAGATAAGGCTTCTTCAATGCTACTTGGAATTTGACACAAGGAGAGTGTTTGTGAAAATGCCCTACTAGGTTGTGATAACTTTTGAGTAGATACATAATTTGCTATTGGATACATAGATTGTCGTTCTTCTCTTTCTGGGGAGTATCGATTTGGAGGTTTGCCTCGATTGTGTCTAAAATGTAAAACATAACCAACAGATGTATCTATAGCATTAGTTTGTAAAGGTGTGATAGGATAGCTTACCTCAGGAGTATTCTCAATAGGAGGATCATTGGGTACTAGAGAGTGGAGGGGTACATCAACCACTTCATCTTCTAGAGATTCAATTACTACTTCAGCTTCAGTTCTTGGAAGTTCAAGCTCGATGCTAGATACTGCCTCCTCCATATGATTGGCATGATCTGAGTATGTTGGACTAGTGTCTAATATTTCAACATCAAGCCAATTTCATTCTTCACCATAACTCTCCTCTTGAAGAGTGTAATTGGATATCGATGATGAGAAAAAACATTCTGATTCGAAGAAAGTGACATCCATGGTAATATAGGTTCTTTTAGTAATCGGATCATAGCATCGGTAACCCTTTTTTTGTACGTCATACCCCAAGAATATATATCGGACAGCACATGGATCCAACTTAGTTCGTTGATTTTTATAGAGGTGGACAAAAGCAACACATCCAAAAATTCGGGACCGAAGCATCAAAATAGTAGGCAAGGGAAGATGATCAGATAGCACATTTAATGGAATCTGAAATTGTAAGGTTTTTGTGGGCATACGATTCAGTAGATACACAGCTATAGTAACAGCATCACTCCACTATTTATTAGGCATATGTGCACCGATTAGTAAGGCCCGAACTGTTTCTAAAATATGCTGATTCTTCCTCTCCGCAATCCCATTCTGTTGTGGGGTTTTTGAACATGAGGTTTCATGGAGAATACCATGGTTGTCCCAGTATGTCCGAAATTGTTGATGAATATACTCCCCTCCATTATCAGACCTAAGTATCTTAATTTTTTCAGAAAATTGTGTTTGAACCATGGTGTGAAACATGTGAAATGTAGAAAATACTTCATCTTTATGTTTGAGAATGTAAAGCCATGTCATTCGTGTACAATCATCAACAAAAATAACAAACCAATGATGACCCGATGACGTAATGACCGGGGAAGGTCCCCAAACATCAGAATGTACCAAAGCAAAAGGAGTCATACTTTTATTCGTGCTCATAAGATAAGATGCCCTATGACTTTTTTCTAGGATATAAGTATCACATTTGAAATCTGAATGTGTGATATTTGAAAATAAACTAGGGAGTACGTGCTTTAAATACCCGAATGATGGATGCCCAAATCTACGATGACATAGCCAAATCTGTCGTTCATTGTTACCAACAGTGTGTTGCATGTGATTGGCTCTTCCTGAACTAAGGTCATCCACATAATATATCCCTCCTCTCCTAATACCACGCCCAATGATCTCCTTGATGAGAATATCCTATAGAATGCAAAAAGTAGAATACATCAATACTACACAGTTAAGATCTGAAGTGACCTGACTTACAGACATCGATCGGTTTGAAAGAGAGGGTACAAGTAAAGTATTAGATAATGATAATGAAGGAGATAAGGTCATTGTTCTAGCTCCTGTAACTGGATAAGTGACTCCATTGGCATTGGTAACACGGCTCCGTCTTGGCTGGGTTGTATTGGAGAGATCTTTTGGGTCAAATGTCATATGATATGTAGCTATAGAGTCCAAAATCCAATCCTCCTTATCACTACGAGTAGAGATGTGAAATGCTTTACTTAAAATACCTAGATCCTGGGAAGATTCGGCTTGAGGAGTAAGGGATGGTGAGGCATTATTGGTAGCCACAGTGGCTCGCCCAGTGATGTCCCGTTTCTTCCGTGCTTGAAGATCATTCCACCATTCTGGATACCCATGGAGTTTGAAGTAGTTTTCATGGGTGTATTTAGAGTTCCCGCAATGGCCACATTTCATGTCAAGAGATGGTGGATTTCCCATGGATTTCTTGCTACCCGAGGAGGTTCCTGTTTTTGGTGACATCAGATTATGGTGTCCTTTGACCCTTTTAAAAGCCATAACTGCTCCAGGTGTCGTATCTATACCCGTGATCATCATGGTCTGTCGAACTTCTTCCCTACGTATGAATCCATAGGCTTGTTCCACCGTAGGGAATGGTTTGATTTGAAGCACATCACTTTGAGTTTTGTCGAGTCTGTCATCAAGTCCATCAAGGAAGGTATACACTCGATCTTCCTGTACGATGGAGTTGTATTTTTGTATGCCATTCGCATACTCCATTGGATTAGGATGATGGAAATCAATTTCTCGCCACAACCCTTGAAGGTCATTGTAGTATTTTTCAATGGATCCACCCGCCTGCTTCATACAAGTAACTCGACGACGAAGATCATACACTTGAGATGTGTCTGTCCCATCATAGTAGGTGGTAGCAGCAGAATCCCAAACTTGTTTCACAGTTGGGAATCCAATAAAATTTGCAATCAAGGAAGGGTCCATCGAATTGATCAACCATCCTTTGACAATGGCATTTTCAGTACGCCATCTCCTGAATGAGGGGTCGGTTTCAACAGGTTAAGGAAAATCCCCATTAATATATCCCAGTTTGTCTTTGCCAGAGATATACATCTCCACCACCTGGGACCATAAGGCATAGTTAGATCCTCCCAACTTGATACCAATGGGAGCAGTCGACGCTTCAGTTAGCGGAGGTTGTGAGCTTATCTGAGCTCTAGTTAGAACTTCCGTCATTTTCGCTGTCAAATCTTTCAATATGAAATTGGTGGTTAAATCTCTAGATTCTACCATGAAATCTAAAAGAAATTTTCTTCCTTTTTTTCACTTCGTACACTATATATAGAACATTTCGTAGCCCTAAAAAAAATTTCAAATTCGCGCAGCTTCTTCTAGGTTCCTAACCCTAAAATTATTTTTCCCAAAATTGCGCAGCTTCTTCTGCGTTCCTTAGCCAAATTCGCGCAGCTTCTTCTATTTCGTTCCTCGGCGCAGCTTCTTCTATTGTGGCTTCATAGCAGCTCTTTCTTCACGCAGCCTCTCTGCAGTTCCTTCTCGTTCTATACAGTATGATTACCCACAACTGCAAATAGACCTACGGCTCCAACCAGCCACACGCACAGAGACAAACCACAAAATATATGTTGCTGCGTTTCAAGTTTCACGGAGGTAGGAAATGGTGCGGTTGTCCACGGCTACGTAGAGAGACTGCGATAATTCCATGACAAATGAGCAATCTGTGACTCCAATTGTAGATACAAAGAATGTGACCTCAGTGTCGGTTATCGTTGTGTTCTGTTTCTTTTCCAGAAAAGAAACTGATGGTGGAACCGGCCACACTATGAGGTAACCAGCGTTGGAGCCAACCAGTTAGACCGATACGGTTTCAATGAGTAAGTCAGAACGACCACTTAGATCGAACCAGTGTCGAGAAAAATGTAAACCAAAATGGTCACTCCAGAAATCAGATTCAGAGAGTAAGTGTAAACAAGAAATCAAAAATCAGCACAAAAACAGAAAATCAGCAGTCACATCAGAATCAGAAATCAGAAATCAGAATGGTAGTGGAACAGATAAGCATAGTAGGTAATTCCATTAGTCAGCAATAACTTGCTCTGATACCATGTCAAACATTGTGTTTCTCTGATAATTATCATGTATCTTTCATTATTATTTATGTTCTGTTTTCTATACAAGAGTTTAACTATATGTATCCAATGGAAACGAAAATTAAACAATAACCCTAATAGCTACACATCTATGTTTTATGGCTCCACTAATATAATTGTGTGCTCCATGTTTTACTCCACTAAACATTGGTGTCTGCCACTGTTGAAACATGCACCACAATACATACCAACATTATATTGGTGCTAATTTATGCCATTCCTATACGTTACTAACTCTATGGAGTGGAACTTGAATTAAATGTTTACTACCTTAACGTGCTTTATTTATTTTAGTTTGAAGAACGTTTATAAAATAATAAGTAAATAGAAAAAAAATACAATGTAAACTATTAAGTTATTTAAAATACTATAAATTAAAAAAAACTAGCATTTTAATTAAAAAAATATTTATCATCACAAGTTACGCAACTTACATGATAAAATAAAATTAGTTTAAATTAAATTCATGTAAACTCTATAACCAACTAGTTAAACTTTGTCATAAATTTATGTGCATTAATTAACATATTACAATATGCATGTAATAGATTTAAAAAAGGACATGTCCAACCCCATTCCTACCCATACTTGACCACTTGTAAGAAGAGTCCATTAAATAAATTTAAGACTTGTATGAACAATATGGTGCTCCTAATATAAGTTATTTTAGGTACGCACTAAAATCAAAATGAATTAATAAACTTATTTTAAAAAAAAATAGGAACGATGTGGTAAAATAAGAATTATAAAATCAATTTAAATTGAAACATTTAAATTAAGTGGATAGATTGGTTTTTTAAATTTTTTTCTCAATTTTTAAATTTAAAAATTTTAAATCCGAATTCAATCTAATTATATAGTCGATGTGAATTCCATCACATAAGATTTTTTTTAGTTTAGATTGATGTTTAAATATATTAAATTATTATCATATATAAAATACAATACACTTAATATTTTGATTCTAAATGAGGATATCTCTAATAAAATTTATTATTTATAATCACAATTAATAAAAATAAAAGAATATAATTGTATAATTATTAAATTATTATAGAGATTTAATATTTATATATCTTTTTTAAACTAAGATAATAATTTAATTTAATTATGATATGTATAATATGCATAAATATGCATTTATTTAAAATTTTGTTCAAATCAGATTAAAACGTATTAGAAAATATGTTAATATATATCCGATTCGAATCCAAACAAATTATATACTTTCAGATTCGAATCGATTCGACTATAAAATCTTTAAATTCAATATGATTCAAATTCCACAAATTGAATCAATTTTATCTACTCAAAGATCTTATTTTTACTCTCTTTATCAATTAGGGATAGATTAAATACATAAAGAAATATTTAATATAAATAATAATTATGTGATTAAATAAAATAAATATTTTTATTTATTTAAATTTTTATCTAATAAAATTAAAATAAACAAAATAATAATACTAATGAATTGTATCGATTTATATGGGATTTTCAATATCAAGAATCGTTTCAACTCATCTTATATTGGTTTTAGCTTTTTGAAATTTTTTAAACCAATCTAACTGACTAAAAAACAGAAAATTGAAGATTAAATGGATTAACTTAGACTACCTCTAACCAAATAAAAAGAAGAAAGTCCAACTATATAAATTAGGTTGGTTTGAATTAAATGGATTAATTTGGGTCACCTTTAACATTACGAGCCTCTGACAATTTATACCTTCTCTGCATTGTGAATGAGAGAACAGAGATTGCCATCTCAATGTCCCCCGTTTTGATTTTTCTAGCACCGATATTGCCATTTGCCACAGTTGGTGCAACTCTTGAACTTCAAAGCTTTAATGATAAAGAAGTCAATCCCAGCATTCAAATTTCAAATTAAACAACGTTGAAGTAGACCGAGTTTAATACAAAAAATTTAAGATTAATATTCTTTTAGTGTAGAAGGTCATTTAATCCTTTTATTTATACAAAACTTATTATTTAATGGTAGAATATATCATTAGTCATTTTTGTTTTAAAAAAAATATATAAAAAAAATTATTAATTTTAAAATTATTTTAGACAAAATTATTAAAGATATCTCCCTCATTTTACTTTTAAAAAAATTTATCAATAAATTATTAGGTTTGGATTCTTTATTGATCTTTAAATCACAACCTTTAAAATAACATCTAATGATTAGCATCATTTTATAAAAATATTATTATAAATAAAATTAAAAAAATAATCATTATTCTACAAAAATTAATATAAAAAAAAAGATTATTAGAGAATCTATTCCCAAAATATTTATTAATATTATTAAAAGTTTTTGTGTGTTTTTTTATAATAAAATAACTAATAAACATTTTTTTATAAGTAAAAAAATTAATAAATATTTTTAAAAATATAAAAGAACTAGGAATTCTCAAGGCATTTATCCCTTTCTTTTATAGCAAAAATATGTTAAATAAATATTAAAAAAATATATTTTTATATAAATGTTATTTTTTAACTTTTTTTTTAATGTTTCATTTAAAACATAGGTGTTAAAAATATCAGGTTATTCCGATATTACAGTCCATTAATTAAGATGTTGTGTTAACCTACCGTCTATTAGTTAACAAGCCGTTTCATGCCTCTTACTCTTAGTTGTAGGTTTTTACTGTATCATGACGTGTTGATCCGTTAGAAAAAATATTATTAACGATGTTAATATTTAATATATAGATATATTTATATATTTAATATTAATTTATATAGAATTTAATTTTTGAATAACATGTTACTATTATCCTATCCGATCTGGCATACTGTATGTAAATCACGAATCATGAGCCACCCCTTTTTTTTCGTATCAAATATTTAACGAAGAATATAAATAATGTAATGATTTGATATAACAACGATTAGAGTACTTAACGGACTCTGATAGTCCATTGGACGCAAGTAGTAAGATAACTTCCAACTTTTCTTGTTGGTTCACATCTTACAAACATATCGATAGAAGAATTATTTATTACAAAAATAATACATAATTTTTACTTATTGTTATTAATAGTTACAATACTAAATTTTTATTTTTATTTTTCTATCATAATCACTATTTTAATTTAAATAATTATAATTAAAAATATATATTAAAATTAAATAAAACATAAAAAATCAAATAATTATTTATTCTTTTATAATATTTTTTAATAAAAATATAAATAATCAATGATTTTGTAGCAAAAATGACATGTTATTATAGTATAAAGTAAAAATCTTGTATTTGAAACTTAAGAATGTAAATATTAAAATTCATTAGGAAACAAATATGAATAAGCTGTAACAAAAATATTTATACATCAAGTTCTACTTTTGAAATAAATATGAGATAAGTTCAATAACTCTCTTTATATAAAAAAGATTATAATATTGTAACATCTATTTTTTGTTTTTATAATAGAAGTGTTTGAAATTCTGTTATATTCTTTTAAATAATTACATTTTAATATTAATATTATTAGATAAAATTATTATTAATAAAAAAATACATATATAATAGTAATATTTTAATCATAAATATTAAATACATATAAATTTATATATATATTTACATACACATATTAAACCATACATAATAATTATCTAGAAAGTAAATAACTTCTACATTTTTTTGAACTAATTTTACTAAGTGACGTGATATAAATTATATGTGTATGAATTTATATATTCGTAACCTTTCTTACATTTTAATAGAAAGATTTAACTAAATTTTTTGTTAATAATAGAGTTTTGACAATTTTGATAAAGACAAAACTTAGAGCCATGATAGGTGACTTTTGCTAGCTAGTTAATGTAATTTGGTATTAGGAGAAGAACGTTTATCATTTATAATTTTGAGAATGTTAAGTTATGAGGTACCGAATGACCAACGGTAGTGGTTTAATGGGGACAAATCTACCAAAGACTGGGTTATTTTTATAATTGTTTTTTGGGCAATGAAATCATAGTCGAACATATAACTTAGAAACTTCAAAAGATAAATATTCCTAACATATTAAGTTCATATTATTATCACAAATATTCATGAGTTTTTAAATTTCTTTAAAATTATCTCTTAGCTTTACTTAATATCAAAATTATTCATAAACACCATCAACGTTATATCTTCGTTTATCAAAATGATAATCTTACACCTATACATATATAATCCACACTTCACTATGCTTTGCATCACTCTTCTTCTTCACGCAAAAATCCTAAGTGTATATGTCTCTATAAAATTATATGAATATAAAGGCTGTGGTGGGAAGACTTCAAATCCCAAACATTGTTGCTTCATTTTGGGATCTAGGTATTCAAAGGTTAGCTCTCTCTTTGGAATTAAATTTCTTCTATTATTTTCCTTCCTTATAATATAAGATTCTAGAAATGCAATTAGAATGAGACGACAAAATCAAATTAAGTGTAACCTATGTATGGTTACAGAACAAGAGTTCTCAAACATTCAAATGAATGCATGTTTTAGCATTCCTATGATTTCGTTAGAACCAAAGTGTCTACTGTAAACCTTGCAATTAAGATAATACATCACTAGCACCTTGTGACTTTATTATTGGTCATTGTAGTTTTATTAAATACAGAGCATGCATCAAATCACACACAAAAACAAAAATAAATAGAGGTCTGAACTTCAAGGTTCACAAATATATACCAAACTGTGATGAAATACAAGTAGGTGCCGATTTCTTTTAGCTAATAACTAATTAAAAAGTTTTAAAGCATAATACACCAGAAAATGTTGATAAGAATAAAGTTTGTGTAAAAATATTCACACATCAAAGGTAAATCTAAGTGCACAATCATATCTAATTTGAGGTTTATTGTACAAATAAAATGGTTTTTTCTCACCAAATTCCATGACATCCTGCACTTTTACATCCTCACAGTAGAGGAACCCATTTGAGGATTTTTGGAAACAGTGCTGAAATGTTGTAGTCCCAGGATTTTGGGATGTCGTTTTGGTGCTTTGTTTTGTATCAAGTTTGTAATCATATGTTTGATATTGTGTGTTAATGTTCACGAGTAACAGATTTATTTAAAATACTTTTGTTTGTTATATAGGGCGATAAAAATGAGTGAATGGGCCAAGCCAGTGTGTATATTCATCTATTTGGTGAAGTTAGATGGGTTGGTCATATACCTATTGATGAATATAGTCTTATTTGTTGCTTCCATGCTGCTAAAAGAGCTATTATGAATGAGGGGTTAACGTTTAAAAAAAGACTTTAGGATTGAAGCAAATAAAGTTGATAATGATGAACGAAGTGTATTAAAAATTGATAATAAATTACACGTATTGATGGAGTATTATAGGGATAATCAAAAGCAAAGGCTAGACTTGTTTGTAAAATTTAATCCTTTGGAAGTGGTTTTCTCATCTCCCATGTTAGAATATCAGAGTTTTAAGGAAACACAAGCTATATTACCAAACCAATCACAAAATGAACCACCTTGTGAACCAAAAAATGAACCACCTTTTGAACCAACAAATGAACCACCTCACTTTGACATTGATGAACTTAAACTTGATTCATTTGAGTCATTTCCAACTAGTAATAGCCAAAACGAGGGTGAACCTTAAGGAATTGTGAAAGGTTGAAAAAATATAAAGCAAGGATAGTTGTTGAAGTTGAAGATGAACATTACTAGTGGTGTGCAAAAAATCCGATCTGATCTTTTGATTTTTCATCCGATCTGATCCAATCCGATGGTTGGAACGGATGGAAATTTTTTTCATCCGTTAAATGCGGATCGAATGGTGGATTTCACTACAATTCATCTGATCCCATCTGATCCGATCAAAATTAATTATATATATATATATATATATATATTTAATTAACATATATTTATTTGATTTTTTAATGTTTCTTTTAAATCAAATAATTTTATGTTATGATTTATGTAAAAATTTAAAAAAATTATTTAAAAATACAAAAAATAGAGTTAATTAAGTTTATTGGTCGGATTGATCGGATGTCATCCGAATAGTTTACGGATCAAATTGATCGGATGTGAAAAGTGATCGGATCGGTTGCGGATTATGATGTTTCAATCCAAGCGGATGGTCAAATCGGATCAGATGAGTATAAAATTAGCGGTTTCATCCCCCAAATAACCCTAAACATTATGATAGAGAAGAGAAATGTTTTTGGAGCAATGATGAAGAGGATCCTAATTGGCATGATGAAATTACAAGAAATGATAAAGATGATGATGAAATTTATGATACTGATGATAGTCTTCAGGACTTAGGGGATGAAAATGCCCATCATATCAGTGATATTGACTCAGAAGATTGTCGAGAAAAAAATGCTAAAAAAGTCAACTGTTAGTATGAAAATAGGGAATTTAAGAAAAGAAGTGATGGTAGCATTAACTTCAAAGTCGGAGATACATTTAAGGATGATAAAAAATTTAAAGCTATCTTACAAGAATACATTGTTCAAGTTGGGTTCCAATGTAAGAATGTTAAAGTTGATAAAGCCCGAGTAACTACAAGGTATAAAGCACTTGATTATGGTTTGAGGATACACGCTTCTGTTGGAACTGATAAGAAAACATTTATGGTTAAGACACTTGAGGCGGTAGACAATAAATGGAGACATAGTTGTTAAAAAGTTAAAAAACAAATATCTGTAACATCCTCTTGGTTAGCTTCTCAATGAAAGGACTTAGTCATGGGAAACCCTAATGTAAGTATTCTTATATTGGCTACTTAGTGTAAAAGAAGTAGAGGTATATCTATACCTCACTTGACATTGTATAAAGCAAGAAAAAATGTTGTGATGGAGAATTGGGTGACCATATTGGCAGTTTTTCAAAAATAAGGCAATATTATCATACGATTTTAAGAACCAACCCAAGATCAATGGCAGTTGTTGATACTCATATTCCAATACCAAATACCAGCCCTTGTTTTAGAAGATGTTTCATTAGCTTATCCGCTTCAAAACAAGGGTATTTAAGTGGATGCAGGCCTTTCCTTGGCTTGGATTGATGTTTTTTAAAGGGTCCATATAAAGGTGTATTGATGGTTGCTATTGGATTGGATGCTAATGGAGGTTTGTTTCGAATTTCCCTTGCTTGGGTTGAATCCAAAAATAATGAAACTTGGATGTAGTTCATGGCTTTGTTATACCAACATATTTGGGAGTTTGAAAAAAGAAGGATGTGCTTCATGTCTGATAGATAAAAAGGTCTCGTTGTAGCAATCAATAAGTTTTTCCCAACTTCATATGTCAAATTTTGTGCTAGGCATATTTATGCCAACTTAAAATGTAAGCATCCAAGTATGAAAATAAGATCATTGTTTTAGGTAGCATCTAAAGTAACTAGAACAACTGAATTTAATGATGTGATGAATGCAATTAAGAAAGAAGAGCCTGAAGTACATGAATATTTAAGTAAGATTCAAGCTTCACATTGGAGTAGACATGTTTTTGATAATGATGTAAATGTTGAGCATGTGACTAATAACATGATTGAAAGTTTTAACAATTGGTTGAAAAGAGTGAGATCTAGACCTATTGTGAATTTATTTGAAGAGGTTAGAAGAAAATTGATGCGGCTAATAGTAAAGAAAAATGAGTCTTTGAAGTAGACTACTCATTTTCCACTAAATATAATGAAATACATTCTTCAAAGACAAGAGGAAGGAAGAGTTTTAAAGGTCTTGTATGCTGGAAATGGAATATTTGAAGTATCGGATGGTTGCAACATGTTGGTTAATTTAAATGAGTGGACATGTAGTTGTTATGGGTGGCAATTGAGTGGTTTGCTTTGTAAGCATGATGTTGCTTGTATTATGGATAGAAAGTGTAAGATTGCAGATTATGTACATACATATTTTACAAAGGCCTCATATTTGAAGACATATTTCTCTTTGATTCACCTCATTCCATCTGAAAATGAGTGGGTTATAATGCTTGGTGAGCAACAAATACTTCCACCAATTTATAAACCAAAGAAAGGAAGACCACCAACTGAGAGACATAGTGAAGCTACTGAACTAGAGAAGCATAAGAGATCACAAAGATTGAAATGTGGACATTGCAATCAATTTGGACATAATCAGATAACATGTACGGAGAAGTTAAAGAATCCAACTAATGAAACTCAGGTAAAATTATAACTATTCATTTATTAAATATATTTGGTTGATTATATTTAACTTTAAATTGTTTGTAGGAAACAACTTCAAAGAAAATGGTCAAGAAAAAACAAAACAAGAGAACTAATCAAATTCAGGTAATATATTGTATAATATATTCATTATGCATTACTTCTTATACCATGAATTAATTTATTGTTCATGAAACAAGTGATATATAGTGATGATGCAATCAATAAGATGTAGAAGATGGGAGAATCAACAAGTGAAAGTGAGCTTCTTGAAATGAGACTTTGATTTGTTCTATAATTTTTATTTTAAAATATGTAAGTAAATGGGACAATAAGAGAAAATCTTTTGTAACTCAAAGTTCATGTATACATCGGGTTTTGGGAAATATGACATGAACTTTGTAGCTTTTTGTGTATTTAAACTCATTTATGGTGTCTCTTTCATTTAGATATTGTAAGAATTTAGATTATAATATAGACTCTAAATATGGATGTGAATTGTTATTAAACAAATTAGTATGGAATATGAACGTGAACGTAGATGTGAATATTTATAGCTTATTATTGATCATGGGTGTTTTTGATGATTATTTATAACAGGTTATTGAGAAGTAAGGATATTTTTGAAAAATATTTTATATCATGTTATTGAAAAACATAGATATTTTTAATGAAGATAAATTAAATATTGTAGCAGAGGTATTTTTTATGAAGATAAATTAAATATTGTAGCAAAGACATTTTTGATGAAGTTAAATTAAATATTGTAGCAGAGGTATTTTTGATAAAATTAAATTAATTATTATAACAAGGATATTTTTGAAGAAAAGCAAAACCTCAAAAGTATTAGCAGATATGGATGTGATTTTTCACGATTTTTTTATGTTTTTGTTAAATAATAAGGGTATTTTTGAAGATACTTTAAACCTTAGAGGTATTGTAATTTTTTTTTAAACGTTAAGGATATTTCTGAAGATATTGAAAACCTTAGAGATATTTTTGATTTTTTTCTTATTAAGTTCATATAATTATGGTGTGTCATTGTAATTTTCTATATATTTTATAAAAATTAAAATTATTTTATCACGTATTATATATAAATAATTAATGTAAATATAAATGTTAGTATAATTTTGCAAGCTTGTGTGTAATTATTCCTCTTACATGACAAGAAACAATTAGAGAGGAAAATACCGAAGTAAGTAGCTGAATTAGTATTATAAATTAAAATATATGTTTAAAGTTGTTACTTAAAAATAGATTTTGATATAAAAAAAAAATCTGAGGGAGGGAAGTGAAGTGTAGTTGAAACCTTATTACCGTACACGTGGGGTGGCTGGTAACAGAAAGCAGGATTTTTTTTAATTTTAATCAGACGGCTGGGGTTTGTTGAAGTGGAGACAGTACCGAAGATATGCCGCATGTTCTGGTTGTTGAGATTCCGGACCACGGCGTTGGAAGCTTTTCATATGCGGATGCCTCTATCACCGCAATGGTTTCAAACTCAATGCAAGAGACAAACTGGTAAAGATAAATTACATATCTTATTCTTTATTTTTATATTTAAAATTTATTAATGTTAGTAAACTCTTCGTCGTTCTTTAAATTTTAAATTAAGGATTGTAGAGGATGTTAGTTAATGAATTAGTAAATCTAAAGGAGTTCTGAGTCTGATTGGTAGAGATGTCATATATACGTAAATGCACCTAATCAAAATTGATTATATATATATATATATATATATATATATATATATATATATATATATATATATATATATATATATTTGAAATTCCATCTAATTTAAAATGAATTTATGAAAAAATCATACAAATAGTAAAATGTATATTCAAAGATTTATTAAACTATTACACAAATCAAATATTTATATTTCATTCTTTAAATTAAAATAATTATGTAATGTAAGTATGTTATGTATAATATTAAATATAATATATTATAAAATTATATATATATATATATATGTTGAAAATTAGTGTTGAGAACGCCAAGGTCAAAGGCCAAGGCCTAGGGCTAACTAAATAAAACAAGTTATTTCAAAGTTATATTCTTTCTTTCATATTTTCATTACAATTCTATAGTTATATATAATGAGATTTACTCCTTGAATTACTCTTTGAATTAAACATTCCTTGATTTACTACTTGAATTAAGGATTCCTTCTTTTACTCCTTGAATTAAGGATTCCTTGTTTTACTCCTTGAATTAATCCTTAAATTAAAGATCACAACTCCTTGATTTACTCCTTGAATTAAGGTTCTTGATTTACTCCTTAAATTAAGGTGTTGACACTCCTTAATTTACTCTTTAATTTTATCTCCAATACTCCCCCTCAAGCTGGATCCATAAGGTTTATGGATCTAAGCTTGCACAGAAGTCGTTAAAACTGATGAGAAGCCAAGGCATCAAAGGTAAAACTAACAAAAATACTGATTACGATAGCAAAATATATATATATATTGTTGTCGATGTGAGACCTTTCCTTTTACCACAATACTTCCCCTTCACATCGGGCAGGTAGGAGCTGCAGGAGAGATTTAATCTATCATCGCCAAGAGCTTGGTTTCAATGTGGGACCTTTCCTTTTACCACAATACTCCTCCTCCACATCAGGTAGGTAGAAGCTGCAGGAGAGATTTAATCCATCATCACCAAGAGCTTGGTTTCAATGTGGGACCTTTCCTTTTACCATAATACTCCTCCTCCACATCAAGTCGGTGGAAGCTATAGGATAGATTTAATCCATCATCGCAAAGAGCTTGGTTTCAATGTGGGACCTTTCCTTTTACCATAATACTCTTCCTCCACATCAAGTCGGTAGAAGCTATAGGAGAGATTTAATCCATCATCGCCAAGAGCTTGGTTTCAAAAAACAAATAGAATAAGAAATCGCTCTAATAGAGTGTCAAACGTACTTTGAGCAGAGGAATAACAATTTTTGTCCAAGAAGATCGACTTGCTCTGATACCATGTTGAAAATTAGTGTTGGAAACGTCAAGGCCAAAGGCCAAGGCCTAAAGGCCTTTCTAAATAAAACAAGCTCTCTTAAAGTTGTATTGTTTCTTTCATGTTTTTATTACAATTCTATAGCTATATATAAGGAGATTTACTCATTGAATTACTATTTGAATTAAACATTCCTTGTTTTACTCCTTGAATTAAGGATTCCTTGTTTTACTCCTTGAATTAAGGATTCCTTGTTTTACTCCTTGAATTAAGGATTCCTTGTTTTACTCCTTCAATTAAGGATTCCTTGTTTTACTCCTTCAATTAAGGATTCCTTGTTTTTCTCCTTGAATTAAGAATTTCTTGTTTTTCTCCTTGAATTAATCCTTAAATTAAGGATGATAACTTCTTGATTTACTCCTTAATTTACTCATTGAATTAAGGTTCTTGATTTACTCCTTAAATTAAGAAGTTAACACTCCTTAAATTACTCATTAAATTACTCATTAAATTATTCCTTAATTTTATCTACAATACTCCCCCTCAAGCTGGATCCATAAGGTTTATGGATCTAAGCTTGCACAGAAGTCGTTGAAACTGATGAGAAGCCAATGTAGCCAATGTAAAACTAACAAAAAAATGTTGATTACGATAGCAAAAAAAATATTATTGTTGTCGATATGTGACCTTTCCTTTTTACCACAATACTTCCCCTCTACATCGGGCAGGTAGGAGCTGCAGGAGAGATTTAATCCATCATCGCCAAGAGCTTAGTTTCAATGTGAGACCTTTCCTTTTACCATAATACTTCTCCACATCATGTATGTAGAAGCTGCAGGAGAGATTTAATTCATCATCGCCACTCCTTAATTTACTCCTTAATTTTATCTCCAATAATATATATAGTATTAAATCAATCTGAATTAAATTAAAATAGATCATAAAATTAGTTAATCAAAAATTGAACAAAATACAAATTAATATTATATTTTTAATTAAATTTTAATCTAAATATAAAATTTATTAATTTAATTTGATATAAATACGAGATATCCAATCAAATTTCTAATTTAACACGTTCAAGAAAAACCTATATGTTATTATATTATACAGATAGCTTTTTTATTTTTTCTTGTATTACCTTTTCTCTTTTAAGAAATCTAGTCTTAAATTATGTGAAAATTCATACTTATAAATTAAAATAATAAATATTTTTATATATTATAATATATTTATTTTGTAATATTTTAAATAAATTATTAATTTTATAAACACATAATAAATAATTTATTTTTAGTAGTGATATTTTATTACTCTCTCTCAATTTTTGAAAATAACATTATAAAAATTCAAACATAATAAACAAATAAAATTCTTTTCTTGATCAATATTTTATAAATAGGTATACAAAATATGTAATATATATATATATAAAAAATTAAGAAGCTCTCTTCATTTCTTTTCTTTAAAAGTATAAAATTTTATAATCATTACAAACATTATGAAGCTAAAATTTTTGTGACAAATGAAAAAATAATATAATAAATAAAATTTGAGCTCCAATATGCAGCTTTTTACATATTTTTGTATGCTTATATAGTCAAACAAACTTCTCCTCCCTAGTTTCAACCCATACATTTGACTTATATTTAATATTGATTGATATAAAAAATATCAAATAACATCTTAAAAGAATTTGAGAAAAGAAATCATAATTATATTATGTAATAATTAAATATATAATAATTATTAAATATTAGATACTAAGCAACAAAAACACATTAAAATAACTATATGTACGTGATAACTAACTATTTTATTTTAATTATATAAATAAAGTTAAAAAGGTGTCATTTAACAAACAAATATAAATATTTTTATAATTTTAATTTTTTATTTTTAACTACGTAATTATATCGTTATTTATGATTCTACAAATAACTAATTTTAATTTTAATTAAAAACATTACATTTTAAAATAATTTTAACTGAAATAAGTATATGTAATATGTAACTATTTTATTTTTATATAAAAGTAAATTATGAAATTACAATTAAATAGTTAAAATTGGATTTTTTTGAAATTTAACTTTTTAATAATTGTTATTATTATTCTAAAATATATTAATTTTAATTAAAAACATTAAATTTTAAAAAAATATGTGAAAATAATTATATGCAATATATAGCTTTTTAAATTTTATAAAAAGAAAATTTAGAAGAGTGATTAAATAATCATAACTAAAGTCTTTTAGAATTTTAGTTTTTAATTTTTTGTTAACCATTATGTTTATTATTTATTATTTAAAAAATAATTAATGTTAATTAACATTAAAGTTTTGAAGAAATATGATTAAAACAATTATGAAATAATGATTAAATAATTCTATCTAAATTCTTTTAGAATCTTTATTTTTAATTTTAAATTAAGTTTCTATATTTTTTATTTATTATTCTAAATAATTAATTTAATTAAAAAGATTGGTGTAAAAGAAAATTATGAAATCATATTAAATAATCTAAACTAAAGTTTTAAAATTTTAATTTTTAATTATTTTAAGAATTAATTTTAATTAAAAACGTAAAATTTTAAAGAAATATGACCAAAATAATTATATACAATCTATAACTTTTTAGATTTTATAAAAGAAATTAACTTTTTAAATTTTATAAAAATAAAATTTAAAAAGTGTAATTAAATAATCCACTTGAAGTTTTTTAGGATTAGAATTTTTAACTTCTAACTAAATTCACTGTGTTTCTTATTTATTATTTCAAAAATAATTAATTTTAATTAACATTAAAGTTTTAAATAAATATAATCAAAATAATTACATATAATATATAATTTTTTTAATTTTATAAAAAAAATATGAAAAGAATGATGAAATAATTCTAACTAAAATATTTTAGAATTTTAGTTTTTAATTCATAATTAATCCATTATGTATGTAATTTATTATTATAAATAATTAATTTTAATTAAATATATTAAAAAAAATTCAAGTGTATGATTAAATAATCATGAAAGTCTTTTAAAATTCTAACTTTTAATTCATAATAAAGTCTTATGTCTCTTATTTATTATATTAAAAATTATTTTAAATTAAAAATATTAAAAAAATAGATATATTAGTTGATAGTTAAACAATGCAAGCTTAAATTTTTAAATTTTTATTTTTTAATTTATAAATAAGTTATATTGCATATTTTTTATTAGTTAAAAGGAACTAATTTTAATTAAAAGATATAATGAAATAATTATAATTTTGTAAAATTTATAAAAAAATTATTAAGAAATGATGTTTAAGTAATTTCAAAGTATTTTAAAATTATAGTTTTTTGATTACTAGTTAAGTCATTATATTTATAATTTATTATTCTAAAAACAATTCAATTGAAGAATTTCAAAAAGCATGATATATTTAATACATATATAATTATATTAACTTATTTACTAAGATATATTAATATTTATAATATACAATATCAATCAAAATTTAACATTTTAATTTAAAATTAGGATATTCATTTATATATGAAGTTACGAGCCCACTCTTTTATATATCTTTTACGAAAATTTCTCGAAAAAAAAAGAGAAAAAAAGGCAGCAACATAGTTCAACTTTACAAAAAGGGTTGTTTCAAACGAAACATTAGTCCAATATTTACAGTAGCTAATTCTTTAATACAATATGGTCACATATTATTACCTTTTTCTAGAATTATTTCAATTATCCAAATTATTTTACTTAAAATTATATATAAACATTCAAACTCTTGATTTTCTCTGATTTTTGTTGAGAGAGTTATTGAATTGATTTTTACTTAATGTCTAATGTTATATTTATACATCAAAGAAGTTAACCAAATTTACTAAATTAACCGTTATTAAACTAATTATTCTCAACACTCCTCAAGTTAGTCAGCAGATATCGGCCAACCCTAACTTGCTTAAATTTTCTTCAAATGATTTTAAATCTAAACCTTTGGGCGAAGATGTCCGCAATTGTTTTTCACTTCTCACAAACGGAGTTTCAATTTCCTTTGCTTGAATTTTTTCTCGAATGAAGTGGGCAATCCACTTCGATGTATTTTGTTCTCTCGAAACACCGAATTTGATGTTATATGTCGCGCCACTTGGTTATCACAAAACATCTTCACGGTTCTTGAATTTTAATTCGATATCCAAAAGAATTTGTTTGATCCAAGTTAGCTCGCTGAGGTCGATGCCATGACTCGATATTCTCGCCCGCACTTGATCGTACAACATTTTGTTTTCGCTTTTCCACGTGACTAAATTTCCGCCACAAACGTGCAAAACCAAGTTGATTTTCTATCAAAGCTACCAGCCCAATTCAGACGGAGAAGCCATACACTTCATTAGAATTATTACGTTTTATGAGAATTCCTTTACTAGGTGCCCCTTTTAAATATTTTAAAATTCTATGTATAGCCTCTTAAATGCGGTGTTCTGTATGCATAAATTTACTAATTTGGCTTACCGAAAAGAAATGTCTGGCCTGCACGTTAAATAAATTAATTTTCCTATATGTCTTTGAAATTGTCTTATGTCTTCTAAGGGTTCGCCATCCTCAATATTTAATTTGCATTTACTATCTATTGGTGTAGATGTTGGTTTACTCCCTAATTTACCAGTTTCTTTCAATAGGTCAAGTGTATATTTTCTTTGTGAAATAAAGAGTCCCTTGGGTGAATGTGCTATTTCTATTCCTAGAAAATATTTTAATAAACCTAAGTCTTTGATATCAAAATTCTCCTTTAATTTCATTTTCACTTTTTTAATTTCTTCCAAATTATTTCCGGTAATTATTATATCATCTACATATACTAAAATTATGGTTGTGAATGTACCATAATTTTTGGAAAATAATGAGTGATCGGCATTACTAATTTTAAAATCACAAAAAAATAAATAAGAGCTTAGTTTTCCATACCATGCTCGTGGAGATTGCTTCAGTCCGTAAATAGATTTTTTTAACCTACACATTAGACTAGAATTGTTTTCTTTTTTATAACTAGGTGGAAGTGTCATATATACCTCTTCTTCAAGTATTCCTTGAAGAAAAGCATTCTTGACATCCATTTGATGTAAGGTCCAATTTTGGTTTACCGCTATGGAAAGTAAAATCCTAACGGTATTCATTTTGGCCACGGGTGCAAATGTTTCTTGATAATCTACACCATAGGTTTGAGTGTAACATTTTGCCACTAATCGTGCTTTGTACCTTTCAATAGTACCATCACTATTAAACTTAATCTTATAGACCCATTTGCATCCTACGGGTTTCTTTTTTCCTTCCTGGTAGTTGTACAACTACCCATGTTTCATTTTTTCAAGTGCTCGAAGTTCTTCTTCCATCAAGCTTGCACCATACCAAATTGGCCTATTGCTTCCTCATAGTTATTTGGCTCATTTTCTTTGGAAATCGAGGTCAAATAAGTCCTATATTGCGGTGTAACATTTTCATAAGATAAATAATTTTGGATAGGATATTTTACCTCACATGTTACAAAATCCCGTAATCTAGTCAGAAGGTCATGAGTCCGATTAGACCTTCTCAATGGTATTATTTCGGTAGTACCATCTTCCCCCTCACTTTGAGAAGTTTCATCCTCTTCATTCTCGTTGATTATTTCATTTTCATTTTCTACTACTATATTTCCTTCTTCAGAATAAAAAAATGGAAATGTAAATTCATTTGGTTCCTCTTGGTTATTAGTCTCCTTTTCTAGTGTTTTGTAATATGGCTCATTTTCTTGGAATGTCACATCTCTTGAAATGTAATGTTTTTTGTTAATCGGATCATAGCATTTATAACCCTTTTTTTGAGATGAATACCCCAAGAAAATAGTTTTGATTGATGTATAATCTAACTTGTGTTGTTTATTTTCAGGCACATATACATACGCATATCCAAATACTCTTAAATGATAGATATTGAGTTTTTCTTGGTAGATGATTTCTAGTGGGCTTTTGAAATTCAAATTGTCACTTGGCAATCTATTAATTAAATATGTTGCTAAGAACAACATCCACCAAAAATTATTGGAACATTATTTTGAAACAAAAGTACTCTTGTTACTTCAAGTAAATGTCGATTTTTTCTTTCTGACACACAATTTTGTTAGGGTGTGTAAATACAAGTTGTTTCATGTAAAATTCCTTTTTGCTTGAAAAAATTTGTAAAATTTTGATTTACAAATTCCGTTCCATTATCACTTCTAAAAGTTTTAATATTTGCATCATATTGATTTTCTACAAAATTATAAAATTCTTGAAATTGAGAAAACACTTCACTTTTATTTTTTAACAAGTGTAACCATGTAGTTCTTGAAAAATCATCTATAAATATAACAAAGTATTTATAACATTAAATGACTCAATTGGAGCAGGGCCCCAAACATCAAAATGTATTATCTCAAAAGGTTTTTTGCTTTTACAATTGGATAAACTAAATGGTAACCTTGTGTACTTTCCTAATTTGCAAATTTCACAACTACTACAATCTAGTTGTTTGAAATCAAAAATACATTTTAAAATCTTATCGGAAGGATGTCCAATTCTCTTATGCCAAAGAGTGCCTAATTCTTCTTCTTTTTTAATATTGAAGTTGCATTTTTCTTCACTTAGAATATAAAGCCCATTTTCTAGAAAACCTTCACCAATGATATTCTTCGTTATCAATTCTTGAAATATCACATTTTTGGATGTAAATGTAATTTCATAATTTAAGTCTCGTGTGATTTTACTAATGGATAACAAGTTAGATGTACAATTATTCACATGCAAAACATTTGAAATTTTTCTTGAAAGGAGACTAATTGAACCATTTCCTAAAATTTCCATTTTTTCACCATTTGCAACGATTACAAATTGTTTAGTCTCAATTTTTTTGTAATTATTTAGTAAGTTTTTATTTCCAAGCATGTGATCATTGAACTCCGAATCAAGAATCTATTTGGAATTTAAAGAATTTTTGAGTAAGGTTTGTAATCATACTAGAGGTTTTTTTGAGATTTTCCTTGAAACATCACGGATAATCGTATACGCTTGCCTCATTTGATCCATATCCACCTCACCTTTTATTTCTTTTTCAACTCCGTCGTACTCATCCGCTTTTTTCCTTTTGTGCGCAGTAACCCATTTCTCTCTTCCGCTCTCTACCCGATTTTTCGCCGATCTCCTCCTCGACGAAGCCTCCACCTCGCCTTCCCTTTGTCGGAGACGAGGGTCGAGACACCGCATTCCTCGCGCTTGTGTCCTTCCTTCTACAATAATGGCAGCGAGCGAGTGTTTGGTCTCCCGACATTTTGGCCTAGGGTTAGATCTCGGAATGAAAGCCTTGGCTTCGTGGTTGTCGCAACAGCACCCATCACTATTCTTCTTGTCTCTTCTCTTTCAACCATCCCAAAAACCTCATCAACGTATGTCACCACCCATGAGAAGAATTTGTAAGTCACTCCCTCATAAAGCTTGAATCGAGCTTGGAAAGGAAGGTGAAAAATTCCATCCCGCTTCCTCTTCTTTCGATTTCATCAAGATCGGCCGTGAGAGGTCGATACACTCTAATCTCATCATTCTTTTTTGGATTTTGTCAATAGTTCGGTGACGGATTGATTTTGTTGTTATAACTCATAGAAATTTTCAGAAGTTGATAAATAAGAGAGTAATTTTTTCTTCTTTCCAAACATTGTCTCTGCTTAACCCACATATCTCGAAATGTATCTAGATATGTCACGAGATCGAGAGATACGGGTTCCATGGTTGCCTAATAACCAACTCATGACGAGATTGTCATTCTTCTTCATTCTCAAATTTCCTTTCTTTCTTCAACCTGTCAAGGTGTCGGGATCTTTCGCTTTTTAGTTTTGATTTCTCACCAAAGGTTACATGCTCAAATTTGTCTCCGCCGAATAGACCAAAAGTCACTTGACGTGCCCAAAGATGGTAATTTTTACTAGTAGCACACCTGTAAGTCTCTCTATATGTTGTGACATTTTCTAGATTTCTTGAACTTATACAGTTCTTGTTTGTGGGATTGATTTGAAACAAGATCAAATCTGCTCTGATACCATGTTGATTTTCTCTTATTTTTGTTGAGAGAGTTATTGAATTGATTTTTGCTTAATGTCTAATGTTATATTTATACATTGAAAGGAAGAAACTAGTTACTAAACTAACCGTTATTAAACTAATTATTCTCAACACAAACAAATTCAAATAATGCTATCAAATAATATATTACCCTACTAGTTTTAGAATATATATATATATATATATATATATAAAGCAGCAGAATATGTAAAAATTATAGAGAAAAATATCACGGTAAAAATTAAAGAGAAAAATATAGCAAGATATATGTTAAAAAAAAACTCCTTATCTAATGCCGCATGATATGCCCATGCAATTAGACCTATATAAATTATAGAGAAAAATATAAAAAAAATTAAAATTATGCTATTTATATGTTTTAATCTCTTAGATGGAAAATATAATCATTTAAATTATCTGGTATCTATAAAACATAAATTTAATTATAATTTATTAGATTTTTTTAATTCACAAGCATCGATCTTAAATGAATAATTTTCTTAATATAATTTTCTTTTAATAATTATTTAAGGGTTAAATCTCTTTCAATAATAACGTTTATCATAAGTTAATTTAATCACCTATCTCATTTTCAATTAATATAAATCCATCTTTTTTTTAACAAATTTTTTGAATATTTTCATAGCTCGAGGAAGAATATAGGTTTTATTAAAAAAATTAAATAAAACATATAATAACATATTTAATATTTTTGCTAATTGTAAATAGTTCATTAAAAATTTATAAAATAATTAAGAGTATAATATAAAAGCATTAGCATGATAAAAAATTAAAATGATATTAAATTTTATAAAAATCTTTAAAAAACTATAAAAATTTATGAAAAAAGTAATACAAATATATTCAAACTTAATATGTTTAATAAAATATACATTGAAGTATTTAAAAGTATTAAATTCTTTAGATTTTTTAAAATTTAAAATCTAACAAAATCTTCATAAATCCTAGTTGAATATATCCTCTTTGTATAAAAAATTTAAAAATTTAATAAAATATATGTTAAAAAATTTAAAAATCTATTAAAATTAAAATATTTTTTAAAATTTAAAATTTATCAAAACAAAATTAAATTTTAATTGAATATCCTCAAACCGACTACCAGCCTTAGACTATACTTGTGTGCTACATAAGCTAATATAAATTATACTTCATGTAGCAGCTACTCTAATTAATTAATGCCTAAAGTACAAAATCTTTCTTGTTTATGATTTGGAGAAATAAAAACTAGTGAAAAAGAAAAGGGATTCTGTGAAAAAATATATGGGATTGTAATTCCAGTCAAATACTCATAGGTTATGTTTGGTTGGAGGGAATGAAAAAGAATTAGAATTGATTCTTTTCATTTATGTGTTTGGTTGAACTGAATATAGGGTACGGAATGAAATCGATTACTACAGGAGAAAGAATCACAATTCCTTATCTCCTTTTAAGAATCATGATTACATTCCATCTCAATTTTTTTTTCAATTTTACCCTCATCTGAAATATAACCCTAAACTTAAATACCAAATCCCCAAATCCAAAACCCAAAACCCTAAATCAAAATTCAAATCCTAAAACCATAAACCCTAAATCTATAAACCCTAAATCCATAAAACCTTAAATCCTTAAACCCTAAACCATAAACCTTAAAATTCTAAATCTCGAAACCCTAAACCTCAAATCCCAAAACCCTAAACCCTAAACCCTAAATCCTAAATTCTAAATCCTAAAACCCTAAACCCTAAATCTATAAACCCTAAATCCATAAAACCTTAAATCCCTAAATCCCGAAACCCTAAACCTCAAATCCCCAAACCCTAAACCCTAAACCTTAAATCCCAAATTCTAAATCCTAAAACCCTAAACCCTAAATCCAAAATCCCAAATTCTAAAACTCTAAACCCTTTTTAGAAAAAATAATAATTTTAATCCTAAACCTTAACCCATAAATATAACCCTAAACCATAAATCCCAAATCCTAAATCACAAATCACAAACCTTAAAACCCTAAACCCTATTTAAAAAATAATAATTTTAATAATGTATTTTTTTAAATTAAGTAATAATTATTTAAAAAAATAATAATTTTAATAATGTTTTTTTTAACGAAAAAATAGTAATAAAATGATATTATTTGAATTTTACTAAATGTAGGGATATTAAGGTAATTTACAGTTTTTTCCATTCAATTCTAGTGGCAGACCAAACATTATAATTATGATTCTGAACTTGATTCCAATGATTAAACAAAACAAAATTGTTTATTTTCTATTCTATTTCCTTTCATTCTCATTTCGTTTCCGATTCTGGTTCTATTCTGCAGACCAAACGTAACCGTATAGTTTTTAAAATAAAATACTTGATGTAATTCCAACAGTAACTCTACTAATCATAAGTTACATGTTCAAATGAAAATACTTATTATTTGAATATTAATATTTAATTTATAATTTTTTAATTTAAATAATGTATTCCCTATTGTAATATTATTTAAAAAAATTAAAAAATTTAATCTAAAATTATAATTCATTGCAAATTTATTTAATCACGTTATATTTAAATAATTTAGAAATACTCTATTACCCATGTGACTATTTGTTAATTGGGAAAAACAATTAAATTAAAAAATAAAACAGAAATAAAGATTTAAAAATTAAAAAATTAAAAAATTAAAAAATTAAAAAATTAAAAAATTAAAAAATTAAAAAATTAAAAAAGAAGTAATTAGTGTGGATAATGGATCGAAGACCACCTTTACAATTTTAGACTGAAGATAGCCAAAGATATATTAGGAAGAAAGGAGGGTCCTCGAGCCAGGACTCGTGTTTCTCATTTCTTAAAAGATAACTTATATATATATATATATATATATATATACTAGTTTATAATATTCCTTTAGATTTGCACAAAACTGACAACAGTGGTGGCAAAGTTTTTGAATTTTGGTATTTGGTCAAATTTTAGGTTTTAAAAAATTATTTTTTATTTTTTTAAAAAGGAGGTTTTATTATGAGTATTTGTTGAAATATTTGTTTAAAATAAAAATTTTAAAAAACAAAATTATAAATAAAAATATAAAATTAATAATTTAGACTTTATTATCACTCTTTCACTATTAATATATTAAATTATCATTAAAAATAATTAAATTTAAGTAATTCATTCTTAAAAACTAATATACGGTCATCCATCCGAATCGCATTATTATCTTAAACCAATTTCTCTATTTTTTATAAAAAAGTTTATAATCTTATAAACACTTAATATTAAATTATGAGATATAATTTAATTATCTATATCATTTACGTACTATTTAAAAATCAAACTCATTTATATTATTATAATATCAAACTCGTTAAGGATGGATTGTCCCATTCTGTTTTGTTTTGGGCAACGGATCCAGTACTTTGATACAACTGATGTGACAGAAATAACATGTTATAAGATTTTGAAATTTATGTGCGAAAACATATGTTACTGTTTGTAAATATTATAAATAAATATTATTTTTATAGATAAAATATTTATATTTAAATTTGTTTTTAAGTTTATCAATACATTTATTATTAAATTTATTAAGTAAAGTAAAATACATGTTAAAATTTTAAATAATCATATTTTAGATATATTTTTTATAATTAATAGAAATAATATTATATTTATTCATTTAATATCGCATATTTATAAATTTAGAATTATTTTTGTTACTAAAATATTCATTTAAATTTGAATCAATTTATAAAATTATCAATTAAATATTTCTTAAATGTCTTTTAATATTTTTAGAATATATTTTAAAAATAATATTTTTATATCATTAATATTAAGTTATTATTATCACCTATATATATATATATAAATTGTATAACGGCTAAGAAGTGTGTGGCTGAAATAAGTTGCTACAAATTGCCGAATAAGATGTCGAAAGAAAGCTGACTGCACCTAATGTTATCTTATTGATTAAGCAAGGTGATTAAAGAGAATAACTATTTGGCTTAACGCAATATATATATATATATATATATATATATATAAGAGTTGATAGTAAATCAGTTGCTAAATATTTTGATGATAGCAATCGCTAAACAGTTTAACAAGTCAAATATACGATAATATATGTTAATGCAGATTGCATAATTAGTGAAAAATTAATTAATATATTATAATAAAGTGTGATTAATTTGTTATTTTAGTCTTATATTTTAATATATTTGTTTTATGTTTTTCATATTGAAGTAGTATTTTTTTATTAAGATATTCTATATTTAAATATAATAATTATACAAGTGATCCTAATTATTTTAATTTAATTATTAAATTTGTGATTAATTTTTTTTTCTAAGATTTGCTACTTGATTTGATTTAAGTGATATATGTTTTGAATCATCTAGTTATCGTTATTTATTATTAAATATATTCTAGAACACACACGTAGTTGTGTTTTTGTACTAATTTTTTTTGCAATTGATTTGTGAATGTATTTGAGACGAGAAACTTATTGAAATGTTAGTCTGAGTACTATTCATGTGAATATTTAAAACTGTTAAAACAGAATAGGGACTTGTAAATAAGGTGAATTGAGACAGTATTTTAAAGAGAGTAACATAAAGTCAAATTTATACTTGAATATTTAGTTTTCATAGTGAAAAATTAGATATTTTGTTATATCATTGGTTTTACTCTCAGGTTATGATTATAGCTTAAGTTATCATGTGTTATTCTTTCATTTTCACACTTTATTATTATATGCGATTGAATGCCAAATCGTTTTGTTTAAATTATTAAATTATAAATTAATGAAAATTAAAAATAACATATTCACACCCTAAGTTAATTAGATCCAAATTTTATAAACTTTTAATATTATTATCTCTTCTAATATAACAAAAAATACTATCATATATGTTGATTAATTGTTAGACATACATCTCTCGTTTAAAATGGTAACTAAATTTTATGTGATAGTTGTTGATATAATTTTTCTTAAAATTGAAATAATAAATACATATTTAAAATTGTCCAAAAATCATTATAATTCAGAGATGATTTTTATTCACGGATAACGAAACAGAATGCATAATAAAGAATATTTGAAATTAAAATTGTTTTTTTATAAATTCATTAAAAAAGATTTAATATAAAATTAATAAACAAACTATGGAGGTTGATTAGTGTTATTAAGTATTAATATAAGAGTAAAAAATTAAAGATTTAAATATCTAGAAATTAATTTTTTATTAATTTAATAAATATATATATAAATTAATTAATTAAATAAATATATTACATTTTCATAAATAAAAGTTTCACTCCTAGACTTATTACTTAATTAGTTTTTTTTCTATTAATTTTTCAAAAATTTAATTTAAATATAATTTTGTAAAATTTGATTTTTTTTATGATTAAAATTAAAATTAAATGAAAATAAATAAATTAATTAAAAAAATCTGTAATCTCTCTTCTTTTTGCATCTTCTCTCTCTACCAAATACCCACTCTAATCAACGGTTGTCAAACGAGAAGAAGGGAAAAGAATTGTTGGAATATGACTTATTTGAGCATGCATTTCTATAACTGTTAACATTATCACAACAAGATTGAGGATTTTTGTGACCCAAATACGACAACGACAATATTGTGGTTCTTGATTAACATTGAATACAACGAGGGATGATAGCGTTGTTTCTAAACATGGTGTGATAGTGACGGTGATTTGTAGTGGTTCTAGTATGCAATGAGTTTTTTAAATTGGTTTGATGGTGGTGTTGGTTGTCCAAGAGAGAGAGAGATAGAGATAAGAGAGAAAGAAAAAAAAATTAATATTTTATTAAGTATTTTAATTAAATTTTATTTACGTTAAACTTTTAAAAATTTATTTAACTGAGATTACTTATCTCAAAAATTATCAGAATAAATTATATTTTTTTTAAAAAAATTACATAATCATTTCGGCATCAAATCGGACACTAAAGTGCTATGCAAGAGTATAGCTTTTATTTTTTAAAAACATCTGAATGTTAAATTATTAATTAACATTTTAAACAATTTCCAATACATAATAATTGATAATGCAAATGGATTTCAATGGTCCATCATTGTTATAGAATTATCACGTTCAAGTACTACAATCAAACAACAAAGCACAGAGCAATATGGAGTTATTATACAAAAGGTAAAATATATTATCACTTTTTAATTTTGATGTTATAAAAGCTTACTAATTTTAGCCTAATAATTGAGAATGAAATCATATATTATTTGTTATCAATAACGTTATAAAATGTGTCATTTAAGTTGAAATGTAAGATCGATTTTAAAAAAAATTCGACTTATAATAAATTTAAAATAAATTCATTATAAAATCGACGTTTATATATATTATATAAATACGAATTTAAAATAAAAATAAAAAATAAATGATAAATAAGTTACTTGTTTATCTTAGCCAAGTATATATTTGTTTATTTCACCAATTTAATATTTAGTCTTTGAAAACTTGAACTAATTTGAAAAACTTATTTCATATTAAATTTATAAAAAATATAAAATTGATTAAATTAAAATTTTAATTTTTAGTCATGATTTTAAATAAATAATAAATTATAGTTAAATATGTATACGCCATTATTGGAACTCAAAATCAAAATTTGCATGTATTTGAAGTGTTGTCGATTAAACAAGGTAAATAAAAAGGTGATAGAAATAATCAAAAATGTAAAAATTTTAATGGGATAATTACACAAATAGTCTATAATCTTATTTATGAAATGACGTTTTTATTTTATTTTCTTATAATTTAATCGTTTACTTCTTATTTTTCATACATTTTGACTAAAATATGAGATAAATTTAAAATTGAGTTTTAACAGTATAAAAAGTAAAGGATTAAAATATAAAAATTAAAAATAAATGAAATAAATTATAAAAAAATGTAAGCTAAAATGTAAAATGAAAAAAAAAATTAAAGATGATTTATATAATTCAACTCATTTTAATATAAAATGATATTAATTACTTTTAAAAAAATAATTTTTAATTGTTTTATTAGAAGAAAGTTGGCAAAGTGAATTAAGGTTATCTTACTAAATAAAAATTATATTAAGGGTAAATATATGTACGATTAACCACAAAAATTATATCTTATCATTTTCTTATGTTTTGTTCGATTTAAGTGTTGGTTCATATAATAAAATATTAAATATATAATTATGTTTTTCCTATAGGTGTAATTATAGATGGAATATGATATTAATTTAGATTTATTATATATAAATTGTAAAGTTTATAATATAATATCAAAATTCAATTATTTGTAAACAATATCTAATATATCAAATTAGCTTGCTTTCTATGTGGTAACTAATGAATTTAGATTTGATTTATTAAATTTAATTATTACTGTATTTAGATAAATGAATTTTAAAATAAATTATATCTTTAATATTTATTAATTAAATTACATTATTTTTTTTCTGAAAAATAATAAAAAAAGATTCTCTACTAGTGCTATTTGTTAAGGAGTATATTGTTAATAAAACACATATAAAATACTAAAGTATTTCAAATAGTAGATATGATTATGCATAATTTGAATACTTGAGGTATTTTTAAGTTTTTACATTTTTTTCTAAAAAAAATCTTATCTTTATAAATAAAAGAGGGAAACAATAAACACTAATATAGCTTCAAATACGATAAAATATAATTGTTAAAAGGAATATAACTGTAGTTATCAAAAAATATATATCGGATTGCATGATACTTTAATTTATTTATTTATTATAAATTAGGTATATTAGTTATCTTTTTAAATTAATAAATTTTATTTATTGTTATATTTTTTAACAATTAAATCATTTTTTTGTTAATTTTAATTTTTTAAATATATTTAAAAAAATTAAATTATATCAAAATTAATATTATTTGTAAGAAACTGGTAGATATTTAAAGATAAAAATATCTCCTTATAAAAAAGTAAAATGCAAAATCATTACAAGTAATTAAAATATGTATAAATATTTAAAGTAATTAAATTATATTAATTTAAAATAAAATGAGCATTATTTATAAAAGTGGAGAAATTTTTGTTCACAATTATACAGTGATACATATTAATCAAGAAAGCTTACCAAAATGCCAAATATCCAATAATGTTTTTTTTTTAATTCGAAACGCAACAATGTGTTCTGTTCCGATCAAAAACACGACAAAATGTTGCAATTGCCCTCTATTTGATGTGCATATTTCTATTATTGTTCTCTTCTGTTTCCTCATCAGCTTCACTCACTTTGGCTTTTATTCTAAGGAAGTTCACTAATAAAAAATAAAAAAAAGGCTAATATACCAAATTATATATGTCATAATATGTATTAGAATTATTTATAAACATAATTTTTTTAATTTTTTTTAAATATTATAACTCATGTTATAATATAATTAACAAATTTTTTTATCCTATATAGGCATTCGTTCCTTCATAAGAGACTCTTCAGCGGCAGTCTTTCTCAGCCCTACTTTGCGAGAGAGGGTGGAAGAGTTTACCTCATGTCCACAGAATTTTACAGTGTATTCAACTTTTCTTCTAATATTGTCCCTTCTTCTGCAATTATTTTGTGAAAAAAAAATCTTTTTATCGATAGGAAATATGTAAAGAGTTTCTCTAGGTAAACATAGAAGTCAAAAAAAAAAAAATTTCTTGAACCTACTTTCTTAAGTTTTTGTTGTTGGGATTAAGAGAAAGAAGAAAAACAAGCGTGTTTCACGGAGCTTTGGTAATGGCACCAGCTGTTTCAAGCCTCTTATGTGCAGAATTCAACGGTGTTTTTGACTATAACCACTATGATGATTGTGTGGGAGAATTTGAGGAAGCTAATTATCATCATAGAAATCATCGAACCCATTATCAAAATCGGAGCTTTTTTAATGGGGATGTGCTGCCATTGCAGACTGATGAAAGTATAGCTTCCATGGTTGAAAGGGAATGCCACCACTTGCCTGCTTCTGATTACTTGATGAGGTTGCGAAATAGGGATTTGGACTTTGGGGCTAGAAATCAGGCTGTTGATTGGATTGAAAAGGTGGGTTCCTGTTTGTTTTTTCTTTAGGTCTGTCTGTCTGGTTTGAGTTTTTGTTTTCTTTCTTTAGATTGGGTGGTTTGTGCTTCTGGTTTTTTTTTCTTTACTCTCCCTTTTCTGCTATTTCATTTTTTTAATGTTTTGACCATTTTACATGGTATTGTTTAATGTTCTGCTGGATTTAGATATTCATGTAATTGCTCTGTAATAGCTGAAATTTAATACACGGCTGTTATTATTGATTGTAATCTAATTTTCTATGTCCTCTATTGTTTAATGCTAACATCCTTATTCATTCAACAGGCAAATACCCATTTCAGATTTGGACCTCTCTGTTCCTATTTATCTGTAAACTACTTAGATAGGTTCCTTTCTGCCTATGAATTACCTGTAAGTAGAGCAACAAACCAAACATGATATTTATCATTTATTTCTTTAACTTGATTCTTTATTTTTTCTAAAACCCAAGATTGATTGATTGAGTCTATTCTATTTGAAGGGCAAAGCTTGGACAATGCAATTGTTGGCTGTGGCATGTTTATCTCTTGCAGCTAAAATTGAAGAGATTGATGTTCCACTCTCTCAAGATTTGCAGGTCGCTTTCTTTTAGGGAGAAGGGTACCGGTGATCCCATAGCTTTAATATAACGAATGCATTAGTCTCGTAGCTTTCAAGTGGAACATTTTAATTCTATTACTTTGAAAAAATGTATACTTCAGTCCTAAAAAGAGTATATATAAGTCCTGCGATTTTGGACTTTTAGGACTAAAGCCCTCTGGTTGAAAGTATGGGGCTAAAACACTCTTTTTATAAAAGCTATGTGACCTTCCGTGCTCTCATCCTTTCTTTTATCAAGTAATTTTTGCATTAGCTTGTTAACTCTATTCGTTAACTTTGTATTGTTGTGATGATTGAATTTTGATATAGGTTGGGGATGCAAAATTTTTGTTTGAAGCAAAAACTATTCAAAGGATGGAGCTTCTTGTGTTAAGCACATTAAGTTGGAGAATGCAAGCAGTTACACCTTTCTCCTTCATAGATTATTTCCTTCACAAGATCAATGATGATCAAATCCCACCAAAAGAGTCAATTATGCAATCAGTCCAACTCATTTTGAGCACAACTAGAGGTGTTACTCTCTGTGTACATCTCCCTTTCTCATGCTGAAAAAACTTATGTACTGCTGTCATAATATCTCCATTAGAAATGCTATTAATACATATTTGTACACATTCACACGTCACTTATCGTGTTTCACGTATAATAATTATTTCGAAAAATATACCACTTGTTAATTTCAAAAATAGTTCTTGCATGTATCATGCTATAAGTGGTATATGTGTTAAAAATCCAAATTTGTATTTCTCTATCTCGATATTAGAGAGAGTATCTCTGATATTTTTTTGTGGGTGGAAATTGAATACAGGAATTGACTTCTTGGCATTCAAGCCTTCAGAAGTTGCAGCAGCTGTAGCAATATCTGTTGCTAGAAAAACCGAAATAATGGACGCTACTGAGATAGCAATCTCTGTGCTCATTCAAAATGTGGAAAAGGTATAAAGGATGATAATATTGTTACAATTTAAATTGTTATTACTATAACAATAATTTATTAATGACCACTTTATTTAGTAATAGTGATACTAAAATTTAAGAGGTAAAATAGATATTTCGTACACTTTTGTTTTGGTAATAACAAAAGTAGTTGTGTTTTGATGCACCGTAAAACCATAGAAATCATAAATTAGACATAAAGGATTCATCTTTTGGATTCTACAGTTATCATTTCTGTGTTGATGATACAACAATTATGGTCACTAATCAAAACAAGCTGCTTATATTGAATTTTAACCTTTTTTTTGCTGCAGGAGAGAGTGTTAAAATGTATTGAATTGATCAAGGAGATGTCATTAATTAATGGGTCATTAAAGAATTATAGTGATTTGGTTCAATCAGTGCCTCAAAGTCCAATTGGAGTATTGGAAGCCGCATACTTGGGCCATAAAAGCGATGACACAACAGTTGGGTCATGTGCAAATTCTTCGCACACTATTCCTGATACCAAAAGAAGAAAGCTAAACAGATCCTTTGAGATAGAGTTATAAACGTGACAGCTGTTTGGGAGCTTCACTTTTTTACACAAAGAAAAAATCCATTATGGTATGGAGAGCATTAATGTCATTTCTTTTTTTTTTATTATTATTAGATATTTGTTGTAATTCAAACATCTTAGCCAAAGAGTATTAATTGGTTTTATGAAAGTAAGTCAAAGAGCAAATATAGATAGTTCTGAAAGATAAGAGGGAAAAAAATGCAAGGCAAAACAAAAGGGGAGAAAAGGGAAAGAATGTGAAGGTCTTGAATAAGTTGAGTTGTGTACACCCTGTTATCTAGTAATTCTATTTCAATTTACGGAGCTATCAACTCTACCAACGTGTCTATTCTTTATTAATTGAAATTTGTGGATCGTTATTAAATTAGGTAGGATTTATTAATTCTTGGAATATTTTGCTTCCTTTTTAATAGTGATGCCAATGGATATGAATTGAGTAATGTGGATATGCGCATTAGCATGAAGAAAAGGATGTCACATGCTGTTAATTGTTATAGTTTTTAACAGTCAGACAAATGAGTATCTTGATGGACACCGTAATAGAGGCAGGCAAGCCACTTAAATGCAAATTTTTTTTATTAGTAAAGGAACTCATGGTTCATTGTAACATCAAGAATTAGAAACACGATCAATATTTATGTTATTAAATAAATCACTTTTTTTTTTTAGCAAATACATCATTCAATTACTAAATAACAAGCAATGATCTAGATCATTCAACTGCTGAAATAGATGATATATTGAAATGATGAGAAAAATACCTTTTAAGTATTTTTTATTTATTATAAAAATAATATTTATATTGTATTCTTATTTTTTGTAATAGTTTAGTTTTATTATCAGGAGAGAGTGATTGTAGTAGAATAAATTTAATTTTTAAGTTTTTCAATTAAATTAGATAAATAAATGTTATAACTTAAATAAATTATAATTGAAATAATTAAATAAAAATATAAAAAATAGTTATTTATCATTATGTAATCATTTTTTCATAATAATATGACTAAATTGTTACAAAAATAAGTATTAAATTTAAATATTATTTTTAAAATAAATATATTACATTTTAAAGTCATCTCCTCCAAAATGATTTGTTATATTAGTTTATAAGAGAAATATGCTACTAAATTAATTTAGGTAAAATATTTGAAATAAAGTAATTATAATACATAGAAATAATTATAAAAAACTGAGTAAGTATGATAGTTATATACAATTATGGTATTGTTTTTAATTAATAATATAATATTAAGAAGAAGAAGAAGAAGAAGAAGAAGAAGAAGATTGTTGATTGTTGAGAAGAAGAAGAAGATTGAAGATTGTTGAGAGGCGGAAGAAGAAGAAGAAGAAGATTGAAGATTGTTGAGAAGAAGAAGAAGAAGACTGAAGATTGTTGAGAAGAAGAAGAAGGAGAAGAAGATTGAAGATTGTTGAGAAGAAGAAGAAGAAGACTGAAGATTGTTGAGAAGAAGAAGAAGGAGAAGAAGATTGAAGATTGTTGAGAAGAAGAAGAAAAAGATTGAAGATTGAAGATTGTTGAGGGCCTCATGGGCCGGGCCCAAGGTGGTGTAGCAATTAGCCAATGCGAGGGACTTGAACAACAATGCCATTGGTATTGATCCAAACTCGTACCATATCGCATCTTATTTCTTTGGTCAATACCGTAGTCCCTTCAAGTTATTAGTATTGCATGGACATTGTTATTTTGCTGCTCTACGATGGCCGTTGCTTCAATTACCATAAGCTCCTAAAAGTTCTGGCGATGAATTTTTACCTGTATCTATTTTTAAATAAAATCTTTTTATTTAATATTTACATTATTTATAACTTCTATTACTCTAATTGATGGAGAAGAACCAAAATAGTAAATGCTATGTAATTCTTTATTCTGTAATTAATAAAGTTAAAATGTTGAAATAGTTACCTTTACATTCACATTTCATTTTCTTCCTTTAAATTAGAATTCCTTTCATCAATCGTATCCGAAAATAAACTTAGAAAGAAGAAATAAATAAATCGTATCTGGGCTTAAGTTATATATATGACTGTTTAAAGACAAATATAAAAGAAGAGCACTGAAAATATAAGGCAAATTATATTAAATAACTCCTAAAAAATTTAATTATAAAAATAGTAAACAATAACATTAAATAGGATTTTTGACAAAAAAAAAACATTTTATATGAATTAATTTATGAAATTTAACTTAAATCATATTTAATGTGAAATTTTAACCAAATTTTTCTAGTAAAAATTTACGAACTAGATGATTTTCTTACATTTAACTTAAGCACGCCTCTTTTATTTCAACAATTAAAACAAAATAGAAAGATAGTGACTATCTTAATCTTAGGTAATACACTTTTTATGAGTCCCATATAGAGCAAAACTTTAATTTATATTTATTTATTTTTTATTTTTTGTAGGAAACTTTAATTTTTTCAAAATTATAAAAAGAAATTTATTAATTTTAAAATATATATATATATATATTATCTATTACCCATTACATGTTTAACAACAATTATATATATATTTTATAAATATAAATCTTAAATTCTAAAACGTAACATTTAAATCTTAAAATCTAAACCCTAAATTTAAAATCTACCAACATATATTGGATATTGCTATAATATTTTTGCTTGCATATTCTTAGAGTCTAATGTACCATGCAACGACTTCTTTTCTTTCTCTAAAAAGCTTATGCTGTGAAGTTTTGAAGATTAGAAGTTGGACAAAAGTATTGTGTGAACTATCAAAATTCCAAGATATTTAGAAGAGGTTGCTCTTGAATGGAGAAGTTTATAGCAGATCTACATAAAGCTGGGAGTTTAAACTTTAAATGATGCAGTTTTTTAAGGCTTAGTTTTTTGTACTGTGTTGGATTTAAATAATATATGTCTTTTCAAGATTTATGAATTTGAATCTTGATATCTAATTTGTTGCTGTTGTTTTGTCAAGCCCCTTTTGAAATCTTGAAATGCGAGTATATTGTAATTTCTCAAAATAAATAAATAAATAAATGTAATTATATTAGAGTAAGTTTTGATGAAAAAATAAAAATAATTATTACACTAGGCCATTATTGCTGTTGTTCTACTTATTAGCCCATTTTTGGGTTTTGATTTGGACCGTCCAGTTGCGAATCTCACCACGATGCATAAGCCCAATCACCGTCCTCTTTCTTTATTTTTCCCTCTATATGCCACAAATTTGAATATTTTAGTGGATATTAGTCTAACCAATATATATATATATATATATATTAAAGAAAAGATTTATTTTTATAAATACGAAAAATAAACAAAGGAATGGCTTTTTTTAAAGAGTTCATAATAATTTTCATTTATTTAAATAAAAGTATACCAACAGTGTCGAAATTAGAATATGTGATTCTTAGGTGGGCTGAACATATCATTTTATATATGTATATGTTAAAGTCAAAATTTTTTTTTATATAAATACGAAAAATATCCAAAGAATGGTTTTTTTTAAGGAGTTATGATAATTTTCATTTATTTAAATAAAAAAAATAACAACAGTTGCAAAATTAGAATACGGGATTCTTAGGTGGGCTGGACGTATCATTTTACATGGATAGCATAAAAAATACTTTAAAGTTTTGAGATATCTTCAAAAATATTTCTAAGGTTTAAAACAAAATTCAAAAATACATTAAGCATATAGAATAATAGAATTAAAAATATAAGAAATATTAAGATGTTTTTTACATAAAATAATAATAAGTAAAATAGAAATTTGAAAAAATTTAAAAGAAAAAATTAAATCTTAAAGAAAGTGATTGATTTAAAACCCCATAATTTACATTTTTAAGAAAATTATTCATAAGAAAAAACATAATTTATTATGAAATAAGTAATAAAAAAATGAGCATTAACATCATAGATATAAAAGGAATGTATAATATACCATTAATTGATAAGAAAACTATATTGAATAAATTATCCAAAATTTCTGAAAAAGATAAGAAAAAAATTGGATACATTCATTTAGAAAGAATTCAAATATTAATACAAGCTCATTTCTAGTAATGAATAGATACACTCATAAAAATAATATTAATAGATGATAAAATAATAAATAAGAAAGATACTCTACTAGGAATGATCTATACTAATTTAGTATACCAAAAATTAAAATTTATAATATATCCTATGTTTATTATTAATATCTATGATAAAAACTTAAAATAAGTATTAAGTATAGTTTATGAATTTGAAAGAGAATATTTAATGAAACAAAGAAATCATTCATGAAAAACACACAACTCTAGTATAGAAATCTTTTATAACTAGAAATTTTAAACCATTAATGGTATACCTAATAATTATGAGTGACCAAGAATTACTTCGAGGTTATTAGTTAGCCTTAAGTTTGTAATAATTATTATATTATGAATAAAATGAAGTTCATTTACTCTTTCCTAGTAAATCAAAATTAAATACCATCCATGAACGAATGTATAAGGTTCATAATTACCAAAAGGGTGTTAAGGTTTGTGTAAAACTGAGGTATAACTGGTGTAGCAAAAGAAGATGAACAAAAGGGAAAACTATGATTGACCTATTAAATTCAGGTATAATAATTATATTTTTTAACTGATTAAAAATCTTGAATGTTTAAGATATTTGCTTATACCACCTTATAATAGTAATTAATAGAAAAATAAAGACAAAAATATCAATATATTATGATAATAAAAATTAGGTAATATGAATTAACAATTATACATCAAACAACTAGTTTGAAAATAATTAAATTGAAAAAATAAAAATTCAATTTTATTAAAATAGCTTAATAAAGGCTATTTCTTAACTTGAAATGATTATTTTAAAGATAAGATTTATGACACTTGTCTTGAAAATTTTAGAGGATTCAATACCTTACTAAATATATACAGATTATATTAAAGCTATTATAAGCTTAATAAAGGACATCTTATTTTAAGGACATTAAAAGACTATTTTAGTTAAAAATATGTAAAAATAAAAGAAGAAGAATTTGGTAACTTAATGTTTGGATATTACTTCTTTGAATATTACAATACATATATGGAAAAATATGCACTAAACACATATGGCTTATCAACACTCTGATAACTTAGCTAGCATATCAAAAGGTCAAATTAACTAAAATTTTGCCATAACAGTCTCTGACAATAAAAAAAACCCACAAATTAGTATCAGAGCATGTAAAAAAAATAAGGAACTCTCACACCTATAAGATAGGAAGGGAGTCTCTTTGACTTACTCCATGTTTGTGCCTAAGGAAAAGCATTACAAGCCGCATGTGCTATCTGATAGGTATCATAAGGCTGTCCTGAGAAATATGGTGATCGTGAATGGGCATGTACTTGTACTAACAACACTTCTTAGTATCAGAGTCATAAGAATATTATGAATGAAAACGTTAACACCATTAATTTTAAAGACATCAATAGTATTAACCATAAAATTTAGGAGAATTCTAACATTTTTTGCAAACTTAAAGAACATAAGTAAAGATATGCTGAACTAAATTCTAAGGATATTTTAGATATATATATCTCATTTTATAAATGGTGAGATTGCAAGAGAATTTTTTTTAATTAGTAAAATTAAAAATTTATACAAAATATTTCCTAGATATCATAATTTATACGGTAAAATATGATATTCTAATTATAAAAATAGTGCAACTATAATAAAATGCTACAAAAATATTTTAGGCATACTTTAAAACATAAAATTTATTTACTATGAAAAAATACTAATAAAATTATATATCAATCAATTATAAAGATAATATTCTATGTAATAGTAAGAACTTATAGTATAAGAAAAATAATAATAAAATAAGAATTACAAGTGTGATATTTTTATTTGAATAGGCTAATAATAATAATAACAATTAATATTGAAAAGAAAAATAGTAATAATAAATGTAAAAGGTGAACGGTGTGAAAAGAAATGAAATGAGATATTTTATAATGTTTATTGTTGATTTAAAGGAAGAGATTTTTTTTAAAAAAATTATAATTTATTCTAATATTTTTTAAATTTATTTTTATCCTTTAAATAATTATTATGCTATCAATCACCCCAATACCTTAGTGGTATGTGTGGTATCCAATAGCATTTTGGATGTGTTTTCGAGTCTTTTTTTAGTTTAAAATTATTAGTAAGTGAATGTATATCATAAAATTGATTGTGCCGATTGAAAAATATATGAAAAATAAGAAATAACATATTACTTGTAACCTCATTTTATATTATTATTTTATTACTAAGTAAAACTTTATCTTATCATTTTATATTAAACATTATCTAATTTGATATCAAATTATAGTCATTTAGATATGTTTATGTTTAACTCTATCCAATTTGATCTCGTTCAATATTATTAGGTATTATTTTTATTATTATAAGTTTTAAGAATATAATTTTATGTAATATTTCAAAAAAAATATTGATTGGATTAATATATTTAATCTTTAGTAGTTTGAAAGAATATTGAAATTTTATAAATGGTATAAAAATATTTGGCCAAAATTTAAATTAGGCTTCAATTCAATCCAATCCGTATTTTTGCCTCGTATACCAATAACAAGAATGTTGCTTTTATATAACATGTTTTTCATTTTAATAATATTTTTTAAAATCTAATAAAAAATTAACAAAAAAAAATCATAATTTTATAAATATAAATTTCAAAAATATCATTACTACATAAATTCAATAAAATAATAATATTAGATCTAACAAGATCTCCGTTGACCAACCAAAATTTCAACAATCTTCACCTTCGAATATAACTAATTGTATCTATATGTATTTGTGTATATAACATGTTATACATACATACATATATATATCTTTTTAAATTATTACATCTTTATATATGTATGTATATATATAACATGTTATACACATTCTTACAAAGTTGTAACATATTGGTATAACATATTACATTAAATTTACTTTTAAATATAATATATTACTTTTACTTTTGATGAAATGACGATAGCTCCAATGTTAGAGCTTCAATAAGATCTTTGGAGCGTTAGTTGAATAATTTCTCGGAAAATTGTGAGTTTTTAAATTATTAGTTGTTATTTAAGAAAAAATTAATGGTTTATAAAAAATAATGTTATTTAAGTAAAAGAAAATAACTAATAAAATTTAAATGAAAAATTAAAAAATATATTATATATTGTAAAAATCATAACAACGTATCCAAACCCAAAATAAAGGAAATTATATAGAAAATAAAGATTTGACCACTTAAACTGCATGCGGATATAGCAGAGCACAAGAAAACGTTGACGAAGCGCAGTGGGAATCAGAATCTAATAATGCCAAGTTAAAAGCTTCACCAGTTCACTGGGGCAATGCATGGGTTTAGAATAATAATACACTTGGCATTGGTAGAGTAGCCACAGTAGTACAGTAACTGTGGTACTGTACTTTCTGCTGGTACTATATGTCACTTAAAACAATTAAGTTAAACCCATGCGCAAAATTGGATTTTACTAAGCAAACCAACCACATTTATTTCCCTACGTAATACTGTCCAGTCCTCAGTTCTATCCTCTTCTTCTTTCGTTTTCATTTACGCATCGCGTGTATTGCTTTAGCCTGTAAGTTACAGGCTGTAACTATTGTCTAGTTCAACACACCTAGCAGATCACTACTAGTAAGTACTACTTAACATTAAACACGCGTATACACCGTAACAAAACTATATTAAATAACAATCTAAAATTCTTCAAAAATATAAAGAAAAAATTAGATATATTTATTCAAAAAATAATATAAATATTAATACAAACTCATTTCATATAATGAATAAATACATATATAAAAACAACATTACTTGGATAATATAATAATAAATATGAAATATGTTTTATTAGGAATAATATATGATAATTTGTGATATAAGAAGTTATTATTTAAAATATATCTTGAATTTGTTATTAATATATATAATAAAAACTTAAATCAAAGTATTAATTTTAACTTATGAATTTGAAAAAAGAGATTTAATTAAAGAAAAAAATCATAAATTTTCAATACATTATTTAGTAGCGTATTCATTAACAAACAATCATAATAGTTACATATATGAACAAAATAAATTTATAAAAATAGGTAAAACCTTTTAGAAACTTAAATAATAAAATAAAAATACTAACGAATTTTGAAATATCAAAAAAATGTCACTTAGATATCAAAGAAAAATCTCTGATATAAAGAAGAAAAAATAATATGATTAAAAACAATAATATATCAAGATTTATTTTTATCGATCATGAAAGAGAAACCTCTAACAAAGAAGAAGTTTAAAAAACTAAATTATGAAGTTAAAGTAATGAAATCATTAGTTTATAATGTTATATTATGAAGAAAATAATGTTTAAAGATAAATTAAAAAATATACAGTTGGAAGTAGGTGTAGCAAAAAATCAAGCAATATTAATAAAAAAAATTTGAGACTTTTAACATAGGAAATGGATTTAGTCCAATAGTGAAACACAAGATACCTACAAGATATAATGAAAACACAAAAAGAATTATTAAAATAAATAAAAGATTGTGATTATAATAAACTACGATAAGATATACATATGAAATTTATAGAACCAAGAAAAGATGTATATAACATACATAGAAACGATGATATTTTAGGTCAAAAATATGATCTTTGAGAAGGACTAAAAGTATAACCACATAGGAGATCAGATGCCTTAATTCCTGGAAATAAGAGGAGAAAAAATGAAGAAAAAAAATGTAATGAAAAAGATATAATTTAAATTTAATGGAATATAGAAAAGAATTAGAAGAATAATTCATAAATGATAAGAAAAAAGTTTTAGATGAATGCTAGTGGTATAAGTATACTCATACAAACCTCTCAAATTACACAAACAAAACACTTCAATATGTATGGTATTAATAGCTTATAAAATGATAGAAAATATTAAATTTTGATTTTTAAATTTAACATAACAACAACATTTATTATCATTAAATGAAGAAGATAAATGAAGAGTTATCACTAAATCACTAAATCGAGTGAAAATAAAATCAATGAAATCAAATGACATCTAACAAATATGGAAATATATAACATGTGTTACATAAATTCATTCATTTGTGACTATGAAATGTATTATCATAAATTATCATAATCTATGTAACACAACTTATAAGGAAATGTTTTTTTTTTCAAAAATTACTTGATACATTACATTAAACCATAACAGAAAGTTGAAAAATTATATCGGACACCCTAGGATGAAGAATAAGAAACCTTACAATCTAGATAATTATTTAATGCTAAGAAAGAAAAATATATAAACAAATACGATAAAATGATAAAATATGTTATGATACAAGAGATTTTAGAATATCGAGAAAATATAGACATAACATAAACCTTACAAATAAAAATATAAAAAATAAAAGAGATTTAAAAAATATAAAAATATATTTAATAAGGAAAACAATATGAAAAAATATTTTAGAATGAAGAAGGATAAACCTCCTAAAAACAAGAATTATTGTCCTTAAGAGAAGAAAAATACAGATGTTGGAACTTAACGAAGAAGAACATTATACCAACGAATGTCCAAGGAAGCTTTAATATAGAAAATAATTTAAAAAGGAAATTGCATTGAAAACAAAAATATTAAAAGAAGCTTTTAAAAAAGAATTATAACCAATTTAGAAATCAGACATAGATAATATTTATAGTATTTATCTTTTAGAGGAAATTGAGTAAGAAATAATCGACTAAGAATATGAGTATTCGTTTTTAGAAGATGAATGATTTGTATATTATTATAAATCTAAATAGTACATACATAAAACTATGACTTAAATTTATAAGCTATGATAACTATCATTTACATGCATATATAAATACACGAGCTAGTACGTGTGTAGTAAGTAAATATGTGTTTTTAGAAAAAAATTGAAAATAAATACCGAAAGATTTACTTATAAGAATTTTTAATAATACTATAATAAATGTTAATAAGGTTTTAAAGGATACATATATAATGATTAGAGTAGAAAAGTTTTATCTTACTACTATGTACTAAGAGGAAAAAAAGGATTTAATTTATTAATAAGAAATAATTTTTTAAAATATATCAACATTTTATACAATTTTTAGACAAATAAATCTAACAATATTAGATTGTGAAATCATTAAAAAATATTTATTATTTTTAGATAAATGATATTTTTATTTTCAGTAATGAATTTAATAGATTTAAGATTTATTTTAATATATTTTTAATTAAAAAATATAAAAATATAAAAATAATATGATTTACTATTAATTAATTATTTTTTAAAATTAAATAATTAAATGATATTATTTATAATTTAAGAAATAAATTATACAAATAACATAACTTAAAAGTATTTTTATGATATTGTTTTCTTTAATTAAATGTTTATATACAAAATAAATTTGTTGGTTGATATAAATTACGCAATATTACAAATAATTTCTCTTTGTTGCCGTAATTATTGTAATATAATAATATTAGTTGATGTTAATTAAGTTGTTGGAATATCAAAATAAAATAAAATTGTGCACGTTTAGTTGGACTGTGAAGTCAATGTTTACACGCAGGGTGTTAATCTCGAGCTAATTAGCAATAATCTTCTTCATTTTTGAACTTCGCACAAAGTTGGATCTTGAAGCATTGACTCAAGTATAAGAATTAAAATAACTATTTATTAAATGTTGCTGGGGATGCTATATGAAAAAGCTGATTGATTTGTTTTTATTTTCTACGTAAGCTACAGAATCTGTACTGTGAAACAGGTTATGTAGCTATCAAGTAACAAAAAGGTTATACTATATAACTTGAACTAGCTATTCAAGAAAATTAGCATTTGACATTTAAAAGGTATGTTAATTTAGTGACTATTTGTTATTATCATTTTAATTATATCATATTATATTTAAATAATTATATATAACTACAAAAAAATATAATTTAATTTAAAATAAAAAATATATTTAATTATAATAAATAACATATAATTTTATTTATTTATGAGTAGTCTAATTTGTATTTTATTACAAATTTGTTAAAAATAAAATAATTGCACAATTTGAGAGTGGGTGGAAAGAAATTTTCGAAAAATTACGAGAGACTTCAAAAGTGAAATCCCAAAACACAAAGCTTACCCACCTCCAGAATCATCGCAAAGTAAGCTGAAAGTGAATAAAATCTCTCAGTTAAAAATAGAAAGCACGCTTCACTGGCGGCTGCAAGTCCTTAATAACCGCTTGGATCTTTTGAAATCTTTTCATCATATCTACGTGGCATCCATTAGTTGATAGTATAGACCAGGCTTACTGTGAGCAAGGCAACAGAGAACAAAATATATTTGCTCTCGCGTGCGTGCATGAGTTTGAGCTCCAATTAACAACGATTTGACCATAAGCTAGTCTTCTCGAACAACCCGCCATACCAGGCGTGCACTAATGTATGCGTCCTAGAGAAACTTTTGAGTTGTTACTTAACCAGACAAAGTTTGTGGGGTTTTTCTTTTTTTTTTTTCATTAAATGAAATAGATTAATTTGGTAAAAATAATTTTTTTTAATATAAAACTTATATTTTAATTTTAATATTAAAGTATATAATTTTAAGTAATTATAAAATTAATATATATTTTTTTAATAATAATTAGACTAAATATAGTTACTTAATTATGTGATAATTTATGATTATTATATATATTTTTTTAAAAAATAAATAATTAATAAAAAATGAAGAAAAAATAATTTAGTTAGTGAATAGTCTCAAAGAATAATGAATATTGGATTAGGATATTTTTCGAATTTTTTTTCCTTGTTTGTTTATATTTTTTTCAAATCTACTGTTTATTTTATATATGATGAATTGTGATTTAAATTATTAATAAAAAATAATATTTTATTATTTAAAAATATATAATTTAAATTTAATAATTAAAAATAAATAGAAATGGGGATCTAAGGATTTGAATAATACCTCCAACATCTCAACAGTGATACGGTGTCGTTTTGACGACAGATAATAAACTCACAAGCTTCGACGTTTGCTTTTCACGCTCATCATTTCGTGGGAAGAAGTTCATAAAAATATAGCATCGATTCTAACGATAAGTTAAATAGATGATTAATTTCTTATAAAAAAAATATTATTTGATAATTAATTTTATTAAAAAAAGTTTAAAGGTATAAAAATTATTTTTATTAATATATTTAAATAAATTGTGAGGGATAATTTAAGTTATATTTAAAGAGTTCTTTAAAGTAGTAAAGAATTTTATGAGTAAATTTTAATAAATATCTAGTTACGATTTAAGTGTGAATACATTATATTATTTTAAAAGAGTAGAAGTATAACTATTATATTTTAATTATTTTAAATAAATAAATATTAAAATATTATTTTAATTATTTTAAAGTATAATTTAAAAGATAATTAATAATATATGTTTATAAAAAATAAATGATTATAAAATTATAATATTTTATTATATTTACATAGAGAATAATTATCATCTTAATTTTTTACTCACATATGTTTATATAAATATAAAATTAATAGAGTTTAAAATATCACTTTTATCTTATAATATATAATCATAATTAAATACTTTTTTCGTATATATTCTAGAAAAAAGAATACTCTAGAAGTTGATATCCTAACATTTATTCATATCTTAAATTTTTAAAAAAATATTTATATTAATATTTATAAAAATTAATATCAACATAAAATAATATTATTTTATAAAAAATAATATTATAAATAAATGGTAGTAGATTAATAGGTGGTATGATAACAATTTATTAGTAGATTTTATGAAAAATAATTTTTCTTTTATAAAAATAAATATCAGTATAAAATAATAATATTTTATTTTATTAATAAATAAAGAGAAGGTAAAAATGAGTTTTGTTATAATATTTACCATAAAACTATTAAAATATCAAGTAAATAGTAAAATATTATTCTTTTATATATTTTTTAAAATATAGTTAATTAAATAATAATTTTTTATAATATAAGATACTAATTAACGTAAATCTTTTAATAATTTTTTTTTACAATACCTCATTCTATATATTTTATTTAATAATTTTGTTATTATAATATTTTTTGTTAATATTAAAATAATATTTTTATTTTTAAAATTTTTAAAATATTAAATTATAAAATAAAATATTTGATTCTTCTTATATTAATATTTTATTCTAAAATTATGAATTTTCTTTATTTATTATTAGTGGTTCTCAAATAAGTAAACATAACCATAAGATTTATCATTTACGGGTACTTCTATTTGTATTTATGAAACACCTAATATTATTAATGCATTAATCTTTTATTTAATTTTAAAAATGTACAGTATTATTAAATTATGAGAGAGAAAAAGAAAAAAAAAATTATAAAGCGTATTTTTTATTTTGATGGAGGTAGGGATATTAAAATTTTTTAGTAATAATAGGTAGTGATTTTCACCGCAAACATTCAGCCAAATTTATATATATATATATATATTGATCACTTATTCACGACACATACACATATATTAAGACTAAGAACTGGGATAAATTATAAGTTATTTTTAGAGTAAAAATATTGTAATAGTAGCATCAATTATATATTAAATAAATAATATACATATAAAATTAAACCTATTTTTAATATTAATTTTCAAAGTATACATTTTATTTTCTCGAGTAATATATAATTTCTTAACAATCGGAACTATTATTGGTCAAGATCCTGCCACGTGTGAGTTTCCTCTAAACTAAAGGGATAATGTGGCCGCTGGATCAAACTAGAGAGGTGATCACGCGGTTGTCGACCGAAGAGGTTGTATGCGTTAGTAGGGGAGTGGGAAACTCTGGTGCGTGAACGATAAAGACGCGTGTGTAATTAAAAGGTAAAAGAGCCGCGCGAAGAACTTTTATTTATTTTATTTAATTTTATTTATCTGATAAAAGTCTACTACTGCTTAAACAGTACTGGAGATTTGGTGGTCGGGACTCCAAGATTTTTTATGCCTCCTTAATCTAATATGATATTGTATTTTAAAAATTTGCAGAAAACATGACGTAATTTCTTATAGTTTACTAATCTTTAATAGGCTTCGGGATGGGTCATGATTTTTCATCATGTGACTCTAAAATTACATATATAGCCCTTAATAATTAGCAACTTAATTTAATTTTTCTAAAATCTGTATTAATTATTTATAACAACTTTATTTTAACTGAGCCATACACTTTTACCGTGTTATTTGGTTAGTGGTTGACAAAGTGTATATGTATTTTTTGTTTTGTTTTGTGAGTAACAATCTAACTAATATATATATATATATATATATATATATATATATATATATATATATATATATGAATATATGAGTATATAAATAATATTAAAAAATATATATTTTACAAATTTTCAATAAAATCAATTTTAAAAATGGACGAAAAACAGCAGATGAAAATATAAGAGATTTCTCATAGATTTTATTTAAATCAAACTTTAATTCTTAATTTATATAATTGATTTCGACGGTAATTATTTTAGTAGATGAATCTAAATATTTAACTATTGAATTATTCTAGTGTGTATTTATTAGTCTATGATTTAAATACTTTATTAAGATAAGAAAAATATTATTTTATTTAAATTTAAACATATTTATTAATTATACAGTTGGTTATACTTTTGAACTAATTAATAATAATGATGTAGAGCAATTGAATTGATATAATTTATCCGTAACATTTTATTTGACGAACTTTCCTTAGAGCTTGATTACATTTCCTCTAAAGTATGTGCAAAGCACTTCAATCATATCGAGGTTCAAATTTACTCATCTTTTGTACGGAGAGCACTAGGACACGAGTTCATAATTCTTATTTGGGAACGGGTATTCATTAATCTAAAGATATATGTGTAACTTTGTTGGTCAATAATGATAATTAGGTTACTGTTTTTGGTGGATAATCTTGACTTAGTGATGCTAATTAACTCCAACAAAAGGAAAGGAAAGGAAAGGAAAGGAAAGGAAAGGAAAGAAGGAGGCAAAACCAGCTTCGTAATATGTGATGTAAATTCTCACTTTTGTCTTGTTAAAAAAAGATAGACTAATTATTTTTCTTATTTTTAAAAATATACTGTTAATTTTGTAAATAATTGAAAAGAATATCATTTTATTAAAAATAAAATGATATTCTATATCAACTAAAATCTTTTTGTTAATTTTAAAATTTATATACTAAATATGCCGTGGAATCAATAAAAATATATCTCAATTATATCACTTAATATTATTTAAATATTAAAATATCACCAATTTTTTTCTCTTTATTTATCATGTTAATCTTATTTCATATCTATAACCATAAAGGGTCCGGAATAACAGTACTCAAAACTTACTGTAACACTCTAAATCTACCTTTATAATTCCTTACAAGAAGAGTATTGTAGACGGAGGAATCCGTTTAATTCATTAGTTATTATTTATTACAGTGATAGGGTGGGTTTAATTTATTAATTAAATTAATTAATTTAAATAATCGTAATTTAATTTAAATAACATTAAATTAAACTCAATCGTAAGTAAAAATAAAAAGATGTTACAATAATAATAATAATAATATAAAAATTATTATAAATTTCAATATTATTATTATTTTTTTTTTGTTACCTCCTGAGCATAAATATTACAGAAAAATTATTATTTAACTTAAAAACTAATTTTGATTGGAGATTTGCTATGCGTAATTGCGTGCGTACAATGTAGATGTGATATGTTTCAGAATATATAAATTCCAAGCCTTTTGAGCACTTTAATAATATAAGCAAACAATAAATTTTAAAAGAAAATCTCAATTAGAGCATTATACTCTCTACTCCATTTGTAATTAAAATGATTGCCACGCTTGCACGAATGTAACCTCAATACGTCACTTGGATTATTTTTCAAGTATATATATCCTCTTTGTTTTATTTTAATTTAGGCATCGTTGCATAACTATAAGTGCCGTATAGGAAGTTAAACCATTGATATTGCTGCAATTGCATGCGTATATATAATCGGGTTGACTTGTGATGTATATAGCTAGTGGTAAGTAGCGTTCAAATTAATGGATGCTTTGTGCGTTTATATTAATTAGTTATAATCGGCATATCTCGGGCAGGCATGAATGAGTCGCATGACTATATTAATTAATCTCGGATTCAAATTTGTAAACTTTTGATAAATTATTTATTATATTTATAATATATATATATATGATTACTTGATATTTTAAATTAATATAATTTTTTTTTAAGAAAATTATTTATTACACTCAGTAATATGTTTCAGAATATGTCACTTCATCCCAACAGAATTATTAGAGTTGTTTAATAAATTACCAAGGAAGATGAATTTTGTTTTAAAAAACATGATTTGCACTTTGTGATACGTGACAATAATATGAATCATATTTTGATATTTTAGATACTTGAAATTGAATTTTAGTTATCAGTGTGTGAGTTTAAGTGTATAAAAACAAATTTTCACAATACTTAGAGTAACGTATGGAAAAAAAAAATAATGAATAATTTATGTGAGTAAAAAATTTAAATACATACAACAATCTTCTTCATCAAGTATATTTGATAGTGGTTCATATTTTAACGTCAACACCCATCACTTCTATATAGGATATTGACATGCGAAGATTTATGCTTTATATATGTTTCTTGCCATTCAATCCAAGATATATAAATTAATGAGCACCTACACCAAACTAACTATCTGATCAAGTGATGTTTTCCACGGTGACAAACATTTAGCTTTTGATAATCACATAATTAAAAATACTAACAAAATAAAAAAGATTTATGAAAAAAATGATAATCAAGATATATTATCTCTATTAATTAATTCAACATAAATAAAATATATTTATAAAAAGAAGATAATGGATTTATTATGTTACATTTTTTGTGTGAAAATCATGGACATGTTATGTCCTACTTACCTAATAGATAGTTACAGATTTAAAGTAAATTCCGTATCATTAATATGCATGAATTTGAATTATATTTTCGTTAAAAATAACGGATTTGAAGAATTTATATCATTAATAAATACGAATTTAAAATATATTTTCGTTAAAAAAATAAAGTAATTAAGATATAAGTTATAATATTTAAAATAAATAAATTTTAGGCTTGAATTAATCGTGATCATATTTTATTACACCTCTATAATGATGAGAACTCAAAGGCCCAATTTAACCGAGCCAACAAAACATCATTCTCAATCGTGCAATCTTGAGCCATTATATATGTTAAATTATAGCTATCAAACACCTAATTAGAGAAGGAAAAAAAGAAGAAGAAAATATTAATAACTGATATGTTAATGTGCTTTTTGGAGGTTCAAGTTGCGTGGGTTAATAACAAGAAATGAGAGATTAATATATAAAAAAAGTTGAAGGAAGTGCGGGATATGTGGCATAAAATAAGAGATAAGGTGCAGGGAGGCGGCATAGATTCCCTCCTTTTGTGGTTGCTTTTGTTTAACTTTGGGTTTCATTAATTTTGAAAAAGGAAAGACAATGGGGAGGTTTAAGTGGAGAGGTTAATGTATTTAGCTTTACAAGCGTGGATGTTTTTGTTGGAGAATCCACAACCAAATGGCTCCATAGTATTATGTCCCACGCTTCCCACACCCACCAAACTCAATTTTCTTTCTTCTTTTGAAAAGTAGTTAGTAGTCAATGCCAACTTGACTTTATAAATACCCCGTTGGATGGGTAATTGAAGCTATATAAACACCATTCTTTGTTTTCTAATGGAAGTCATTTTATGTTTTGAAAATCTTTAACAAATTACAAATCAAACATTAGCTTATGTCATATAACTCATAAGGTGGGTGTGAAAAATGACATACGTGGTTGATACTTCGTATGATATGAATACACTTCTAAAAAAGAAATGTTTCATTTTTTTTTATTTTTTTTTTTGGACTTAAAGCATTATGTGTGGAATGTAAATAATTATAAGAACTGTTTAAGTGATTATATATTTATTAGAAAATTAATGTTAACCAAGTCTATTAGATTAAGTTTTATCGTGCATTTAGTCTTATAAATTGTAAAAAATATTTTTTAATCTCTTAATTTTGAAACAAAATGATGAAAAAATATATTGTTTTAATAAAACATTATTAATACTAAAGCTTTTAACAAAAATAAAATAATAAGTAATATGAATTTTTTTTCACAAAATAATTATTTTAATATTTAATTATTGTTGTTATTTTATTTAATTTTAGTTATTTAAAACAAAATATATATATATATTCAAATAATATTCTTTTAGAATATTATTATTCTTGATGTTTTGTTTAAATAATTTAATTTAAGATTTATTTTTACCCTTGCTATTAGATAGTGTTATAATGGTATATATTCAAATAATTTTCTTTTAGAATATTATTATTCTTAATATTTTTTCTTAAATAATTTAATTTAAGATTTATTTTTAATCTTATTATTAACCGGTGTTATAATCGTAATTTATTACCTTGACAAGAAAAAAAAATAATTTAATAAAAATTATTAAAATAAAATTATTCACTACTCATTTTCTAAAAAATTAAGAACTAATTCGCACATTTTACTATCTAAAGTCTAGAAGACATAAACTTTAAAATTTGAGCCCTTCTCTCATATTATTTTTCGGGAACTTCGTAGGGATTATTAGGTTGTATTAAGTTAATTTAATCACGAGACTTGGGGACTTTTGTGACCTAAGGCATAATATAAAGATAAAACTTTAGAAATTTAATTTATAGGTCGGTAAGACTTGATTAATTAGGTTATAATTTTTCATCAAATACAAATGATAAGTTAAAAGTTGATAAATAAAAATGTAAAATTTTATTTTCTCGTAGAAAAATGGTTGAATAATTACAATTTTATTTTGAAAATGTTAAAATTGAGATAATTTTAGGGAATCTTCAAAATAAAATATAAAATTTTAAAATTTTCTACAACACTACAATGTTTATGTTTGAAATATAAATAAAATAATTACTTTATAATTTTAAAAGAACGAAGTGACACATATAAAAAAAATGGGAATGCGTACTAACTTCAAATAAAATTTTTATTTGAATAAATTATTTATTTTTTTAAAAATATAAATTAAACACGTGATTCAAAAAAATTCACCTTTATCTGATTAGAGATAAAGTGACGATCTCATTAACATAAGCCGTATAGGTATAAAATGATATTTTGTGATAAATTTTATCCAATCAAATGGTTTAAGAACGTAAGCATAAGGATAAGAAGAAATCTGTGCAACTCTATAGTAAATCGATTTCTCATTTGGTTCTTAGGTGTATTAGAGGTGTTTATAGTTTGAAATTGAATCGAATAATTATCACATGAATTTACTCTATATATAAAAAAAATTAATTTAATAATCCCAGCATCATACTTATATTTCCTTTTGCTGTAATCTTTTTAAACCTAATCCGCGTCTTATTAATATCTTAAAATATATAGCGTTGTGTTTACACTATTAATTTTTTTGTGATAAAACTTTTTTCATTATTTTATTACAAAATTATGGTAAACTAAAATTAGAATTGGTGCATTTGAAATATCAATAATTTTGTTTTAGTATCTTTTTTTAGTTGTTATTTTTAAATAATCCTTATTTAAGTAATAAGTTATTATTTTAATAAATTTTAACGATGATCTCAAATTAATAGATAATTTGAATGTACTATTATTTTTAAAATTGATTAAGATAATTATCAATAATTTAAATAATAATAATCCAAAAATTATAATTTAAAATTAAAGTTAAAAAATATCAAAATAAAATATAAATAATCTAAAAATATCCCGTGATAAAAATAGTCCACCATTCTTTAATATTTCGTTTGTTTAATAAAAATATTATTTAACTTATTTTTAAATGTCATGATACTCTCATTAAGCAAAAGTTTTTTTTTTAAATAAAATTAACTTAATAATTTTAAACTATAAATTTTTTTTAAAAAATCATATAAAAAACTTGAATTCTTTTTTTTTTTCACGGAAAAAATAGCTTTGAATTGAAAATGCTGTGAATTAATGATATTACTGATTTCTAAAGCATAGAAATGGATCAAATCTATCCAAAAATTACTAAGAAAACATCATGTTTTATTTATAACGTAAATTATGATTTAAATTTATTTTACTATTCTTTAAAAATTATTGTACCTATTGAGCCAATAAAAATTAAAGAAAGTAAAATTACTCATTTTTGTTAATAATAATACTTAGTTTACCTATATCTTAAAAATTGTAATATATCGATTCATTACATCTTTGAATTTAGAATAACATTTTGTATTTCTTTTTACCTATCCTTTTATTTATACATTATGATGACATTCACTTTCCCACCATTATCTATATATTTTTATTTTTTCATAATCATAATATCCTTATTATTATCATCTAAATAATTATTTCACATTTTAATTACATATATACAATTTTTTTTATTATTTAATAGACTTAGCGCATGTTTGTATACAAAGACCATAAATGTATTTAATTGTAAAAAAAAAAATATATTGTATAAAATAAAAATTTAAAAGTTTTATAGAAAGTTAACACGAGTGATAGGTGTGGATATAAATCATACCGTCTAAAATTTTAATTCAAAAATTATGTATATTTAATTTTTTTATCTCAAAATAAAAATAATTTTTGATTTGATTTTAAAATATAAGATAAATATAAAAAATAAATTAAACATTGATTTAAATAAATATTTATAATATAATTATTTTGATAGGGTAGAAAGCTAGTAAATAAATTAAATATTATTTTAAATATAAATTATTTTATTAAAATATTTACCATATATTCTATATTAATATATTATCACCATACATTGTAAATAATGTTTATAACAATAAATTATATTTAACATATCCAATACTATGCATCAAACATACCTTAGTGATTAGCATAAATACCACAAGTATTTATAAATATATATATTAAATAAAAAAGCTAATTTAAAGTATAAGTAATTAATTGTTTCAATACTTTAAAGTTAATAAAAAAATTCCATAATTTTGATATATTTTTTATAGTTTTTTTGAATTTTCATTTACAATAACAATATTTTTAATATTTTCATAAAATTTAATTCTAAATATTTTGATCATTGTGAAAATTTAAACATTAATTGTATCAACATGTTTAGTTTACTGTATTGGAGTACACCAAGTATAATTTTGTTGAACTAAATTATATTGAATTTTATTATAATTATTTTGTATAATGTTTGGTAAGTACACGTATAATATAATAAAATAGAAATAATAATAAATATTTTAATAAAATAATTTATATTTAAAATGATATTTTATTTATTTTATGTAGTTTTCTTACTTATTAAAATAATTTCATTTAAAAGTTTATTTAAATCAATATTTAATTTATTTTTATATTTTTTTTTTACATTTTAAATAAAAAATTTAATCTAAAATAAAAGAAAAAATCAAGATACGTAATTTTAGAATTAATATTTTAAACATTCTAAGTAATTTGTCCAATACGATTTATACATGCACCAAATTTTGATATATAATCGTATAATTTTTATTCTTTATCATAGATTTTATTTTATGATATTATAAAAATTATAAAATCAAAATCTTTAATAACTTACGGAAAAACATATACTAAATAGTATTTGTATAGTTACTTGACTCTTCTCGAGCTTAATTAAATTAATTAGTTAAAAACTTAAACGTAAACTTGGATATAGTATACGGTCATGAAAACCATAGACGTAGTTATATCAGCTGGTTTATCTATAATTCAATAATCCGCAAAAAGCGCACCCATAAAATCAGGTTAGCGCATCATATATAGGTTACAAACTTACAAAGCTAACGCAAATATAGTGGAATAGGCCAGGTCGGTGTTAGTGGACACCAGCATCTTATCGTCCGTTGCTTGCGCCTTGCCGATATAAAAATTGTTCAAACGGCAGAAAATCCGGAAGACATGTGACAGTACTTGACAGCGTTGCAACTCAGCAACAATGGAATATTAGATTTGTTTAACCTTATTCTAGCTTTAATTGCTATAAATTTATTCATTTTATTCCTTTTCCTCATATATTTTATTTTTAATAATTTTTGGTCAGGTGTTTTGGCTCCTAATTAATAAAATTAGCTAGTAAATTAACCTTGTATATTTAATGGATTTGAGATAATTCAATTGATAATTTGATTGTTGTTATATATACATGCTCGTAATTTCTCTTATCAAAAGGAAGACTTAATTAATAAACGAGTTTTATATATACATTTTGTTTAGGAAGTTTTATATTTATAAATAATTTTTTTTTAAAACTACCATTTTTATTTACCATAAGGCTAGAAAGATACATTTATTATTACTTGTTTGAAAAAATAAGAAATAATTCTACATTAAAGAACTCTTATATTTTATGTTTTCGTTACAATTATATGTCTATAAGATTGATTTTTTTTTATTTCTTTAATTAAGAATTTTTTATTTTACTTCTTAAATTAAATATTCATTATTTTATTCATTTCATTAAAATCTAATATTTCTCTTAATTGAAATATTTTTGTGTGATTTATCGAGTATTATGAGATAAGATTTTTTATTTATTTATTTTATTTTAAGTCACAAATTTTAACTATAGTAACACTTGACATTTCATCTATAAAAATTGAAGTATTTTTTTTGTGAATATTAAACAATTTAATAAAGAAGATAATAAAGAAATCTCATCATTAATCTACATAACCAATATTATCAATGGAATTAATAATATCTCCATAACAAGTATGTAATAATAATCTACTTAAAGGAGGGCCACATGTCATTGATTACTTGGAATTGTATTGTGAATATTTTCTAATTTGTGCCTTCCTAAGTGTCACTAATTTGTGGTATTGTGATACCTTATTATTAGTTATAATATTTTGGGCTCATCCATACATATTAATGATAAAGTGTCGCCAAACACATTCTAATATATAATTGGTAAATGTATGTTATTTCTGATCTAAGCAAAATTTTAGATTAAATTCCCCCATTTTCAACTATGGTTTGATAAAAAATTATGAAAAAAGTGTCTTAATTGATTTAAACTTAATGATATACGCTATTCAGATTAAAATAATATCTAAAATACATAATGAAATTACGAGATTATTCAAAAAATTCCAATTATTGATAGAATAAGATATTGAATTATAATTCTTGCTATATTATTTGTTTGAAAATTTGGAAATTAATTTGTACTTTTAATTCTAATGTTCGGTTATAAATTTCGTAAAAAATTGCATTAATTATTCAAATTTCTTCTTCTTTTGTTTTTAGAAAATGAAAAATTCCATTGTAATTGAAGATGCGAAGAGAATTCAATTATATAATCAATTTATATTTTTATATGAATATTATTTTAATTATTTTTGTTTTAATACAAACAATATTAATCTTCGTTAGTTACTTTTTATATATTACTTTAATAATTACATTCATTTTCGTAAGTTTTATTAGTTATATGTATTTGATCTCATTATTTTTAATGAATAAAATAACAATTTGTATTAGAATGAATATATTTGCTAGAATATGTTCTCTTATATCTAGGAACCATAGAAAAAAAACACACACTATTTATTATTGATTTTATTGGACAATAATAATTAATAATAAAAAAGGAATTATCGATAAGAAAATACAATTTAATCTCTCTCTCCCCATATAAAACATCTAAATGAAAAAAAAAGCTAAAAAGAAATAAAAACAACATTTTTTTTCTTTTTACAAAAGGAAGAGAGCGGCACCTGACCAGATTATTCTTAGGTTAAATATGATCCTTTTACATATAATTTACTTTTTGCATAATGAATAAAATATAGTAATTATATAAATGTATAATTAATATAAAGTAAAAATATGTGCTAAATTGCTAGAATTATCGAGGATATATATATATATATATATATATATATATATATATATATATAAGTCAATTACAAATTTTTAAATATGATGTCAAAGGTATTAAAAAAACCCGACCATTAATTAGCTTATTTTTCAGTTTGCATGCATAGGAATTTCTTAGAAAAAAAAAACACATAATTTTATATTAATAATCGGTGAGAATGAATATCTAATGCTCAAATGAATATAAATTAAACATATAGAGGATATATAGAGTGATTTTTGATATATATTTTTTAAAAAAAATTACTAAATGAAAATTATTATCAAAGATATTAGTTATTATTTTTACAAAAGAAATTATAAATGGCAAAATCAATTATTTAATAATAAATTATAAATTAAAATTATTGTCAAGTAATTTTATAATTTTTTTTTGTAGGAGATAATTTAAATGTTAATTAATTACAAAGTAGAGTGAGTATGATGATTAAATAACTTTATAAAGCATAAGACGTGCGGAGGAAAGTAGCTTTTTTTTTTGTTTGCTTTTACTTTTTTCTGTATATTTTAAGACGTAGAGGATTCCTTTGGCACATCACATATTTTTGTAGAGAAGAAGAGTGTTTAAGTGCTACCAAAAGGGTAGACCCAATGAGATTGGAAGAGTTATATTTGGTAGGGCGTGGTTATTGTTCCCTCCACTTCAAACAACAAGTCATGAAATGAAACTATACTTTATTTATTTATTTATTTATTTATTAATTATCAATTAAATAAACTTGGAAAATGCTTGTATAGTCTGGGTGCTATGAATCTTCTTATTATCTTATTATATACCCTTTGGTTAAGATTTGTTTCAGGTGATTAAATCATGGGCCTACCTACTTTATTTTATTTTATTTATTTATTTATAATATTTGGTCTAAGCCATACTTGTTTTGTCACCACTTGGCTTTAATTGCTTTCTGTAATCCCTTTTATAATTATTTTATTAATTGCAATTGTTGTGGTCTCGTTGCTTAAAGACAGGGGAGAAATTAGAATCCTATGTTATTTTTAAACAGTGAAGATTATTTGCTAATGACCATTTATTCAATTCGCTTGCTTCATGATCTTATCATTCACAGTCAATTTTTGCGGCAAGACTGTGATCAGTACGTAATAGTAGTAGAATCTAAATGTTAATTAATTTTTCTAATTTTTTGTTTTTATTTTTTTTTATATCACTTGTTTCTTATCCTATAAAATCACTCAAATGAATATGTTTATGATAAATATATTTAAAATAATATTTATTTCTATTAAAATTATAAATAATAATTTTTAAACTTTTGAAATCAATTCTTTTCAAAATTGTGTAAATATTTTTAACTAAAAGTAAAAACCCTGAATCAAATCGGTCTCGTTGGACTCAAATTCAGAACCAAACATCAAAAGCTTCAATACAAAAAAATTGGTAATCAAATGCCTTTATAGATCAGAATGCGATCTCCTATAGGTAGCTGAATTTAGCTACCAAAAGTAAATATCAAGCCGGATCACCTCCCTTGTATACAAAAAAAAAAAAAAAACATAACAACATATTGTTTGATTAATGGAAGGAGAAATATCTAGATCATTCAACATTGCTTCTTCTACTTTAAAATGAGTATTTATAGTTATTCAACTGAGATAATAAGTAATTCTTGAACATAAAATACATTCACAGTTAGCTTCATCTTCATCGGTGAAATTTTAGTTAGGTATTATGAAAGAACTAATAATTAAGTGAAAATTACTAAAACCAGGCGTGATATATATGCAAATAGTAAGCGAAAGAAATGATATCTAGGATTAAATTGCTAATTAACCAAATAATGGATTTCGATTTTCTTTATTTATTTTATTTACTTTACATTCATATTAAGCCTAGCTATTAATTAGACAATATAATTAAGTAGAGATGGCATGGATAAGTTAATTTCTAAGCAACAACTTGAAATTATATGAACTATTTGAAATAATATATATATATATATACGAATGGTTTGAGACTTTGAGAGATAAAATATGGATGACATAATTGAAAAGTATAATGGGAATTAAGTCTATAGCGGGGGCCTATGGGAATTGGCCTTTTAAAACACTCTAATGCTAAAAGCGTAAGCCATTGATGATGATCAGATAATATATATATATATATATATTTGAAGATACACTCACTGTCAGTTGGGGTGTGAGTGTGAGGTACCACTTTCCATTCCATACCAGAAATGGGACCCAATCATGCTTTTTATAATTTCATTTGTTTGAATGGTCAAGCCCCAAATCATTTGTTCTTCACGTAAAGCATTGGATACCAACCCTCCACAAAATTCACTTCTACCTTCGCATGGTATGTAAAAACTACTACCATCACTAGCTAGCTAGCAACGAACAATTTCTATTGCTATATCTAAATTTCAAACGGTTATGCATGTTTTTATGGTATTCTATCATATTCTCTCCGAGACTAGTTAGAGAACGCATGTTGCACAACAACGTCGAAGACCCGATATACCTAATTTAATATATTTAATAAAAAAATACAATGTTAAATATATCTAAATCTATCCGGTATCACTTTTAATCCATCCGGTTAAAAAAAAAATATTTATTTTCATATAACATTAAAATATATATATATTTATTTATGTTATAGGAAAAATATAAATAATTTTTTTTAGTATATTAAAAATGAAATTTAATAAATAAAAATGATTATTTCATATAATTAAACCATAAATTTATTGAAATACTTGTAATATGTTTATATTTTTTGTACCACCGTATTAACATTTTTTTTATATATAATTATAAATTATTAACTTATAATTCGATTTATAAACAAAGAAACTAACATTTAAAAAAGTATACACTCTTTAACTAAGATATTTAACTAAGGTTAGTTTTTGTAATAAAAAAGTAGACACGATAAATACCTCATTAAATTTACTAGTTTAATTTTTAAATCTAATTTTGATTCTTTGAAAAATTAAGAAAATTAGCAAAAACTATTTTACAGGAAAAAAATCAAAATAGTCTGGACTAACTAACCGTTCAACAGTGAACAGATATAGAGAGAGCCATTGATTAGGCAGTCTGAGCCCCCAACCCCATCTCATTATGCAACCACCCACGGGGGCCACTCTCACCCACGGGACATATAAAACAAAAACTCCAATAAAACACCTAGAAATAAAAGAGAACAAAAGTAACGTAAAAAATTATTAAATAAAAAATAAATGAAAAATTTATAATCTCACGGACGGTGTGCTACTGTGTGCTTCATCATTTTTCACTAATGCCTTGCGTGCACTCCTAACTCCACACGTTCGCACGCACGCACGTACCAAACCCACCGCTCTCTTTATTTTTTTTTTGTTTTTCCCCTTCTCTTTTCTTGTCATTTTAGTTTGATCCCCCAAGCAGGGACATTTCTGTCAAATTAGTTTCTATATAATCTCGTCCTCCGTGAACTCGACAAGTTTACCCTTTGATTGCGCTCTCTCTCTTTCTCTCTCCTTTATCACTTTCTTCTTCTTTCCTTGAAAAGCTTTGGCACGTTGCTTTGGCTTGAATTTGATCTTTTGCTTTCTCATCTAAATAAGCTTCTGAGTTTTTGAGGACTTTGAAAATTGGATCTGTTAATTTCTTTGATCTGCTATTGGATTGTCTTCTCTGTAAGTAATTTTTGCTGGACTTTCTTCAATTTAGTTGATAATCCTTTGCCTATTAATTATTCTTGAATAATCCGCATGTTGATAATCCTTTGCCTATTAATTATTCTTGAATAATCCGCATGCTTTTTTTTTTGCTTTACAGCAGTTTGTCAATCTGTGTTTTTGTGTAAAATTTATTGGGGGCTTCGGTTTGTTTTGTAATGGTACTTTTAATTTCTCGTTGAAGCTCTTCAATTTTTTTTTTCTCCTTTTGTATTTTTCTTAACTGGGTTTCTGGGTAATTTTTTCCCCTGTTTTATCGTTTGCATCCTATTGTTGCATAGGATTTGAGGAATTAAGATGGCGACTTCTTTTTCAATTTTTTAGACGTATTTTATGAATTTTTTATTTTTACCGTATTTTCTTCTTCAAAGTTTTGTATGTTCATACAGGTTCCTGAGAAATGTGAAACCGATAGTAGACAGCTATTGACCTTGGATTTTTTTTAAAAGAAAATAAACTATCTGTATGCGTTCTGGGGTTCATTTAGGAAATTGAATTTGTTGTTTCTAGGCATCTTAGAGCCTCATCAATGCTTGAGCTAAGACTAATGTGAATTAACGACAAGGAGTGCTTTTAACGTTGAAATGATATTTTCTTTTTTGCAGGTTCATTGCATAAATTTCACTGGAAAAGTAGTAGTGGCGATCTATTTGTAATTGGGTTGGAATAGAACAGCATGCCGTGGTGGCTGAGTCTCTCTGTTGATGTGTTCCGCCTAGGCATTTCATTGAACTTGTATTGCAGAGTGATTCTGTAATTTTCTTTTTTCTATATAAATTCTGACCCAAGATTTTTATGGCCTTATGATTGCTTTGTTTCCATGGGATCCAAATTCTTCATAGTTATTCCTTGCTATGTTCTCCAAATTAGCTAAACATTTACGAACTAGTTGTCGATCATCTCCTTCAATCATAGTCATTTGTGTTCTGTTCTACTTGGGTTACTTAGGCCACTCGCTAGTATTTTGAAAACCTTATTTTCTGTAACTCTCCTTTGTTCTTCCTTTTGTTCTTGCTGTTAAATCCCCTTTTAGTCTATTGTTCCATTCTTTGTCCTAGTACTCCAGTTCGTTTATCCTTGTTAGTACTATATCTGGGTTGCCGTTATTCCTTTTAAGTGCTCTGGTTTTTGCTAATTGTCGATAGTTCAAAGATTTTGGAGTTAGTGCGGTGTGCTCTTTTTCACGGTTTGAGTCGTAGTTATGGTGTGCCAAGCAGCTAGTCAAACAAGATTTCGGGCATTGAAACACGAAAATGAAGGGAACAACACCATTATTGTTAGAGTGATAGCATGCTTTCAACCACTTCAGGATTGCCAGGTGGGTTATAGATTTGTTCGAGATAACAATTTTCCACAAACTTCAAAGGAATAAATTTGATGCTCTTAATTGTTTCATTGAAATATTTTGGCTAATGTTCTGGAGATATTCTATACATTTTGATGGAGCTAATATTAATATGCTGATTAATTTTCTTCTTTTTTTCTTTTTCTTTTTTGTGTTCTGCAGGCTGAATATTTCCGTCATTTGCTTAAACCTGTCACGTAGTTATATTTTGCATCTTTGTATTGTTAAGCTGAAGGTTTTAGTTATTTTCCTTGTTCATCAACAAACAAGAAAGTTATCAGCCTAAAATAGTTGTACATACGTCTTTCTGGTATGTCTTGCTTTACCCCTCCAATGAAACTTCATCTATGCTAAATTAATAAAAAATGTTAAATGGGATATTTTTGAAAAATAATGCAGGTAGTTTGTTTTTGTTGGATGGGTGAAGATTGTGGGACTTTGCATCCTCCGTTGCACTTTGATAGGCAATCACCCTGTATCGATTCCTTGGTTATTCCACCTTACTTGGGGCAACAAGATATAACTTCTGCATCTATGAACCCGGGCACAAATATGGGATCAGCTAATGGCAGTTTGCCATTATGTGCACCTTCAGTGGGTCCTCATTTATGGGCAGATCAGTCAAGGGAACCTCGTGGTTGGCTGAATGGCTTTGGCTTGCCCAGCATACACCATGCCTTTATGCCCTCTACAAATTCCATTCCGAAGGAGAGGATTTGTCGTTACTCCAATGAGAGTGTACCAGAGATCGGGAATCCAAAAACAGAGCCGGGGTGTGCTCAGAAGAGATTCCTTGTTATTGATCAAACAGGAGATCAAACTACTTTGATGTTTAGCTCAGGCATTGGAGCCCCTGTAGGGTGTATTAGAGCTGTGAACGCTGCTCATAACTTCAATGAGGAAGGTACTGGAGCTAAAAGCTTTTTGAAAAGTCTTGCACAACCAATCCTGACTGATGAATGTAAACAAAGTAATGAAAATGATGTTCAGAGCGACATGCATGAAGACACAGAAGAACTGAATGCCTTGCTTTATTCAGACGATGGTACTGACTCTTCAGAAGACGATGAAGTTACAAGCACAGGTCATTCTCCTAGTACAATGACAACTTCGGATAAGCATAATTGGTATGTAGGAGGCCCAGATTTCGAGCAAAATGCTGAAGAAGTTGCTAGTTCTGCTGGATCTAAGAGAAAGCGTAAATTACTAAATGGTGGTGATGATGATAAGCCATCTATGATGGACAGTGCAAGTTCTGTGAAACACAGTAGGTCATTGGAATTAGAGGACGAAGCAGAATCTTCTTGTCCCTCCAAAAAGATGAGAAAGGAAAAAATTCGCGAAACTGTGAGCATTCTGCAAAGTATAATCCCGGGAGGGAAAGGTAAAGATTCAATGCGGGTACTTGACGAAGCAATCCAATACTTGAAGTTGTTGAAGAACCAAGCGAAAGCTTTTGGATTTGATGCTCTTTGAAGTTTCTAGTATTGTTACGGAATAGTTTAACCTGGACTTCTTCAGCATTTGACTTGTTGTAGTCCTTGCTGTTTGTAGTCTTTTTATGTAGTAGATTGAATAAAGTGTTGGATTAATACTCGGCTTTCTTAATAGAAGGAAAGGGAAGGAGCTTAAGAAGCTATTGAAATTCTCCTCCAATGATTTTGAGCATCTTTGGCTCGGGATATCGAGCTTGATGTATTTTGTCCCAGAAAGAAAGATGAATAATTAGACTGGATCTTCGCTTTGGAGAAAGTAACACTCCACCTGGGAATGAAATTGTTCTATGTGGATGATAGACATGTAGTAGTTAGTTTATTCAAAGGAGACCCAACAAGAGAAAAAGAGTGCACACCTCTTGGTTGTTGTGGCTTGGGACCCAACATTTCAATTTCTTGGCCCTCCCTTTTTAATATATTGTCAACATTTTATTGAAAATTGCAAGTTGTCAAGGGGACCCACATCCACCATTGCATGTTTCATGCCAGCTTTTTGTATGTGAATGGAAACTAAACTAGTCTGAAGATCACTTTTATGGGTTTTGTAGATAGTTGTTAGTTTTGTTTGCTTAAGAAGAAAAAAAGAAAAGAAAGTCGATGTTATTGTAATGGGTATGTTTTTTTTAGGACTATGGATTTATTATATGTGCTGTTGGATGTAAATTTTATTTATGTTGGCGTTATTGTTGTCTTTATGCTTGTGTACTTACGTCGCATGCAGGCATTTATAATGAGACACCAATGTGTATGTGATTTGTGTGATGACTTTGCTCTTCCAAGTTGAGTTGTTATTTATTTATTATGTTTTGAGTATATATTTTTTTATTAATGTCGTTATTAAGCGCTTTTTTCTTTAATTTGTAAAATAATTGTATTAATTTTGCATTTCCTTTCGATTCCACATTATAATTCAAGGTTTGGTTAAAAAAGAAAAATTATAATAATTCAAGCTAGGTAAGATTTCTTTGGATAGCCTTGAGTACTATGATGGTGGGTGATGTGTGGGGACCTTTTAATTGCATTATTATTGACAGGGAACTTTTTGCATGAGACGCCCGGGTGTGAAAGGACATTTTTATTTTTAATTTTATGTATTGACATAATTATTTAATAAGAGGTGGAAATATAAAATATTTTAATTAATAAAAAAATATTTTAAAAATAAAAAATAGTTAATTTGGTTTGTATTAAAAAACATATATATACACTATAAACTGCATTCTATTCAGTTAACCATCGACAATCGAGTTAGTATTGCGGTAATCTTCTAACAGTAGCGAGTGGAGGCTTTTATGCTTTTTTTTTACCAAAAAAATAAAAAAAATTAGGTCATTATACTGACGTATTAAGTTTTAATATGGTGGGATTAAAAATTAACCATAAACTTGTTGTAGTTGTTTATTCGAGTTTTCGTACGTATAATTGAAATGTAATAATATATTTAACATATTGTTATTAGTTAGTATATTATATAATTACTTTAATATTTCATATAATATAATTTCATTTACAATACTCAATACATCATTTTATATAAAATGTCAATAAAAAAAAACTAATTAGAAGAGAAGAGCACTGTCATATTGGATATACATATCTATGCTAAAATCATTATAAACTATAAAAAATACTAATCATAAATTTAAGTTTTCAATATGCAGTCGTTAAGTTTCAAACCTAGTATCTTCTCGTAATATGCAGTCGTCAAGTTTTATTTACAATTTACAGTCTTAAAGTTTCGAACCTCGTATCTTCTTTATATAACAAAGTAATAATATTCTTTGCATGTATTTAGATTTTCATTTGAAATATCTCAAAATGGTTGTATATATATATACAAGTGTGAATTTGATGGGTACGTATGTTATTTTGAGTTGCAGAATCGAGTTACTATTGTTCTAATGCTCACATTAGGGAGTGGGGAACTTTAATTAAGATTGTGAGGACTTTAATGATGCATGCCATTAAGAGAAATAGGGAGGGTTTTGGTTAAGATGAATATATTCTAGCTTATCACATCAGCCGCGTTGGAAAGAAACAAGTAATTTCAACGTATTTTTTGAGCTCTTGGCAAAAAGCACAAAACGACTTTTGATGTTATCACTTGGAATTTCGATTCTCACCTCTCGGAATACAAGTTGGCGAGTCATGTCACGCATGAGATCGATGACATTCTTGCTTCAAATTCATTGATAAATGAAGTACTTGGGATTCCTCATTCAATGTTCTACATTTTATTTCATCGCAATTCACGTGGATATATATATATATATATATATATATCAACTACATATAAAAATTGTCTTTATTTATTTGAATTTATAACCTCACATTAAATATTTTATTTTTATTTTTAAAGAACAGGATTCTTTATTTATCTTTGACTTATATTATGATCTAAGAATTTAAATATTAGTCATGCATTTGATACCAAAATAAATGGTTATGGTTTAAAAAAAACGTAAATTAACTTACACAAAATAAGCTAAAAATCCTAGTATCTTAAAAAAAAAAAGAGAGAAAACAAAATAAATACTTTTAGGCTATTTTTTGTTTTGCTTTAATAAAATTCTAATAATATTTTCTTAAAATTTCATAATAATCATTTTTTTAAGAAGAATAAAGGGTTAACATATTCATGTTGTATTTGACCTCAATAATATCATGTTTACATGTTAGTTGGTACTAAACATATTTAATTAATTTTTTTATAATATATATATATATATATATATATATATAAAACATAATATAATTTCACAAGTATAAAACATAAGAATGGATATAATATAATTTTACAAGTAACTAAAAGCCTAACTGCCCCTTCAAAAGTTATGGTAGCCAGAATCAAAGATAATTTTTTTATATATATATGAAGCAGGTGTATTGATATATTATGTATCTTGATACTTTCAAGACAATATTATTTATTCTTCAATAAAAATGATCACTTCCATGCACATAATTTAAGTATTGGATAGAAGGACTCTCCATGACACTGTAATGTTATTAATGAACTGTATTAATTAAGGAACTTAAATCCCACATTTGTAAAGAGTTCAACACTAATACTAGCTGCACATAAACATGGGTTAACATGAGAGACTACACATATTTAAAAAAACACAAATAATTAAGATTATAGAAATACATATATATATATATATATATATATATATATATATATATATATATATATATATATAGTTGTGTAATACATATTAATTATTTTCTAATGAAAATTAATCATATATATACGAACTTACACATATTATTAATGCTTTTATTCATGTACCATATAATTAATTTTCGAAGCTTATGATCGATCATCGAATTTAATATTTAGATGTTGGTGGCTTGACGTGTAACGTGGATGGTTTACTTTATAGTAAGAAGAATGCGGAGAAGCCTCATTAGAGATATATTTTTCAATTTTTATTTTTATGGCCGTACAAATGTCTTTAATTTGTTCTGTATATCCTCCATTTTCCAATTGAGAAAAGAGAACATAAAACTCGATGACCAACAGTCCAACAAACACGTCTTTACGTACCAGCTGTGGAATTTCTTCTACCTTATTTTCAACTTTTGAAATTGAGTAATTATATTCAATATTAATTAGTGAAAATGCTTCAAAACTTAAAAAGGTATATATATATATATATATATTGAAGTTAATATTTACAAGGAGAAAGAAATTACACGTAAGTCATGTTGATTACTGTAGTTAGAACAAAAAATTATTTTACTTTGAAATTCCACATTTACTCTTTTGAAAAAAATAATAATAATAAAAGTAGAATTAATTCCTCAGTGGCGCGCGGTCTTGTTCTAAATCTTACGGACATTCTAATATTTCGGAGTCATATTATATAGTTTTGAAATTGAATGTTGAAGCATTCAATTGTAAGAAACATGATTCAAGCATTAGACATATTCCTAAGGGTGGGTACTTAACATCCACTAACTTTTCAAAATAAAATAAATTACTTATATCTCTATTTTTTTTTGTGATAAATTGGTTAATTAATTTTAAAAAGTGACATTAATTACAGTTTTAAATGTATGTTTTTTTTCTTTTTATTTTTAAAATTTTTTATTTAAAAAATTGTTTCAACAATTATTCTTATAAAAAATTTCTCTTTCAAATGTAATTGCAAAAATAAAAATTGTTACAAAAACTTAAAAGGATTTCCCATTTAGAACTTTGGTATCACTTTTTCAAAATTGCAAGATTTGCATTTGTAACTGAAGTATAGCCCCGTAATCCTCTATATTTTATTTTTATGGATCATACTTATTGCTGATTCACCCATGTTTTTAAAATAATGGAATTCAACATGGAGTTTTGTTTATCTTAACTAATTTACTCTAGTAATGCTTTGAGTTCAGTTCCTTCACTTCGCAATTTTCAGTTGGTGATTCAAACCCTGCAATACAATTTTTGCTGTTTAATTTTTTTTGTTCAAATATAAAAATTGAATATAATATAAAAATTCCAATATAAATTATACACATAGTATATCCAAGGAAAGAGCTCACCAAATAACTAACAATACATCTAGCATGAACTAGATATCATAAGCAACAATAATTTTTCTATCTAACAATACACTTAGGTAACTAGAGAAAAAACAATTAAGCTTAAATCGACACAAGCAACGAACAAAAACAACACATATCACACTTGTTTTGTATTGAATATATAACTCACATACAACTTAATAAATTTAGGTACCCTGTTAGAGTAAGATGGGGTTACAAGGTTGACTTAACAATAGCCTGGACCTAACAAACTTGGTAAAACGTACACTCTGGTTGATAGAGCATCTTGCTACCCAACTACAAGGTCATAGATGCCAATACCTAATGAAAGTACAAGATCCCGATGTGATCATAGTCCTCCCTCTCCATGAGCGATGCACGAAAGTTACTTAGGAACCTAGATCAACCTATGTATAACGACCTTCCTTTATCTGTATGTAACGACTTAATAATGTAACGTTTGTAGCGATATATTTTCTGTTTAAATTAATTCGTGTGCAATTTTACCACGTGTAATCAGGTCGCTATATACGTATACTACCACATATGTGAGATGTAATACACACATATATATACCCCTTATATGAGAAGAATACACGATCCAATTTAGTCATCTAAATTTCTATTTCTCACTACAAATCACTAAAATCTTATACACTTAAAAATTCTCTCCAAACAACAATCATCAAAATAGAGTCTCCAAAATCAAAGTCAAACATCTTCCTAATTGTCCAGTTAGACAAAAATGCACAAACTAAGCAAGCTAAAGGAGATAAATGACAAGGGAGACCATACAAAAAAAAAAGAAAAACAAATAATAGAGTACCAATGCTACAACAATACCTAAATATAATAAAACTAGAGCAATAGAAAAGAAACACAATAAAGAAAGAATACTAATATCTAAAAATATATTATAGTTTCAAAATCAAGAAAATTGTCTCCAAAATTCAAACCACTATCCATAAAAGCTCGTCTAAATTCCACAACTCTTTACCAAAGTATCTTTGGACTTGAAATACCATGAGTACACTCCATGTCATTATCCTCTTCAAGATCTCCATTGTTAGCCAAATTGATTGAATTTGGATACGAAAAATGACATGAACATCCACAAATTTCTATGAGAAAATATTTGGAATCAACCGACCACAATTCTTGGGCATGAAAGTTGCCTCTACAAATACAGCTACACCATTCTTAAAGCAAATATTGCAAATTCATATTTACAAATTCAGTTCATCTCTACGTTGAACACATAAGAAACTGCTATGGTTGATAGACTTCCAACCATCCAACACCAAGTGTAGAAATTTTTATTTGTTCACGGTCAAATTTCCAAAATCCAGATCGAAGCTAACTTGCATCACATCTAACAAGAAATTCTCCATCTCAAATTAAGAGCGAGAACAAGTAAGGAAAGTTTGAGACTAAGATCTAGAAGATAATAATGGGGATGATAGAGTTGGTCAGATTAGGGACTAAAGAAATTAGATCAGGACAAAGCTGTAAGGCGAGTCTAGAGAGAAGTATTTCTCTTGGAGTACATCTATCAAACAAAATCATGAATTGCTTTCTTGATAAAGGTCTAAAACAACTTAATTAAGGCAAAAATTGGAGATGAAGAGGAAGGCTAATGCTATGAAAGTATGAATAAAAAATGGTGGAGAAATTTGGTGATGACAATGGAGAATTTGAGAAGAGAGTTCATGATAGGAATAAATATTTTAACTGTGAATAACTGAAACTATGGTTATATATAAAAATTCGATGGTTTTTTTTTTTCAAAAATAACCATAACCGATAAGATTCAGGACAAAGATGGTTATTACAATACCAAAATTGTAGTTAACCGAAACCAAACATATATTAGTTATATACATATAATTACATTGAAAAATATAAATTTAATAATAGAACACAGAATACTTTATATAATTAGATGAAATTTTATTTATTCTTACTTTATATTTTTATTTTATGTAAAAACATTTGATAAATAGTTAAAAATAAAAATTAATTTCAATATTTTAAATAATATAGTAAAGTGAGAATTAAATTAACATTTAATTTTTTCAAGCTAAATATATTTTTGAATAAATATTAAAAAATCAAAAATATGGTTAAACCGTGAGAAACTGCTATCGGTTCATAAAAGATAACTTACTCCAATGTACTCGAAATTTATAGAAGATTATTATGATTATTAGCATAACCATTCCCGTCCATGAACCTATTCATACTTGAAGATAAAAATGGTACCTAATGTTGAAGAGTGAAAACATGAGAGTCGAGGGAGTGAAATCCTCGACCAATTCCAAACATTGCCCTAGTATTCTTTGAGTCGTAAAGAAAGGGAAAAACAACACATCTAAATTGTTAAGTCCTACATCGGCCAAGAGTTAGGCAGCGTTGCTGCTTATAAGTCTGGACAACCCTCTAACTCACAAGCTGAATTTTGGGTTCAAACTTAGGCATGAGTTTCGAAGATGATATCCAAGCTAGGTTCTTGGCTTCTTCACCCCTCATCGGTGCTCAAGTGCTTGGCGGCGCACTCACCGCTAAGGCGCATGCCGTCCAGGACTTACCCCAACCAATATAGATGGGGGATGTTAAGTCTCACATTAGCCAAGAGTTAGACAACAGTGCTGCTTATAAGTTTGGATAACTCTTTAACTCAAAAACTGAATTTTGGGTTCAGAGTTAGACTTGAATTTCTAAGATAAATGATAGTGGCGATGAAACAGAGGAAGCAGATAGTGGGGATAAACATAGGAGGACTACTAATTATGATGTACGAAGGTGTTGGGTTTTTTGACCTTTTATTTCGAGAGAGAATATTTCTCTTCTTTTGTTTTCCTTGGATTATCTTAATTTTGGTTTCTAAGTGATGTAGTCATTTACAAACATTTAAATAATTATACTCAATCAAAATTCTTTATGTTTGATGGATGATAACAAGTAAACTTATTTTTATTTTATTTTATTTACTCAATTTTTATTATAAATAGTTGTAATATAAAGTTGAGACATCTAAAGTTTTACTAAATTTCAATATTTTTCTAAAGGTTGTTTTTAAGAATTCTATTAAGATAAGAGAGAAATTAGAAAAAAAATGAGATGAATTGATGGGATATGTTAATCACTTAAAGAGTTCTTTTATATATAAAGTTTTATGTTTACATGTATCGATTACATATAGTCTAACATGTAAGTGTGTCAAGGGGATCTAAATATAAAAAATAAACATATTTATGGTCTGAGATCGAACACCCATAACTCGAGTTGGTAATCAATCTTATATATGTCAAAGCTCTCTCGGACGGATCTCTCTTACGAATGTGTTGTGTACATGTGCCCAGATTGATCATTTAGAATGACTTATCTTATGGCTCGAACTATCTATTAAACTTAGACTATTATATGAATAAAACTTTAAATCGATTAATATGTTACAACAAATTCTATCATTTATCATGTGAGACAAATATACAGCAACCATCAAATAATAGCACGACTTTCCTAATCTACCATCCACTGTTACCACTTCATTAATTAATACCATCATCTGCATACTTTCCCAACATCACTTCTCCTTTCCTATTGGCCAATACGCTATTTCTCTTATCCGAGAGGAAAAAATAAATAAATAAAAGAAAAAATTACCATTATCTTCAGTCATCACCAGCCATTCCTTCCACTTTACAATAGCTACACCCTTTTATCTTTTATTTGAACAAAATAAAAGAAAACAATCCATGAGACCATTAAGATGTAAAATAAGATGCTAAATCTAAATCAAGTCATTTATAATCCAATAAGCTTATAGAATAAAAACTCAGGCTTCATAAACTTAAATAAATAACTCATTTAATCTTATGAGTAATTTGTTAGTTCATTTGAACTCTTTTTTGGTTAAACTTTATTAATTAAACATATTTTTATCCAAAAAGTGAAAGTTCTTGGTTTATATTAAACATAAATCCAAGGAATATTTTTCTAACCTAATATTAGAGTTTCTTATCCTTATAATTCTAGTACCTCATTATTGCAAAAAAATAAAAAAAAATAAAATGGGAGTAACAACTAACAGTAGTGAGAAAATCAGCTTTGGCATTCCATCAAGCACATAGTGCTCAAATTTTAGAACCATGAAATTTAATGGTTTAATGTAAGATCAATTTCAGAATAAATTAGCAACCATGGCCATTCCAAGTTGAAAAAGTAGTATTACATATCCAATTTGTGAATTTCCCTTTAACTTCGTATTATACCCGAAATTGAAGCCAAAATAAAAAATCGGTGGATATAAATATAGGAAATCACAGTTGGAGGGTGATTACCTGATCGGAGCTCTAAAAATTAATTTTTAACATTTTTTTAATTTAAAATTGTTCATAAATTTAAAATTTTAATAAAAATATTTTTAAATTAATAATATTAGTGTATTATGAATACTTAATATATATGATATTATTTTTTTTCTTAAATATTAATTTATACGTGTTTTATCTACTTAAGTATGAAAAATATAATATTTAATAAAATATAAATTTATAATTTTAAATATTTTGTAATTTAAAATCGAAATCAAAATCAAAATTTTAAATAAAAGAATAACAAGTATTAAAAACTAAACCAAAATTTATTACACAAAATTAAGCTCTTTGGGTTATTACTCTCGGTTATCCTAACCAGTAAATCTTTTTTTTTTTTTGACATTCCTACTAAAATCCAAGGAAATTAATTCAACGAGAGCTTTCATAGGAGACTAACAAAAGTGTTATTTATTAAGTTCAAAAGAAAGTAGCTTCAACTTAAAATAAAATAATAATTGTACAAATAGAACTCAAACATATGAAGGACCATCAATTTCCTTCATTTTTTCAAGACACAAACAAGAGTAATTGCCAACTTTATTATGAAATCTCAAAGTAGAAAACTTAAAACGATAGGGATGAACAGAAACAGTAAGTACGAACGAAGACGACAGGGAGGTCGTCATTCCGCGATGACATGGAGGATGGTGATTGAGCAAGTGGTTTCAGGGTTTAGGCGTTTTAGGGTTAAATTGAAAATTCTAATTTTAAGTCATTTTTTATTTATTTTCTTATCATTTTTTATAATTATTTAAATGTTTTAAAATAATTTAAATAAAATAATTAAAAAAAACTAATTGAGTTTCCCATGAGCAATCCAGGATAATACCTTAACTTTCTTAAAAAGATTAGAGGAGTTTAGACTAGCCTAGTTCATTTGATGCCTATACATATATCCACCAATAAACAACAACTCTAGCTAATAATACAAGGAAAAAAAAAAGAGAATTAGTAGTTGGGTATAAAAAGAAACTAAGAAAAAGAAAGAGAGTGTAAGTGTGAGAAAGGAAGGAAAAAGTGTGAGTGTGGAATAGAGAGAAAAAAAAAAACAAAACAGTGGGGAGCATAAGAGATAGGATAAAGGATAAAAAGAGAAGGAAAAGAAAGAGAATTTTTTTTCACAAGTTGACAAGTAAAAAAAATTAAGTTTTCTTTAGAATAAACTCAAATAGTGAACCTACACGCCAAACTACGAAGTGTCATTAGATGCTCTTAACGGATAAATGCAAAATTTTGAAAATTCAAAAGACATTTTTAAGCTCTAGAAGCATTTTTGACTAAACCTCTTTGCAATGAACTTTCATTTCAAAGATCAATTGAATTCAATCCATAAAGATGAGATAATATTTTTTAAGGTAATTTTAATACTTTAAAAATAACATTATTTTAGATGAAAACTTTACTAATGATGAAGAGTTACCAATACTAACCATAAAATTGATAAACTGACTATAATGTAAAAATAAAAATACTATAGTTTAATGAGTTGTTAGTAACCAAAGAATTTCTTGATTGGTTAGTCAAAGTGAAAAAATTATTTGACTATTAAGAAATTGAGAAACATATGAAATCAAATTGATAGCCTATCGAATTAAAAAAAAGGTGTACTAGCTTGGTGGAATAAATTACAGATGATACATATTCGATAAAATAAAAAACAAAATTTGAAGTTAGCGATGAATGAAAAAGTTTATGATTGAGTATTTTCTACCTCCAGATTATGAGCGTATACTTTTCAATCATTATGAACATTGTTGGCAAGGATATTGTAACATATAGGATTATGTTATTGATTTTAATAAACTTGCAGCTAGAGTTGATATATGAGAATATAAAAATTAAAGAATATTTAGAATATAAAAATCAATTTTTTTTAATATTCATTGATGTTTTGCATGTCAACATGCAATATGAAGTCTAAATGTAGTCACATTGTATATTTTATAGTACTATTTAATTTTCCATGAAAATAAAGGAAGAACTTAACAAAAGAGTGCCATATAATTTGATATCTTCACAGTCTTTGCAACACTACCTTCACCAAGTAAGGGGAAGATAGTAAAAAGCACTTGATTATGCACTAATGCCAAAGCCATCAAATTCTCAACTTGTTACGTAATCGTAATGAGAACCTACCACTAATTAGGCTTCTTCTAACAACTCTTATGTAATACCCAGGGGAAACAAATACTAACGAGGTGAGCAACAAAGGCACAAATCTCACCAATGTCATCAAACTAGACTAATCAACTTAGCTATTTATAATGATGATTTTGTGGGCTTTGAGGGAGACAAGACCACCTTAAAGAAGATGACTTTGGAGAAGAAGAAGAAGAACGAAAAGGTGTTATTTATGAGATAAAGAAGTGTCTTTAATAATAAGAAGATTGATGTATACCCCAAGAAAAGAAGAAGACCCATGACAACACAACATCTTCAAAACAAGGTGTACACCTTATCATTAAATATAACGGCAATAGTGAGAACATTATTTCTAAATCTACGGTTGGTAAGTTACAAATGAAGACACATAAAAATCTTTCTCCATCCCATATTCAATTGATTAATATGTTGAAGAAACCAAGGTAACAAAATAATGTCTTATTTCGTTTTTCATTGACAAATATAAGGATGAAATCTTTTGTGATATTGTTGATATAGAAGCTTGTTACATGCTACTCAAAGTACCATAGTAGTTCGATAAAAAAAATAACTATTACACTATTTATGAAGATGAATTGAAATTCATCTTCACACCAATGAAACAACAAAGGTAACTAACAAGCTTAGAGACAAAAACCCTTCTTTTAGTGCAAAAAGAAAAAGTTGTTCCATAACAACTCTCTAACTAAATCCAACATCTTTTATTTGAATTTAGAGATGTTGTGTAAGAAGAATCTTTGATATCCTTACAACCAATTTAAGGCATTCAATATCATATTGACCTTGTACCAGGTGTTAATCTACCAAATTTTTCTCAATCATGCATGATCCCTAAAGAATATGAAACTTTGTAGTCTCACGTTAACAAACTTCTTCAAAAAGGCATGCTTAAATAAAGAATGAGGCATTGTAATGTACTAGCTCTCCTGATAATAAAAAAGGATGGAAGTTGGAGAATGTGTATGGATAGTTGAGTAATCAATAAAATTACAATATGATATTATTTTCCAATTCCTTGGCTAGATGATATACTTAATAGGTTGATAGGATCAAAGGTTTTATCTAAGATTGATCTTTGAAATGGATACCATCAAATTCATATCATACATGATGATGGATGGAAAACAATTCATAAATGACTTTATGATGGTTAATCATACCTTTTTGGACTATTAAATGTACCAAGCACTTTCATGAGACTAACGAACAAAATATTTCAACAATTGCTTAGGAAGTTTGTTATTATTTATTTTGATGACATCTTTATTTTTAGTCAAATAAAGGAAGAATATTTACAAAACCTTTATGAACTTTTCAAAGCAATGAGAATGAATAAGTTGTATGCAAGCCTAAAGAAATACGGCTTTGTAATTGCTTCTTTCATTTTCATTACCTTTTTTGTATATTTTGAGGGAGTAAAAGTTGATCAAGAAAATGTGAAATCCATTCAAGAATGATTGATGCTAAAGACAATGGTAGAAGTTTTAACCTTTCATGATTTGACAAAATTTTACCAGCAGTTTGTGGAGAACTTCAATACTACTTTTGCACCTCTCAATGATTGTTTGAAATGAAAACAACTTATTTGAACTAATCGAGTAGATGAGAGTTTTGTAACTTTAAAGAGAAATTGACAAATGCATTAGTTCTAGCACTTCATAATTTTAACAAAATCCTTAAAGTTGATTGTGATGCCCTTGGTGTGGGGATTAGAGCTATTTTTTTTCAAGAAATGAAACCAATAACTTTCTTTAGTGAAAACTCTCAAGTACCTCAATAACTCTTCAAAGATAAATCGTATGCATGTCAGATGAATTTCTTAAATTCAAAAGTTACATATTTTCTTTTAGACATAAGTCAAGCCAGTTGAATAAAGTTAATGTTGCAGTGAGTGATTGATTTATCTTTCTTCTGTTCGAAGTGAAATATTTGGTGTAGACTACGTAAAAGAACTATATACCAATGATGAAGATTTCAAGGAAGAATGACATGACTCTTTCAATAGAGTTACAAGAAAACATTAAATACATGATAATTTTATATATTTTGAGAATCATTTGTGTATTCTTTGAGGTTTCCTTAGAGAAAATATCATCAGATAGCTACATCATTGTGAATTAAGAAGACACATGGGTTGGGAGGAAACCATTATATTGGTAGAAGCTCAATTTTTTTGGTCACATCTAAGACAAGATGTTGAGAATTTTGTCAAACATTGTTATGCTTGTCAAACGCCAAAAGGACAAGTTTAGAGCCCATGTATTTACACACATCTACTAATTCCTAATGCTTATTGTCAAGATTTATGGATTTTGTTATAGAATTACCATATATACAAAGAGGTTTAGATTCTATTTTTATTGTGGTTGACCACTTTTTTAAAATGAGTTATTTTATTCTTTCCAACAAGACATCAATTGTTATTGATATTGCTCAATTTTTCTTTCAATAAATCGTTCACTTTTATGGTTTGCCTAAAACAATTCTTCGTGATCATGACATCTAATTCTTTATTTTTGGAAAACTTTATAGAAGAGACTTGATATATCATTACATTATAGTAGCATATGCCATCCGCAAACATATGGTTAAATTGATATCACCAATGGATCATTAGGCCATATTCTTCAATTTTGGGTTTAAGAAAATCCAAGACAATGGGAAAATGTCTTATCTCAAGTAGAGTTTGCTTACAAACAATGTACAAAATCGATATTGTGACAAATCTCCTTTTGGGATTGTCTATATAGGACTCCCATTGCATACCGACTCTTTTGCCTATACTTCTAGGTATAAACATCATTGTTGATTATATGGTAGATAAATTAACCAATATTTATGACAATGTCAAAAGTAAATTGGATAAATCTATTGCAAAATACAAACTTGATATTAACAAACATAGATGATTTAAGACATATGATGAAGGTGATCTAGTGATGGTTTGCTTATGCAAAGAATGAGTTCCAGTTGGAGAGTATAACAAACTCAATCAAAAAAAGAGCAGGCCATTTTACATCCTTTAAAACATAAAAAATAATATCTATGTGATTGATCTTTATGGTATCTTTACAATTTTCAAGACATTCAATGTCCAAGACCTACCTGAGTATCATAGAACTATGCCATTACCATAATCAACTCAAGGACAAATTATTTTTCCCAAAAAAAAAGGAGAATTGATGTAGCTATTTATATAAAATAAAATAAATCTAAGAATAACTTTAGGATATTTAAACAAGTATATTTGTGCTTGAAAAGCAAGTAAAGTTACTTTACTTTATTTTATTTGACATCTAACATTTTAATCAATTTTAATATCTTTTTAGAAGTTTTTTTTTTTGAAAATTATATAAGCTCTTTTCTAAGACTTAAAATTGATAAAACATCTACCAACCCACTACATTATTAACATATTATTGGGTGTAAATTAATAGAAAAATTGATATTAACATATATATAATTGTGTTTCCCTTCTTTTACTTTTCATTAGATTTTACAGCCCAATAATTTGATTGTCCAAGTGAGCTTGTATGATTACCTATATTTTATTTTACAACCATTAACCATTGTAGTAATCCTTTTGTGAAAAATCATCTGTCAATAACTAAGAGATGATATTTGGTGAACTTTTTGATAGGTTTTTATTATCAAAGTCTAAGTATGATTTTGAGAACTTATTAACAGGAAAACACAATAATAAGAAAAGCTTTACATTTATGTTGGGTTAACTCTTGTGTTCTTCACAAGCAATGTGCTTTCGTTTGGCTTTTGTTAAGTTGTTTTTGTTCATTTTTTTATATCACTCAAGAAACACATGACATATAAATATCTTATGTTTCCTTAGGGTTTCCTTTGGATCATTTCTAGTCATTTTTCTTAAATTCTTGTCTATTTTTAAAAATTGAAATTGAAAATTGGTTATCAAAATAATTTTTTTTAAATATAAAATTGAATATTTAATTCTAAAATTAAGGAATTAAAAATTAAAATAATTATTAAATATGACATTAATAATTATGAATTATTCTTTGCTATTATTTTTATTACTATGGATATTCGTTAATTTCTTTTATTTATAAGTATAGCGTCAACTAATCTTTTTTGTTTTTAGTATGTGATTTTAATAATGAAAAATGGTTGTTAGAAAAACAAAAGTCATTTAGTAAGATTTTAATATTTTATAAACTTTGTCAGTTTGTTGGATCCATTAAATTTGATAGTTTCTATTGACGTGTGCTTTGAAAGTGGTAGACAATAATGTTAATGAAGTAGGGAAATGACAAACAACAATTTTTGTTAGAGCAGAAAGTATGGATGTGCAGCAGCTGTTAGGGTTATGATTTTATATTCGTTTCCTTAGTATACATAATAAGACTCTTGTATAGAAAAATGCAGAACAAAATTGAAATGAAATATATATGTCATAATTAACAAAGAAATCCAATATTTTTCATGGTATCAAAATATATTTATTGTTGTCCTAACGAAAGAATAAGCTACATGTTACGCTGATTTCTGTTCTCCTCGACACTTGGTTGATCTGGTGTGCTGGTTTGGCCAATCTACTATGCTATCCTGATTTATGTTCCTCTCTTAACTGGGTGATCTGGTGTACGAACGCACAATAGATTTTATTAATCTGTGGGTATTCGGCTGCGATCTGGGGTAGCCATTCTAACTGCTAATGGGAGCCGTCGCAGTTTCTACATTCCAGCGCAGGTCACTCATTGGAGGCGTACCATTCTCATTACCACTGTGGATCGGCCTCATAATCCACCATAAATACTTGTTTTCCAGAGAATGCAACTCAGACTTTCAGGCTAGAGCTTGCAGCAATAAACGACGCTGAGGTCATGGGTTTTGTAGCTGCATGTGAGTTCACAGATTGTTTATCTACGGTCATTTGGCTAGTGTACGAACTCTCACAAATTGTTATTGCGGTTGGTTGACTGGAGCTGCACCCGTCTAGCTGTCATCATGGGAAACCGTACTGCTCTTTTGTCTCGGAGAAACATGGAACACAGTGAAGAAGAAAGCACCCCTCCACAGCCCTCACAACGTGAAGTGGAAGTTTTGAGAATAGCGAAAACAAATTAGGGTTACATTGTTTCTGTTCCCGTGTATATTTGGCTGAGAAAAAAAGAGGAGAAACATAATTTTTTTTATAGAATAGATTGATTTCATGGTAGAATCTAGGGATTTAACCAATAATTTCATGTTGAACGATTTGACTACAAAAATGACTCAGGTTTTAACTAGAGCTCAGACCGCCTTACAACCTTCGCTAACTGAAGCGTCGACTACTTTCATTAGTATCAAGTTGGGAGGATCCAACTATGCCTTATGGTCCTAAGTGGTAGAGATGTAAATCTTTGGCAAAGACAAACTGGGATATGCTAATGGAGATTTTTCTCAACCTGTTGAAACCGACCCCTCATTGAGGAGATAGCATTGTCAAGGAATGGTTGATCAATTCGATAGACCCTTCCTTGATTGCAAATTTTTTCCAATTCCTAACTGCAAAACAGGTGTAGGATTCTACTGGTACAACCTACTTTGATGGGATAGAGATATCTCAAGTGTATGATCTCTGTAATCGAGTTACTCGTATGAAGCATGCGGGTGGATCCATTGAGAAATACTACAATGGCCTTCAAGGGTTGTGGTGAGAAATTGATTTCTGTTGTCCTAACCCTATGGATTATGCAATTGACATACAAAAATACAACTCCATCGTACAAGAAGATCGAGTTTATACCTTACTCGATGGACTTGATGACACACTAGATAAGACTCGAAGTGATGTGCTTCAAATCAAACCATTCCCTACGGTGGAACAAGCCTATGGATTCATCCATAGGAAATAGGTCAAAAAACTGTGATGATCACGGGTGGAGATATGACTCCCGAAGTAGTTATGGCTTTCAAATGGATCAAGGGACACCATAATCCGATGCCACCAAAACTAGGAACTCTTTATTTGGGAAGCAAGAAATCCACGGGAAATCCACCTTCTGTTGATATAAAATGTTCCCATTGCGGAAACTACAAATACACCCGTGAAAACTACTTCAAACTACATGGGTATCCAGATTATTGGAATGATCTTCAAGCAAGGAAGAAACGGGAAACCACTAAAAGAGCTGTTGTGGCTACCAATAATGGATCATTATCCCTTATTCCTCAAGCCAAATCTTCCCAGAATCCAGGTACTTCACGTAAAGCATTTCATATCTCTACTCGTAGTGATAATGAGGATTGGATTCTCGATTTTGGAGCTATAGATCATATGACCTTTGACCCAAATGATCTCTCCAATACAACCCAACCGAGAAGGAGCCATGTTGCCAATGCCAATGGGGTCACTTATCCAGTTACATGGGCTAGAACAGTGACTTTATCTCCTTCATTATCATTATCTAATACATTACTTGTACCATCTCTTTTAAATAGACTAATATTTGTAAGTCAAGTTACTTCAAATCTTAACTATGTAGTATTGATGTATTCTACCTTTTGTCTTCTTTAGGATATTCTCACCAAGGAGATCATTGGGTGTGGTACTAAGAGATGAGGTTTAGATTACGTGGATGACCCAGTTCAGGAAGAGCCAACCACATGCAACACACGGTTAGTTAAAAAGAGCAACAAATTTGGTTATGTCATCGTCAATATGGGCATCCATCATTTGGGTATTTAAAGCACCTACTACCTAGTTTATTTTCAAATGTCACACACTCGGATTTCAAATGTGATACTTGTGTCTTAGCAAAAATTCATAGGGATTCTTACCCTATAAGCATGCATAAAATTATGATTCCTTTTGCTTTAGTACATTCTAATGTTTGAGGTCCTTCCACGGTCACTACGTCATCGGGTCATCGTTGGTTTGTAATTTTTATTGATGATTGTACACGCATGACATGGCTTTAACTTCTCAAACATAAAGATGAAGTATTTTCTACTTTTCTCTTATTTCACACCATGATTCAGACACAATTTTTTGGAAAAATTAAGATCCTTAGGTCTGATAATGGGGGGGAGTATATTGATCAACAATTTCGGACATACTTAGACAACCGTGGTATTCTCCATAAAATCTCGTGTTCACAAACCCCACAACAAAATGAGACCGCAGAGAGGAAGAAATAGGCATATTTTAGAAACTATCTGGGCCTTACTAATCAGTGCACATATACCTAGTATTTTGATATTGTTAGTACAACTATGTATCTATTGGACCGTATGCCCATAAAACCTTACAATTTCATACTCCATTAATGGTGTTATCTGATCATGTTCCCTTCCCCACTATTTTGATGTTTCTGCCTCGAATTTTTGGATGTGTTACTTTTCTCCACCTCCATAAAAATCAACGAACTAAGTTAGATCCATTTTCTGTACGATGTGTATTCTTGGGGTATGGCATACAAAAAAAGGGATATTGATGCTATAATCCTATTACTAAAAGAACCTACATTACCAAGGATGTCACTTTCCTAGAATCTGAATTTTTTTCCCATCACCACTATCCAATTACCCTCTTTAGGAGGAGAGTTATTGTGAAGAACGAAATTGGCTCGATGTTGAAGTGTTAGCATTAGTAACAATCCGACATACTCGGATAATGCCAACAATATGGATGAGCCAGTACCTAGACCCGAACTTCTAAGAATTGAATCTGAATTAGTGACTGAATCTCCAGAAGATGCAGTGGCTGATGCACCTCTCCACTCTCTAGTACCCAATGATCATTCTGTTTAGAATACTCCTAAGGTAAGCTCTCATATCACACCTTTATAAACTAATGCTATAGATACATCTGCTGGTTATGTTCTACCTTTCAGACACAATCGAGAAAAACCTCTGAATCGATACTCTCCAGATAGAGAAGAACGACAATCCAAGTATCCAATAGCCAATTATGTATCTACTCAAGGGTTATCAGAACCGATAAGGGCGTTTTCACAAACACTCTCCTCATGTAAAATTCCTAGCAGTGTTGAAGAAGCCTTATGTCATCCAAACTGGGCTCAAGCTATAAAAGGAAAAATTGAGGCATTGTAGAAGAATAACATATGTGTGTTAAGCGAGTTGCCTCAAGGGAGGAAGATGGTAATATGCAAATGGATTTTCTCCATTAAGTATAAAGCAGATGGGTCAGTTGATCGATACAAGGTGAGGCTAGTAGCAAAAGGGTATACACACAAATATGGAATAGATTATTAGGAAACCTTTTCACATGTGGCTAAACTAAAAACCGTTATAGTTTTGTTATTTCTTCAGCAAATTTAGATTGGCCATTACACCAACTTAACGTGAAAAATGCCTTCCTTCATGGTGATCTTGAAGAAGAGATTTACATGGATATCCCACCAGGATATACTGTTACATCAGGAAAAGAAACTGCATGTAGATTACAACGAGCATTGTATGGACTAAAACAATAACCTTGAGCATAGTTTGGCAGGTTGAGTTCAGTAATGAAGAAATATGGGTTTCAACAAAACAACTTTGACCACACTCTTTTCCTAAAACATCGATTGAGGAAAATAACAGCCCTTATAGTCTATGTAGACGACATGATCATTATAGGAGATGATAAAGAAGAAATCTCTAAGCTTCAAGAACAACTGTCAAATGAGTTTGAAATGAAGAACTTGGGAGAGTTCAAATACTTCTTAGGTATTGAGGTAACAAGATCAAAACATGGCATATGTCTTTCCCAAAGGATATATACTCTAGACCTTCTGGCATAGGCAGGTTTACTAGATTGTAAACCTATAGATATTCCAATGGCTCAAAATCATAAACTTGGAAAATATGTGGACCAAGTACCAGTAGATAAACAAAGATATCAACGGTTAGTGGGTAAACTCATATATTTATCTCATACTTGACCTCGTATTGCTTATGATGTGAGTGTCGTGAATCAGTTCATGCACTGCCCAAGTGAAGACCAAATGGATGCCGTCATGCGAATACTTCGGTATTTAAAATCCTCCCTTGGGAAAGGACTTATGTTTTCAAGAAATGGTCAATTGGAAGTCGTTGGATATATAGATTCAGACTGGGTAGTGAATATCAAGGATAGAAAATCTATTGCTGGGTACTTTTACTTTTGTATGGGGTAATCTTGTTACATGGAGGAGCAAGAAGCAAAAGGCAGTTGCCTTATCTAGCGCTGAAGTTGAATTTTGAGGAATGGTCAAGGGAATATGTGAACTCCTTTGGTTGAAAAAACTTCTAACTGAGATCGGTGTTGCTCCTAACTTTGAAATAAACTTATTTTGTGATAACAAAGCAACCATTGCCATCTCGCACAATCCAGTTCAACATGATCGCACGAAGCATGTTGAAGTGGATCGGAACTTCATCAAACAAAATCTTGAAGAAAAGATTATTCAGCTTCTATTCGTTAAATGAGAATATCAATTAGCTAATATACTCACAAAATATGTGTCTGTAAAAAACTTCTACAACTCACTTGACAAGTTGAGCATAAGAGACATATATGTACCAACTTGAGGAAAAGTGTTGACGTATGCTGTGAAATGACAGACAACAATATTAATAGAGTGGGAAAATGGCAAACAACAATATTTAGTAGAGCAAAAAGTATGAATGTGAAATAGTTGTTAGGGTTAGAGTTTTATTTTTATTTCTTTAGTATACATAATAAGACTCTTGTACAGAAAAATGTAGAACAAAAATGATATAAAATATATTTGTAATAATTAATAGAAAAATGTAATATTTTTCAGTTTCATCGTTTAATATATCTTTTTTTAAACGTAATCAACCCAACATTTCACATATTTTCTTTCCTGCCATTTTTTGAAACACAAAAAATCATATAAAGATATGTTATTCTCCTCTAATTTTTTTACATGATCGATGAAAATTATTCTCCTCTAATAAGCATCTTTTTAACTATTGAAATGACTAAATAAGATATATTTTCAAAGTAATAAATACTAATCTTAAGGTAATTTAAATTGTTCATATAATTTAATGTTAAAGTATTTTTAAAAATAAATACTTTGTTTAGAGGTGAATAAAAATAGTTATGATAATATCAACATTGAATAACATTGGTCAAATAATAGGTAAGCGATTTTTATTTTTATTTTTATTAAAGATGTATGATATTATTACGGTATTTATATTTATAATAATTTCATATATTTTAAATTATTATAAGTATGGATAAGTTAATTATTAATTATATATAAAGTTAATATACGAGAGAAATAAGTAATTATGAGAATAGAATAAATTAAATTATGAATATGAATTGATGTATAGGCTGATAATTTATTTTTGTTATAATTAATACTATTACACTGTGTTTGTCACACGGAGACACCTAAAAATTTGATTTATAAAAATTTATTTTTAATAATTATATTTGAATCAAATTAATTATATTATTTATATATTTTTATATTATTTATAATTATAATATAAATATATGTAATTATATTTAATGATATATTATTACCTCAATTATAATTATATATAATAATATTTGTATGATTATAGTTATAATATATCTACTATATATATCCTTTTAACCCCTGAAAATGTGATTTATAAATATTCATTGCAGACCCAATATGAAAAAAAAAACCCAGAAAGAGCAACGTGTTTTATGATCTTTTCTTTTGTGGCCGTCAGTCCACCCGATCCTTCTATCCATCGATCACCTTTCTCTCGCCTCGGAAACAAACAACATGACAACAAGCAAATCAACAATTACAGCGCAAACACAAACTACCCATGAATGTTGTATGTGTGGAGATTATGGCATCTCGAAGGAGCTTTTCCAATGCAAAGTTTGTCAGTTCAGATCTCAACACAGGTACCCATTTCTCAAAATTCAATCTTATTAATCTTACATTCTTTTTTAATCAATATTATTTACTGGGTTATCAACACAATTTCCCATTTTTTCAGTTTTTTTTTTCCTGATTTGTTGATCACTTCAGGTATTGTAGCAATCTGTACCCAAATGCAGAGTATTACAAAATCTGCAATTGGTGTTTGACTACAAAAGAAAAGTCCCAAAATTCTTCAAATTCCTCATCGTCGTGTAGAAATAATGGAGAAGATCATATCGAAAATGAAACAAAGATCACGAAGAAGAAAATTTCAAGCACTGATGAAAAGTTTCAAGGAGGTAATTTGATGAGAAGCTTAGGATCAATAAGTAGATCTCAGTTACAACTCAACGGACCCATAAAGAAACAGAGACCAGTAGAGGCATCGAATCAATCGCTGCGCTCTCCATCTATACCAAATCGAAAGCGAATCATAACAATTGGAGCAAAAGAAGAAAATCTCAGAAGAACACGATCTGATGAGATATCAAATGGTGGTGGTGGTGGTATCACAAAGCCAGTTTTCAGAAATAAAGTCAGAAGGTACAAGCTTTTGGATGAGGTTTCCAGTTAAAAGTTAATTATTCGACTTTTACAGTTTTACACTATTACTTGTAAAGTACTATTAATTTTTCTATTTATCTTTTTTCCTTCTTCTTTCCTTTTAACATCTACGTGTATAAAAAAAGTTTCCCCTTTGTTTGAGGTTATTAACTTTTGAGTAATGTATTAGTCTATGTGTTGTATAAAGTTATGTGCTGATATGTTGTAATAATGCGTAGAATGTGTTATTTTACAATAACTTGCAGTTCTCAAATGGACATTTTTATTTATGCCAAGTGTGTTCTTTAATTTATTTGTTTAGAAAAATGTTGCTAATCATAATTTTTTTTTTCATTTTAATCTCTTTGTTTATAAAAAAAATGTGTTACGTATATACAAAGTTATTTTTTAGTTAAATATAATAGAATAATACAATATATGTATGTTGATATTTTTTAACGGATATACACATAAAAAATAAAAATTTAATTAAAGAAATTAAAAAATTATTTTCAAAAATTTTAAGATTAAATTTTCTTCCAAAACTAAACAAAATTTACATTATTTAATATATAAATTCATACATTAGATAATAAAAATTTAATTTAAATTTTAACAAAAAATTTATTAAAATTTTTAAGTAATATTTTAAATTAAAAGATAGTCTAAAATGTTTTGGTCAGGACTTGGACAGTGTAAGTTACTCACACCGGTTTACTTTTATTTGAGGATTCACCTTTACGTCCACAAAAGATAAACTTAATCATGGTTTTGATACTACTTATTAAACATATATTCTAATCCAAAAAGTTAATCTATTAGAAAGAATAATATATTATAATTATATATCTAATTTATTTTAGAAAAATTCGTTGACACACTTAGCAATACTAAAGAGTAACTTATTGTTGCTTCACTTAAACTGATCGGTAAATAAATTATTATTTAACATTATTAGAGTATATTTCTCACTGATTACATCGTTTTCTCTATTCAACTCCTATCGGTTATTTTTTTCAAAAACAAGTTATTCTAATTTTAAATTTTATTTGTATTAATCTTGAATTTTATTGTCCTAGAGTAACATATCATTACATACTCTTTGATTGAAAAAAAAAGTCAAAAATAACTCCGAGTTTTTTAATATCTTCAAAAATATTCTTAACGTTTACAGAAAAAAGCTATAATATCTCTCAGATTTAAGGTATCTTCAAAAATATTCTTATTATTTAATAAAAGTTAAATAAATTATGAAAAATCAACAAAAGTATCAAAGAAAGTGTTTTATACCCTTACTTATATAGCTTTTTGAATGTTAATGTTGCAAATATTTATCAAAATTACCTTTGGTACAGTAATTAATTTATCTTCATAAAAATACCCATACTATATTAATTAATTTACCTTAATAAAAAATACCCATACTATAATATTTAATTTACCTTCATCAAAAATACCCTTGCTATTATTTAAGCCACCAAAAACGATACAACAACACAATTAAAAAACCTTAAAATAAAAAAGACCATAAATGGAGACACATATCATAAAAGATACTGTAATCCCTCAAAGGTTGATTGTAATCGTGTCTCATTCATGCCCTTCATCACCCTTCATGTCAAACTTGCAGTGGTGGCATGGGGGCGACGATGGATAGTGCTTACTGCTTAGGAATGGCTTAAGATTATGCTTACTGGGGATGGATGGGACTGATAAGATGGTGTTTACTACGTATGAGGTGTGAAAGAGGCTGTGAGGAAAGGTAGAGATGGGGGATGATAAGATGGAGGAAGAGGTGAGGAGACCGACAGAAAGGATGAACGAGCAAAGAGTGGGTGTAAGAGACGACCAGAACGAGTCGTCCGGTGAGGAAGTGGGTGATTAGAACAAGGCAGTCCCATTGAGGCTGGAAGAGTGGTGGTGACAAGGAAAAGAGATTGCATGAAGAAGAATAGTATCGTTGCTTGTATAGTAAGGACGAGAGACGCAGGAGTGATATATGTATAGGGAAGAGATTTCCACTTTACCCCTACTCTTAACTCTTAATCAGTGATATATAACGTTAAAAATGTTAGAGATCATTTTTGATAATAATAAAACATCAAGGGTAATTTTGAAAAAAAAGCAAAACATGAGAGATATTTCCTCTTTGATTATATATTCCTTACAAATTATATTGCCTTTTCTCTTTACTTCCTATTGGGTTTTTTAAAAATAAAAAAATTGCTCTAATTTTGAATTTTATTGATCCCAAGTATTATGTCATCACATATTCTAAGTGCAATGAATAAGGTTTTCAAAAAATTCTACCAAAGCATCAAGTTCTAATGGCAACCAACAAAACTTAGGAATTGAAAGAAGACACCATTGTCATTATTGTAGACTCCTACAAAAGCATACTTTCATTCTCTTTCACTTATTCTTAACGCTGAGATTGCATTATTTGTTACAAATGCATTTGGCACGTCAACAATGCCTCTGTCTTGAAAGAGTGGAAAATAACCTCATTATTCAAGAATTTGATTTTCGCGCTAACAACTTTCTGAATCCAAGCTCATGAGATACAACTTGTTGGCATGAAAGCTTCCACCTATGAAGATATTGTTGGAATTATACATGAAAAATCCACCTATGAAATCTTTTCTATCAAAATCATGGATTGTATACTAATGATAGTTACCGTTGCATACATTTTATAACTAAATATTAGGAATTAATCGGTCTTATTAGATCGACTCAAAGCTCGATTAGGTTCGAATAAATCTCGTATATCCTACCAGGATAATTTTAGGTCATAGAATTAAAATAAAACATTTATACTATAAGCCCGACTTAAACATGATTCGAAGTGCGAATTAAGTTTAAATTTTATGAAATATATATATATCTTTAAATTATGTCATTGTTTTATAATATCTCGTATGATTTAAACTCAAAGTTAAAAATTAAGACCTAAACATATCACGAAGCTTTTAATTTGTATTTAATTTGAAAAATTCAATCTATAGGTTCAAATTTGATTTAGGTCGAAAATATATACATATTAACAATATTTGCCTAAATCCAACCTAAATTTAAAATATACATGGTTTGACAATACTCAATCTTAATTTAAACCGAACTCAAAATTTTGAATTTGGACCAACCCCACTTGCCCGAATTTACATCCTATTAAATATGTGTATATATATGACCTTGACCCATGTCTTGTTATGTTATGAAAGAGTGTCGCTCTCTCTTTTATCATACTTATTTTTCTTTTCTTTTTTATGATATAAAACCACCCTCTCCATTGCAATAGAGATGAGTTCGTGTGGTGAACCAAATATATCAAGTCATCAATGTGCTCCTTACGTCCATCAAGCTGAACACTCTAGTCCTGCCATTCATTAGAATCTTGGGACAACTCACATCTCAAGCATGATAAGCGAGAAAAAGAAGTGCTTGGAGAGGACGGCAAAAAGAAAATAAAATGGAAGTATAAGATACGGCCCAACAATGATGGTATTCTTGAAGAAATATTAAGCATGATAATGGCAGCTAATCAAACAATAAAACAGATTTGGACGTGATTGGAAGAACAAGTAATTCCAAACACATTTGGCTCATAGAAGAATAAGCTTAAATTCAAGTCAATTGTGACAATTTGACTGCCATCAACAAACTTATCTTTGAACAGAAAAATAATCTTACATCTCAAGGATTCAGAGCACTTTATCCAATTATCTAGATTTTCGAGTGGCAATGTTTGCTAAGCCTTCGTATCCTTCTCTTAGTTAGTTTTGTGTCTCTACAGAATCATGAACAAAATATAAATGCCTTACACAGAGTTAGAATTTGAGAATGCAAAACTCTGTTCTCTCAGTTAGAGGAACAAGAGTGAAAGAGGGTTTTATATATAACAAGAGCTTCTAGAAAGAAGCTGTTACAACAGAACCAACGCAGCTTCTAGAAAGAAGCTGTTACAACAGAATGAAGGAAACAAAAAGTAAGTAAATGTTATCACATCAGATCTTTAATAACTTCTTTTATCTTTGGCTTATCATCCCCCCTCAAGTGAAAGGGTCTTGGAGCTATGCAAAGCTGTGACTTGAGAGACAAGAACCTAGAACTTGTAAGATGCTTAGTCAAAAGATAAGCTGGCTGATCTTCAGTAGGAATAAAATACAGTTGTATCTTGCCTCGTATGACTTGATCTCGGATGAAGTGAAGATCTATTTCAATGTGCTTCGTTCTAGCATGAAACACATGGTTCTTTGCCATATGAAAAGCACTGATATTATCATACCAGAGCAGGGGAATCGCAGGTATAGGAACACATAACTCTTGCAACAAGGCTTGCATCCAAATAATTTCTGTAGTAGCTAAGGCAAGACCACGATATTCAGACTCAGCACTGCTGCGAGACACCACCTTTTGTTTGGTAGAGAGTACCAAGAGACTAAATTACCTCACAGATACACCAAATAGCCACTGGAACTTCGCCTATCATCAGGTTGAGCACCCCAGTCTGCATCTGAGAAGCCTTCGATAGTTAAATTGGTTGAAGGACTCAACAATAACCCATTTTGCATTGTTCCTTTAAGGTAACGGAGGATTCTTTTGACATGCCTTATTAACTGCAAAAGCTATATCAGGCATTGTTATTGTTAGATACTGAAGTGCCCCTACCACATTTCGATATTGAGTGACTTCGTCCATAGGATTACCATCAAACTTGGAGAAATTCTTCCTAACAGCTCTGGATGTTTTTGCTGGTTTGGCATCAAACATTTCAGTTCGACGAAGCAGATCAGAAACATATTTGGTTTGGCTTAAATTCATTGAGCGTTCATGGTAAGAGACTTCTATACCGAGGAAGTATGATAGCTATCCCAAATCCCTTAAAGCAAAAATAGAATCAAGCTTAGCAATGAGTGAGGAAATCTGTGTTGAGGAGCTGCTAGTGATGATTATATCATCAACATAAACAAGAACAATCAAAGTAGTAGACTCACAAAAGTGTAGAAACATAGAAATATCAGTTCTAGAGTTGCTGAATCCCCACTGTATAAGGGCAAAACCGAGTCATTGAAACCAGGCTCATGGTGCTTGTTTCAAACCATATAGAGCCTTCTTCAATCAACACACTTTGGTTGGGAATGTAGTATCCAAGTAGCCAGGAGGTTGAGACATGTAGACTTGCTCTTCTAACTCACCATTTAGAAAAGCATTGTGAATATCAAGCTGCCTAATTTCCCATTGATAACTGAGAGCCACGGTTAGTATGATTCGAATGGTTGCAACCTTAACCACCAGACTAAAAGTCTCAAAATAATCAAGACCATGAGTTTGGTTATCCCCCTTAGCCACAAGTCGGGCTTTATATCTCTATATGCTCCCATCTAGCTTGTGTTTCAACCTATATACCCACTTACAACCTATTAGATTAACTTTAGAAGGTTGTTCAACAAGATCCCAAGTTTGATTCCGTTGAAGAGCAACAATTTCTAAATCCATAGCTTGAATCCAATTTGGATCCTTGAGAGCTTGTTTGAGTGTATACGGTTTTAAAATCTTTATAGCAGAGAGAACAAGAATGGTCTTCTTCTTAGTTATACCTCGCTATCCTTGTTGTCATGCGTGGAGCAGGGGAAGGAGAAGGAGGTTGACCCTCATGTATAGCTTCGGGTAAAGTACTAGAGGCAAGTTTAACAATAGGACTACTCACAGAATCATAAGCTTCACTCGTGGAAGGAGAGGAAGAAAGTGAAGATGGGTGGCTGCCAGTAGAACAAAAAGTTGAAGAAGGAAAGGAAGTTATAATGGCTGGGGTTAAAGTATCTGTTGAAGTTTCTTTTGTTGAGGAGATATGGTGAGTTTTAGCTAGAGGAAATTGTCCCTCATCAAAAACAACATGAGGAGTGATGTAAACTCGTCCAGTTAGAAAGTCAAGACACAAAAATCCTTTGTTATGAAGACTATAACCAAGAAATAGACTTTGAACAGAACGATATTGAAGTTTGTGACTGTTGTAAGGACGGATGAATGGGTAACACAAGCATCCAAAAACTCTAAGTAACTTGTAATCCGGAACTTTATGAAAAAGTTTGAAATAAGGGGAGTTATTTTGGAGTACCTTACTTGGCATTCTATTGATGAGAAATGTAGTTGTCTGGAAAGCATACTGCCAAAATTCCATTGGTAAGGAGGCATGAACCAACAAGGCCAACCCGGATTCAACAACATGCATATGCTTTCGCTCAACTCTCCCATTCTAAGCTGAGTTATATGGGCAAGAAAACCGATGAAAAATGCCTTTTTGTTGAAGAAACTTCTTGAAGGATCTGAATTTGCCACCATTATCAGACTGTAAGCATTTGATTTTAGCATCAAATTGATTTTCTACTTGGAGTTTGAACTTCTTAAAAGCATGAAGGGCTTGGTCTTTTGTTTGAAGAGGATAGAACCAAGTGTACCGAGAGTAGTCATCTAGAAACAAAATAAAATATCTAGCACCAGAGGTAGACTTAACTGAGGCAGGTCCCAAAAGATCAGTGTGAACAAGTTCTAAAGGTTGGGAAGCACAAGAAAGTGAAAGATGAGTATGTAATCTGTGACTTTTAGCAAGCTGACAAGAGGAGCAAACAGTAGAACAAACAGTATTTTTATTCTTTTCAAAAGAGACATTACAACTTTGCATAATTTGGGTTACAATGTCAATGGAAGCATGACCTAATCTGTGATGCCATAACTATACTTTATTATCAAAGATACTGCAATTATGAGAGTAAAAAGTAGAAGAACTATACTTTATTATCAAAGATACTGGAATTATGAGAGTAAAAAGTAGAAGAATTAGTAGCACCAACAAAGGCTACTTTCTTGCTGTTCAAAACTGGGAATCGGTAAAGTCCATTCTCAAGCTTGCCTTGAGCAAGCACCTTCTTCGTTTGTAGATCCTTCACAAAGAAATTATTAGACCGAAACTCAATTAAGACATTATTGTCTGAGCAGAATTTAGAAACACTTATCAAGTTTGTTGATATAAAGGGGATATGAAACACCTTTTTGAGATGAAAAGAGTGTGAATTAGATAGTAAATGATGAGAACCAGTGTTGGAAATGGATAGGTGCTTACCATTATCAATTGTCACCTTATCTGTGCCCGTGTATGGTGAAGAATTGGTCAGATTGTCCACACTCTGAGTCATATGATAACTGGCTCTAGAGTCAAGATACCAAGTGTCATTTGCAAGATTATTAGAGAAGGCAATCATAACAGGTATAGAGTGTGGATTGCCAACATTTGAGGGAGAAGTATTAGTATTACTACTCTCAGAGCTTTGATAGGAGATGTCAAATATGTGATAACAGATCTTAGCGGTATGACCAAAACTTGCCACACAAGTGGCATTGTGGCTTCTCAGAACTGTAGGAATTATGCCTCCCATTTTGACCATATCGACCCCCTCGACCACGACCTCTGTATGTATAGTTGCTGGTGTTTGGGATATGATTCTGTCCTCAACCGCCATTATACCTTCTTCCACCACCTCTGCTATTAGATGAAGAGGCATAGTTGGCTGACATAGGAGAGAATTGTTCAATCGAGCTTTGTTGCTCAAGGTGATGTTCAAATGCAAGAAGCATATTGTGAAAAGCTTCAATAGAGATCTTGTCATCTCTAATATTAATAGCAGTTACAATTGCATTATAGTCAAATCCAAGTCCATCGAGGAGATTCATAACCTGAACTTGTTTGAGACAGGTTCTCCAATTGCTGCTAGATTATCTGCAGCTCCTTTAACTTTCATGATATAATCGATCATAGACAGAGAGCCTTTCTTGATTGACTGTAACTCGAGCCTTAACTGCATAATTCTGACTCTGGAGGAAGATGAAAAGGTTTTCTCCAATGCATTCCAAGCAGAGTGAGAAGAGTTGTGACCAATGATTTGTGCCATGATCGTTGGTGTGAGAGAAGAGTAGAGCCAGCTGAGGATCGTTCTATCTTGTCTTCTCCAAGCAACAAAGTCAGGATTGATCAATCCTGAACTGAGTTCTTTATCTGGACAGATGGAAGATCCGTCTATGAAATATTCAAATCCATTTGCAAAAACAACATTATCAATCTGAGATTTCCACAGAATGTAATTAGTCTGATCGAGTTTCACAGGTAAAGTATGATGGAGCATCTGATAAGAAGGATGGGACGCCATTGTAGTGCTTTGTCCAGATTCGATCGAGCCAGAGGAAGAAAAGGATTGAGTGGAAGCGGAAACCATGAATGGATATTTGATCAAGAGCTTTGATACCAAGTTAGAATTTGAGAATGCAAAACTCTGTTCTCTCAGTTAGAGGAACAAGAGTGAAATAGGGTTTTATATATAACAAGAGCTTCTAGAAAGAAGCTATTACAACAGAACCAACGCAACTTCTGGAAAGAAGTTGTTACAACAGAATGAAGGAAACAGAAAATAAGTAAATGTTATCACATGAGATCTGTAACAACTTCTTATATCTTTGGCTTATCACACAGCATGAATTGAAAAAAAAGATATTAACCAATCGTGCTCAAAGCTTTCTTCGGAAAAAGAAGCGGAAGAACCAATAGAAGATGTAACTTTAACGCAAGAAAACGAGGTTTCAAATTTCACCCTTGTCATTCAAATAATTAGGACTATTTTATAAAAATAGTTCTGAAATACAAAGAAACATGAACACCATTAATAATTGTAAGAGTTTACAAGAAAATGGTCAAGAAATTTTTAAAGAAAATATGAGAAATATACGATGCAAAATATGTGCCAAATATCATATCCAATAACAAAAGAATATCACAAACGTCATTTACAGCATATCACTTCTCATCAACCCAAATATCACCCATCATAAACACATCTATCAGATCCCAAAACAAAGAATATCACATTGTTTCCAAATAGAACACAACATGAAAATCCCACATCTAGCAAATGAATCGTTTGTTGTCACATAGGTAAATATAATGTGAATTTTTCCTTTTAGTTTATAGGAATCGTACCTAAGATGATTCGTGAGGTTGCAAGACTCCTTGTAGATATTTCACAGCACTATCATAGTATACAAATCCCATAAACCAAAATTCATGGTTATCAACAGAAATAGCCTGTATGTATTTTTCAGCAGGGTTCACTTTGCTTGTTGATGGATTGACAACCTTAAGTTGATGAAAGGGAATAACTACCTGCCAAAGGGGTTAAAAATTGTCGTTAACATTGGCAAAAGTTAAATTAGAAAACATCAATTCACATGTAACATTAAAAGCTAGGAACACCAGAACATCAAGGAATACTACTTATATTGTTACAAAATTTAGCCATATTTGAATAGCACAGGCGGAGAAACAACCAAAAAAGTATGCACACAACACATGCACACGATGAGTTTGTCCAGCAGACTTTTCAATGGAAACAATGTGAAGGCTTGATCAATCATTTTGCAAAATATAACCTAATTGAACAGCAGTTAAATATGGATTAGTATGTACAAGCTTCCATGCAATGAATATATATACAACTTCATGTAAAGTTCTAAAAAGCCTGCTACTTCTTCTCATGAATGGAATTAAACAATTTCAAGGAAGAGCATATGATACAGAAAAACATGAATTCTGCAATTTTACTTTTTGAGGTTCAAAGATACCAGGTGAAAAAAGGTTCGAGCTTCTTGTACGTTATAGTTCAGTGAAAACACATGTTAATCATCAATGTCACACAAGGATTTTGCTACATTGAAGAGTTTCTCTAAAATCCGAGAATAACATATCAATAAATAAATAAATAAATCCAGTCAAAAAGGCAAAGAAGAGATAACGTTGTATAAGACTGTCCAAGAAGTAAATACTACAAATTCAAAATCAGGGCATTTATTTAGGGCTCTTTTTGTAACGAATTATGTTTTTCAAATTCTGTTTTTTTTTTTGTATTTGAAACTAAATTTTTGTTTTCTAATTCATTTAGGAAAAAAAAAATCGTTTTGTAAACAGCTCTACTTTCTTCCTTCATTACCCTTAAGTTGCAACAAAGAAAAAGTGAATATAGTTTTCAAAAAGTTTCTTTTGAGTTTCAAAAACAATAAAAAATGTGTGTAAAAATGAAAAGGGAGTTTCAACTTAATTTTGAATTTAAAGATGAATAATTACTAAATAACTTTATCTTGAAAACTTGATTTCAAAAACTGAAATTTAAAAACATAGCTGGTTACAATACATACTCTAAATGATTCAACTTGTTTCATCTTATATAGGAATATTGGATACTTAATGCTCTTTATCTCCAAGACTTTAGTATAATCTATGAAAGATTACTTTTGAAAGTCAACTTTGGCTAATGCAAAGATATTCAATAACGATTACTTTTGTTCTTGCATTTTACCCACATCAAATTTCACATTAAAATCAAAATTCAAATTACCATATCAAACTTAAGCTGTGGCATTACTCATTATTGACAGTCAATCAAAGCTGCACCAGAGTTGTGAATTAGGCTATTGCCAGCATTTCGTTGTTTTCTGCTTGAAGACAATATATGGAGAATTCACAAGGTTGGAAGCAATTGTGATAACAATCCCTAAAATCAAAATTCAAATTACCATATCAAACTTAAGCTGTGGCATTACTCATTATTGACAGTCAATCAAAGCTGCACCAGAGTTGTGAATTAGGCTATTGCCAGCATTTCGTTGTTTTCTGCTTGAAGACAATATATGGAGAATTCACAAGGTTGGAAGCAATTGTGATAACAATCCCTAAAAGGTGACATCAGTGCATATTCCAATCATACAATTAAGTAAAGAAATTATGAGATAAATTTAGCTTGACAACATTAACAAAATATACTCTGGGTCCTAGGTTGGGGAAATAGAAAGCAGATTGTCCTTTTGGTTATGAACAATCATAATTTCCCTAAGTTAATAAGCAAGCAAATTTATGTTATACCTTATAATAGCTCCATTCAGTCTGATCACCAGCTTTGTACGAAAGTGGACTCTCACTACAAAATGCAAGCTTTGCAGTTGACAAATATAAAGTTCCCATAATTGGGCCAGCAGAAGTAGACAGATAACATGCATATGTCTTTAGAAGTTTCTCCTCAGGGAGAGTCTCAAAATTTTGTCGAAAGATCTTCTCATAACCGCCTTCTGCAAGCACCTTTGTGCCCTGAGCTATCCTTCCAACAGCGGCATCGGCAAAGCTAGGACCCGTTTTCACTGATTCAAGATGTCAGTATAAATTGTGAAGTGGGAGAAAAAAACAAGTACACTAAGAATTTTGTCATGGACTACAATTCCTTGATTGCACCATGGTGTATCTACATTTGCAACCTTTGTACAAGCTTACATGTTTGTTGTTGTGAATCTGCATGTACGTTGAAACGTACTTTGTATATCTAGTCTACCAAATATATATATATATATATATATAAACATAAAAAGGCTACACATTACAACGGTTTCAAAATTAAATAAACGCGAATAGGCAAAACAACACAACAGCCAGCTTTAGAGAATAAAAAGGATGACTGATTATGATACTCACAGTGTTGCCACATGTTGCCAGCAATACCCTCAGCCTTCTTAGTAGCTTCAGCAGCCTTCTTACCCCATTTCCCAAACACGTCTTTCACCGAATCCATCTTATCTGATCCATCCACAAAATCAGAAAAAAGTCCAAACACAGAGGAAAAAAACACAATAACTCTCTCTCTCTCTCTCTCTCTCTCTCTCTCTCTCTGTGAAATTCAAATAAAAAAATAGTAATAATAAAAACTTAGGCTAGAACATAGCAGAGCATACTCACTCTTGAAAGAAGAGGAAGCAGTAGCGGGCGCCGGAGAGGGGGAAACGTAGGGATTGGATTCAGGGGGCATTGTGGTGGCTGTGCCTGCGGAGATGGGAGCTCGTGGTTCTTCCGAATACAAAGGTGGTGGTGGTGGTGCAGCATTGTGGGTCGGTTCTGGAGGTGGAGACATGGGTTGGGAGGAGATATAGACAGAAGTCCAAGTGTCAGTGTGGGAGCTGGATGGGGGTGGAGGGACGTTGTCTGGTTGGAGCTTGGGGTAAGAAGGAGCACAATCTGAGGAGTGATTAGTAATAGTAATTGTTTTGTTGTCTGGTCCCGATGGTTTAGTAGTGTAACGCTGTTGTTGGTGGTCACCCATTTTAGCTAAGTTTTTTGATGTTCTTCTTCAAAAATTAAATACTTGCTTGGAGGAACAGAAAATTGAGAATTTCAGATGGAGAAGAGCTCAGCTGCTGGGTCTTTTTTTTTTTTTCTTTTGGATTAGTTTGGTTATTCGAGAATATCTGAATATAGAAACGGTCATTTCAAATTACAACGGTTGGAAGAGAAAGCGATGATTGAGAGACATATTAGATTTTAACACATAAGTTTACAGAGAAAAAGGTGCTCATGGGTGAAATTATTAATTGTATTTAAAAATAAATATTTTAAATATATAAAAAATAGAACTTAAAATAACTAATTTTTATAAATAATGAAATTATAGATATTTAATTCAAAAATCATAAAACTAAAGTTTAATATATGAAATTTTTTAATAACTAATCTAATAATTATAAAAAAATTATTTAAATTAAATTATTATAGAATTTTTAACTTAAATCTATATCCAATTTTACACCCATCTTAAGTAGATTATAGTACATATTAGCAATCACTTTTTTTTTAATTTCAACACGTTAGGACACAATTGTATAAAAAAAATTATAAGACATTATGAGATATATTAAAACCTTGGGTAAAAAATTGTAAAATTTGATAATATTAGTATTTTTCTTATTCAAAATCCAAATGCTTTTGTTTTGTGAACAACTTTTCTCTCTTTTTACGTTCCTTTCCGACGGTTGGATATATTATCACATTTATTAATAATAATAATATTAAAATTTAACTAATAATAAATATAATATAAATATTTTTATTTTCAAATGTAATCGATATTATGTTTTAGAAAGAAATTTTCTTCCAAAAAATCACCTATTATTCTTGAATATTAATAAATGATTAAAATATATAATAGAAACTACACAAGTGACAATATAAAGAGAAAATATGTGTGCATCTCTTAACATATCCTCTTTTATTGTGTTAATTGATCATAATTATTAGTTAATTGTTCACGTTAAAATGATATTTCATTCTTAAAGAAATAAATAATAAAAGCTAAACAAATGAGTATTTTTTCACGTACAATTAAAATAATCTTAAACATTATGTTAAAATCAATCAAGAATTATTAAAACATATAATTATATATATATGAGTTGCACGAGGTGAATGAAATAAGCATTAGATATTGGGATATTTGACATGTTTAATGGACATGAAGATATGTATTACAAAGATATATAGATCTTGAGAGAATGGACATGATTTTGTGTTAGTATAAAGTTTTTCTTATGGGATGTAAATACTTGAGAGTAATCGTGCATATATATAGATTTATGTAATTTATAAATAGATTTGTTTTAAAGGATCTTTAGTTTGATTAATATTGATTTCCGACCAAAAACTTTATTTCTTAAAAGTATTTTATCTTTTATCTTTCAATGAAAAATTTAAAAAAGAATATACATTCTTTTGATTTGTATCCAAGAATCAATTAGAAATAAAAAAAATTGGATTGAAATTATCAAATATAATTTTTTTGAATTTAATCAATCAATATTTTTAATTGGATGAGTATGAGTAAAGTATTCATGCATAAAGATAAAAAGTTTATTTCAAATGGTAATTAAATCTTTAGTTTTTTTTTTGAAAAAATTGAAGTAAATTAAATATAAAACAATGAAGAGAAAAAAGTTATTCCTTCTTGAACAAAAGGATCAAAACCTTTCACATCACATGATGGATTTATAAGGTAGACCTTTTCGATTAATCGTAAGTATTGGATGCCCATATTCTAAGACCATACAAGCCTTTTACATGAAATGCAACAAAATCAAAGTAAGTAACTCTTGAGAGAAATAAATGGTTTCTAAAGATCTTAGTAAAAATATTTTTATCCATTAGTTAGTTATGAAAAATATTTTCATGATATTCCAATGGAGTTGTTAGAATGTTAAAATTTTTAATACTTATTTATATTATTTATTTTTTAAAGGTAGAAATTTAATAATTTTTATTTTTTTGTAATTTTTATTATAAGTATTGAATCTAATCTTTAACAAAAAAAAAACATTTTTCAACTTTAGTTAATTTTCATAAAAAAAATACAAAAATCCTTCGCTAAAAAACTAAAAAAGGATATTTTAGGTTTTTAGGTAAAAGAAAATTGGTTATTATTAAAAAAAGTAAATATTAAAATATTAAAATTGATTATTATTTTTTAAAATTTTGAAATTATTTTTCATACACACCGCAAAATGTTTTAAACTATTTAAAGAGAATTCCGTTAGAAACGAGCTATACTGTATTTAACCGAAAATGAAGCTAATATAATAATTTTGTTTTATTTTTTACATAGTTGTTTAGTTCTCTCAAGGATTCAAACAAAACTCATATATAATCATCATAGCCCTTTCCACTTCTCACTTGTAAAAATGATATTTTTAACTATGATTGTATCATCTGACATTCTGACTTGGAGAGCCTCGCTTGATTTAGTTGGAAAATTTGGGATATCTCCTAATCAAGTTTTCTAATTAATTGCTTAAATTAAAAATGTGATATTCAAACTAGTCGTTATATATAACGTGAACTTTATTTTTGTTACACTACTAACTTTATAACTTTAACATTATCACTTTTAACAGTATGATATCTTAACAAAAATTTTGAAACTTTTCATTTACTTATTTTTCATATTTATTACATTTATTTTAAATTTAAAAATTAGATTAAATTATATCATAACAATCATAATTAATATATTAAAAAAATTATTCTTTAATTATTTAATTCATTATTTTTTGCTCTGAAGATAATGAATGGAAATCAAGGATTAAAAAAAAGAAAGAAATATGAGCTTGTTGCTTGTTTTATTTAGTTGTTATTTTCCTGGAAGAATATTCTGGATTTTTAGATATTAGAAAGTTAAAAAATCACATTTGAGGTTATAATGGAATATATTAGCAAAAGATAATATTTTTATAAAAACAATTTAAAATGTGGGCTAACTTATAAAATGGACTGACTTGAAAGAAAGAAATAAAAGCCCGTGGGCCGAGATAATGATCCATCAAAAGCCACACATGACCAAACTCAAAAGAAAACAGAGATCGACTCTTGTGATAGCTTGTCCAAATAATAATAATAATAAAAAAGTCTCATATGATGCCTTAAAGAATAACATGTTAGGATATTGATGTTTCTTACTAGAAAATAATAATAATAATAATAATAATAATAATAATAATAATAATAATAAATAAATAAATAAATAAATAAATAAACAACAACAACAACAACAACTGAGCATGAATAGATATTGATGTTTCTGGTTTGTAACACTCCTTGGGAGTATTATTTATAAGTTGAGTGTAGTAATTCTTGATATTAGGAGATCCATAAATTGAAATTATGGAAATATAATAATAATTCATTTTCTTTTATTAACACGTGGATACACACATCATATATACAAGCCACTAAAATTTATAATTTACTCTAACATTTTTTTAAATAGCTAAGAGATAAAAATTACACATATTATTTAAAACTCTAATTTAATAATATTTTAACATAGAAGGTATTTTTTATACAGTATAATACATATAACAACATAAAATTTATCTTCACGTAGGAATTCTACTCGATAGACTAGCAAATTAAAGAATAAAAATAACTTAAAAAAGAATTTTACGTGTTATTAAAACTTAAATAATAGATAGTTTAATGTCCATAAAATTATATTCTTAAAGATAAATAAATAAAAAGAACAATAAATTTCATTATTCTAAAAAAATTAAGGATATGTTTGTTTAATATGTATATATTCTAAAAATCATTTTTTGGTAATTTTATTTTTTAACAAATAACTATATATCATATTAAGAATTCTTGTTATGTTTACCTAAAATTATAGATATATAACCATTGATTACTCACATTTTAAGTCAGATTTAAAAATTAGTTTTTGAAAATTTATAAATATATTAAGATAAAATTTACTACTATTAAAATAAACCAATAACTAATTAATCCACCGAATTGATCCCGGAAAAATCTTGCAAATTAAAAAAAGAAGTTAATTAATTCAAATATTAATACCATAAATTGTTTGTTCTTTCCTCCTGCCTCTTCTCAAGCTTAGCTACAAGAGTTGCAAGTCAACATCGTTATGGTATTTTTACTATGAAGTTCTATGAAATATATTCCAAATAAATATTGGCGAATTAGAGGCTACCTATGTTCCTAAACAAACAAATTTTTTTTTTTTTTTTATTTACAAAAGGAGTTCAAATGAAGAATTCCCTTCGTATACAAAGACAAAAACGACTATGGTTTAGTGGGGGCAAACATATATGATTGATTAAAAATAATATTAGGTTTGTTAGTCAAAATAGGAGGTGCTTAATTTAGAAGAAAATTCATGGAAGGTGGCTTACCATATTGTCAAAAATGTAGGTGCCTAACCTTGTTTGAATAAAAAATAGGAAAATTAGGTAGCCTAATTTTGTTGAATGAATAAATGTTTGGCATATGAAATGAGAACTTGAAGGCTATAAATATGGCTTCATTTCTTCATTGATAATCATCCCAAAAATGGAGAAAAAATTGTATGAGAAGTTCTTAAGTGAGAGAATTTTGTGGGAAAATTCTCCTGGGCTTGTAATTGCTCTTGTCTTTTGGGTGTGTGAGAAAATTACTGAGAGTGTAGTTGTAACAATTTTCCACATAGTGAATTTTTCTCTAGTTGTCTTTTGACAACGAAAGTGGTTTTTCTCTAATTTTGAGTTTCCACTATAATTCTTGTGTTGTGTATTATATATTTCTTTGTTATTTGATATTCTGTTAAAGAAGATCTTAGGAGGGAGAATTTATAATTATACAATTTTATCTAAATTTCCTAACACTTCTCACATTTAGCTACCAGAGTTGCAAGTCAACATCGTTATGGTATTTTTACTATGAAGTTCTATTAAATATATTCCAAATAAATATTGGCGAATTAGAGGCTACCTATGTTCCTAAACAAACAAAATTTTTTTTTATTATTTATTTACAAAAGGAGTTCAAATGAAGAATTCCCTTCATATACAAAGACAAAAACGACTATGGTTTAGTGGGGGCAAACATATTTTTTCTTTCTCTTCAAGAAAAAAAAACCTTAAAAGATAACATTATATTTTTTAAATCATCGACTATCTAGCCAACCAAATGCAATGATTCTTTGCTATTTTATTATTTTATTGGTAATACTTGTACTATAAATCCAAAACCAGCTATTTTTGATTTGATCTCACAACAATTAGCGCAATTTATGGACTATTGTCGTCAATTAATACAATGTTTTCTGAACAAAAATTAAAGATCACTAATTCAGGCTCTCGATCTCCTCTTATCCATTGTACATTGCTCTGAAAGTGAATTACTTGTTTGTAGTTTGTACATATATGTACGAACCTGTTAGATTCTTTTAATCTACTTAGTCATCATTAATATTCTCCATCAAATGTGAAATACAATTCACAATACCTAGCCAGCTAGAGAAGCAATAGAGAATATACAGTTGGGGCGCTCAACATTAATTTAATTAGAACTCTAATGGCATGTTAATATCAAATTAAACTTGGCGTTGATGACAAAATTAAAAATAATAATAACAATAATAAATTATAAATACATAACTGAGCGTTTTTAGTTTTATACATATTTTTGCTTATAAGGTTCATTTATCCATGAAAGAAGTATATCTCATATAAATTCAATTTCAACCCTATCAAGTCAACTTGATGTAGATTCAATTTTTAATATAATTAAGTCAACTTTATTTAAATTCAATCATATGAATTTAGGATAGGTGTGATCATTTTGATTGGTTAATTACTAATAATTATATAAATTGAAAATTATCAAAATCTTAACAAAACTGTAGCTCTAAAATAAGGACTTTTAAGCCGACAGTCGGTTCGGTGGTTTTAAATCCATAATATTTTATAGAAAAGTATTACACAAAACATAATTTAGAACAAGGAAAAAATCATAGCAAGATATACCTACTACAAATGTTCCAAATTGAATTAGTGAAACCTAAAAATAAATAAATATTATAAATGTAATTAAAATTTGAAAATAAATGATTAAAGTAATTGTGTTGATTCTTGCATACTAAACTAGTTTGAACAAATCTAAAATAACACGTCATAAAATAACCCGATCTAAATTGGTTCAACTCTAAACCAAATCAAATTTTGTTCGTGTTATGAATTACTAATTCTAAACTAAATAAGAAAAATAAGACTAGTTCAAATTAACATAAACTTTTATTTATATATATTAATTGATCTATTTTTTATCTTATTTTTGATTTGAAATATTATAAACTTTTTTATAATTTTTAATCTAATTTAAATTATAAAAACTTCTAATCAAATTCAATCCATTTTAATAATGTTAAACATATAAATAAAAATTTTGTTACAAACTTTTACAAAAGTAAAAAGTAAAAAGCTTCAAAGTTATAATTATATTACAAATCAATTCAATAAACCACCACTAAAATAAAAGTAAATCAATATTTTATAATTGAAATTCATGTAATTGCGATTAATGATAAAATAATATATTTAAAAAAATAGTTAAAAGCAATAAAATTATAAACAAATTTGACAAGCTTACAGACAAATAAATAAACTCATCATAAGTATTTTATAAGAAATAATTTATAAATTAAAAACAAACCATAATAGATCTCAATTTTAAATGAAATTTAAAAATATTCATTTAACTAGTTACGTTTGTTATTGATTAAATACTGTATAATTATTGTTAATAAGTAATAAAAATAAAATAAATTTATAATACATTAACTAGTAGACTCAACATATAAAAAAATAGTACTAATAGTATATAACAATAATAAAAATTATTATTTATTTTTGTATTATCGAATTGGCATAAACCCAACCCTAATTAAGCACTAATTTTTCTTTGTTATTTGAGCTGGTCTAAATTGACTCTAAATTTTATTTTATTTATATTAGATTCATGTTTAATTTAAACAATTGAACTATAACACAAATTATCAACCTTATATTGAAGAAACTTATCAAAATTTGATAAATCATGATTCCTCCCAAAAGTAAAAAAAATATTTATTTAAGGTGGAGATGATTTTGAAAAAATTAAAAATTACATTCATAAAATTGATGGATATGATTAAATTTGCAAATTAGAAATATTTTGGAAAAATGAGAAATAATAAAAGTCTAAAATACATTAATTTATATGTATAAATATTATAAATATAACAAAATGTATTAATAATAAAAATAATATAATTTTATTAGTTTTATTAAATAAAACTTTATAACCAATTGATTTTTAAATTTTAAAACCTACACTGTACTAACAAACTTATAAAATTTATAGGTTAACTTTACTCTTGACTGTTTCAAAACAAAAAAATGCCCACTCTTCGTATAGTTTCACCAAATCAAATTGACTTTAGATCGATGTATAAGCTTTTACACGTCTACAAAAATAATGAAAGAATTAAACAAAAAAATTGATCGTCACGTAAATTTTATGTACAATAAATATGTAAGTATACGTATCGCAACAAGTAATATAATAATAAGAAAAGATTATACCCATAGAGATTATTTTATTAAAAACTAATTTTTAAAACTAAAAAAATAAAATTTTTTTTTTTTGTATTTTTATATTTTAAGGAAGCAAAATTCAAATAACTATACTTAAATCAAATTTGGTAACTAAAAAGATATATGAAAAAATATATAGGAATACTTAATCTCTCAATTTTCTAAACATGTGAATCGCTAAAATGCTCCTAATATAATATCAATTAATTACACGATCAATTGAATCTAACCTAACATGTATTTCTCTTTCAAGTAAATTACATATCATATAGTAATTAATTTAATCATATTCGCATGCCTATTAAATTACATACTACTCATTAAAATCATCAATTATGGATCACATATATAAGAATCATACATCTGTGTCTAGAAACTATGCATTTTATTTAATCAATACAAACAATTAAATAATTCTCTCAAATATATTTAATTGCCTTTATAGATAAATTGTTGGCCAAACAATTAATAACATACAAATCAGATTAAATAATATAATTAAATTATAATTATAATTGGAGTAAAATATTAAAATATCACATGGTAAAAATTGAGTTCATAAGATCCCTAGATTAATAAATTAATTATACATAATTGTGTTCATAAAGCTCATATTTTTCATAAAGAAAGACATAAAAATTGATAAAGAAAAGAGTAGAAAAATAAATACAATCAATCTCTTGAATTGTAAAATTAATTTCCTCTTTAATCTCCACCAAAATTGTGTCTACTCTTGAATTTTTCTCTTTTTAGCTCTAAAAAATGACCAAAATTATGCTAATGGAGGTCAATAAGGATTTATGGAGTGATTAAGGGCTTAAATAAAGCTCATGTGCGATCTAGACTGTCATATTAGCTTTAGATAAAGGGCTACGATCAAAACAAGAAAAATTGGCAATTTCAGCCAATCATAGCGTGACACGTGGCAGGGGAAATTCACTGGGCTAATCAGGGAGCGATGCGTGGCAGGGGAGACCGGTCATAGTCAACGCTTGCTGAGTTAGTGACTCGTGGCACAACATGATTCAAGGAAACAGATGGTATGTTGCACAGGTGGAATGCACAAAGCAATGGCATAACGACACGTGGCATACTCTGCTGACATGTTGCGCGTGTTTTGTTTTCCTCACATGCGGTGCGAGGTGGTTCGCTTTCCATGCTTGCATGGCATCTGTGTGGCTTGGCCAGTCATCGTCTCTATTTGCGTGGCATGCCAATTGACAGCTTCTTATTGATATTACGTTAAAATTTTAGAAAAATCTCAAAAAATTCCAAAAATTATATTTTCTCCTATTTTCACTAAAAAATTATATTTTAATTTTTTTGGTCATAAAAATATTATTTATTGAATAAAACAAATAAATATTAAGTAAAAAAGTGCACTAAGGACAGATGGTATGGTGCACAGATGGAATGCACAAAGCAATGGCATAACGACACGTGGCATACTCTGCTGACATGTTGCGCGTGTTTTGTTTTCCTCACATGCGGTGCGACGTGATTCATCAATATTATTTATTGAATAAAAAAAATAAATATTAAGTAAAAAAGTGCACTAAGGACTCTATTTTCATAGAGTCATCAATAACACATAATATTATGATAAATTTTATAATCTACCATCAAATTTTCATACTTTATACAAATTTAAGGCAAAACTTTTAATTTGTCAAAAACTACCATTAACATATATAAATTTTACAAACTTACAACTATATTTAATTATGTGACATGATTAATGTTTTTTTGCATGTGAAATAAGCCATGTCAATTTTAACACGCAAAAACCCCAATTTTCTTATGCTTAAACCCTAACCATGCTTGAAACTCTACCATAATGGGAAAAAAATGGAGTAATATTAATGCACGATTGTCTTGGTTGCATTCATTAGGGCATCAATTGTAATATTTTCAAGTGAGTTAAAGAAAAAATCTATCAAAGATATCGATGAAAAAAGGATACTTCTAATGCCTTTAATTAATCTCATATTAATTCAACAATTTTTACTGTTATTCATAATTCATTTGAGTATCCCTGTGCAAGGATGGGTTCTACTTATTTTGTATTGAAGACCCTAAATGAAGATATTAATGTTTGCTTCCTCGAGGTCGATGGGCAAGATCCTCATGAGAACTTAGGACTCCATTTAGGGTCCTCGACAAGGTATGTACAGGTTGCATCAATATTGTGTTTGTAACACTTTATAAATTTAAATTTCTATAAAATGTTATAAACACAATATTTGTAATTTAACTTATATATATATGTATTGTATATAAATTATTATTTTTAATAAATTTAATTCTCAAATAATTAATTAGTATTTATTTTTTTGCATTATTTAAACTTTGTTAAACAAATTTTAAATTTTTTCTGTTATTATGTCATCGAATACATGTTCGTATAATAAAAAATAAGTAAAATATGTAAAACAAATAATACATAATTTAAATTCGATGAACCGATTTTAAATTTTAAATGAGTTAATAACCGATTTTAATGCTCAATTTTGACGTTGTGTTTGGTGATAGTCTTTCACAATTTAAAATTTTAATGTTAAATTTGTTTATTCTCTTGTATTAAGCCTAAAATTTACATTCTTATACCTTAATGATTATGTCTTCATATATATATATATAAGTATATTAGAATGAAAGCATGGATTTTATTAAATGGAAAATTGCTTTTTACTTATATTTTTTCTATGTAACTTAACTCTTGTTTTATTTATATAATGTTTTATGTATTATTATTCAAAATTATTTATTTTAAATTAGATAGTTAGAAATAAAATTAATTTTGATCTTTCAATAACTTTTGAGTCAAGAATTACAAAGTACACATGTTTGTATACATATTTTTCAATTCAAATATACATATTTTTTAATATCATGAAAAAAATTAAATTTTATTTGTAAATTTATTTATGTAGTGGTAAAAAAATTAATATATTTATAAATATGAAAGAATTAATAGTTAATTGTAACTAAAAATTTATTTATATCATGTAAGATTAAATTGATATTTTAAATAATAGTTTGAATTATCACCTATATTTAAAAGTAATATTATTTTTCTATGTTGCAAATTTTTTCCCCTTCGACTCCCACGTATAAAACTAGGTGGTAAGTAATATGACATGATACTCATAGGATAAAGCTAGGTGGTAACTTGTAATACTTGTAATACGACATGGTAAGATGACTAAACATGTTATAAATATTGAAAATTAATATAACTTTGTTTAATAATGGATCAAACACAAACGATTTTAATAAAACTCATTCAACTAATAATTTATTATTGTTTGACATGTTAACTCGACACAAATATCACATAAATACATCTTGAATGAATTTAATTAGTTTTTTCAACTAAAAATAATGTATTTTGTTTTATTTATTCAACTTTTTTGATTGACGACTTATGAGTTAAACAAGAAATATGATGGATTAGTATAATCTATTATTAAGTGTGATTCACGTCCATTTTTGAAATGGGTCATAAGATCGACAAGAATGAACTACCATCCCAAACAAACACCTCCACACCCATCTATAAAAAACAAAACTAAACCCATTTCCCCATGCTAACAATAAATTCCACTATTCAAATCAAAATAATAACAATATTATTATTATTATCATTTAATTCAATATAATTTTTTTACCTAGCCCATTGTATCTTCATTGAGCCAAATGCGATAAAGAAATAAAGTTGTCATTTAAAAAATGAGAAATAATAAAGAAAAAACAAGCCAAAAATAAAAGTAAAGGTAATGGTGACCTTATTGGTCGTTGCTTTACTATTGGATACTAAACATTCTTAATCAATCGAGAAAAGTGTTGTTTGATGGACATTCATACCTCAATCGATATAGCTCATCATCAATCTATCGAGTATCAAAAGCCCAAAAAAAATTAAAAGACTCCCCCTAAGTCCTATATTAACATAAAAAAAATTAAATAAACATGTATAATCATGAAATCAAACATCAAAATACCCTATATATATATATAATCCACTCAAATAATAATTTTGAATTAAATTTTATTATTCAATAAAATTAAATTATTTATTGTATTCTAGAGTATTCCAAAAAAGCACACAAACATTTTTCAACACACATGTTAAATATCAACAATTATTCAAAGTATGAAAAATAATATAACTATAATGGTATGCCAATTTGTTACGAATGATTTAGAGAAGAAAGCATCATAAATGATTAAATAATGGCAATTGAATTCAGACTTTCAAAACATTAAACTTTACTAAATAAGAGAAAGTTTAGTAATTTTTTTATATCCCCCTTTTGTATTATTTTTTGTATGGAGGATTGGTTATTTATTTATTTTTTGCATAACTATTTATAGCTATTTTTTATGCATATATGCTTTTGTATTTTCCTTATCTTTTTTTCTAAGAAAATATGCACGAGTCAAAAACCTAGTATGATGACTTTCAAACTAGTTATGAGGCAGTTTTCTCCTCTCATTGTAATAGCTTCACACATCACAGTAGATAGTCATCTAAAAATTAGGTATCTCTCTTAGCATTATTTTATAAAGTGAAAGAGAGAGCTCAAACACAATTCTAATAGTCAAAGTTATTTAAGTCCCTAAATGTACACATACTCAATCATAAATTTCAACCATGGCATATAATTGTGTCTTGTGAGTATGTGAGTGAGTTATTATTAACATCAATCACAAGATGTATGAAAATATAAATGCATAGAACAAGATACTCAATTACACAATGAATTATCGATCGAGTTAAAAATTGTTTTTTGTGATTCTAAATGATATATATTGCTTATATCAATGTTAAAATAATACTACATCCTTGAGTGATTTTTTTAAATAAAATAAAAATTAAGAACTAAACAAGAAAACTAAGATTAACAAAATAAAATTAAAAACAAGCAATCAAGCTAACATGTTCACCTAGAATCAATCAAGGATAGAATAATAATTTCTAGGTAAAAGAGAATGACGAGTAGTTGACTGAAAAAAAAATCTTTTCTAGTCTAAACTTTCTTTAATTTTGGTTTCGTTATATTTTTTGGGTTTGGATTCAATTGGCTCAAATAAGTTTTTGGATTTATCCTTATTTTGACCTTTGCTTTTCTTTTTATCCTTGATAGAGATTTGGTATTCATGTATGGATGATGCAAATTAATTATAAAATATTGTGCATAAAAAGTATTGTTAAAATATGGATATATCATAAGATTTACTATTACCTTTTCTACCACAATAATGACAAATAAGCACAGATTTAACAAATATTTCAATCACAAGTATAAGTGTTCTTTGTTCATAATAAATAACAATAGGAGTAGTGCTAGAAGACCTTACCACATTAATCTTTGATATTGAAGTTGTATTTGTATCCTATGAGGAAGAAAAATTAGTGGGTTTTACAAACTTAGTTTTTTTCCATAGTTATGAGCTTTGTTTAATCTTTCAGCTTCAATTGTTAATCTTTTCACAACTTCCTTGAATTGTTCAAGTTTCTACATCAAATTTTTGTTTTCTTATTCTAAACCTAGAAGATTTGAATTCAAAATATTAGAATATTTAGACAAATCAAGATTATATTTATCCAATACTGACAAATTTATTTCATAAGATTTTAATTTTTCATTAAGTTCAATTTCTTCAACAAGCATTTTATCTTTATCGTTTTTGCATATTATAATCTCTCTAAACACTTTATTAATATTGGTGATATTAAGTAAGAATTCAGTGCCACTTCTCTCATTGTTTGAATCAATATCAGACTTACTAGAATACTCACCATTTTTTGTAGTAGATGCTAGGAAATTAGTGTCGTTGTTTATTGGTTCAACTGAATTTTCGTTATCATTTTCAGAGTAATTAAGTATGGTATTAAAGTATCTCTCATATTGCTCTTCTTATTTGCATAGTTAGTAGCAAAATGACCAAAATTGATACATTCAAAGCATTGAGTTCCAGTGGGGTTAGGTTTCTTACCATCAGAAATCACATATTTGAGTTCTCTCATATTCTAATCTTTTTGATGATTTGGTTGACATTTATTTTGAGGATTCTTTCTATTGAAGATTATGTTCAGTCTTCTAGTCTAGAGTGCTAATTCTACATCTTCATTGTCATATTCTTCAATCATAACAGTTTTAAAAGTAATACCTTTATTTTTCGTGGGAGGACAAAATTTCATCTCAAAAGTTTGAAGTAATGTAACAAGTTTTTCTATTTTGATATTAATAATGTCCTTGTCTTCATCGATGAAAGTGACCTTTGGATGGAAGCGATCTGATAATGAGTAGAGAATTTTTTGAACTATCCTAAAATTATCAATTTTCTTTACAAGATTGGTATATGTGTTAGTAATGTCATATAATCTATCATAGAATTTAGAAAAAGTCTCATCTTTTTTCATTTTAATATTCTCAAATTGAGCACTGATCAAACAAAGTTTTGTTCATTTGACTTATGAGGTATCCTCATAAACAACCTTTAAAAAATCCCAAAAACATGCTCAATAGTTTCAACATAAGAAATACGACGAAACTTATCAACACACACAACAATTAAAATAACATTAGTACCATTTTTATTCCAGTTACTATCAATTTTATCTTTAGTGGTCCAGTCTTTCTTAGGTTTAGGAGTAACAATATTATCTTTGGTAATCATATATAATTTCCAACCATAAAACACATAGTTCCAAACACTTTCATCCATACACCGTAGAAAGACTCTCATATGAGCCTTCCAATATGAATAACTAGGCCTAACAAAGTAGGGTGCATGGGTTGTAGACTCATGCACATGTTATAGATCTAATTATCTCATTAGTGGAATACCAGGGAAGTATGACAAATTAAAAATTCACAGAACAGTTAGACATGTAATCGAGTTAAAATAAATTAATGCGAAAAATAAATATCAACACAAAAGATCTTTAGGTGGAAACAACCTTGGCCATCGATCTACTAGACCACCTAACTATCCACTATAAAAAATAAGTATCTAGTTACAAGGCTAAGACTCAGACTACCCACCTAGGTAATGCTCCCAACTAACCTATTTACATGCCATTGTTGTGATCATAGTCTTTATAAGAAAGGTGTTTGGATCCAAAACATCGTTCCAAAAAACTCGAGTTCCATGAGTTAATCAAACCCACACCATTGCTACTTGAAAAGTTGGCATATAAATACAAGGGCAAGTATGTATCCTAGAGAAAATTCAATAATAAACAACCTTAACTAATTGATTTGAATAATATATTAGATAAATAAAAAAACAATTAGCAATTATAATTACACAATAACAAAATTATAATTATAGGCTTGTTAATCTATCAAACACAACCATAAATATTTGATAAATTAACTTAATGAAAAAACCTACTTTGAAACTTTTAGCAAATTAAGAAAGAGAAAATAAAAGATCAAGAAAATAAGTACAATTAAGCTCCTATGTGGTTAGTTTCAATTGTGTGCTTAGGTTATATTTATAGAATATTTTGAAACACTTTAGTTCAAAGTAAAATTATCATCTTATTTATAAAATTAGCTAAATAAGTTTCAAGGAATAAGGATAATATAGTAAAACGCCAATCTAATTCGTATTAGAAGTAGGTTTTAAAATCAAATCCATGGTTGCTCAATCGATTGAGCACTCAATTGATCTAATAAGTGCTCGATTAATCAAGTACATAGTTCAATCGATCGAACGTCTTCTAAATCGATACAATGTATCAATTAATTCTAAAAAAATAGATCGATCTAGTCATTAATCTCGATCGATCTAGTGCTTGATCGATTGAGTATTAGTTCCCAAATCAATCTAGTTATATAAATAATTAATTCATTAGGTAATATAGTTTGATCGATCAAGTAGTCTATTTTTATATTGTTCCTATATGTCTAATAAGCAATCTAACGTGCCTAGGAATAGAGACATACCTGAGATGTGATAGATGGGGTTCATTGGTTTCTTCCACTTGAAAAATATTCTTCTAAGACACACCTAGAACTAAAATTACAATTGTATATTTTGTTCATAAATATCGCCAACACTTACATAAACCTTACACAACCTAAAGAAAAATTGTATTTAAACACTTTTCTTTTCTTTTATTTTTTAAAATTAAGAATTTTGAAATTATAATAATTACTACTATATACTTATTAAATTTAAATCATCAGCCCGTACATTTGCACGAGTCCAAAACTAGTAGGTATATACACTAGTAACTAGTGATTGGTAATGTAACTACTTCGATTAAGGATGGACATAAATATTAAAAAACTGATCAAAACGATCGTATTGAACATGAATTGAATATTCGGGGTCATTTTTGGTGGTCCAATGGGTTTGATTAAGTCCTTTTTTAAAAAAACCAAATAAATTAGTTCAATTTATATTTTTTATAGGACAAAACCTATATAAACCAAATCGAACCTTTTCTTTGAAAAATATTAATATTAGTTATATATAATTTAAGGAATAAACCATACGGTAATGTAGACTTTTAACTTTTTGGTTGCAAGTTAACTAAGTTTACATACTATGTATGTTTACCTTTGGTGGAATACTTGAATTTGATTATTTTACTCAAATGAGAGTGTTTAAATTTTTCTTAAATAACAGTATGATAATTGATATAGGTTCAAATTGAACTAACCAATCGACCAAGTATGTTGGTTTTCGGTTTCATTTTTTTTATGCATAGATTAATTTTGGTTTCTTAAATTTTCTAAGTGACTAGATCGATTTGGTTAGCTTTTCGGACCAAAAAAGACCTAAATTTCTATAGCTACACAACATATGGTTGGAGTTAGTTACAACACTACTACAAAATATGGCATTTAAGTTGATATGTAAAGTCGGCTTTTGAAGAAAACTAACTTATAATGAATTTAAAATTAGTTTGGTGAAAAACCAATGCTACGTATAACATCGATTGATGTGTTAAACCGACATTACATGAGGACGTAGCATCGGTTTTACGTGTCAACCGACGCTACACACGTGGATAGTGTTGGTTGACACGTATGTAGCGTCGGTTCAACACGTCAACCGACGCTATTCGTAGCATCAGCTACGTGTTGAATCAATGCTACACGTAGGACGTAGCATCAGTCTACGTGATGAACCGACACTATATGTAGCGTCAGATACATATGATAATTCTTATAATGTTTTAATTTCTCTATTCTTGTGTCTCTGAAGTTTGGGATGTGTGTTTCATGGATGTTTATGTACTAATGTATTTAGGGGAATGAATTGTTATATGGACTAGCTGTATTTTTGCCAAACTCCATCTCATCTCGATCTCTTGCTTAGTTTCCTTGTTACTATGCTGGTGATTCTAAGCAAACTAAGCTTTTTCTTCTTGAAATAAAATGAAAATATCACAAAATTCATGACAAAAGAGACATCGTTTTATTTGTAATTTAAGTTATATATATATATATATGTATGTATCGTATATAAATTATTTTTTTGTAATAAATTTAATTCTTAAATAATTAATTATATTTAATTTTTCAATTATTTGTATTATTTAAAATTTGTTAAATAAATTTTATTTTTTTGTCATTATATGATCGAATACAAGTTCTTAGTAATGTAGAAAAAACAAAAATATATAAAAATAATAATAATTTAAAGTCATTTCACGAGTTGTGAAGAAAAAACATGCCAAATACCACAATGGCTTAAAATACTCGATGTCTAGTATGGTTTACAATATTCTAATAATAAGATTAATTTTTCCTTATTTTATGTGTAAATTACATTGATAAAAAAACTTATTGTTTAATAATTAAGGCATAAATTTTTTAGGTATAAACAACTTAGGTCACACTAATGACCTAACGCTACTACAAAAGTTGGTATTTAAGTTGAGATTTAAAGTCAATTGTTTGGGTAAAATTGACTTATAATGAATTTAAAGTCAGTTCGCTGAAAAACCAACTTAAAATATGTAAATTGTAGTATCGATTAACGTGTTGAACCGATGATACACGTAGGACGTAGCGTCGGTTCTATGTGTCAACGTATGATACTACACACGTGGATAACATCAGTTAACATGTATGATTGATGTTACGTCCTGCATGTGTATAAATGTTATGTGTTATTTTGTATATTACGTGTTATTATTTATGTGTATAAATATTTGTTTTAATAAATAAAAGAGATTTGTTTGTTTGCTCATTGTATTTATATTTATATTTATATTTATGAGATTTCTAAATAATTTATAGTTATTATGAGGAGAATGTGTATCTCATTTGATTGATATGTCTATATATATAGAGATTTAGAATGCTCATTGTATAGATCTTTTCAATATCTTTTCTTGATTATAAAATATCTTGGTGGTTATAATGAAATTAAATTGAAATTGAAATTATTCTATTATAATAAAAGGGGAATATGTTAATAAGAATAATTATTAATTTATCAAGTTGTGTATTGTTAGTATACTGGTAAATTACTAAGGTCGATATTATAATTTGTTAAAATGAGTGTGTAAGGTTGTTAAATTGAGTTCAATTATTTTTGATATTATAATTTATTAAAATTTAATTATTTTTGAGAAAATTAAATTAAGGATAATATATTAACAAAGGAGAGAGACAAAAGTGTATTGTTTTATGTGAATAACATTTAAAAAGTCTCAAGTAATTAATTAATATTTAATTTTTCAATTATTTGTATGATTTAAACTTTATTAAAAAAAATTGATTTTCTGCTATTATGTGATCGAATACAGGTTCTAAGTATAGTAAAAAATAAGTAAAATATGTAAAAAAAATAAATACAGAATTTTAAATCGGTTAATAACCAACTTTAATGCTTAATTTTAGTGTAGTGTAAAAAGAACACTACCAATCCAGACAACCTAACTATCTACTATAAAAAATCAGTAGAACTACCTACCTAGATAATGACCCAAGTAACATATTTAGAAGCCGATGCTTTTATCATAGTCTTTACAAGAAATGTGTTTAGATCTGTACCAACATTCTAACAAACTCAAGTCTCACAAGTTAATTGGACATGCACCATTGTCACCTGAAAAGTGAGCACAAATATACAAGTGTAAGTGTGTGTACTAGAGCAAATTCAATAATAAATTACCCTAACTAATTAATTTAAACAATATATAAGATAAATAAAAAATTATTAGTAACTTTAGAGTAATCAGTTAAAAGCACAATAACACAATTATAATTACAAGCTTATTAATCCATCAAACACAACCACACATATTTGATAAATTAACTTAATGAAAAAGTTTACTTAGAAACTTTTAGCAAATTAAGAGAGAGAAAATAAAAGATGAAAAGAATAAGTACAATTACGCTCTTGTGTGCTTAAGTTTATATTTATAGAATATTTTGAAACACTTTAGTTCAAAATAAAATTACCATCTTATCCATAAAATCAACTAAATGAGTTTCAAGGAATAAAGATAATATAGAAATAGATTTTAAAATTAAAACCTTGACAGCTCGATCAATTTAACAAGTACTTGATATATTGAGTATAGAATTTGATCGAGTACATAATTCGATTGCTCAAATGTCTTCTTGATCGATCTAATGTATCAATTAATGCTAAAAAAATAGATTGATTTAGTCATTAATTTTGATCGATCTAGTGTTTGATCGATCGAGTATTAATTCCTCAATTGATCTAGTCATATAAATAATTATTTCCACATATAATGTGGCTCAATCGATTTAGTCATTACTCACTTGATCAAGTAACTTATTTTCTTATTATTCTTATGTATTTAATATGCAATCTAACGTTCATAAGAATAGAAGTATACTTAAGATGTGATAGATGAGGCTCGATAATTTATTCAACTTGAAAAATATTATTCTAAACATACCTAAAAATAAAAATAAAAATTATATATTTTGTTTACGAACATCGTTAAAACTCACATAAATCTTAAACAATCTAGAGAAAAATGATAAGTAAACACTTATTTTATTTTATTTTTTAAAATAAAAAATTTTAAAATTATTATTATTATTATTGATAGATTAATATTATTATATATTTTTCTAATTTAAATCAACAATGCATGTATGTTCATGGGTATAAAACTAATAATTATGCTAACATGTAAAAATTCAAGTTAAAGAAATTAAGTTGTCATATTACTTTGTAAGTTCAACATGCGAAAGCGATAAGTATCTGGTGCAAGAGCTTTTTACACAAAGATCATATTATTATATTATGGTTACCATAATAATTTTGGGAAAAATTACTACCAAATTTTCCGAGGATTATAAAAATTATAAAAGCACTCGTCAACAATAACCTCTCAACAATTATTGTTTTCTTGTAATTGTTGAAAATTGTTATAAAGCTCCTTAATTTAAGGAGCAAATTAAGAAGAAAAACATGGTGCAATTCATGGAGCAAAACATGGTGCAATTCATGGAGCAAAACAAGGAGCTTAATTCAATGAGCAATTTAAGGAACCATTAATTTAAGGAGTAATTCAAGGAGTGAATTTTCCTATAAATAGATGTGTGATTGTAATGAATTAATCATTCAAAATTGTTCATTCCAATTGAGAGAAAAGCTTATAGAGAAAAGCTTTTGTGAGAGAAAATTGAGAGTAATTTTCTTGGGTGTAATTGGGTTGTGAGTTGTGAGTGTTGTAAACACCTTGTGTAATTTCTCTCCTTTCAGTAAAAAGATCTACATCAGGTCCGAAGACGTAAGCAAGATTGGCCGAACTTCGTTATCAAATTTGTGTGTTATTTTTCTATTCTTGCTTTCTCATAAATCCGACTTATCGAGAATTTGCGTTATTTCCAAACAGTAATAATATTTTTATTAAAATTTCTTTAACTTTTATTGATTTTTTTAACATTCTACAAAAAAAATAAGAAATAATAACAAAAATAATGTAATGATTATTTCTCAAAACTATAAAGTTTTAGTTTATTTTAAAGAATTCAATTTTATTTAATTTACACTGATATAAGTAATAATCAAAAAAAGAATTATGTGCATTTTTCAATTAAAATATTATATTTTTTTTCGTATTTGAATTTTTTTTCCTGTGATTGCATTCTCAGTTTTTATTTTTTGTCATTTTGAAGTAAAAAAAAATTATTTAGAATTTTAAATTTTATTTCTAATTTTATATTTAATAATAATAATAATAATAATAGATATAATAACATATTTATATTAAATTTATTCCTATTATTATTACCATTTTAATTTTACTAACAAAGCATAACCTCAATTAAATATATTTCTAAATAACATATTTTTATTTATTTAAATAACATAATCAAGTAAGATTTAAGATTATATTTAATCAATATTAATATGATATTTAATTTGATTATTAATATGAAATGAAGTATAAATTATTCTAACAATAATAAGAATGTTTATTTTTCTGTATATTATACCCTATGACAAGAGTGCTCATTAAAAATAAATAAAAATTAATTTTTATTTTTTATTCAAATAATTTTATAAATTTTATTTTAATATTTATTATTATTTTAATCTTACTTCTCAAATAAACATTAATAATATACTTTTGTATTCTGTATTTGTGTGTTGACATTTTGTGTACCAAACATATATTTGTTTATTTTTACTTAGTGATTTATGTTTCTTTATGTAAGGTTCTTACTACAGATTAATAATATACACACAAATATAGTTAAGTATATTTTATATACCAATTTGTTTATACACATTATTGGTTGATTTTTATATGTGAGTATGTTTATACATTAACAATGTATTTATTGAATTTACTCAAAAAAATTTAAAAACAAAAAGTGTGATTTTTTAACACCTCATCACCATTTTTGAAGAGGTTGTTGACGAGGTGACAAGTGAGGTGAATAGTCATGTGCTAAGATGGAGTCCTTTAAGGGGTTTTTATCTCCTTATTTTTGTTATGTATTTAATCGTGTACTCTTTATAATAATATTTTTATTCTTATTATGTTTACATAATGAAATTTTTTACATTTAATAGTTAACTTTATTATATTTTAATTAAGAAAAAAAGCAAAATATAACAAAATTAAAATAGAAAAAAAGAAAAGGAAAAAGTAAGAGTAGTAGTAGTAAATATCATAATATTTATAAAATTGTATCATAACAAGATTCATTAAATTTTTAATAATGATTCATCTATTGATGAGATTCACCACTATTTTATTTTAAGTTACAAATTTGGTAAATTTTGTCCAAAAAATATTATACTCTTTAAGAATAGTTCATAGAAAATTTTGTTTTCTTTAATGAAACCCAAATAATTTATTTATAATGATAACAAATTTATGAATAAACCTATAAAAATATTATAGAATTATTATATTTATTTTATTAATATCATTGAATTGTTTTTGTCTCATTTATAGTGCATTTATTTCATGTATATCATTTATATAGTTTATGTCTAACAAAATGGTATATTTAAAATAAATTTATTATTCAAATTGTTTTAAATTTAATATTTAATTATTTAAATTGTTTAAATTTACTATTTATATGTGATATCGTTAGATAAGTATTAATATAATGATATAAAGGAAATAAATATAATAATTAGATAGTATAAATAAGATAATAAATAATTTGATGATATGAATAAAAAATATAATAATATGATATTATTTTTATAACTTTAACTTAAGTTTGTTAAAAAAAGGTGTAAATTAACAAGAAAGGAGAAAAAAGAAGAAGAAAAAGAATACAAAATTGGTAAAGGGAAAAAAAAACCACACCAATAATGAAGAAGAAGTACAGGGAATCATTGGATATTTGGAGAAGAAAGAGGAATTGTTTTCTTAATATTTTATTATTAATTAAATTATAATATCTCTACATTTTTTATTAAATATTTATTTTTAATTTTTTTAATAATTTAAAATTTTATTAATTTAAAATATCATCTAATCACATATTTTTGCTATAGATTTTATTAATTTTCTTTGGCACTTGGGTTATTCTTAATCTTCTTGTAATTTTCATCGTCATAGTTCATACTACTTTTAACATAAAGTCAGTGGAGTCCATTTGTGGTTTAGCTGGTATGCAGGGCGGAGTTGGGGAAAAATATTTGAAGGGGTTGAATTTTTTTTATGTTGTATTATTATATAAAACTTATAATATTTTATAAAATTATCAAAGTAAATAATAGATAAAATGCAATAAATTTCATAAATAAATATATTAAATTAACTAATTAATTATATTATTAAAAATAAAAATAAAATAAATATATTAAGTATAAATTAAAAGATATAAAAATTAGAGAATAATATTGAAATATTAAGAAACTAAAGTATATAATCATGAAATATAAGTTTAAACTTTTCATGATATATTATAACGTGAATTTAGAACTGTGATTTAACACGTTATAATCTATAATAAAAATTATATAAAATAAATAAATAAATAAAATGATAAATTATATTAAAATCATATATATATTGAATAAATTAATGAATTAAAGTTAATATAATATATAGTTAAAATATAACTTTTGATACATACAATAATATAAGAAATAAAGAAAAGATTTTCACATAATATATATTTACTATAAATAAAATATCTATATATATTATTAATTTTTATATTAATTATGTTTTATGTGTACAGATAATTTATAAAAATAATCAAAATATTTAATTTATTATAATTATGTTTACAAAGTATGAATACTGATAAAAAAACATATCCAACAAAGTATATTTTTGAAGTTATAATTATATTTACAACATATGCATAATAATACAATTATATCTAAAATTAAACATATTTTTATCATTATCTATTAATTGTAGATATAATTATAAAAAAATAAATATTTTATAAATTTTTTAAATTACTTTATAGGTTTTCATATAAAATCTAATTAACACATAATTTTTATACAAATTTCAAACGGACTAAGTCTCACGTAGCTCTCAAAAAGTTTCATCCTATTATTATAAATTCAAATCCAAATCTCATCTTATAATTTTTTTATTTAATTAAAAATTGAGAGTTAAGTTTTTATTTTTATTTTATAAGTGATAGTTAAATTTGTTTCTGTTGAAATGTTGAAAAAAGCATATGATGTGGAAGGAGATAAATGGTTTGAATCTTGATGGTTTATGACTTTTATGTCAAAATAAACTTAATCACACTATTAATTTTATTAATATTAAATGAATAATCTTATAATTATTAATATTAGATAAATAATTTTATAATTATTAACTTAAGGTAGGTAATATTATCTTTAATCTTAACTTTAATATTATCTCTAATCGAGGTTTTATAGAACGGTAAAAAAAGAAGAAAGTTATAGCAATAATTTATCCCTCATGGACAACATAGCTTCACAGTTCACTCAATCTTGTAAACTTTTAAACTAATCCTCAGAACCCCAACCTTGTTTCTTTTCCCAATTTACCCTCTCTCTCTCTCTCTCATCAATCAGTCTTCAAATTCATTTCACCAAAAAACAAAAGCCCATAATTTTATGGTCTAAAATAATATTAAAGATTCCACCTTCAATAAATTCTGATCGAAACCCAGATCACAGAAACAAAGAGAAAGCACACATAGAGAGAAAAAAGATAGAGCGGCGCATGAGAGAAGATTTAGAAGACCCATCAACCCAAATGTCGGAAGACGACGATAGATGTCAACAGTTGGATCTCGGCGGAAGCTCAACTGAGTCCGGCAATAAAACCCGAAACTGTCACGGCTTATCCGGGTCTGGGTCTGGGTCTGGGTCTGGTTCGAGCATCGTCGAGTTCCCATCTCCATACCCAGACCAGGTCCTCGAGAACGTCCTCGAGAACGTGCTCTGTTTTCTCACTTGCCGGCGAGATCGTAGCGCCGCCTCATTGGTCTGCAAGTGTTGGTATCGTGTAGAGGCACTCACTCGATCTGAGGTATTCATCGGCAACTGCTATGCCGTCTCCCCCCGACGAGTTACTGCTCGATTCCCTCGTGTTCGGTCTGTGACAATAAAAGGTAAGCCCCGGTTTTCCGATTTTAGCCTCATGCCAGCCAAATGGGGTGCGTATTTCACTCCCTGGGTCTCGACTATGGCTACCGCTTACCCTTGGCTTGAGAAGGTTCACCTGAAACGTATGACTGTTAAAGATGGTGATCTGGAAACCATCACTGAGTCTTTTCCTAGGTTTAAGGAGCTTGTGCTTGTTTGCTGTGAAGGGTTTAGCACCAGTGGCCTGGCTGTGCTTGTGACCATGTGTAGGTATGTGATGTCTTATGTGGGTTCTTTTGATTTTTATTGGAATCATATGTTTTTTAGTTTGCAATGGATATTAGATCTCTATATTGAAGCAACGGGTACTGATTTGTTGTTGTTGGATGATGAAAAAGGCCCAAGATTTTCTTTTTCTGATATAATGAATGTGTCACCGGAAAGGTTCTGGTACAGCTTCATGTAGTTTATAGTTTTAATGTCTGCTCTGAATTTCGGGAAAAAAGTGTGTGAATTTTGTTTTTGCTAAACTAAGTATGCGAATCTCCTGAGCTGTGTTTTCTAGATTTTGCTATAAGTTGTGCTTTAAGATTAGAGTGGGTATCCCAATCATGGCTTGTCGTTACGAAGATTATATTATGTATTGCAGAGAACTTAGAGTGCTTGAGCTGATTGACACTGAGGTTGCTGATGATGAAGTGGATTGGTTATCTTGTTTTCCGGAGGGCCAAACCTGTCTTGAATCTTTGATTTTTGATTGTGTGGATCACTTTGTAAATTTTGAGGCTTTGGAGAGGCTGGTGGCTAGGTCCCCTTTGAGAAAACTTAGATTGAACCGCCATGTTTCAATTGGCCAGCTGTACCGGCTGATGGTTCGAGCTCCTAAGCTCACACACCTTGGAACAGGCTCATTCAGCTCATCAGAGGACCTCATTTCTGGTGAACAGGATCTGGATTATGGCTCTGCTTTTTCTGCTTGCAAATCCTTGGTCTGCCTATCTGGGTTTAGAGAGATTGAGCCAGATTACTTGCCTGCAATCTACCCTGTCTCTTCCAATCTCACCTCTTTGAATTTCAGTTATGCTAATATCAATGCAGAGCAACTGAAACCGGTCATACATCATTGCCACAAGCTTCATACTTTCTGGGTATGTGCACTTTTTGCATGCATTTTCTTATATTGTGAAGAGATTTGGCTTTTTAGAGGCGTAATTTTGTTTTCTGCATACAGGTGCTTGATTCAGTAGGCGATGAGGGGCTTCAGGCAGTTGCTGCAACTTGTAAGGAACTCCGTGAGCTTCGGGTTTTCCCTGTTGATCCTCAGGAAGATATTGAAGGCCCTGTCTCTGATGTTGGTCTCCAAGCGATTTCTGAAGGCTGTAGGAAACTGCAATCTATTTTGTATTTTTGCACGAGAATGACAAACACAGCGGTTATAGCCATGTCGAAGAAATGCCCTGATCTGGTTGTATTTCGTCTCTGTATAATGGGGATACACCAGCCTGACCATGTGACTGGCCAACCTATGGATGAAGGGTTTGGAGCTATTGTTAGGAACTGTAAGAAGCTCACCCGGCTTGCTGTATCAGGTTTACTGACTGACCAAGCTTTCAATTATATAGGAAAATATGGAAAATTGATCCGGACGCTCTCTGTTGCTTTTGCTGGAGACAGTGACATGGCGCTGAAATATGTACTAGAGGGATGTGCTAGACTGCAGAAGCTTGAGATCAGAGATTGTCCATTTGGAGATACAGCATTGCGGTCCGGCTTGCAGCATTATTACAACATGAGATTTCTCTGGATGTCCAAGTGTAGTTTAACTGAAGAAGGTTGTAGGGAGATAGCTCGAGCAATGCCCGGGCTTGTAGTGGAAATTATGACGGTTGGAGAGGAGACAGACCCCAGTGAGTATGTGGATACATTGTACATGTATCGATCTCTTGAAGGGCCAAGGGATGATACTCCGGATGTTGTTCATATCCTGTAGAATTTGTTTGAAAGTTGTCACAAGGATGTTATTCATATCCTGTAGAATTTGCTTAAAAGTTGTCACAAGTTTTAACGTGTTGGTTATGAAGCTGGCAGAGTGACTCCTTTTCATTTTGCATGAACGTTAAATACTGTGGGTCAATTTATACACAGCCCGCAAGTGGTTACTACATTCATTGTTAAAAAAAGTGATGTGAATCGATTGATTAAGGAACCCTGTAGACGACCACTTTTCTGTGGTTCCAGGGGCTCGGAAATAAGAGATTAGATGGGTCGGTGATATACATGTTCTCGGATCACATCCTTGGTTGTACTTGTACCTGTAGTCCAAGTTTGATTTTTGCTTTCATAGTCATTTAATCAGAAACAAAGTTACCACATCTGAGAAGTAAGGGTCGTCATCAAAAAGCATCAAAATAGGTATGCAAGGCAGAGAGTCAGTCCAATAAGGATGGCTGGGAAGGGTGGAGGTAGAGATGTAGAAGCAAGCATCTGTGCCACTTTTAAAATGGAAGAACTTAGTTTCAGTTATTTGTCTTTCCAATTGTTTGTGTTTGTTTTTTTTTGGTTTAGACGTTGGTGTAGTAACTGACTGTTGAATTTATCACAATTGTTGTTAGCGAAATATGAGATGAGTAATAAATGCCAAAATATGCATGGAGGAGGTCATATGCCAAATTACGATACTTTATTTGCTTTGTAATTTTCTGAATGACCAATGAGTCAAATATTTGATAGTGAGGTTTCATTATTATATGGTGGCATTGAACTTCCTTCTTTATCAGTTTTCATGTAAGAAATTTCACAGGTACTTTGGAGGAGCCTGATTAGGTGGTAAATATGGTTGTTCTTAGTTGGTGGCAAAGTTGAAAATGGATTTTGGACTACTGAACTAACTGCATTATTGAATTTGTTCTGATTTGTGTATCGTTGGTAGTGGGACCTTTTATTTGATGATTTGTCATATCCCCTGCGATTGCGTTATAAAGCAGCCAGTATAGTCCAATCTCCAATCCATCGGAGGGTTCTCTCTCTCATAAATTTATTAATATTATTTTGCAACTCTCTCTCTCTCTCTCTCTCTCTCTCTCTCTCTCTCTCTCTCTCTCTCTTAAGTATTTTTTATTATTTTGCAACTCTCTCTCTCTTATAATTTAAAGGGAAGTGAAATCCATCTGACTTGTTTGTTGGTATTATAATCTGGCAAGAAGTTAAAGGGCAAACATATAATCAAGGTGGGATCTGACTGTACGTGATGGGAGGCTTAATCTGATATATAATTTATTTTTTTATATTTTAAAAATAATAAAAAAGATATTTTTAATTTGGGTTGAAATAAAGGATAAATACACATAATTTTAAAATAATGTACTCGAAGAAAAATATACTAATTACGAACCTCCTCCACTCGATTTCTTAGTCCGGCCATTTCAAAAGCTGAAACGAGTCACTGAGTTCCCCCCAATGGGCAATGACAAACTCTGGTCATGTCAATAATATCTCTCTCTCTCTCTCTCTCTCTTATCTCTCATTAATCATGAAATAATAAGGGTCAGTTGGAATAGCATTTCTATCTTCAAGGACACTCAGTTTGTTTTAAAGGATAAGAAAGAGGATGCTTTCCATATAAAAAAGTTTCAAACAGCATTGAGTTCCTATGGTACTTGCTTATCTTTGCTTTATCCGTATTGCTTATGGTGGGAACAGTAACCTACCTGATCAAAACCACACAAAGTTTACTACTTTTTCTTTTTTACCATTTTTTTTTATGATGTATATATTTTATTTTTACTATCAAAACTGTTTTTACAGGATCCTTTAAACACAAACAAACATATCTTTAATTTATTTTCAGAGTTAAAATAATATCTAGAAATAAATATAATTCACTCTTGTGCCTAGAAATATATTTAAGCTGATAAGAGCCGTTGATCCTTGCTATCTCAATAATATCTTCGTTCCTTTATAAATTTTCTTTTTCGGGGAACCGTTCTTTTTTCTCAAAAAAAAGGTGAGAAACCAAGGGGTGTCAAAAATTATAATAAGTAATGAAATGAGAAAAAAAAGAGATTGATAATGACATTAAGGAACCAGCATGTTGCTTACATCTCAACCATTCAAATAATTATCGTTTATATATATATTATAATTATAATTTATTATTAAATATATTTAATTAACAGATTTATCAATAAATAATATTACGTAATATTATTTATAATTTATAATAAATTTAAATTTTGCAATCCAATGTATCAAACAAAATTTTTTTTTCTTTCTCCTGGGGGCCCTCTCTTACCTACTACTACTACTACTACTACTACTACTACATAAAAGAGTCTTGTTATTTTTCAGCAAATTAAATGGTGCTGAATGAATAACAATTAACAAAATGAAAGACCATTTCATTTGCTTAGCACATGCATTACACTATTTTCTTAAGTACCTAAATATTATTAATAAACATTACATCTTAATAATTGCCTTTTGGATTCATAAAAGCTAAACTTCTTTGAGGGTTTGATTGGAGAAGACTACCCAGCACAAATCTGTCCCACCATCTGATCAATGAGTATGTGGGCCACGTGTATGGGATGGGTCTTTGGATATAATATTTAATAATGTTTTCTTTTTATATATATATATATATTAGTATTATCTGTCATTAAAATATAAGCATGCATTTATTAATGATAATATCTATGTGTTTGAAATATTATTTTGTGGAAAAAGCAAGCAGAGAAAGCTACATACAAAACTACAAACAATAAAACCAAAACTAATATGCTAGTGCCTTTAAGATTCATACTCCTCCGAGTAGTGGGGTAAGGGGAAAAAAATTAAAATTAAAATTAAGAAAAATATTAAATATACTAAATATATGTCACATAGTTTTAAAATTATTTAATTTTTTTAATATAATATTAATAATGTTATATTTTTTAGTGTAAAATTATGTGTTTATCACTGCTAAAAAATAAATAAAAATAAAAATAAATTTATATATTATTAATATTTTTTAAAATAACATGCATGACGATATAGGGAGGAATTCTAATTTTCTTATATTTTCTGGGACAACGTATGCTTTTAAGCACATTTATGGCTGAGCTAAGCACGAGATCAACCACTAATGTAGGTACGAATTAGATTTCTTCGGACAAAGTTTAAAATATATATTTGTGGTCTTTTTTTTTTCAAAAATATTATTCACTATTTCCAGGATAGATCTCACTTTTGTCAAAATAAAATTTTGGTATTCAATATTTAGAAATATGTAGATGAAAGTATTTACTATGAAGATTCACCAGGCGCAATAAGAAATGCAATTGGAAATACAAAAATAATTGAAATTAGGGAAAACCAGAAAAACTTAAAAAGCATTACAATATTTAAATATATCATACAAGCTAGGGGTGTCCATAAAACGGACCGGATAAGATCAAATCGTAAAATCGAATTGGACTGCATCAAATCGAACGGTTTTACTAATCAAACGGTCTGATCTAATTTGTACTAATTTTAAACCGTTCGAACCAGACTGGACCGATCCGGTTTAATAATATATTAAAAATTTTACATTATTTTTCATTAAATTATAAAAAAATCGGACCAAATCGTTTTATAAATCAAAAGGTTCGATCCGGTTTTTATTTCTTAAAACCGTTTCAAACGGTCCGGTCCGATCCGGTCCGAGTAATATAAATGGTCCAATTTAGTTAAAAAAAATTTAGACAAAATCGGACCGGATCGAACTATGAACACCCCTAATAACAACTGTGTTGAAAGTGAGCAAATCTAGAATCATTTTGGTCACGGGAGTGATGTTATTATAATATACTTTATTATCATTCTAATAATAATTTATTAATGATAATTTTATTCAAGTATATTAACTCAAATGTGTAATTAATATAAGAGATAAAATAAAAATATTATATATTTTTATTATAATAATAATAATTATTATTGTAAGAATATCATTACTCTTTTGGATGGAAGGATAAAATAAATATTTATTACATTTTTATCGTGATAATAATAAAAATTATAATAATAATATCATTAATTATCATTTTTAATCAAATCACTTACTTAATATATAATTTTTATATTTAAATAACAAGTAATCTAGTCATCAATGTTGAATAAATAAATCAAATTAAATTATTTTTAGTTATAAGATAATTTAAATAAATTATTACTATAAAATTTAAAATTAATTAATAATTTTTAAAACCAAGTTAAAAAGTAATTAACACAATTACGTATTCATTTAGGTGAAAGTAATTCAATATTTGAAAAAGATAAGTTAGATTCAATAAGTATTAACATTGATATCTTATATTAACCCTTTAAATTGTAAATTAATGGAATATATTTTTAAGAAAAAATATCATAAAAGTCTGTTAGATTAACTTTGTATAATTTTATCTTTTAAGTTATAAATTTTTTTATTTAATATTTTAATTTTAAAAAATAGGTCAATTATGAAAAAAATGCATTATTTTAATATCTTTATAGTAAAATGTTACTTTTAAAAAACAATACTATAATAAAAAATATTAAAATAATATATTTTGTCTATAATTAATCTATTTTTTTAAAGTAATGGAACAAATTGACATAACTTTTAATCTAAAGGACCAAATGACGTTAATGACCTAATGTAAAGGGCTTCTATAACCGCACTCATTATTTTAATTATGGTATTTGTATTTTATAAAAAATGATTGCCTTAGTTGTACTATTTTAGGGTTGGGTACTTCTACATCATTATTATGAAATGAACACTTTTAGTTCCCTAATAATTTAGAAATAGACCATTATAGTCCATCAATTATTTAAAAATAGATTCTTTTAGTTGAAAAAAAGGACTAAAAAAACAATTTTAGGATTACATTTTTTTTTATAATAATAAGAATAAAAATATTACTCTAATAATATAAGAAATAAATTACTTATTTTAAAAAGTTAAATGAATATCATATACCTTCTTAATTTTTCATAGTTCTTAAATTCTATGACATCAATGTTGTGTTGTCCTCATAGAAGTTACGTAGGAGGTATTTTGATAAACTGTGAGCCAAAATAGCTTCAGAAATTGATGATCAATTTATTGATTAAAACTTCTATTTCATTAAAGAAATCAAATCTCAAATGACAATTAATGATAAAAGGTAACTAATGGTGAGTGGTGCGAGCTTTATATAAAGAAAATATAATAATCTCAATACCACCTCACATGTAATGACAAAATAAGATAACAAAATTAAACAACAAAAATTACAAGGTAAAATAGGAAAGAAGAATAAAGAAAAGAAAACAAAAAATAACAATAAGCTTAATTAGAAAACTAATGCTAGTGCTAATACTTCAGTATTAGAATCCTTAGTTTTTTTTTTGAAAAAAATTTAACTATGAATTCTCAACAACCAAAGCATCAAGCCCTAATAGGTAAATATCATACTCATCAAAACAAACTATTTAAAAATTAAACAAAGGTGAACTCTATTTGCAATAAAGATTAAGTGTTTCAAAGGCCCAATTAACATGATTCTTGTTTCAAAATGATGCAAATTTGTATTTGACTTAACCATCATGAATTCCCAAAGAAGGTACACCATGCTCACCAACACCTATACAAATAATATGTATACCACACAACTATATCTACGTGTTAGGGGTGTTTACGGTCCGGTTGGATCCGATTTTGAGTAAAAAAAATTAACCAAATTAGACCAAAACATTTGGCTATTAAAAATGTTGAAGCCAAACGGTTTAGTCTGATTTGGTTAACAGTTTTCAATGATTCGGTTAATAATACATAAATACAATACAACATTTATTACTTTAACTAAAAGAGAAGTAAATACGCTTATATGAGAGCACTTCCTTGATTGAATTCAATCATATCAAAGAATTAAATTTTATCCTCAAGGCAAGATTAAGATACCATTAATTCAAATGAGATGCTTTAAAGTAGCGTTTTATGTAATAAAACATGAAAATATCAGTGAAGAAGCTCATAGAGTGACTAAAAAACAAATGCTTGATTTTATCTAAAGTACTAAACACAAAAGTTTTCTTTTACAACCAACTTGATGAATGATGCCTCTAATCTCAGGTCCTCAACCCAAGTATCTAAACTATCACAATTAGGATGAATTCTTACTTTAAAAATAGGTTAATTAACTTATCTAAAAATTAACAAATCCATATACATCTTCTAAGTCACATTTAATTATCCATGAAACATATGTATTGCTTCTTTACTGATGTTAGGAGATAAATTAAATAACTAATCCAACCTAATTTTGACATTTGAAGCCAAGAATAGCATGTGTATATGTTGAAAAAAAAATGAAATTTATTAAAAAATAGATGTTGGGAATTGTGCCTTGTCCCACATTGCTTTTTTATAATATTTTAAAGAGGTATAAATAGTGAAGAGTTTGTTATTGGGATTGGGCCCCAAGGGGCACCCACTTTTGTGGAAGGGGAGAGGACTTTAGCAAATGTGATACCACACCGCAGCCTTGTATCCGCCATACGTCGCCGTCCCGTCAGCCGTCGGTCTTGAAATGCCGTCTTGCAATCTTAGTCCAGTCAGTGCGTGTGCGTGTGTGAGGTGGTATTTTATTTTGGTAAAATATTCTTTTAAGGAAATTTTTTCCCAACACAAAAGCCGGTTGTTATATATATATATATATATTTTTAGAAAAAAAATAGCAGATTATGTTCCTTTATTAAGAATATGGCCGTTGTCTTCTTAATTCAGGAAAAAAGAGCCGTTGCTCGTATTTATTCACAAAAAATATCCGTTACTCGTCTTTAATCTGAAAATGGCCGTTACTTTTCATTACTTTCGAATGGCCGTTACATTCTTAATTCCTGAACATTACCGTTTTATTCATAATTGCTACGTTTTCTAAAGCCTATAAAAGAAGGTTTATTCGTTTAATATATCAATCAATGATCTCATCTCCTACGAAAACAATTCTCTCTACAATTTCTACTGATTTTAAGTATTCTTTTAGTTTTAAGCAACAAATTAAGTGTGTTTGCTTGCACAAATTAAGGCGAGCCACGAACGTCTTAAAAGAAGGCGACCTAGTCGCATGACTTCAACTGGCAGTTACTTTGAAGTTATCGGTAATATTGTTCCTACCTTGTTTTTATAAACTTGCATCAACAATTTTAAAGGCGAATTCAATACGCCGTAATCTCTTGAAATGCTAAGCTATCTTGATCTAAACAAACCATTCCATTTTTGAAGGATTACAACTTTAAAAGATGGAGACAAAAAATGTTGTTTTTCTTAACTAGCAATGAAAAAGTTGTTTACGCTGCTTTACTCGAAAAATCAACACGGTCCCCTAATCCTCCTGCTTTGAAGTAACTAAGGATTTAGACACGCGGATGGAAAATGATTTTCTCGCAAAAAAGTATCTTTGTCGGTAGATATCTGTGAAGTTTCGGATGATTGATGGAAAATCGGTGGAAGCTCGATCACGTGAGCTGAGGAAGATAGCACACGAAATAACTTAGAAGGTATGACTTTAGATGAACAATTTCAAGTAAATTTGTTATAATAGATAAATTACCCCCTGCTTGGAAAGATTTTAAGAATACACTTAGGCATAAAACTAAGGAATTTTCTTTAGAAAGTGTTAGAACACGTTTAAGAATAGAAGAAGAAGCTAGAAAACAAGACGAAAGAGATGAAGTACTTGTAGTCTCGAATAATAGTACCCGATAAGAAACCATACATGGTGAAACCTAAAGGTAGAAATATGAAAAAACTTCATGTCGTAGTAATAATCAAAACCGCCCCCTTGAAAATAGAAATAGAGAGCTATCCTCACGAGGAATGGACCTGTTGCCAGCCAGGAATAACACATTCATGTGTTATAGTTGTAATAGACACGGCCACTTGGCTAGGAAGCTGAGCAGGGAATCGTCTGCCCACGAGCCGAACCTTAGAAGATCAACTTATTGCTATGATATCTGAGTCAATTTTGTTGGTGGATCCGAGGGTGGTGGGTAGACAATTTGGTGCTTCTCGCCGTATTTGCTATGATCGAGACATGTTCAAATCCTATTACGATTCTTAGGATAAGAAAAGTCTTTCTTTGGGTGACTCAGCTCCACTAAAGTTCTTTAAATCTTGGTGAGGTGGTTTTGAAGTTTACCTACGGAAAAAGGCTCATCTTGAAGGATGTCTGCATACTCAGAGATGAGAAGAACTTAGTTTAGGGCTATCTTCTTCTTAACAAAGTGGATTTACTTTCAAAGCCGTAGGTGGTTATATACTATAACTAAAAATAATATATTTGTTGGGAAAGTCGCCAGCGATGGCATGTTTAAATTAAATGTTGAAATCAGTAAAACTTCTTCATACTTCGCTTACATGTTGAGTTCTTTTAATATTTGGCATGCTAGTTATGTCATGTTAATAAAGCATAATCGAGAATATGAGTAGTTTAGAACTAATTCCTAAACTATCTTTAAATGATTTCGAAAAATGTGATTTTTGTAGTCAAGCTAAAATAACCAAAACTTCACATAAATCATTAGTTAGAGAATCAGAACCTTTAGAATTAATTCATTCGATATATGTGAACTTGATGAAAATTTAACAAGAAATAAAAAACACTATTTTATAACTTTTATAGATGACTGTTCAGATTACACTTATGTATATTTAATGAAAAATAAAAGTGAAGCGTTGACATGTTTAAAATATTTATGAGCGAAATTGAAAATCAACTTAACAAAAAAATAAAAAGGTTTCGAAGTGATAGAGGCATTGAATATGATTCAATATTTTCAATGATTTTTATAAAACTCATGGAATCATTCATGAAAAAACTGCACCTTATTCTCCTGAAATGAATGGAAAAGCTGAAAGAAAAAAATAGAACTTTTCTTTGAATCGGTTAGTCCATGATTTTATTAAATTAAGTGCTGCTTCCACGTTGGTGGGGAGAAATTTTATTAAGCTGTTTGCTATGTGCTAAATAGAGTGCCTAAATCTACAAATAAAATTTCACCGTATGAAATTTTGAAAAATAAGAAACCTAATTTAACTTATTTTAAAACTTGGGGTTGTTTAGCCTATGTTAGGATCACTGATCCTAAAAGAAATAAACTTGCAAGTGAGCGTATGAATGTGTATTCATAGGATACGCTTTGAATAGTAAAGCTTATAAATTCTATGACTTAAAAAATCAAGTAGTTATAGAATCAAATGATCTTTGACTTTTATGAACATAGGTTTCCACTTTAAAATTAAGAATAGTGGGGGGCTCGTCTTACAGTAGTTTACCTATAACTAGAACTAGTGAACAAGCGAAGAATTAAACAACTGAAATTAGAAAGAAGTAAACGAGCTCGAACCGCAGGATTTTGGAGTCGATTTTTATGCTTATACCTTAGAGGAAGATCCCTGAGCTATTAAAGAAGCATTATCTTCTTTAGATGCCAACTTATGGGAAGAAGCCATAAATGATGAAATGGACTCACTTGAGTATAATAAGACTTGGCATTTAGTTGACTTACCTCCCAGTTGCAAAACCATTGGATGTAAATGGATACTAAAAAAGAAATTGAAACACGATGGTACTATTGAAAAATATAAAGCTCGTTTTGTAGTTAAAGGATATAGGCAAAGGGAAAATGTAAATTTCTTTGATACCTTTTCACCAGATTACACGAATAACTTCATACGTGTACTTTTCTCTCTATTTGCTATCTATGATTTAGTAGTACATCAAATGGATGTTAAAAGCGCTTTCTTAAATGGTGATTTAGAAGAAGAAATTTATATGGATCAACTGAAGGTTTTGTTATCCCAGGGCAAGAAAATAAAGTTTGTAAATTAGATAAATCTCTTTATGGTCTAAAAGCAAAGCACCTAAGCAATGGCATGAAAAATTTGATAATCTAGTTATCTCACGTGGATTCAAAATAAATGAAAGTGACAAATGCATTTATTATAAATTAGAAGATAATATTTGCACCTTTATTATATGTTTATATGTGGATGACATGCTTATTTTTGGATCAAATATTTATGTTGTGAATAATGTCAAAATGTTGTTAGAGCTAATTTTGATATGAAAGATCTTGGAGAAGCGAGTGTAATCCTTGGTATAAAAATAACTAGGTACGAAAAGGGAATTTCTCTAGATCAATCTCACTACATTGAAGATCTTAAAAAATATAATTACTTTAGCGTAAACACATGTACTCATGATCCTCGTGTAAAGTTGTTCAAGAACACCGAGAGACGGTGTTAGACAAATGAGTATGCGACATCGTTGGTAGCTTACGTTACGCTGCGGATTGTACTAGACAAGACATAGCTTATGTTGTGGGACTCTTATGTAGGTTTACCGATGAACTAGTGTAGAGCATTGGAATGCTATTGAAAGGGTTATGAGATACCTTAAGAGAAGCTATGAACCTTGGATTACATTATAATAAGTTTCCATTTGTTTTAGAAGGATACATCGATGCGATTGGAACACTTTATCGAGAAGACTCCAAAGCAACTAGTGGCTATATTTTTAACATAAATTTGGTGGGTTGTTTTCTGGAAGTCTAAGAAAAAAACAATATTGGCTCGATCTCTGATGGAGTACGAAATGATAACTGTAGCACTTTGCTAGTGAAGAAGCGAGGCTGGCTAAGAAGTTTGTTAGTGAGATCCCTTTATGGGAAAAGGCAGATACAATTTGTCTTGATCCACGGACGATAGTCCGCGGCTATTGCAAGATTCGAACCGTTACTACAGCCAAGAGAAACGACAGATCGTCGTAGCGTAAATCTTGTTAGAGAATTTCTCTCGACGGGAGCGGTAAGAGTGGATCGTATGCGTTCGATGAAAATTTGGCGAGATCCTTTGACGAAAGGATTACGAGAGAGAAGGTTTTCAAAACCTCAAAGGAATGGGATTAATGCCGCTTAGAATGAAGAGTCAACTTATGATGGTAACCCAACTTATAGGCGGAGATCCCGAAAATAAGTTCAAAGGGTAATAACAAGTCGTGAAGTGATATGAGATATCATGCTATTAATCAAATCTCATTCTATATTGTTATAAGCATGAAGTCTGAAGCGATAGAAAAGGATGAGTTATTTGTTAAACTCTTAATGAGTTCTATACTCATGTGGAGTGGAGTACGTAGCTACGGGATTACTCTTGATAGACTCGCACATGTGAATGTGGAAGTGTGGCGAGCTTTCATGAAAATTTTTGGGCAAAATTTACTAGGCGTTCACTTTATCTTGGGATACACGTGTATGGTAGTAAAGCACGGGCTTTTTCGAACTACACCTTGGAAAGGTTGTGTGTGTGATGATTGTTAGAGATAGAGTTCAAAACTACGAGTTACTCTAGTATATTCTAAAGCATCAACACATGCAAAGTTAGTCGATAGACACCTTTTTGCTTATACCTGATCTTATAATTTTTAATTGATCGGTTGCTTTCGATGAAAATTATTTTTTATATAAAATTCAAGTGGGGGATTGTTGAAAAAAATGAAATTTATTAAAAAATAGATGTTGGGAATTGTGCCTTGTCCCGTTGCTTTTTATAATATTTTAAAGAGATATAAATAGTGAAAGAGTTTGTTATTGGGATTGGGCCCCATGGGCACCTTTTGTGGAAGGGAGAGGACCTAGGCAAATGTGATACCACCTTGGCAGCGCACATACCCGCCCGCCGCCCGTCCGTCCGTCTTGCGTCTTGGCCAAGGCAAGTCAGTGCGTTAATGCGTGTGTGAGGTGAAGTGGTATTTTATTTTTTGGTAAAATATTCTTTTTAAGGAAATTTTTCCACTTACATACTTGGTTGTTATATATACGTATATTTTTTGAGAAAAAAAATAAGCTGTTATGTTCCTTTATTAAGAATATGGCCGTTGTCTTCTTAATTAGGAAAAAAAGTACGTTGCTCGTATTTATTCTAAAAAATATCCGTTACTCGTCTTTAATACGAAAATGGCGTTACTTTTCATTACTCGGAATGGTAGTTACATTCTTAATTCACTAGACATTACCGTTTTATTCATAATTGCTACGTTTTCTAAAGCCTATAAAAAGAAGGTTTATTTCTCATTTTAATATATCAATCGATAATCTCATCTCACTACGAAAACAATTCTCTCTACAATTTCTACAATTTTAAGTATTCTTTTAGTTTTCCAGAGCAATTAAATTTGTGTTTGCTTGCACTGAAATTGAAGCGAGCAGCGAAAGCGTCTTAAAGAGAGCGACCTGTCCGACTGACTTCAACCAACTGATTACTTTGAAGTTATCGGTAATATTGTTCCTACACTGTTTTTATAAACTTGCATCAACAGTATATTACAGCTACAAAATCACATGTTAACTTATACATAATATACATTTACATTAGGTACATAAACTAATATACATTATGTATGGTTTGCAATAACATATTTACATTATACAACTTACTATTTTGGTTCGATTCAATTTTGTACAATTTGTACATACTAGTTTGGCCCGAACTTAAAGTTTGACGTATTTACAACCACTGAAAAATGTGTACTTTTGAATTTCGATTAGAATCCAATTATACACAAAAAAATGTGAATCAACAAGAGGAAGAAAAATAGAAAAGCATACCCAATGTATAACAGGAATGAGATGGTGGTGCTTTGGAATTAGGATTAGGGTTTCCACGATGAAGATCAATGATCAAGTCACCTAGTTCTTTACGAGCAAATTCGATTCCAAATATGAAACCATACCTAAAAATTAAGAATAAAAAGTTGAAAATTTAGGATGTGCACACTTAATGATTCCCTAAAAAGTGACAAAAATTGGAAAAATACTAGAAAGAAACAGTTGAAAAGGCACCAGTAGTGACAATAGTGTAAAGCAAAGTAAAGCTTTTCTCTATTTCTCTTGTTATTGGGTCATAGGACTTTGGTCTAGGGGTGTTTATTGTCCATGGATGACATGAATGGAGGTGAGGACGACTGGTTGGTACTGGAGGTGAGAGGACAATGACTGGTTGGTGTTAAAGGTAACAAGTATGTAGATTAAAGGTTTAGGGTTTCGAAAAGAAATCAGTTTGTAGTGCGAAACTACGAACATTTTTGTTATATAATCCCCACTTTGAATAATTTTTTAATATATTATAAAAATGGGTCGGTTTGATCCGACTGGTTTAAAAATTAGTATAACCAAATCAGACTATTTGAAAAATGGTTTCAATTAATACAAATCAGACCAGACCATATGATTTATAAAACTATTTGGTCTGATCTGGTGTTTGGACACCCCTACTATGTGCCACCTCTTACGTATCTCATTAATATCTCCAAGTGGTATAACCACCTTCATTTTTCTTTGAAAACACATTAGAATGGATACAAATGTGCCCTGATACATGACTGACCTCTCAAGTGCATAAGAATAACCATGTTCAACCACTTCATCTAGAGGGAGATTACTTTTGAGGAAGTAAAGACTTGTTACTAAATAAGAAATTAACTTCAAAGTCTATAGGAATGATTTCTATAAAGCAATAAACATAAGTAAAATGAACTATAGTTGTTTCCCATTGTTTAACCACACATCTCCTCCAATACTCCTTCTAAAACTCTTTCCAAAAACAAGGAGTAAATCTTTCAACTTGCATTTTGATTAGTTAACTATGATTTCTAACTTAATATCATGGATCTTAGGATTAGCAAGGTAGCATGAAACCTTTGGAATGCCTTTTATGAGAGTTATATCAACACTTTGATGATTGTTCTTTAAGGGAGGAAAGTCACTCAACATGTTCTGGGGTAATAAGCACACAAACTTAGCTAGCATTAGCTCCTTGATCACTAAAACTAGTACACACTTACTAGTTTAACCCCCAAATTAAGTCCACCTTGTTGTTTAGTAACAAACAATGTTCCCTCATACAAATAAAGATTCACATTATTTTCATCATTATCAACATTCTCATTAGGGTTATTAGTGTCAAGCACAGTTTCAATAATTTCTTCTATGTTATAGAGGAGTTCATTTAGTTTGCTTGCAGCTAACCCATTCGGTTTTCTAATCACAAGTTCAAGTTGATTTTGTGAAGATAGTCCATAGACACAACCATTTTAAAAGTTTATAAAATACGGATCTAATTAACCTAGAGGTGATAAATATGTTATTTTTAATTTTTATTAATTTATAATTTAATAATGTAAATAAAGTGGCCAGAAAAACAATCATGTATAAGAATAAACTATGGAAATGAAATAATAACATATGATATTTTTAGGTGGAAATAACTTAGGCTACAATTATGATCTAAGAGGAAAATCATTGATCCACCAAAACACCTAACTTTTTCACTATGAAAATCAAATATTTAAGTACAAACTCGGTCTTATGTTACCTTCCCTAGGATACTGTCGCAATGTATCTTACTTATGAGCCCCGCTCTATTTTCCTAGTTTTTAATATTAGTGTGAGCGATATCCAAAACATCGTTCCAATAAGCTTCTTACCAATCAGATACATTCACGAATAAACTACAAAAGGGTTAGCACAAAAGCACAAGTGTCTATGTGTGTTTTAAAACAGATTAATAATGAATAATCCTAACTAGATGATTCAAAACATATGTCACTTAAATAAAATCAATTAGCAAATTCTAGAGCAAAAAGATCAAGCACAAGTTCAATAAAAAATACATTCTTTTAAATTTAATAATCAAATCAAATAATTATGATCACACATAATATTATTTAATTTAAATATGTAAAAATATAATAAAGAATAAAGTTATATATAAATAAAAATACCAAAATAATTTTACTAATAAATACCTCTCGTACAATATCAATTTAGTATTAACCAACCTATTGAATCCCTTGTGCTCCAATTACTTTCCTTGTTACCGTCACTTTCATATTATAATTGATTCTTTTTTATACCTTAAAGACTCTTATTGATATCAACTTAGACCATAAAAATGAGTTAGGAGAGTGGCATAATGATGTAGAAAAATATCAATTCCAATCCTAATTCTTTGTTTTTCGGCACAGAGTATTTCAATTGCACACACTTATTTTGACCGCTTAACTTTAACCTTTATAATGTGTATATATATAGGTGATAATGACAACCTAATAGAATTAGAATTAAATTATTATGGGTTTAATTATTTAAAGCCTTAATATTATAAAAAAAGTCAGTTTTTTTAAGACATATCTTAAAAATATTGAAACATATTTAAGAAATGGCTAATTGGTAGTTTCACAAATTGATTCAAGTTTAAATAAATATTTTAGCAACAAAAATAATTTTCAATGTTGTGAACATATGCTTATAAATAAATGAATACAATCTTATATGTGATAGTTATAACAAATATATATGAAGCACGATTATTTGAAACTCGAGTATTTGTTTGGTTTTTTTTGTTAGACTTGATAGCAAGCCTAAAAACTTGTTTATAAGCAAATATTTTATCTACCAAAATTGTCAACACTTATAATCTTTACATACTCTCCATTTGGTATTTTCGTATGGCAAAACCTCTCTCTTACTACATGACACTTGTAGAAATAAGATAAAAATGCAATGATATCCTGGGCTCTATAGTGGAACTATCATATGGTCCAATGAATCTATTTTTATTGTAACTTGACAAGCTTGTAAGTAACTGAAATGACATAGATAAAACATACGACAATTTGGCTTGAAAGCATCATTTTACATTAATTTAGTTTACATAGAAATAAGTGAAGTGTAGAGAATAATCATATAGTGTATGCATTTATACCAATCAAGCTTAACATAAGACAAAATGATGAAAAACATTCTTTCCCTAAATATGTTCTCCCCTAGATGCATAACAAAATAAAACATGAAAGTGAAACACACTCTCCTCCTTTTTGACATACGAGAAAGACAAATTATTAGACAAAGCAATGAAGCTAAACTCCCCTAAAGATAAAAGAGCAATGTAAAAGTAGATTAATGCAAAAGTGCAATGCGGTGTAAACTCCCCCTTAGTTTTATGACTCCTTAACTTAAAAACCAATTAAAAAGTTAATAAATAAGAAGAAGATGTGAATGAATAAAATATGATTTTTTTTAATTTTCATAAATAGCCACATAAGATATTAAACTCATTTAATCACAAATGAGCACACAAGCAATTGAGAACTTATTATTTTTTTAACTCAAAATTTGATTATCTATTGTATAAATAAGTCATTATAATATAAGAGGCACACAAATACACAAACACATATAATAATTACATATTGACATTTACTTAAAAGTAGTATATATGTTTAAACTCTACAAACATGTCAATTAAGTCATTTATGATCAATCAAGAATCGAAAGAAAAAAAATATCATCTATCATGTAAAATTATAACTGAGTCTTTAATCTCAAAAAATAAAATATTTTTACCAAATGAAGACTTAAATTTTTTTATCTTTATTTTATAAATGAGGCACATTATATTTTTTATTTTTAACCTCTATTGACACTTTATTTTTGTGCATGCCAAGTACAAGTTTTGTAAGTAGTCGCTTTTTGCACAATCTTTTTTTTTACATGAGCCATAAACCTAGTATAATGGCTTTTACACTAATTGTGTGGTAGCTCTCTCCTCTCACTGTAATAGTTTTTCACATCACAGTAGAATTCCTCTCAATAGTAGGTACCTCTATATGGTAAAATTTTAGAAAGCAAAAAATAGAACTAAATACATATTTACAATCAATATTAGTTTAATTCCTAGAGTCTTTCAAGATAACTCATAAACTTCAAGCATAACATATATATTTGTTCGTGAGTATATGAATAAGTTCATGTCAACATCGATCATCATATGAATAATAATATGCGTATGCATAAGTCAAAATTGCAAAATAATTTATACAATAAATATCAAAATAAGTTAAGTCACTAAAAATAAGATTATATATATATATATATATATATATAAGTGTTAAATAAGTACAATACAATGTTGGCTAGATAAAGACTCTATTTCTCTCTCTCTCTCTCTCTCTTTCTTTCTTTTTTTAAAATAAAATTTGGAATTCAATTTGAGGGAGAGATTCCCAAAGCACTCTTAAGATACTAAAATCTTTAAGTGTACATAGATTTGGTAAATATATAAGCTAATTGTCTTTCAATATGTACAAATTCAAGTGTCACTACTTTTTCTTCAACTAATTCTTGAATAAAGTGAGGCCTAATGTCAATGTTCTTAGTTCTAAAATGTTGAATTGGGTTCTTAGAAATAGATATAGTACTAAAGTTATCACAATAGAACGGTCTCATACCTTGTCGTTGACCGTAGTCCTTAAGCATGTTTTCATCCAAAGCATTTGTGTGCAAGAGTTTTTTACAGCAATGTATTCCACCTCAATTGTAAAGAGTGAGATAATGTTCTATTTTTTAGTATACAAGGATACTAAGTTGTTCTCAATGTAGAAGCAACCATCTAATGTGCTCTTCCTATCATCCCGATTGCTTGCCCAATCGGCATCTATATAATTACTTACTTCACAAGTAGTGTCGGTAGTAAATTATAGATCATAATTACTTGTTCCTGAAATATACATGATGATTCTCTTTATATTTTATAAGTGTGATTCTTTAGGGTGAACTTTATAATTGGCACATATACCAATGTTAAAACATATGTGAGGCCTACTTGTAGTGAGGTAAAGTAAACTACCTATCATACTTGGTTTGATCAACATTTTTACCTTGAATGTCCTTTGTAAATTTTGTGTTGATACCTAAAAGAGTCCTTAATAGCCTGCTAGTTTCAAGACCAAACCTTTTACTTCAATATGAACTTCTTCACTTATAATTTGCTTACCTGCATCATCTATAACCACATTTATGGATTCCAACTACATTAGACCAAACTTTTTACTTCAATATGAACTTCTTCACTTATAATCTACTTACATGCATCATCTATAACCACATTTATGGATTTCATAACTACATTAGTTTTACAGTTGAAGACTCTATAGGATCTATTATTTAGGAAATAACTAAGAAATATATTTTCATCACTTCTTGAATCAAACTTATTCAACTGTTCTCGATTTCTAAGTATGTAGCATTTACTTTCGAAAACATGCATGAATTTTAAATTGGGTTTTTTACATCTTCATATCTCACAGGGAGTTTAGTTTGTGCCTGGGCGAAGATATACACAATTTATAATGTGGTATACGGTGTTTATAGCTTTATCCCTAAACCTTTTAGAGACTGCATTGGCATGCAGCATTACACTTGCCATCTCCTGCTTTTCCTTTCAACTACTCCATTTTGTTGAAGTGTGATGGAAGCTGATAATTCATGAAAAATACCATGTTTTTTACAGAAGTCAACAAACTTGATATTTTCAAAATCTTTTCCATGGTCTGTTCTCAATCTCTTGATGATTATTATTTTTTTCACCTGCTTCAACCTGCACTCTTGTACAATATAAGATGAAAAATTAAAAAGCATCTTACTTATTTTTAAGAAAGTTTACCCAAGTGTAGCGAGAAATGTCATATACTACAATTATAATATATTTCTTACCTCCAATACTTTCATTTCTCATAAGACCATGAGGTCATTATCTATCAGTTCTAATACGCTGTTTGTATTGATACTCTGAATCCTCTTATGAGCAGTCTTAGTTTGCTTGCCTAATTAGCATGGTTTACATACAGGTGTTTCAATTTTTAGGAGAATAGTTAGACCACACATAATCTCAGTTTTACTTAATCTAACAAGATATTTAAAATTCATATGACATTATTGTTTGTGGTATAAGGTAGTTGAATAATTGCTAACTAAGTTTCATATTAACGTAGATGATGTGTCAATGCAATATATACAAGGATTTGTATCAAAATATATATTTATATGTTATACCCTTACATTTAAATGTATAAATTTTAAATTATTGTATATTTAAAATAAGAAATTAATTTTCCTATTTTATTTTTGATGTGTTACTTTAGATACCATTAATATATGGTAAATATATATGTAAAAGTAACTAAAAATGTAAACCATTATTACATAAAATAAAATGTAAAATTTTATCCACTATTTATCCCATATTAATAGTATTACATAAAAAAAATAAAATAAATGAACTATTTCCTTAATATAACATCGGCCACTCTTTAATAGTGTGATAAATGCTTGTTATTTTTCGAAGAAATACTCTTATTCAAATATTTATCCAATATTATCATTGATAAATAAGTTTTAAAGAAAAAACACTTTAATAATAAAGTTATTTTTTTAATAAGTAAAATAAAAGTATATAAATATCATCGTATTTTTTAAAATTAATTAATTTTTTAAAATATGTGTATAGATTTTACTTGTCTTTAGTCTCTTTTTTTATTTTTTGTTTGTTTGTGTTATTTATTAAAAAAATATGTTTTTAATTTAGTTTATGACTTAAACTAATACAATTATAAAAGTTTAAGTTGAATTTGTTATCATTATCTAATACAATTAGATACCTAACAATTATGTAACTACAAGGTTATATTTTTATTTATTTTATTTACAAATTATTGTTATTATTGATAAAAATTTAGATTTTACCTCTTAATTATTTGTTGTTCAAATTTTCTCAAAATTTCATATTACCTTTTATAATATAAAATATTAGTTATATCCTTTTTTTTAATATATATTTATTTTTTTATAACGTAAATAAATATATATTTTTAATAATATATAAAAATTAACATTTTTTTATTAAATAGGATTAAAAATAAAATTATACTAAATAATTAAATTATTTATACAACAAAATATAATTATAAATATATTTTTTATTTTACTTGTAATATCCCCGATTTAATAATATTTTTAGTTTTAACCACTTTGATTTTTCTCTTTTTATCCGAAAATTTTAAGAAGTTAATTTTATTTTTATTTGATAGGGATCTTTTTTATATGAACCCCATCTTCGATAAATTTATTTTTCTTATTTTTATTAGTTATTTTGAACAAAAATAAATATTTGTATCAATTTTTTACACTCTTGGGTGATTTTTTTTCATTTATAAATTTATTTATTATGATTTATGTTATATTTATTCTTAGAAAGTTAACATTTTTTTTATTAATCTAAATATTTATCTAGATTCATAGTATCAAAGATTATGAAGATTACAATATGATATTAAATTATTTTTAAAAGATAATCAATATATTTATTAGAGTAGCTAAACAATCCATTAAAGAAACTTACAATAGAGAAAAAGATAAAAGTTTAATTTTCTCAATATATTTAAGAAATTTTTTAATTTTGATTGTTGTTATATTTAAACAATAATTTTTCATCTATATTGTATTTTTTATCTTTAATAAAATTTTATTTTCTCAAAATAATACTCTTGGATCCTTTACTGATTACCCTTTATTTAAGCTGGAAAATAATTAATTATTTAAATAATAATTGTAATTAAATAGGTTTTCTATAAAATAATTAATAAAGGAGGATCAAGAAAGTCGAAAGTTTAATAAGATATTTTTAATTAAAAATTAAGTATTTATTTAAATAAGACTTAATTATTTTATTAGTCTTAGTTTGAGTAAATTTGTACCTAATTTTTAAATATTTAAATACAATAATTTAATACAATTTTCTTTAAAATTTGACAAATATGTAATTAAATTTTTAAATAATATAATTTAGTAATTAAAATTTTAAAATCTATACATTATTTTGACTACTAATATATATATATATGAGTCAAAAATATTATAACATATGTGTAAAATTTAAAAAATTTATAGACTATATCTTATGATTTAAAATTTATTTACTGAATCGTATAATTTTAAAATTTTAAAACATATATTTAAAATTTTAAAATTTAGAAAATCGAATATATATTTTAAAAATTTAAAAATTTATATATAAATTTAATAAAATTTTGAGAATCACTAATATAATTTATTCTTTAAAAAAATTAAAATAAAGTAACGTATGTTTGGCAACTTACAAGTAATTAATTGCCTTGGCCTGTTACTGTTTCCGATCTGGACATTGAAAAAATAATAATAATTGAAAGACAAGTTAGGCAACTAATTATTTTCAAAAATATTTGGCAGGACAACCAAATTTAATTGGACACAAACCTAATTTTTGACCCCAGTTGATTGGATTACATCATTTATTTTCTTTTCTAACTTCATCATGTAATTTCTAACTTTAAACATTTCTTATCATTTGCATCCATTCGATGTTTTCAATTGGAATCATGCGATTTATTTTCTGTTTACTATATCTAAAATTAACTTTTTAATTTTATATTGATTAATAATTTATTTTATTTTCACTTTTTTTAATTTAATTGAAAATAAGTTATCTATTTTTTTTTAAATTTTTTAGTAAATTATTTATAGTTTTCATTTTTCAAAACTTCTAAGGTGGATTTGATACTTTTATATTACTCATATTTTTTATAATTTTTTTAAAAATTGGTCATATTTTCCTATTATTCATATTTAGTATCTATAATACTTTAAAACATCATTTAAAAATAATAATTTAATTTTGATATCCATATTATCAAATTTAATATCTTCTTAATATTTTTATTCTTCCTCATTTATTATAAAAAAAAATTAAATTAAAATATTATAAATATTAAAGATAATAGATTAGAATCAATTTTAAACTTGATTAATAAATCTTTTATATTACAAAAGTAATAATCTCCTTCCAAGGATGTGACTCAAAAAGACCCATCGATTAAAGGGAAGTCATGTTTCGGAACTTTTCTTCTCTCTCGAAAAGAATTTCTCGACAATTTTTTTGTCTTTCCTTTTTAATATCTCTTCTCTTAGTTACAGTATCTAGAAACCATGGCAATAATGGATTGCGGTTGAAAACTGGCGTATATACGAGTCAGTAATGATTTTATAAAAAATAAAAAAGAAGAAGAATACGGTGGAAGAAATGGATTTATTCATGATTTATAAACAAATTTTTATAATCTATTTATACAAAAGAAAAGTAAAATTGTAATAATTACAAATAAACATAATTATAAGAGGTATGTTCTTGACAAACTATCATTCTCCACCAAGTTGTTGGTGGCTGCTTCCAACTGGTGTGTTGTTTGTCACCAGCTGCATCTCAAGTTCTTTAACATTCCCCCGCAAGTTAAAATATATGTTAATTATTCTTAACTTGTTAAGTAAGCTTGAGAATTGTGGAAAACTCAGGGATTTTGTAAATATATCTGTTGGTTGCTCTAATGTAGAAATATGATAAGTTTTGATCATTCCAGTTTGAATCTTTTCTTACTAGATGGCAATTGATCTCTATGTGTTTGGTTCGCTCATGAAACACTGGATTTGATGCAATGTGAAGAGCTGCTTGATTGTCACAATATAACTTGGTTGGTTGAAAATGCTTGATACCCAAATCATCCAAAATATATCGTAACTAGGTTACTTTGCAACATGCTGCTGCCATAGAGCGGTATTCTGCTTATGTACTTGATCGTAAGACTGTATTTGGTTTCCTAGTCTTCCAAGAAATTAGCGAGTTTCCAAGAAACATATAATATCTTGTGGTTGATCGTCGTGTATCTGTGCATTTTGCCCAATCTGCATCACAGAAAGCATTTAGTTGTAATGAACTAGTTGCTGAGAAAAAGAGACCCTGCCCTGGTGTGTTCTTGACATATCGTAGCACTCGTTGAACTGCTTCCAAATGTGGTTGTCGTGGTTTATCCATATATTGACTGAGAATATGCACGGCATACACTAAGTCGGGCCTTGTGATGGTTAAGTATATTAATCTCCTAACAAGTCTTCGATAGGATGTGGGATTACTGATGAATTCCCCTTCAACCTTGCTGAGGGATAAATTTTGTTCCATAGGTGAATTGGTAGATTTGGCACCAAGATAACCCATGTCTTCCAATATTTCAAGTGCGTACTTGCGTTGTGACAGAACAATTCCCTTACTAGAACGTGAAACTTCTATGCCCAAAAAATACTTTAATTCACCGAGATCTTTAAGCTTGAATTGTCTCATGAGATGATTCTTAGTTTCTTCAATGTCTTGTATATTGTTTCCTATTATGATTATATCATCTACATAGACAAGAAGAGCAGAGAAGGAATTACCACGGGTTCGGACGAACAGTGAGTAATCATACTTGGATTGGTTAAAACTAGCTAGCTTAAGTGTTGTTGATAGCTTGATGAACCACTGTCGTGAGGCTTGTTTGAATCCATACAAAGATTTATGTAGCTTTGATACCATGTTAAATTTGAGCCTAATTCCATCTCAAAACCCAGGTTATGAGATGGAGGATTGCTCTTGTTTATATGCGCAGTGTGGGCGCGATCCCCAGTCGATGTGGGACTTTAACACTCCCCCTTGCACCGACCGGGTAACCTTGCTTTGATACCATGTAAGAAATGGATTTATTGATGATTTATAAACGAATGTTTACAATCTATTTATACAAAAGAAAAACAAAATTGTAATAATTACAAATAAACATAATTATAAGAGGCATGTTCTTGACAACCTATCCTTCCCCACCAAGTTGTTGGTGGCTGCTTCCAGCTGGTGTGTTGGTTGTCACCAGTTGCATCTCAAGTTCTTTAACAGAGGGAGACGAAAACTGTCATATTAAAGAAGATGAAGAAGAGAGATTTATCTTTCATTTTTTTTTATTTTTAAGAATATGAAAATTATATGGCTTCGAAAAAAAAGAAAAAGAGAAAACGAAAATCTAAAAATCGAAAACAAAAATGTTATTTTGTATTTCGTAGAAAAGATTTCGAGATATGATAATTTTGTCTTTAGATTTGTTTGGGTGCGTAGTGGCACGCTCTATTGAACATAAGCGTAAAAAATAAATCAAGCAAACAACAACACAATGAATTACAGTGGTTTAGTAACCGTTTAATCCACACACAAAAATCACATATATTTCACTAATATTACGTCCCGAAATAAGAGTTTTAATCCAATAACCATTATGTTTTATATTCCAAGAATAACATCGCAAACTCAAAAATAATACTCAAATTTAAAATCCCAATACGAGCACTTAGCTCTATGTTAACTTTTATATTTTCATTTTGTTTCATATGCATATCATTATATTCTCTTTTTAAGCTTGTCCGGAATTAGTATTATTTAAAAGAATTGCAAGTGTTATAAAGTTTTTAGAGAGATATAAGAATAAGAGTCATATCCCTTTAATGAATTACATAAATCTATATATATATACATATATGCATGTCACCCTATTAAAACGATCACATCTAAGTTATACAAATATAAAAGTAAGTTCATTCCTCAAGATGAGGTCACGTTTATGTATCTATATAATATATGTCTTCTTATCCCTTGAGTAGTCTAAGTATCTCACCATTAGGAACCTCGGGTCATGTAGCCCATGTACCTCGTGGTCATTAGGTACTTCAGTCTATAATACTTAAATATTAAGTCTCATATTTTTTTATCTTGAAGCAAGATCAAAGAATCTTATTTTTATTGGGATATATCATTTTAATAAGCAATTACAACTTATTTTGGGGTACAATTTTTTCAACTTCTTAGGTCAACTCTTTAACTTCTTTTGAGGGTATTAACCTTTCAAATTCTTCCATTATAAACCTTCCATCTTTTCCTGGAAAATCTAGCTACCTCACTTATTATATTAGGAATCCTAACCTCTTCTTTTGAATCCATTTCCATCAGTTTCAAAAGTGAACACTTCTTTAGAGAAATCCAATCCATGTGAAGAATTTTAGGTTATAGGGATTTTAGTCCACGTTTAAGAAATTTCATCCCATATTCTAGGAATTTCAAGAGATGCTCTAGGAATTTTAGGCCATGAAAGAAGAAAATTAGTCCATTTTTTTCAAGTGTTTTGCTTTACCTTGTTTTTTTTAATTTTATTGCTTTTATTTATAGGCGAGCAACCCAGTTCCCAATCCAATAGGATTCCACCTAGGTCTACCCTCACCACAAAAACCAACGACATCCTACCCCTAATCGTCAGAAGATACAATGAATGGGGTAGAGAAATATGGGTAAAATAACCCATAACACTAGATGGGGTATTAACACGCCCTTGTTTCCTCCTTTGATCCAAATGACGAGATACGTATGAAAGGAACCACATGATTTCAAATAAAGTACTATGGGATATCCAGGGAGGTAGGTCAAGCATCTCATAAGACTACCTCGAACCATATTAAAGCCACAACCAGTAGAGCTCAAGTTCTTACATTCACTAGCACTAGAGTTCAAGATCTATTAGATCATTCAATCTCATCTCTTGCACCACCTTTACATATCACCATTTTCCAAAAATTTAGAGAAAAATTAAAACATGTCATCAACCAACCGGGGAACCCTTAGGAAAAATCCAAGGAAAGAAAATTCAAAAACTATAGAGTAGGTTGATTATAAAGGCTAGTTCTAGTCCCCCAATACCTTTTCAAGACAAAGGACCCACCCAAAGCTTGGTCTTGATTCTTATTGGCTTCTTTCGACGCTTGAAATCATGCCTCCCAATTCTTCCTTTCTTGAACCCATTGTTCTTCACCATGTCTCATCGAGCTAGAAATGGGATTCCTTTCATCCTCTTGCTCTTAGTGGTGTGGCTCAGGCTGACGCTATCTTGCTATATTTCTATTAATTGGGTTTGCTACTTGGTCGTCCAGGGCTCCTCCCCTTGACTAGGACCATAGTACTTTATTTTCTCTTCTAATTTCCTCAAGCTTTCTTCTCAATTCTAGGAGTTGGCCAGCCATATCTGGGTGATGTAGACTATCTTCTACTCTATCCTCATCGAGGGATGGTGCTATGTCTCTTTGAGTCACCCTCGTTTCCTTGTTACCTAACTTTGAACGTCTACCAGCGCGAGTTCCCACCATTTTGAGTGTGGAAAATGGCTTAGGTGCAATTTTTGAACAGAACATGAGAAATTTTCCAAGCTTTTCTCTTGAAGTAAATCCCAAGAAGTACGGGGTCAGAAACTTAAGCTTGTCCTAAAAACGGAGCCTCAAGGTGGGTGCCAAAATGTTGGGATTGATCTGATTTATAAATAGAGAACTTAGAGAAAAGTTAAGATATTTAGCTGAATAAGTAGATTTCATGAAAGACTCATCTACTTATTGGACATTACACGTACAAATGTCGGTTACACAATGAATACACATATATGGGTGTTAGAAGGAGACAATTGTTATAAAATATAACATTTTATGTATCGAACTCGACCTTAGGTCGACCTTATAAGGGAAGCATCCTTTGCGATAAACCTCCTACTTTACTGGTGCATTTAAAATGTAAAGTCATATACATCATTCATGGTATTCCTGCTCGTGACTAGGTCATCTTCCAAAGGTGTAGTCTGATGACACAAGCTTAGGCTACTTGTTTTGCATCTACAGGTCGATCCTTAGTCTCGAGCTTAGCTATGAGTCTTAGTCCTTAGTCTCAAGCGAGCTATGGGTCTTGGTCCTTCGTCTCAAGTCGATCTACAGGTTAATCTTTCATTTTAAGTTGAACTATATGTCGATTCATATGTTCAAACAATAAGTATAGAAAAAAATTTATTGTACCTAATAAGTCATCAATGAACTTTATCTATCGTCAATTTTGAGATCGTCTAATTTGTATTTTGTTTGGTGTTATATATACGAAAATGTAGTTTTAAGATTAGATTTCTTATCATGTTCATAAAAAATAATATTAATTACATTTCTTATTAGTTTAAGGTTTGATTTCTTTTATCGAATTGATAATGTAAGTAGTAAAATAAAATTAAAGTCTTTTTTCTTTGAAAAGAAAAAAAAATTTGTCTGATTAGATTATTTATGTTATTTAAAATAAAAATTATTTTCTTTTATATAATTATGTGATATTTTTTTATAAGTAAAAACACCAAGTTTCAAACCAAAACAAATGGGAAATGGGAATTTGATATATAAATCAAAAACAAAAAGGAAATGGAAAAGGAAAAGGAAAAGGAAAATCACATGAACTATGATGCAGAACCACACAAACATTAGCTAAAAAAACACGAAGATCTACAATTTGTGATAATCTTATACTAATAATTTATCGAAAAAAAGAAGAAGATAAATAAGGAAGAAATTTGGGCAAAATTTATGGATTTATTTAAGAAAATTTGATTAAGGGGCCATCAAGTGACGGAAAGGAAATAATGTCTTGGATTCTTTCAATTGCTATGCTACATACGTGTCACCAATCCAGTGAATGCGAAATCAAAAATCTGAGGGGTCACCCCAGCCTAATTCTACAAAGAACACCAGTCTAGTCAAACTTTTAATCCTTGAAAATTCCACTAATATTTAGTCGTATATGTTTATCCAAAAGCCTATAACATAGAGAGGGGGCAAAAGGCAAAAGATAAAGAATAAAAAGGAATTTTACATTTTACAAAAATGTCCTCTGAAAGAGCCTACATGTTTTGCTACTTCATTTTATAAATATTTTTTAACTAATAAAATTATATTATATTATATTAAAATAATAATAAAATATATAACAGAACAGATTTTATATATATTTGATTAACTTATACACTAACATAAGAAGTGATAATTCGTGTGTACGTGTGTTTTGTATGAAAGTCCGATTAGTATTTTTCTTTCTATTAATAACTTAAGTTTTGATATTATATTAATATCTATGAAAAACCATAAATCTTCCGAATCAAAATATTAATTTGTGTAATTCTCGTACTATTCAAAATAATATATATTCATAACCAAATGTTTTATTTCGTTAATTTCAATAATATATTAAATTTTAATTATGTAAAAAAAATACATTAATACAAGATAGAATAATTTCAATGAATGCCAATTTTAAAAGGGAAAATTATCACGAAGATGACTTACTTACTATAAATATTTATATTTTATAGAATAATTTATTTATATTATTATTAAAAAATAATCGCATAATAAAAAATTTAATTTTTTTAATTTAATTTTTTTATTTAGATTAGATAAAAATTATTTTAATTTAAATAAACTAATTAAAGAATTGAATAAAAAATTAAAAAAATGATTTATATTTATATGATTACTTTTTAATAATAATACGATTAAATTATCATAAAATATAAACAAATTATCTAAATTATATTCTTAAAATAATATAAAACTTGTGAAGTCTCATTCCATCTTGAAAAAGAGATTTAATATGTGTATAATAAGAAAAATATATTGAAATAATTATTGGTAGCGAAAAAAATAGTAAAAACAATTATAAAAATAGAATAAAGGGAAAAATTAGGGCGATTATTAACGTACTCTATAAGGTTTTGTTAATTATCAATGTGTCTTAAAGTTAAAAATAATATCACTAAATAACAAAAAAATATTATTGGGGTGCTATGATACTTGAAACACAATATTGTCAAATTGATACTTCTAAAAACTTTGGGTATATGATTGATAAAAAAAAAACATAATATTTTTTGGAGCAAAATGATAATTAACCATATCTTGGGAAGGTCATTGACATTTACCCAAAAAGTTATATTTTCCTTCGCTCGTTTGTTTTACACAATCTTAATATATACTTAAATGTGCTTCTCGTTAAAAAAATAAACGTCCAAATAATGTAATAATAGACATAAACTAAATTAAGAACATATTGCCAAAATTTACTCATTTTATTATCAACTTTGAGTTAATTTATTTTTGCTTATTATTAAATTAATTTATACAATAAATCTTCTTTTTACAAGAAATATTTGTAAGTTTATAGGAGAATAAACATAGATATAGAGTGAAAGAGAGAGTAGTAAAATGAGAAGGAAATTAATTTATCTTTTTATTTAATTTCATATTTTTATTTTATTAATTTTCTTCCTAGTTACACTTGGCACTTGTTCATCCATTAATTGAAATTTTAAACCTCGAGGATGTGAAAGATTCAAGATGAAATTTGTAAGAGCTACTTTATTTAATCAAAACTTGGGAAGTTTTGTGATATTTATCCTAAGATATAACCCCACTTTGATTTTTCGTTTTAAACTTTTTTTTAATACAATTCAATATGACATAATTGTAATTAAAATTCGAATACGTGTATTTTTTTCTTCTATACTTAAAATTCAACTTCAATGCTGCAATTTTTTTTTATTGAACTAAGAAAAATAAGTGTCTCAAATTATAGTTGAAAAAGATTGTGATTTGTTTTTTTTTTCTTCTTTTTTTTTCTTTCTAAAAACATTTAATTTTCTCTAGACTATGGAATTAAAATGGATCCTTATAGTAATTTTATTCTTATAAAAACATCTATATCAATATATATATATATATATATTTTGCAGGAACTATTTGAATAGGATAAAAATAGTTTTGTGCAATTATAGACCATTGGAAAGGAAGTCTCCGATTCCATAGCCAAGACTCAAGAGGCATTGAATATTAATGAGGTCATATACGTACCTTTTAAGGTGCATTATTTAAAAGAGAGATGAACTGAAGTCTTCTTGTCATTTCTTAAGATAGAATATATCTTAAGATCGAATTTCCAAACCTCCATGCCTTGGCTACTTTTTATGTGGTTCCCTTTGTAAGTTGTAACAACATCAGGGCACAGTGTTTCTCAATTCTTTATATATATACTTCATATATATTCTAATCCATAACCTTTAAATTAATTTTAAAACAAAGTAACTTGTCACTTTCCATCAAATTGGCCTTTCAACAAACTGGTGCCACCAATTTCAAAATCACTCGGTGAAAAGATGTAAACAAACTCAGAAAGTCGGATATATGTACAAATTATTCTTCTACTATTTAACTCCATCTAATTTATTCACTAGACCTAATGAACCTAGTATAAATATGAGTTGAAATTTCTTCTCCATCTTTTTCATCGACCTTTCATTTTTTCTACTTCTTGTCCTCTTATGCTCTAGAAGCTAGCATTACACATAATCTCTTTTGACATGCCGGATAATGTTGGTATGCTAGTATTGTTCTTACCAATTATCATTTACTATCCATGATTGCTAGAAAGTGAAGCGTCAATTGAAATGTGATATCTCATAATTATTGCATGTTTTAATTTATGAATTTTTTGAATAATTTTATTTTACTTTATTTAACTTTTTGACGAATTGGGATAATAAGATGATAAGTAGATAATAAAATATCTTTTTTATATCAAATAAACCTAATTAAATAGGACAAGTAAAATTATAAAAATATGAAAAAATCAAACATGATTGTATATAATAAACATAAACATATTGAAAACTTTAAATGTGATGAATAATTTTAATCCATAAATACATTAATGATATTAAATAAGATGTGAGATGATACATAACATACGAAATGTTCATTTAGATGTGTAGGACATTTCTTATATGCTCATCACATGTAACAAATGGTTATATTATTTGAGTTTATGATCAAAAGTTGTAATAGTGATGGTAGTGATAGAGGTTGGTAAAATAATTAGTAGTTATTTTCCGGTTTTTTGAAGAAAAGAAGTGTGAAACGTATTTGGTATATCGTAAATATATTTATTTTCATTATATTTTAAATGATTTAAATATTTAAGGTATGTATTAGTGTTATATGTAAGATGTAATAAGAATTTTCTATCAAATGTTAATAATTAAATATAAATAGGTGTTCCATGGAATATTTTTAAATATATTAGTAGGGTGATCAATTGCCCCAATTTATTTAAAAGATGTCATGTGACAAATATGAAGATTCAAAACATAACGGAGCCACAACACATGTTGATGTAAATGATAAAACTGTTGAAACATAAATGATCATACAACTGCATGTTCTCAACATCAATAGACTGCTGGTAAGTAAATTAAGCAGGCAAATGTCATGTGCTTCTTTGTTCAAGGGCAAGTGGAACTCTTAGCTACTTAAATATTAAGCAAGTTTAACTATTAGGTAACTTAAATACGAGTTGAAGATTAGTGAAGGTGAAGAAGAAAATACTTCAAAAAAATATGATGGAAGAAATTTGTATATATCTACCTCCTCAACTATCGTTGAGATTGTTATTTGTGCCATCCATTTAAAGGTGTTTTAAAAATCTCTATGAAATATCCCTAATAAATATCTAAAGATTTTTTAAAAATTAAATGAATTTTTAAGACAATATGTATATATTTTAATATACATTCTAAATACTTGTATATGAGAATGGATTGTTCTCTTATTATATTCATGAAATAAGGTAGTTATAGAATGGATGACCATAACTCTATGAAATGCTGTACAATGTAAAATCATAGAGTAAAAATTAAAATTATATTAGAACTCAAATGTGACAAGTATGACCTAAGCATATATACACATAAATTATAAGTTAACAAATCTCTTGGAAATGAAGAAATAGAATTAGAAATAATATTTGTTGTACTTTTCGATTATTGTTTTATATAAGGTTATTTCCTTGTTTGTTACGGTGGGATTCTAACCTTCTATAGGATCTATATCTAGTGATTATGGTTCATTTGTGTTTAGAAATCCTACACTTATATAGTACATTTTTAGTTTAGGAGAATATGTGGAATGAAATTAATATAACTACAGAGAGTTTACAAGATTTCAAATTTTAATTCCTAAATAAGTAATATTAAATAACATAGTTATGAACTAAGATATTTTTTATCTTTATCATTAATCATATAACAACTGCTTACATATTATTGGTCCAACTTTTACCAAGCTCAATGTCAATAGTTTTTCACTTCTCAAATCTCACAATATATACTTCTAATAATTAGTGTCATCAAACATATTATGAAAATAAACCTCTTAAATTTATAAATATTGATTAATCCAAACACAATAAAAATATCCAAAACAAAGCACCTAACGAAAATATTTCAACAATCACACAATATAACTTAGAATATGAATATCAAAGATAATAGAAACAATAACCAAGAAAAATAAAGAAAATATCATATTAAGATTTATATTTGTTTAACTTAATCTGTAATCTACTTATTCACCCCTTCAATTAAGATAAGTTACACTAGATTCAAAGATAAAAATTACAATTATAATAGAAAAATCTTGAGGAAAAAAAAACACTCATTATATCGAAAACACACTTAAAGAGACCTTTCAAGTTCTAACACTCAACAATAGTGGAAACCCTTGTCTCTCTTATCTAACGATTTTCTTTCTATCTCAAAAATATTCTCTTAAACTTCTAAGGTATATTAAATGTGTTTATACATGCCCAATAGAACATTTATCAAAATACCCGATTTGTTCCAAGCTCCCAAATTATATACCTTTTTTCATCATTTGCTCTATAATTTTTATGGGCTTAATCGATCAAGCTATTAAATTAGAGTACCAAAATATGGGTAGAAACTCTTTCAGCAAAGTGCGATTGATTGACCAATTCTTGATCGATCGACTTTCTTCTCAATGGATCGAGATCACCATAAAACAATTTTCTTCATTCCTTGTAATGATCTTAGTTCAATCTTTGGTGCTTGATTATTCACAAGGATTTTCAAGCATCTCACATGGATTATATAACAATATTACAATTCCCCATTTTGATGCCAATCTTTGGAACTTATTCTCTTCGGTGAAGACCCACACATTCTCAATCATTTAGATGAGGTGATCACCTTAACTAAATTTTGACACTTCTTAATATTTTCCAAGGGAGTTAATTTTAGTACCATGGTTGTCGAGTTATCATTCATGTGAATTTTCACCAACTATACCTTATCTTGTTCTCTTATCTCTCATATCATGTAGCTTTATATCTACATGCTTCGTATGGTTATGAAATTGAGGATTCTTGGTCAAGAAAATTGTAACTTGATTGTCACAATGAACCATGACTCTATTTTACTCAAAATCAAGTTCATTTACCAAACCCTTCAACCACATAGCTTCTTTTACTACTTCCGTTATGGCAATAAATTTCGCTTATGTAGGAGATAAAGTCACTATTGATTGTAATTTGGCTTTTCACCTCACAAAGTTTTCTCCAAATCCAAACAATTATCTATTGATAAACCTTTTCTTTTCACGATCATCGACAAATTCAAAATCTACATAACCTATCACACCAACTTTTAACTCCTCAAGTGGTAGTAGAGAAGACCAATTCTGGTTGTATATGGTAGATATCTCATGACCCATCTCATCACCTTCCAATGATTTTTACTCGAATTAGCCATGTAGCAGCTCATTGAACTTGCACCAAATGCAATATCTGATCTTATATAAATTATTAAATACATCAAGCTACCCATCGCACTTTTATAGGAAACCTTTTTTCCATTTCTTTCTTTTCCTTGTCAGTCGAATGGGAGTTTGAGATTAGCAACTTGAAATGTGATGCTATCAAAGTTGTAGTCGATTTAGCATTGACCATACTAAACCATTTAAGCACCTTCTTACAGTATAGCACTAAATGCACTATAGAAGAGCAAGTTGTACTTCTCAAATATACACAATTGTCATGCTTGCTCTTTTGAACCCAATCTTCAAAATAAAATCATCGAATCTTTTGTAAGAAACATCTTAGAGTTTACTTCAAGCCATACAATATCTTCTTCAAAAGACACACTATGTCACCCTTGTTATTTTCAACAAACAACTTAGGTTATTCCATGAAAATTTCTTCCTTAAGGTGTCCTTGCAAAAAAAAAAATCACATTCAATTGGTCAAGTTTCATATTATTATGCATAACTATAGACAACAATAATTTGATGGAGTCATACTTAATAACATATGAGAAAATTTTGGTAAAGTCAATACCTTCTCTTTGGGAAAATTCCTTTGCAACAACTCTAGCCTTGTAACAAGCTAGCTTGACATCAGGCACACCTTCCTTCACCTTGTAATGGTTTCAACTCTTCGGTCAATGAACTAGTGTCCATGTCTTGTTTTTTAATAGAGAAGTTATTTCTTCTTTCATGACCTTCTACATTTAGTGGCATCCTTCCTATTCATAACTTCTTAAAAGGACCTTTGCTCAAGTCTTGAAATCTCCAACTCCATACTCAAAGAATAGGCTATGATATTTAAACTTTCAGGACCTCTACTCATACGTTTACTCTGATCTTGTTCCAACAAGTAGTCATCTCCCTACTTAGATAGCTAAAGTTTAGCGGTATATTCTTCTTATTCCATCTCTATACCATGATTATCATCATTAGAAGGTTCTTGTATAGTAGGCTCTTTTGGTTACCTATGTTCACCCATGGGTTGATTATTAAACACAAATGGCTCCACCTCAATGCTAATATGTCCGCATAGGGACTCTTATGGTAAGTCATTTTTTTCTTCGAAATCTCTACCCATATACATCTCATCCTCTTTAAAGGTTATATCTCTACTACTGATGCACTTCTTAACATCACCATACCATGGCTAGTAACCCTTCACACCACTAGGATACCCCAAAAACATATACTTCAATACTCTTGACTCTAATTTCCTTTACCTCATATGTACATATGCAACACAAACAAAAATACATAAATAGTTATATTAATAAGGTATCTAGCCATAGCAATGAGTTCTCTCTATTATCTTTTGGGCATGTTTGCATAGGAAAGCATATATCTCACTCTCTTCAAGAGTGTTCTATTCATCTTTTCTACTAAACCATTTTGTTGGGGATTTCCAAGAACGATCATATGCCTAATGATATCATTCTACTTTTAAAAACTTGTGAAAGCCTTATTACAAAACTTCAAACTATTGTAAGTTCTTAAACACTTAACCTTCTTTCCAGTTTGAGTTTCTACAAGTTTCTTCCACTCCATAAATTTCTCAAAAGTTTCATTTTTACTTTTCAAGAAGTAAACTCATAATCTTCTAGAGAAATCATTAATAATAATAAGAATGTATATTGCACCACCCATTGATGGTGTCCTCTTTAGCCCCTACAAATTCGAAGGCACATAAGCAAGTATGTTACATCCCTTTAGCTTTGTCGGTGTGAATTCACCTTTTTCATCTTGCCAAAAATACAATAATCACAAAATGAAAGCTTGTCAAGCTTACCGTCACTAAGAATCTTCCTGTTGGAAATTTCTTATATGATGCAATCTTCTATGCCAAAGATTGAAATTCCCCTCTTAATGGATCACTGCGACAAACATTTATCTCTACTGTAGCATCTAAATAATAGAGCCCATTTCTTAGTATACCAAAGAACCTATACACACATTCAATTGACCATGCTCATCCTTATAACTATATCGCATGTTATCCAATATACCTAATGAGATCAAGTTCTTCTTTAATGCCAACACAAGTCTCACATTCATAACTATAAATGTTGAACCATCATTGAGGCGAAGCCTCACCAACCCAACTCCAGTCACATAACACGGATAGTTGTTTCTATATGAACTATCACCATTCATCTCCTTGTAATAAAAAAAACTACTCCTTATAAGATGTCGTGTGAAAAGTATACCCCAAGTCCAAGACCTAAGTATCATGAGTATTGCTTGAAGAAGTTGCTAATACTTCGACCCTATCAAAACCCATCTTATGAATTTTCGTAGATGCATCTCCACTACTAGTATCTTCCTTGGTGGATTTACGCTTCTCCAAACACTTCCTTTTAAAGTTTCCCTTCTTGTTACACAAGTAGCATCTCACCTTGTTCTTTGGACTGTAGGACTTTGATCAATATTTTTTCTTTACCTTAAATTTGGTTTCTTTTTTCACCTCTGCCCTACGAATACATGGCATCACCACTACCTGCATTCCCACCAATATGAAACTTCTACGCCTCAACTCTACTTCTTTTGTTCTCAAATGAGAGATAACTAGATTAAAATAGATATAATCTCTTTTATACCTAAGACTCAACTTTACTTTTTTTGTAAGAATCCAGTAGGTTATGCACTAATATGTGAGGAAGATTCTCATTATTTAGACTCTTTCCAATGTTTAAAAAATTATTAATGATTCTTTAAAACTCTATCAAGTTAGGCTCAAACCCATTTGACAGATCCATTAAAAACCCGAGCAATTGTTCTTTCAAATGAAATCTCTATAACATCATCTTTTACATATATATATCGTCCAATTTCTTTCATAATGCTTTTGTTGTCTTTACACTTTAGACCTCACAAATAATATCATCAAGCAAGTGCAAAAAGATTGAGATGTAAGTCGTCAATAACAATTCCTTTTTTTTATAATCCATAAATCCTTTTAGATACTCTGAGTCCCATTTAGAGCTTGAGCTACTTTTTGTTGAACTAATAAACTCTTCCAGATATGAAGTTCCTTGGTTCCATCCCACTTCTCCATATCCTTCTTACTCATTTTCAATATCCAAAAGTGTTTTTAGACATAATTTTATCAAACACCAAAATACAACAACCACGAAATACCCCCAAGTTGAACAATGCTTTAATACCACTTGTTATGAAAGTGGACCTCCTAAATATTACAAATATTGATTAATCCAAGCACAATAAAAATATCCAAAGCAAAACACCTAATAAAGATATTTCAACAATCACACAACAAATCCTAGAAAATGAATATAAAAGATAATATAAATAATAATTAAGAAAGATAAACGAAAAAATACATTAAGATTTATAGTGGTACAACTCAACCAATATCGTAAGTCTAATCTACTTCTTCATTACTCCAATAAAGATGAGCTACATTAGTTTCAAAGATGTAGATTACAATTATAATAAAAAAATCTTGAAGAGAAAATACTTATTATAGAAAAAAAACACCCAAAGAAACCTCTCAAAGTTCTCACATTCAACAATGAAGAAAACCCTTGCTTATCTATTCTAACCTTTTTCTCTCTAACTCCAAAATGTTCTCTTAAACTTCTAGGTTACACTAAATGTGTTTATACATGCTTAAAAGGCATTTGTCAAAATACCCAATCTATTCCAAGTCCCCATTATAGCCAAATTATGTGCCCTTCTTTGTCATTTGCTATGTACTTTTTATGAGCTCGAAAGATCAAACCCTTTCTTAATCGATAGTGATATTAAATCAAGGTACCAAAATCTAGATAGAAATTGCTCAAGTGAAGTCCGATCAACTCCCAGCTCGATTGAATGAGATCCCTAAAAACTTTTTTTTTTCTTCTTTTTTTTACAATGCTCTTAGTTCAACCTTTGATACTTAATCACCTAGGATGGTTTTAAAACATCCTTCGAAGATTTACATCACAATATTATAAAATACATAAATTGTTAATATGATAGCAATATAAAAATTAGGGTGGGTTGTTCATTGATGTAATTAAGAGCTAAATAATTCCTTTTGATCTAAATTTACTATGAATTAATGTAAATCATTCAATGTTGATGTTCCTTTTGTTTATTCGTCTCCCCGTTTTGCATCTTTTCAAGGAAACTCTGCATAGTGCTCGAACTCTCTTCGTCTGAGAGAATTTCAAAGGAATAATCAGAGACAGAAAATGAGAGAAAAAAGGGTGGTTTGAATATCAATCAGTCTATTTACCAAGTCTTGGAACTGTATGGGCCTTGGGATGGTGGATGACAATAGGATCAACACAAGATTTCAAGAGTTCAAGTCCATGTGGCTTCAAAAAGTCCATCTCTCCTGCAATATAAACTCATTTTTCTTTTGAAAATCAGTAAGGCAGTACTACTCATTAGATTGCAATTGTAATGGGTGGTTCATTTACTTATTTTCCACTAACTCAAGACCAGATAATCATATCCACTTTAATAGCATATCTTGTTTCAATTAATAGTTAACGCATCGTTTTGTATTCAGCTTTAGAGTATATTTTATTATGCTTTTAACAATAATAAAAAGTGATTTTGACAACAAATAATACTTTAGAATCAAATATAAAAAATATAACATAAGTATTTTCATAGCCTAGAAATATATTTTGTGTTCTCTCATTTATGTTATTCTTCTTGAAAACATTTTGCACGAAGGATGCACTTTTAGAGGTCTCTCATCTTGAGTTGTTTCGAATCAAACATGTTTAACTATATAATTTTGAAGAAATAGTCGTTCATTTCATTGGAAAAATCAATTAGTGATTATAGGATGTGAATATTAAACCATTTGAATTCATTTTTCCATTATCTTGAGTGCTTGTTGTCTTATTATAATCCTACACATTTTTTTCTTAAAATTTCTCTTAACTTAAACCACTTTTATTGAACAAGCAAACATAACCTCTTATTGTGAGATACTTAAAACGCACTTTAATGAAAATACTTTTTAAAAGAAATTTTACTAATAAGTTTAAATCAAAGCTTCCATATTAAATCAAGGATGTTTAGGCAATATTTTATATTGATTAACTATCACCTTAAGCTTTTGGGATTGAAAAATTAATTATTCTAACAAATTTTGTTAAACATAGTATTAAAGCTTAGTCAAAAACCTTGAAACTTCCTTCACAAAAAGAAAAAAAAAAGATGGTGATAGGTTTGGCAAGAGAAAAAGACCTACTTTGAAATGATGTTAGATGTAATATCATACCTTGATTAAATATAATATTATGTTAGAGTTTATAAAGATTATGGAATCTTTACCTTTGTTACGAACAAATGTCGACAAAACACCGACACCAACATTGGTACGATATATATGTCGGACATATTTTTATGGAATTAAACTTAGTTGAAGAAGGAAAAAAAATAAAAGAAAGAAAAAGACTATGGGAATAGAGGCCGAAACTTAAAAGAAGAGAAGTCTGGCTGCTCAAAGAAGAAGGAAGCCAACCATTTCACTTAGAGTGCTTCTTTTTGTATTAAGTTATTGCTTAGCAACATCTGATATAACATGCAATAATTTGACAATATAAATAGAGCTATTTTTTTCTAACCAATTATTACATGCCAAGAAAGAACTTAATGTAAATAGACTTTGTTTTCAATTACAATAACAAGGGTAGAATATAGGCCAAGCTTTTTATATTATAAAGTGTGTTTTTAAATAAGTCCACATTTTTTTAAATATTCCAAGCAAACTCACAACAATACTTTAATACTTTGTCTAAAACAAGTTAATTTTTCTTATTTGTAAGCATAAGTAGGGATAAGTAACATATCAAAACGGTATATTTTTCACCGATCCAAATTCGATCTGATTTGAAGACTTTCAATTTAAATCCAATTTGATGATGTAACTAATTCTAACCGATTAGAATTCGCGCAAATTAATTTTTTTCAAATTTAATAAGGTTAGATTGATGTTAAAATTTATTCATAAATTATTATCATATATAAATACGATATACACAATATATAAATTTAAATTGGTGCATCTCTAGCAAAATTTATTATTTATAATCACAACTAAGAAAATCAAAAGAATAAGAAATATGCTTAGATAATTATTAAATTATTATAGAGATTTAATATATTTATTTTTAATTTAAAATAGTAATTTAATGTAATTAGGTTATATATAATATTTGAATTATTTATAAAACAAAATATCCATTTATTTATAATTTTAATAATACTTCGATCTAGGCGAATTTCATAGATCGAATCAGATTTCTTAATTTAATTGAATTGATAGGATTATTTACTCATCCAAACTATACAGAATTTACATTGTTTGTTGACTTGTTTTGTTCCATTTTTTTTCTTTTTGTTAATCATTTGACACTTGTAAACACTATTATTTAAATAATATATTATATATGTTAAATATATTTATTATTATAATTTTCCATGCCCAAGTATTGTGTCTAAAAATTAGACATATTTTCGTGTCTTAAATTTATTTTCGAGTTCAACTCATGGATGCATATTTGTATCTGACATCCAACATCGGAAACCATGTTCATGTAAGATATATAGGTCTTCACTTATCGGACAAAAGCCAATGATTCCAGGGAAAAAAAAGAAGAAAGAAAGACTTATTTCATATATTTAAAAAAAATGAAAAAGGAAATGGATCATCTGCTAATCTTTATTAAGCTATTAATCCAAGCCTTTTACTTAAACCTAACATTTATTATAATGCCATATCATTTAAAATCTTTATTTATTCACCAAAATATCATTTATTCTTCTGTTCTTAATTTGTCATCGCAAAGATAAATTTTGAAACTAGTGTCTTCCTTACACTAATGAAGCTTCCAACAGAACTTTATCTGCTAAAAATAACATTGTTGATTTTTGTTATATATGTGATAAGATGCTAATATGCCTATTGTTTTCCTTACCAATCTGAACAAACAAAGAATTCAATCCATGTCTGAAAGTTAAATAGGTGAGTAAATTTACTTTTTTTCTTCGAATCCCAATTCATCATCTATGAAATATTTTAAAGCCAAAATCAAAACTTTGGCTTTTAATTTTTTTTTCCCATTAACTATGCATATAAAGTTAAGTTTGTGAGAGGATGGAGTTGACTTTCAATATAAAAGTGAAAATCAAAGCTTCAACCTTCATTTGTGACATTAGAATTGGAATTTGTAGAACCTATTTCATTATTTTTATTGCCAAATATTTCTTAGAGGAAAGTTAAAAGATAGGTAAATTAAGCCTAATCAAATGGCTAATTGTTCATTTGTGATTCCCTATAAGAATTAGCTATTTTGTTTTGTTCTTAGAGGAAAGTAAAAAGATAGCAGGTGTTGCTTGATTTTATTAAGGCTAACAAATTTATCGATTTAAAAAAGAAAAAAAATAATATTGTACATGTGAAGAGTATAGAGAGATAAAAAGAAAGAATGATTTAATGTTGTATTGGTGTATTTAGAATGTACATAGAGAACCTTATTTATAGGGTTGTAATAAGTGTAGTACAAGTGAAATAGTAGAAGTGTAGTACAAGTGAAATAGTAGAAGTGTAGTACAAGTGAAATAGTAGAAGTGTAGTACAAGTGAAATAGTGGAAGTGTAGTACAAGTGAAATAGTACAAGTGAAATATAAGTGAATTATAATATCAAATATAACTTAACATCCCCCCTCAAACTCAAGGAGGAAGAGAAACAATCAACTTGAGTTTGAAAACTAATTCTTGAAATCTGCCTTGTAGATGAGATTTGGTGAAGATGTCAGCTGTTTGATCGATGAAGGATATTGATTTGAGACAAACAGTGTCTTGAAGAACATGTTGACGAACAAAATGACAATCAATCTCGATATGTTTTGTTCGTTCATGAAATACATTATTGTGAGCAATCTGAATAGCACTTTGATTGTCACAATATAGGATAGTTACAGTTGATTGGAGAACACCCATATCAGCAAGTAACCAACGGAGTCAAAGAAGTTCTTGAGTGGTGTCAGCAAGAGCACGATATTCAGCTTCAGTGTTAGATCGAGACGTGAGAGATTGTTTCTTGCTTCGCCAAGATATAAGAGAGTTTCCAAGAAAGAAACAATATCCAGTGGTAGAGCGATGATCAGTTGAGTCACCTGCCCAACCAGCATCAGAGTAGGCGGAAAGAAGAAGATTAGACTTGTTGGAGAAGTGGAGACCGTGAAACATGGTGCCTTTGATGTAGCGGAGAATGCAAAGAACCGCAATATAATGGGTAGACCGTGGAGCAGACATGAATTTACTAACCAGATGAACAGCATAGGCAATGTCAGGACGAGTGACTGTGAGATAAACAAGACTGCCTACTAGTTGTCTGTATAATGTGGCATCTGAGAGAATAGTACCATCTAATGGAGTAAGTTTGACATTGGTTTCTAGAGGTGTTGATGCAGTTTTGTAATCAGTAAGTCCAGCCCGATTAAGAATATCAGAAGAGTACTTTGCTTGAGAGAGATAATATCATTGAGAATCAGATGAGATTTCTAGGCCCAAGAAGTAGTGGAGACGACCAAGGTCTTTCATTTCAAATTGATGGCTCAGAAACTGCTTAAGATCAATAATTCCATTAGAGTCATTCCCTGTTATGATCATATCATCTACATAAAGGAGTAGAAGTGTTACACCAGTGGGAGTCTTCCGAATAAAGAGACCGGAGTCATAAGAACTAGAAGTGAAACCAAAGTCAGTAAGTATAGAGCTGAATTTGGCAAACCAAGCTCGAGGAGCTTGTTTGAGGCCATAGAGAGCACGACGAAGTCTACATACTTGATGAGGTGAATGAGTGTATCCAAGAGGAGGTTTCATATAAACTTCCTCAGTTATGTCTCCATTGAGAAAATCATTTTTGACATCCATTTGAAACATGTTCCAATTTCGGGCAGCAGCAACAACAATGATACTTCGAACAAAGGTGAGTCGAGCTACAGGTGCAAAATTTTCTTCATAGTCGATTCCATATTCCTGTGTAAAACCCTTTGCAACCAGACGAGCTTTATATCGTTCCACAGACACATCTGAATGAGTTTTGATTTTGAAAATCCACTTACAACCAATCAAAGATTTATTAGATGGAAGATCAATAAGATCCCATGTATGTGCTTTTGTTAATGCCTGTAATTCATCTGTCATAGCTTGTTGCCAATGAGGGTTAGAACTAGCTTCTCTATAGTTTTGGGGTTCATGATGAGACAAAATAGTAGAGAAACATTGGTAATCACGAAGATGAAAAGGAAGACTACTTACACGAGTAGAACGACGAAGTGATGACTCTGGACAATTAGGTAGTTGGTCTTCAGAAGATGTTGTTATGGTAGGATCAGCAGAAGGAGTAGACACATCAGGAGAAGCCGTAGTAGACGATGGTGAGGGTAATGGAGCAATGTCAATAGTTGGGTCATTAAAAAATGAGAGTAAGGTAGAAGATGAGACATGATATGAAGAAATAGAGGAAAACATTTTATGTTCCCAAAAGATGACATGACGAGAGATGCGCAATCATTTAGAGATAGGGTCCCAACAACGATAGCCTTTGTGTTCTATTCCATACCCTAAAAAATAAAGACAAGAACGAGATTCTAATTTATTGTGTTCATGAGGGTGAAGAAGAACAAAACAAGCACAACCAAACACTTTGAGCAGTTCATAAGATGGAGAAGTACTATAGAGACGCTCATAAGGGGATTGATTGTGAATAATAGGCATGGGAACACGATTGATGGTATAAACAGCCGTAAGAGCTACTTCACCTCAAAAGCGTTCAGGACAAGAACTAGAAATGAGGAGAGTACGAACAGCATTAAGAATACGTCTGTGTTTTCGCTCAGCTCTTCCATTTTGTTGAGATGTGCCAGGACAAGAATATTGAGAAAGAGTCCCATTTTGTTGAAGAAAAATTAAAAAAATTGTTTCTTTATATTCCATAGCATTATCAGCTCTAAATACTTTGATATTTTGAGAAAATTGGGTTTTAACCATTTGGGAAAAATCATAATAAATTTTGGGTAATTCAGATCTATGTTTCATGAGAAAAATTCATGTGAATCTTGAATAATCATCAATAAAAATGACAAAATAAACACATCCCTCCATAATAGGATGTGGGGATGGACCCCAAACATCAGAATGAATTAAGTCAAAAGGGGAGACAGAAGTAGAATCACTTTTATTAAAACATAAAGCAGGTTGTTTTCCCAATTGACAAGGCAAACAATTTACATTATTAGAAATAGAAATAGATCCTAATTTACCAGAAGATGCTAAGGGACGAAGACATCCTATAGACGTATGGCCTAGACGAGCATGCCATAGGTTGATAGGAGTAGTAGAAGCAGCAACGGAAGTATGAGGAGAATTGGGTAGATAAAGGTTGATAAGTTCAAATAATCGTCCAACCTTACGGCATATCCCAAGGATCTGTCCTGTCTGTGGATCCTGCACATGACAACCAGAAGAGGAAAAAGTAATAGTAAGATCAAGTTCACATAAATGACCAACAGAGATAAGATTTAGAGTAAGGTTGGGAATATGAAAGGTGTCAGAAAGTGATATAGAAGATGTGGAAACTTGTCCTACATCATTAACATGCATATGTGAACCATTGGCAGTTTGAATTAAAGGTTTGGAGATGGAAGATTGTGTGGGAGAGAAGATGTAAGTATCATAAGTCATATGGTTACAACAAGCAGAATCAAAATACTATAAAGATTTACCTGATGTGAGAGATAAGGCAGTAGGAGAAGGATTACTAGATTGTGAGAGAACATGTTTAAGAAGACCTTCAAGTTCTTGAGTAAAGAAGGTAAATTTGTCATGATTATCCTCAGAAGCAGCAGCGGTGATAGATGAGTTACTATTTTTACCTGAAGAATGCTGAGAGGGATTTCGAGAGGAATGCTGAGAGGGATTCCGAGAGGAATGCTGAGAGGGATTCCGTGAGGAATGCTGAGAGGGATTCCGTGAGGAATGCTGAGAGGGATTCCGTGAGGAATGCTGAGAGGGATTTCGAAAGAAATATCTATTAAAATGTCCTGGACCCTTCTTGTGACAATATATACATACCCAAATGGGACATGTAAGAAGCTCATGATTGGGGTTGTGACAGTAGGTGCAGCCTTGATGTTTGAAGTCCTCTTTAGAACCTCCTTTAGGGCGATAAAATGGGGTGGCAAGAACATAATCTGTATGATGAACTTTGAAAACCCCCATCCGAGTTTCTTTAAAGCGAAGCTCGGTCACAACAATATCTAAGGATGGAAAAGGACTCCGATGGAGTAAGGAAGCCCGAACAGGTTCAAATCGATCATGGAGAGCCATGAGAAAAATAACAAGACGCTGGTGATTACGGTAAGTTGCAAACATTTCAGCATCAATCTTGTTCGTCCAAGTTGATTCAGAGAGAGCGAGTTGATCCCAAATAGTATGCATTTCAGAGAGAAATTGGTTAATGGTTTGATCAGCCCTTTGGCGTTTGGTATGAAGAGTTGTTAAAAGTTTATATTGGTTGGCCAAATCTATTGTAGTGAAGCGAGCCTCAAGAAATTCCCAAACTTCTTTGGCAGTGTCAAAATATCCAAATTCACCATGAATGGAGGGTAAAATGGTGTTACAGAACCAGGTAATAATTTGATGATGTTTACTCTCCCAGACTTCAAGGCGATCAGCAAATAAGCAGTTATTTTCAGTGGTTTCTTGGATGGGTATAGAGATATCACCAGTTATAAAACGCCATAGCTTGCATCCTTTTAAGAAACTTTTCATTGCTTATGCCCAGGCTAGGTAGTTAGTATCATCAAGGGTGATAGAGATCAGTTTTGGGACATCATTTCGATCCATTTTAACGAAATAATGGAGGAAATATAAAGCAAATATATAGAAACAGTATAAAGGAGATATCCTTAAAAATGAAAAGATGAGTTAAAAACAAGCCTGGAACCGGGTTGGAGTGAGCTGAGTTGAGGAGAGCCGGGTTGGAGTGAACCGAGTTGAGGAGAGCCGAGTTGGAGTGAACCGAGTTGAGGTGAGCCAGGTTGGAGTGAGCCGATTTGAGGTGAGCCGGGTTTGGAGTGAACCGGGTTGAGGTGAGCCGGGTTTAGAGTGATGAAGAGAGGCGAAATTTTGATAGAAATTTTAGAGTTATATGAGAGGCTCTGATAACATGTGAAGAGTATGGAAAGATAAGAAGAAAGAATGATTTAATGTTGTATTGGTGTATTTAGAATGTACATAGAGAAACCTATTTATAGGGTTGTAACAAGTGTAGTACAAGTGAAATAGTAGAGGTGTAGTACAAGTGTAGTATATGTGAAATAGTAGAGGTGTAATATAAGTTTAGTACAAATTTATTACAAGTGAAATTGTGAAAGTGTAGTACAAGTGAATTACAATATCAAATATAACTTAACAATACAGATAAGAAATAAGGCTAAATGATATTTTGAATATATATATATATATATTAAATGAAGTTAAATTCAAGTGAATGACTTGGACGAAAAATTTAGGAAAAATTAGCAGAGAAATATGATTAACAGATCCACTGCCATTGAAAAATGGATTCAAAAGGAGAAAATTCAAATACCTAGAAAGTGAAGGGAAGGGCATTCCAGCGGATACGAATTTTCCAGCTTGTTATTCTTGCTGGACGATGTGTTGAATTTGGCACCTCCAACTATTATCACAAATTTAATCCTGGGAACTTTTGTCAGTGCCACACCCTACAACCAAATTACAATATCTAAATTCAAAATTTTAATTACACACTGTTAATTAACCAATCTAAATTAATTAATTATATACTATATAACAATTTATTTTTTATTTTACAGGTACAGCTTGTATATTCGTACATTGGTTTGAAGACCAGGCAAAGCCCCCGATAATATCGCCCCCTGTTTCATTCATTTAATAACATCAAACCCTAGGTTAGTAATTAGTAATGTGAAATGTGATGTTCTTTAAGTTCTCTTCTTCTTTTTTTATCGTTTCATTGAAACCAAACAAGCGGTGATATATATTATATATACCTGGGAAAAACCAATAAGACCATCGAAGGGTCCGTGCTTAATCATCAATTCTTCTATGAATTGAAGACAAACATCGAAGTTGGGGTATTCAGTATAGTCCTGCGAAAAATACATTTAAAATAAAAAACCAAAATATATATTATGTTTCAGAAAGGGAAAGCGATATGAAGAAATGAAGAAGATACCTGGTTGAATTGGAACCACTCGTAATAAGGAGGATCAAAGACTCCCTCAACATCGGATTTGCCTTGTGCGGTAAAAGGAGCATCGGAGAAATAGATATCCAGATTTTGAAGAACTGAGTTGGGCCATTTACTAATCTGTTTCTTAAAGATTTCACCACTGGTTCTGAAGCCATGGAGACCCAGAATTCTCAGTTTCTTCTTCTTTGAGTTAATCTCAACCTCAGACTCAAACGCCATGTGTTTTTCATTGGTCTTCTCTTGCTTTATAGTCATTGATTTTCTTTTTTGTTTTGAAAGGATAGTGATTTCTGGTAGATTTGGAGAGCAATTGAGGCTTAAATTCCAAAGCCCCTTTATACGATTAGGATACTCCGCTAAATTCATGCTCTAATTTTAGTGCTATTGATGTGAACAGTGACGTCTAAATACCGCGTTTATTATATTTGAACCTCGTGAGTCGTGACTAGTTAAATATCACCGTATTTCAATTAATTATCTTTAATTAACTAATATAATTATTATAATTATTAAAAATAATTATTTTATTATTATTTTTTATTTTATTCATTATTTATATTTATTTAAAGTAAATTAGATATTTTATTACCATTTCAATACATTAAAAAATAAATAAATCAATATAGAATGATTTTAAATTTATGAATTATATCATAAATTAATGTAACATTTCTATTAGTGATTGAGATTTAGTTAACACGCTTACGAGCTTCCTGCCATTTTTTACAAATTATTTTATTTCATGTTTTTTTCTTCTTCTTCTTCTCCTTATTACTTTGCAATTCTTTTTGTTAGCCAACTTATTTAGTAATTCCATTAAATCGTGATTAAAAAAATTTATTAAATTATAAAAACATGTCTAAATACAAATACAATTTAAAATAAAAGAATGTTAAGTTCACATATTTACGGAGATTATGTATAATAACTTTTTATACTATTTGAAAATTTTAACTATGCAAAACGCTCAATTAATATCATACATTCGGAGTTTAGATCTGATAATCACAGATGATATAATGATACAGTATTTTAAATACAATTAGATTAATTTTAAAAGAATTAACTATTTATATTAAAAATTGAGTATTGTTAAATATAAAATTTGATTAATAAAGGATTTACATCTCATTCATTAGTTAGAAATTACTCATATCTGATGATGTATTATTACAAACTTCTAAAAATATAAATACTTAATAATTAATTATAAAAAAAATTAATTTGATTATTTCAGTGTATTAGTCCTTAGTTTCTACAATAAAAAGTAAATTTAATACTCTTAATGTGTGATAATACCTTATTTGTATTTATATTTGTAATTAGACTAATTATAATATGTTATGTATCAAAATAAGGTGGGTTATTGTCCCACTATTTTTTTTTTTTTTGTTCTTGTTTTCACAACACATTTATAATTAAATTTAAAAGTTATCAAAATTATCTTTTTGTTTTTATATATTTATTACATGTCAATTAAAAATTGTTAAGAGTGTTTTTGATAACTTTTCAAAATTTACAACGCGTAAACAATAAATGAGATTTAACAATAATTAAAATAACTTTAAAAATAATAAAATTATTTGTTTTTTTTAAATCTTACTACATAATAATAAATCATAATTAGTATATAAATTTAGTATATATCGTTGGAGAATTATGATATCGTCTACAATGCATGACAATGTGTGATAATAAGAAAATCGTTCCCTTGTTGTAAACCGTAAAACTGACATTGTCTAAAAATTTCATAAATTCGGTAAAACTTTCGAAAATGCAAGGTAGTAATAAATGGGAGGGTCATTCTTAAGTAATTTTATTTGCTACTTGTATATTTGTTCCCCCCCCCCCTGTTGTTTATGGTTGTAACTATTACAACTGACATTGTCTAAAATTTTCATAAATTCGGTGAAACTTTCGAAAATACACGAAAGTTTTAAAAAATGCAGGGTATTAATAAATAGGAGGGTCATTATTCAAGTTATTTTATTTTTTATTGGTATATTTTGATCATATTATTTTAACAAAAAATTAATTAATTTTTAAATTATTACATTTTAATTACTCTTTAAATAAAAAATAAATATTTTATTAATAAATGCAATCACCCATTAATTAAATGATAACTTTAAATTGAAAGGCAAAAGAACGGATCTTAAGCGATTCTACTTTCTTTCCTCTATTTTTAAACTCTACTTGGCACCAGATTTAGGTTGTGTAAAAGTTGAAATTTTCAGAAAAATAGTGTAAGGATTAAAAGCTGAAAATTTTCAGTTTTTATATATACAACGCAAAATTGGCATTAGGTACAGCTAAAACCGGGAGGAAATTGAAGTAGAATTGTTGAAAATATAGAAAAAACGAAAGATTTATCATTTTGCTTTTGATTAAAAACTATAATTGAGTTTATTAAAAAATTATTTATTTACTATTTAAAAATAACTAAAATATTAACTATTTAAATTTAAAATAAATGTTTTTTTATCTGTTTATAAAAAATATTTCAAAAAAATGACAAAATTAATTTTATATATAATTTTTTATAAAATATAATAGAATAACATATATGACACATGAGTCATATATATGTTTATATTTTTTTATAGATATATATCTAATAAAGCAATTTTAACTTAAAAATAACTTAAAATTTTAACAAATTATTTTGATTAAATTTAAATAATATTTTCATTGTCTAATGTGTTTCTTTGTATATTAGACAATAAAAATTTCGTTTTAAGCTTAATTAAAAATTTTATTTAAGTTTAAAAGAAAATTTTTTTAAAAAAGTTTGAATAATATTTTTAATCAAATATTATTTTTTTACGTATATATCTATCAAATAATATAAACATACATATGAGATATGTACTATTCAGTTATATTTAACAAAAAATTAGATAAAAATTTAATTTGTACTTGATTAGCACATTTTTTTCCAAACAAATAAACTTAAAAACATATTTTCAAAGCTATAGTACTAAAAAACATTTTTCACCTAAACTAATGGATTATTTGAACATTTCATCATTTATGATAATAAAAATTATTCTTAATAATATTGAATGGTGTAAAATTAGAAAAAATTTAACATTTAACATATCTAAATGAATATAATTCAACTTTAACAATATTCAATATAAAATGATGATTGAATTTTTTTAATTTTAAGAATATACTAATTGAATTTAAATAATATTATTTTTATAATAAATTTTAATTACATTATTTATTTTTTATTCAGATATATTTTTAAGAAGATGAATGAAGAAATATTCTATTTGTTTATTGAAAAGGGTTGCAAATATTTAATATAAGATCAAATGACTTTTAGGTGATCTTTTATAAAGAAAATTATTATTATAAAAAAAATATGAAAATGAATATACGTAGGTTCCGGAATGAGATTGGAGAAAAATATGTGAAAAAAAATAAAAGTGAATAGAGTAACTATTGTGCCAAATGGCCATGAGTTGATGGATTCATATATGTAGGTTCGAGGATGAGATTGGAGGTTGGAATTGTATATGGGTGTTGTTCTTCAATTCCCTAAGGTCATTGTGGGTAAGGAGTATATGAACCACGCCTTATCCTCGGCGGGTGTTTGTCCAAAACAAGTGAGCTAGGAGTATGGAATGTACTCTCAGACTATAGTAGGTGTCAATTGTTTACAAATTTTTCTAATGTGTTAGAATTTCTAGAGATTTTGGAAAGAAATATGGAATGATAATAATAAACAGATCATTTATTCTTCTAACTAAGGAAGTATATATAGTACCTATTAGACAGTTGTTGAGGTTACATAGGTAGACTATCTCATTTGAGTTGCCATGATACATATAAAAAACAATTCTTCACATAATCAAGTCGTTGTATATGGATTGCTTGAGGTTTTGTGTGCGAAGAAGTGTTTTAGGTCGTTAGGGTGTTATATTGGGCCGTTCACTTAAGCTATGCCGTTATCATTAAGTCTTGATCAATTGCTTCTAAGGATTAATTTGATATGTAGGAGCTACTAAATGAGTGTGACCTTCAGCATACAAGCGATCTATCCCAGGTTGCTAGGGTTGCATATTTGCTCAGTGGATAATACCAAACAACTATCCCTACCTTTTACCGTCCAACCCTTACCATCAATACCTCCACCATAGGTCGTTGACTATCACAAAAACCAAAAATCCTAAACTATTCATCTTGTCAATAATAGATACCAACGTTTCTATTTCACTCCACCGGTGAGTATAGCCTCCCCAATTGTTAATTAATCATGCCTAATTGTTCCCATCACATGACTCTATTAAAATTATCTCCTCTTTCTTGAAAAACAATTACGAGTTTTTGTTTTTACTTTTACGATGATTCTAATAGAGTCAGGAGGTGAAAATACTTGAAATTAACTAATCAATGGTTTAGGAGAATACACTCGTCAACAATGTAAAATAGTAACATTGATATCAATGATCGGTGAAATGAATAATTTAAGGTTTTTATTTTATTTTTGTAATAGCCGATGACTTATGGTAGGAATGTTGATGACAATAATTGGATTGTTAAAAAATTATAGTTCTAATGGTGAGGATGTTATCATTGATGGTAATCAAGTTGGTTAATGGTGGATAATGGTAACAAAGGTTATGAGTTTTTTTGTTTTATATTTTCAACGGTTAGTTTTCTATAATATTTATTTATTTTTTCAATAAAAAATTACGTCATTTTGTATGATTATTTTTGTAATGTTTTAAAATAACTTGATATTCTACAAAAATAAAAATAAATATAAAAGATTTTATGAACAAGAAGATACTTTAACGTTAAGGAGAGACTTTTCGCAAAAAGATAGGGGAAACTCGTTAAGACGTGAAGCGAAATATACTAGATAACATGGTAATAAAGTGATTTCAGTATATATTTCGAAAAAATAAAGACTTATACAAACATTTATCCAATAAGCAAGTATGATAATTAAAAACCCTTTTTTTTTCCTCGTATTCAGCCTTTACTTTATTCATAGCATTCAAGTGGCTTAATTAACAGGATAAAAAAAAGGACATGGCTTAAAAAGGGAAAGAGAGGTTGAAAAGGTGTAAAAAAATCTTCAAAAAATTGAGTGAAAGTTTTGGACCTCCATAGTCATCTTTTCCTCTTGCATGACGGTCAAAAAGTGCTTCGATCTTTTAAATTTTGGCATATTTTAATTCTATTCAACTTCATCTTCATCTTCATTTTTATATTTCCTTTAATCTCAAAAAAGAAAAAAAAAATCCTTTCTTATTGATGGCATATGGCAATTATAATTTACCCAGCTTTCTCTTTTCCTCAACTGTTTTCTTCATTTTGTTTATTCTATTCATTCTTTTTGCTATTTAATTTAAGGAAATTTGGTGCTTTAATTTTCTCATCTGATAACCATTCTGTTGGATTTCCTTGAGTTCTTATTTTCTTTTCCTCTATGATTTATGAAGCCATAATTCTTCCTTAATTGAAGCTATTTGATCTAGGTTCCTTTGTTAACAAAAAAAGTTTTTATTATTTTTTTATTTTGGGTTTGAACCGACCGGGTTCATTGTATCATTTTTTTTTATGTATAAGATACTTTTCAAATCATTTTAATCTATATGGATACTTTGCAAGAACGTACAACAGATTTTTGAAGGATTGAATGGTTGAAAACTATATTTGTTTCAGAATATACTAGAATTTTAAAATAAAATAATAAAAAAACACTCTTTTGGGATTTCTATTAGCAATAAATCTTGAGTCAAAGGGGTTTTCATTTTTTTATCTAACCATATTATTTTTTAAATAATTATTAAATATAAATTAAGTAATTATAAAATATTATAATAAATTAATTGCTATAATTATGAAATTTGAGGATTATATTAATAGCTACGAAACTAGTAATAATATATACTAATATAATATAATTTAAGTTTATTAAGATTTTTTCCTTCCTTTTATTCAGTTATCCTCGCGTGTGAACTGAATGACGTGTCACGTGTAAAGCAAAATCTCATTGAACGGCTCGAATCATCCAAAGTTAAAACCAACGGTAGACTCTTGTCTCCAATCTCCACCAACGTCATTATCGTCGCGTGCATAGTTTGATTGTTGTTTGCCGATCATCAGCAACACAAAGAACTGCAGGATCTATTCTTTCAATCTATCTTTCATTGTAGTCCTTGTGATTTTGATTTAGCGCCAATTGATCTCAAATTTTCGAATCTCAAATCCCACCCCGTTTTCTTTTCGTACATAGTTTCCACCTTATCTCCTTCATTCAAGGGTTTATCTTTTCTTTCTTTCACACATGGCGGCCTATGGCGGTGCTGCGCCTTACAGATCAAGGTAAATTGTTCTGTTTTTGGTATTGATCAAGCAACTGTTCTCGTCTATTTGGTTCTCTAGAAATTCATACGAATTTTTCAATTTGGTTCGAATTTGACCTTTTTCTCATCGTAGAATTAATTTGTGGAGCGGATTTTTCCTGGAACAAATTAAGGTATTGAGAATTCGTTTGAATGTTGAGAATTAATTTATGAATGCAGAGAGGGTCTTAGCACGAGACCAGTCAGTGGTTCCGATGAAATCCAATTGCGAATAGATCCGATGCACGGCGACTTTGATGATGAGATCACGGGCCTTCGTAGCCAAGTCAAGAAATTGAGAAACGTATGTCCTTTTCAATTCCTTAATTTCTTTTTTCCAAAAGATTCTTCACTCTATTTATATTGCGTGGTTAAATTGCCTGCCGTACTTTATCGAGTTTCTTTAAGATAGGTTGTGAAACATATACTTTAATAGTATCAAGGTCTGTAAATTTGGTTATCGGATTTAGCTTACTTTGAGCTGATAACGCTTTATCGTTTTCTCAGAAGCTTTAGAGTTTAGATTTTAGCTCAATTTATGGATCTTGCAAAACCCTAATACCAGAGAACGCGATTTTTCCAACCTTTTTCCAACGTCTCCCAAGGATTGCGTCTTTATCTTTGGACATCCAAGTGTTTTTGTCTCGATGTTCTAGTATAGCCCTCAAAAACTGCATGTTTGTTGAAAAATTAGTGTTGGAAACGTCAAGGCCAGCCAGGTCTTTCTAAATAAACAATTTCTACCAAAGTTGTATTAACTTTCTTTCGTATTTTCATTCTGATTCATGGTATATATAAGGAGATTTCTTTCGTTGAATTCTTATTTGAATTAAACATTCGCTTTATTCTTTCCTTGAATTAAGGATTAAGCCTTGTTTTTCTCGCTTGAATTAAGGATTCCTTGTTTTTCTCCTTGAATTAAGGATTCCTTGTTTTTCTCCTTGAATTAATACTTAAATTAAGGATGATAACTCCTTGATTTACTCCTTAATTTATTCCTTAAATTAAGGTTCTTGATTCTTTCCTTAAATTAAGAAGTTCACACTCCTTAATTTACTCCTTAAATTACTCCTTAATTTTATCTCGATACTCACTTCAAGTTGGATCCATAAGGTTTATAGATCTAAGCACGAAAGTCGTTGAGCGATGAGAAACCAAGGCGAATGTAAAACTAACAAAAATGCGATTACGATAGCAAAAAAAAAAACAAAATTATTGTTGTCGATGTGGGACCTTTCCTTTTCTGCAATACTTCCTCCACATCGGGCGGTAGGAGTTGCGGGAGAGATTTAATCCATCATCGCCAAGAGCTTAGTTTCGATGTGGACTTTTCCTTTTACCATAATACTCCTCCTCCACATCAGTAGGTAGAAGGCTGGGAGAGATTTAATCCATCATCGTCAAGAGCTTGGTTGCAATGTGAGACCTTTCTTTTTACCACAATACTCCTCCTCCACATCAAGTCGGTAGAAGCTGCAGGAGAGATTTAATCCATCATCGCCAAGAGCTTGGTTTCAATGTGTGACCTTTCCTTTTACCACAATACTCCTCCTCCACATCAAGTCGGTAGAAGTTGCAGGAGAGATTTAATCCATCATCGCCAAGAACTTGGTTTCAATGTGAGACCTTTCCTTTTACCATAATACTTCCCCTCCAAATCGGGCAGGTAGGAGCTATAGGAGAGATTTAATCCATCATCACCAAGAGAATTTGGTTTGAAAAAACAAATAGAATAAGAAATCGCTCTGATAGAGTGTCAAACGCACTTTGAGCAGAGGAATAACAATTTTTGTCCAAGAAGATCGACTTGCTCTGATACTATGTTGAAAAATTAGTGTTGGAAACGTGGCCTTTCTAAATAAAACAAGCTCTCTCAAAGTTGTATTCTTTCTTTCATATTTTCATTACAATTCTATAGCTATATATAAGGAGATTTACTCCTTAAATTACTATTTGAATTAAGAATTCCTTGTTTTTCTCCTTAAATTAAGGATTCCTTGTTTTTCTCCTTGAATTAATCCTTAAATTAAGGATGATAACTCCTTGATTTACTACTTAAATTAAGAAGTTCACACTCCTTAAATTACTCATTAAATTTATCTCCAATAATGTTCTTAAATATAATTTAGTGAATATCTGTGTGGGACTCATTTTCTCTCTTAAGTTGATGGGTGACAAACCATCCATGGTAACTAGTAATCTTTTGGAAATTTTAATTTGGATCACGTATGCAGAGATCTTATCCTTGTATTGTGTTACCTCCTCCTAAATTTCCTAATAGCATGTCTTAAGTAGACGCTTAGAGTTTGTCATATTATCTGGAGTATATATTTTGCTTGTAATGAAGCTTGAGATGATTGCTTTGTGTTGTCTTACTACAAAATGTATTCTGGTGCAGGTAGCTCAAGAGATAGGCACAGAAGCAAAATTCCAGAATGATTTTCTTAATCAACTGGTAAGCCTATGATTTTGATAGCATTGCTTGAAAGATAGATGTTTATTTAATCCTGTTCAGCATTAAATACTCTCTTTTTTACTTTACCTGAATTAAATAGAATGGGTATGTGTGTATGCATGATTGAGAGTAGAGGAAGGACATGTTGTCAATTAGTCTAAAGACTGTAAAAGTTCACACTGAGATTAAGTTTGAACTTAGCAGTACTGTAACCTGGATCAACTCATATATAGATAATCTAAGTGGTTCAATCTATCTCCGTCTTTCTCTTGATTATTTAAGCACCCTTCCCCTCCCTCACATGCGAGTGAAGGTCAGTTCTTAATAACATCAGATTTGGAGCTTTTGATGGGATTGATAATGATATTGTTCTATTAAATTCCAGCTCTTTTTGGTTTCATTTATCTTCTTCAAGTTAATTTATAATGGACTTGAGCAATATCTTAAGTAACCTTTCTGTAATAAGTACATAGAAATCGATGGTGCACAAATGAAATATTAATATAAAGGAATCAACTCTATGGTTGATAAGGAATCAAACTGGTAACAACCGTTCTTTTGGTTGCCTTTTTTTTTTCCCTCCCCTTCTCTCTCTTGATGCTAAAGTTACCAACTAACATATTTTCCTGAAAGCTAATTTATTGACTGATTGTTTGCAGCAAATGACACTGATTAAAGCACAAGCAGGGGTGAAAAACAATGTTAGGAGATTGAACAAGAGCATTGTCCAGAGTGGTTCAAGTAATGTTGTTCATGTTGTTCTATTTGCACTTGTTTGTTTCTTTCTTGTCTACCTATGGTCCAAGATATCCAGAAGATGAAGATTGCTGTTGGTTTTTGCACCTCTCATGCCAATATTGGATCTTTTGGGGGTAGCTAAAAGCAAAATGTTAAGTTATGATCTGCTGTAAGTCCTTACACATGATCTATTTCACAACAGCTGACATCATATTGAAAGTCTTGGCATGTGTACTTCAAATATTGTGTTTTAAAGCAGTACTGTTTGTATTAAGTACTAAAATATATGCGTGCCAGTTTTTAAGGCGTGAGTTGATAATCGATATCAAACTACTGCAGATAATGTTTTTTGGTCAAATGTTACTCCTTGACCCACGTTATATTCGTGCATATAAACTTTGGGTGATGTTCTTCTCACAGAGAGCATTATCTCATTATCTGTTTACTCCGAGGACTCGACGGATTATTGTCAGAAGTTACATTATAGTGGTGTTTTATTTATTTATTAGTACAGGGATTACCAAAATAACATTTCGATAATATTAAATGGGTTGAATTGGACGGAGGTAAACAGGTATAAATGATTATAATTTAATTTGAATTGTAACTTTATGACTTGAATATAAATTTTTTTTATAGTAAAAGTATGACTTGAATATAAGAGATATTTTTATGATTATAAATTTTAAATATGTTATTTTTATTATTTTTTTAGAGTGTCAAATTAATGTGTTGGTATTGGAATATCTATGTGCAGGGTTGTTGGTTAACATGAGCTTTATAATCCTCACCTCATCGAGGAAAGAACTCTATTATGCTACTATTTCTATCAATGCATTTCATGTTGGTTAAGTGTGCTATGTGAGGTGATGTAACATGTCGATGTTAATCATCAGTTTCACCTTAACCATAAAAACCATAAAAATCAAGGAAAAATCAAGGGAGAAGGGTGTTAATTGTCACAACCTTAAGTTTCAAGTAGTGATCGTGTGACACTTCGTATCGTCGTTTGCATTAAGCCTGTCTTTGAATCCGAATGAAACTTCAAAGAGACTAGAAAGAGAGTTTGTAAAGAATGTTTTGTATTAGTCTAGAGAGAGTTTATCTTGCAAGATGCCAATAATTTCCAAGGATTTTCCAAGATTTTCCAAGATAAATACAAATGAAGACCAATTGATCTATTTATAGTGTGGTTCTAAGCTTAAGGCTATGCCACACCTTTTTAGATCATTTTAACTCTAGAATTTACAAGGGTGTTATAGTTTTATCTATAATATATCACAAGGTTTTAAGACCTTCTAACCAACTCTAGAGTCTTCTAGGTTTGTCTAGCTTCTTCATGCAGGTTTCGGGATGTTCCGTAAGCTTCCAGCTTCTACATTCTTCATGAACCATCCGGCACGTTCTAGAACATTCCAGCCCATTCTAGCACCCTCCAGCGTGCTCTAGAACATTCTAGGGACTTCAAAGCTTGAGTTGAGTCTATCCAAATCTAGCCCTTTCTAGACATTTCTAAGTCACTCTAGAACTTTCCTAGGTAGAAAAGTCTAGATCCTTTAGGCAAGCACCATTTATTTGGATTTTGAGGGACAATTCGAGCGGGACGTGACACCCTCCCCCACTCAAGTTCGCGACGCCCTTGTCGCACCTTCAAGCTTGAACCTCTCTATGTCATCTTTGAATTGCCACAAAGAATCTCCAGGTTCCCAGCTTGCTTCTATGTCTGGTGCATTCTTCCACTTGACCAAGTATTCCCAATAACTTGGTACGCCCCTACGCCAGATTAGGCAGTCTGCCAAGATTGAGTCCACTTCTTTGTCGAAGGAGGTTACCACGACAGTAGGCGCCCTCTTTGATTCTCCATATCTTATGTCTTCCTTGTCTTCATGATAATGCTTTAACATACTTACATGAAAGACTTGATAGATTTTAAGCTTTGGAGGGAGTTGCAGTTTGTAAGACACCTTACCGACTCGTTTAAGGACAGGAAATGGCCCTTCATACTTCCGTACCAATCCCTTGTGAACCTTTCGCAAGGACTTAAACTGTTGGGGCAATAGTTTGACAAGGACCAAATCTCCTTCCTGAAATTCAACCAACCTTCTTTTCTTGTCAGCCCATTTCTTCATCTTCTTAGATGCCTTATTTAAATAGACTCGGGCCAACTCAGCTTGTTCGTGCCACACCTTGGCAACTTTGAAGGCAGTATGACTCTTTCCTTCATAACTTGTGGCCAAAACATAAGAAGTCATGGGTTGCTGCCCATGACGATCTCGAAGGGACTTTTTGTGGTAGACTCGCTCCTTTGTAAGTTATAGGAGAATTTGGCTACATCCAGCAACTTAGCCCAATCATGCTGATTGGCACTGACAAAGTGCCTGAGATAAAAATCCAGCAATGCGTTGGCATGCTCTGTTTGTCCATCGCTTTGAGGATGAAAGCTTGTAGAGAAGTTCAAGTATGATCCCAACAACTTGAACAATTTCGTCCAAAATTTCCCTATGAATCGTGGGTCTCGATCACTCACGATATTGGATGGAATCCCCCAATGCTTCACAACATGTTTGAGGAACAAACATGTCGTCTCATCCACTGTGCAATCCGTTGAGGCATGTATGAATGTTGCATATTTGCTGAAGCAATCGATCACTACAATGATGCTGCTAAAGCCTTACAATGATGCTGCCAAAGCCCTCTGATTTTGGCAAGCAAGTGATGAAATCCATAGAGATACTCTCCCATGGTCTCTCTGGAATAGGCAGCGACTCTAGTAAACCTCCAGGTGCATGCTGCTCTATCTTGTCCTGTTGGCACACAAGATAATTCCTCACATAGGCTTCAACATATTCCCGTAATTGAGGCCAGTAGTAGATTGACTTGATCAAAGCAAGGGTGCGCTTCATTCCTAGGTGTTTAGCCTATAGTGAATCATGGCACTCCTTGATAAGCTCATTCTTTAAACTCCCCCACTTTGGCACAAAGATACAATTTTTCTTGGTGTAGAGTAGTCCGTCACTCAGCCAAAATCGCCTTGTTTTTCCTTCCTCGATGAAGGCAAGGAGGTTTTGAGCAAGAGCATCATGCTCCAACCCTTCTTTGATCCTTTCCAACAAAGGACTACTTGGCCTACTTAAGGATGCTAATTTTTTCTTTCAGAGTAGCGCATCAGCCACCACGTTGCTTTCGCTGTGCCACTATGATTTTTTCACCTGATAAGGGCTCATTGTTGATGGTCTTGTGTCAAGATCCAACTCAACTTTGTGGTCCACGTCATTCCTTGGAGGTAACCATTTGGGCGATGCCTCATGCATCACATCATGGAACTTATCTAGGACAACTTGCACTTTCGTCGGCAAGCTTGGCTTTGGCGACTCCTCCTCGTCGTACTCTTTTGAGATGGTCAGGTAACTCTCTTCTTTTCTCTTCAATCCCTTCTTGAATTGAAGTGCCGAGAGAGCTTGGGTCGTAGGTTTGGTGGTCCTCTCCGTCGGTACCACGCAAGCCTTTGGTCCATCCATGATACACATAGAGTTTGAACATGGCACTAGAAAAGCTCTAACCTGGTCCAAGAACTCCATGCCGAATACAACAGAGAAGTCATCCATATGCGCCACTGATAAGTCCATTTGGCCAGTCCAAGCACCAAGACTGATCTTAACTCCACGAGCAATTTCATGCAATGATAGTGCTGCTGAGTTAACTGCTTTGAGAGATCCCCCTCCATGGACTACCTTAAGGCCAAGTCTCTTTGTTTCCTTCACTGAAAAAAGTTATGAGATGCACCTGTGTCCACCAAAGTTTTGGCGACCTTTCCGTTGATGGTTGCATCTACGAACATCAAGCCTTTGGGGGTCTTTGGGGCGCTCTACAATGCACCAAGTAGGCCAAAGAACCCATCTTTGCAACTTCGTCTGACTCGCCTCCATCCTGATCATGAGTGGAAGCAACTAAGGCACTCAATGCCTTTATTTTTGGACATTCACGTGCCCAATGCGGTCCGTCGCATATGAAACATGTCACATGGGGCTTCGAGGCACCACGATCCTCCTTTTCCTTCCCTTTATCCCGTGGTTTGAATAAGGAGCCATCTTTATGATTCTTGGGTCCCTGACTTTTAGCGTGGCCTCCCCCACTCTTTCCTCCAACAAACTTTTTATCTGTGGCTTTTGAGCTCTCCTTGTTTGTGGAGTAGTCAATAAAGCTTTCCGCAATCGCGATAGCCGAAGACAAGTCTTGGACACCACGTCGCTTGAGCTCGAGGTTAGCCCACGATTGGAGACCATTAATGAACAAGAATAAGGCATCCTTGTCTTATGTGTCAGGAACTTCAAGCAGCAAGGTTATAAACTCATTCACATAGTCCCTTATGCTACCTGTCTGCTTTAACCGTCACAGTCGGACTCTTGCCTCCTCTTCAGCATTTACGGGGAATAACTGCATTTTGAACTTCTTTTGAAATCTTCAAAGGTTTCAATTGTGCAAACCCCTCGTTGTATATCACCATGCCTCCATCTCCACCACAACATAGCAGTGTCGGACAAATACATAGCGGCAGTTCGGATCATCCTGGCATGGTCCGTTATGCCAGTAGCCTCAAAATATTGTTCCAGTCCCCATAGGAAGTTCTTAACTTCCCTAGCATTCCTAACACTATTGAAGGTCTTAGGCTTGGGAACATCCACCCTCTTAGCCTCAATGACGGTAGTTGTGCTAGTTCCTGTGGCCATAGCCCGCTTACATAGAGCTAGATCACCACCCATGTCCTCCACTCTAAGTAACATGTTAGTAAGTTCTCTTTGGACAAGATCCCTTACCTTGGCAAGTTTGGCCTTCAACCCTTCAGTCTCTTACCTTAACCCACCGTCTAGCTCGTTGAGGGACATCTTAACCACTGTATGGATCTCCACATCCTCGGCCTCCAAGCCATTGCAACGTTCTTCTAAGTTGTCCACCCGATCGAACAACTCCCTTAAGCTATCCTGCGCACTCCTCACACGTGCTTCTAAGCTAGAAAGTATATCTTTCGACTTGGCTCGAGATTCCTTTGATGGTTTCCAAACTTCCTCACGACCACGTTCCATAGGTGGAACATCAAAGTTTGGTGTAGATGGAGCAGCATTCTTCATTATGCCAAAGGTAGAAATGCTTCAACCGAAAACTCTGATACCAACTGTCACGCCTTTAAGTTTCAAGTAGTGATCGTGCGACACTTAGCACCGTCCGTTGCACTAAGCCTGCCTTTGAATCCGAATGAAACTCCAAAGAGACTAGAAAGAGAGTTTGTAAAGAATACTTTGTATTGCGCTAGAGAGAGTTTATCTTACAAGATGCTAAGAATTCCTAAGGATTTCCCAAGATGAATACAAATGAAGACCAATGGGTCTTTTTATAGTGTGGCTCCAAGCTTAAGGCTATGCCACAACTTTCTATATCATTCTAACTCTAGAATGTACAAGGGTGTTAGAGTTTTATCTACAATATACCACAAGGTTCTAGGACCTTCTAGCCAACTCTAGAGTCTTCTAGGTTTGTCTAGCTCCTTCATGCAGGTTCCGGGATGTTCCGTAAGCTTCCAGCGGCTTCTACATCCTTCATGAACCATCCAGCATGTTCTAGAATATTCCAGCCCATTCTAGCACCGTCCAGCATGCTCTAAAACATTCTAGGATCTTCAAAGCTTGAGTTGAGTCCATTCAACTCTAGCACTTTCTAGACATCTTTAGGTCACTTTAGAACTTTCCTAAGTAGAAAAGTCTAGATCTTTTAGGCAAACATCATTTATTTGGATTTTGAGGGACAATTAAAGCAGGACGTGACATAATGGTTTTTAGCTTTGGAAAAATGAGTGTTTTAGTACTATAGTTTTTAATTGGAGCGTTTTAGTTCTATAATTTTGAAAAAACATATTTTATTCCTAAAAGAGTATACTTTATTCCTAAAAATGGGGCACATAAATCTCATAACTTTGAATTTTTATGATTAAAATGCATATTTTTTTAAAACTATGGGACTAAAGCACTTCAATTATAAGTAACATGATCAAAATACTCATTTTATAAAAATTATAAGACAACTCACCCCCTCACCCAAAAATCAATGCATGCCGTAGAAATTTGATATTGTAATGTAATCTAAAGTGATTTACATAACTACACTATTAACATGATTTTCAATATAATATTCTAGAGCATGAACATGAACTGATGGTGGGTTCTAGGTTTTCTCACATTGACTCGTACTTCTTAACATGTGCACTTTAAAGTGCACCTTAATAAACATTTCCCTCATATAAGAGAGAACAGAGAAAGACTGCAAACTTGATCCTAGAAACTGAGAACTTCATACTGAGCTACATTTAATATGCAGCCCTCCACCATCGAACAACTCCCTATAAAATATATTACTCATAGCTGTTGCATTCTTAAATGATCTTGAACTCTTTCTCATCAACAAAATAAGTCTAATAATAACTTCCCCTCTTTCTTTAGCCTTTTTTCCTCTATTTGTTGGGTTAATACCACAAAATCTCCTTGCGTTTCATCTTAACAAGTTAGAAACCTCAAGCTTTCTTTTCTTCTCCATACTCCCCAAATCATGCCTCATCATAACCGGTCAACAACCTTTTCAAAATAATAAGGCTTTTCTCTTCCAAATCCTTCAACTGACACTTCCCCAAAGTTTGCTTCCATTAAGCTCTACAAAGATGCATGCACGTCTTAGTTTTCCTTTTGTTGACTTTTTGGTCATAAAATAAAAACTAAGAATTTTATTTTATACTCTACTATCTTATTTTACCATTTCAACTAAGTACTAACTTACCCTCAATTTTTGTTTATATTGGATAAGCCCACTCTTAATCACTTATATTTATGAAAAAGAACAGATTATTAAATTTATATTTTTCTTTTGGGTTTGGTTAATTATCTTTTTTCTTTCTTTTGGGTTTGGTTAATTATCTTTTGTCTTTCTTTTTAGTTCTTATGTTTTCCAATTTGTTCTCAGGAGTGATTTTTGCTTAATTAAAGCTTGGTAAAAAAATAACATCTTTTCTTTAATATTCACATCTATCAGTAAGAACAAAAATGTTTTATAATTAAATATTGTTAGCCTTCATGTTATATAGAGCACAGCTGCTCAATCTGTCTTGTGGGAATACATAACTTGCTCTTTTTTGGCCCAGAAATTCAAGGAAATATTTTACTTTAAGAGTATGTTGAGGTGTTACTTCAAACTAAATAAATTGTTATATTATTTGACAAAGTAGAAAAGATGTTACATTTTAGTGAAATTTTTTGTATATAACTTACATTTCATTGACTTAGACAGCACCAAGAATATAAGAATTGTTTACGAGGGATAGGTTTATAGTCTGCAATGGTCGTTACAACATCATGTGATGGCCTCCACTCACAATGTTTCAACATAGACAATCCTTGCTTCATGCCAATGATGGCTTTGTGCATGTTTTGTCAAGGATCTCCCTGTTGGGTTTTTCTCTTGGTTTGGATGAGCCCAAATGAAACCCATGTGGCTTAAAAGCCCATGGAATAAGAAGGGGCAATTATGTCATTACATTGCTTCATTAATAAACCCATTTAAGGTTTGATGAGATAGGATTTCTGCATAGAATATCAGAATTGCAGCAGCAAAGGCAGAAAAAAGAGCAGTTTTCCCTCTCTAGATAGTCTTCATTAAGTGCTTCGATCGAAGGTCGTTTGTGATCCGATTAAGCTGAAATGTTGCAGGCAGGTTCACGACTCAAAACTCTTTAATCTGTGCGATGGGATTTGGATTTTGCTCACCGGTTTAAGAAATTATGAGCAGTGAACAGTGACTACGAATTGGGTTAGATTTCTCTATTTTTCTTGAAATAATTGTTAGTTTCCAAGAAGTGTATTCTTGATGATGTTGTTGATTGTTTTCCTCTAGTTTTACAGAAGGCGTGCTGCAATTGTTTCTTGATAGTGGAAGTTTTGGAGAGAAGTGGTAGTGGTTGTTTTCTTCTACCTGTAGAAGGTTTTTCCACGTAAATTGCTTGTGTTGATTTTGTGCATGTTTTATTTTAAGCTCTATTTATTTTTTTTCCCTAAAAGATTCAAACAAAGAAGGAGAATATGTTTAATTCCGCTGTTTAGAGCTTGATTAAGTTTGAATTGAAATTGTCATTCTCTGTGAACAAAGTGGTATCGGTATGTAGTTATTATTGTGGAATTTCTTGTGTTGAATAATGGAAGCAAATTTGAGTAGAATTATTACTTTGAATGATTCTAATTATCATACTTGGAAAGGAAAAATGGAAGATCTCCTTTATGTCAAACAGTTTCATTTACCAATGTTTGCCTCTGAGAAGCCAGAAAAGTTATCTGAAGAAAAATGGACTTTGTTACATCGACAAGTCTGTGGGTATATAAGGAAATGGGTAGATGATAATGTTTTGAATCACATTAGTGGAGAAATACATGCATGGTCATTATGGAATAAACTTGAAGAGTTGTATGCTCGAAAAACAGGAAATAATAAAATGTTTCTTATAAAGCAGTTGATGGCTTTAAGGTACCAAGATGGAACTCCGTTGACAGATCACTTGAATACGTTCCAAGGAATAATCAATCAATTAGGCTGGAATGGGTATCAAGTTTGATGATGAGATTCAAGGGTTGTGTTTTATTGGAGTGCGTTCTTTGGACTCTTGGGAAACATTTAGAATGTCATTAAGTAACTCGGCTCGAATGGTGTAATCAATATGGATACGGCTAAGAGTAGTATTTTGAATGAAGAAATGAGAAGAAAATCACGTGGGTCTTACTCGTGATCGGAAGATTTTGGTTATAGAAAGAAGAGGAGGAGTAAAATCGAGAGGTTTCAAGAACAAAGAAAAAGGAAGAAGCAAGTCTAGGTTTTCTAATATTAAGTGTCAACCTCCTTGTGGCATGAAAAGAGAACACGTCAAGAAATATTGTAGGCCAGTTGAAGCAGGATAACAAGAAGAAAGACAAAGAACAAGAGGGTGATGTTGGTAAAGAAAATGATCGAGTTGCTACCGCTAGTTCAGAAGACTTTCTCATTGTTTATAACGAAGATGTTGTCAATGTTTCATGTCACGAGGTCAGTTGGGTTATTGATAGTGGAGCCTCCATTCATGCTACGTCTCGAGAGGACTTCTTTACATCCTATACAACAGGTGACTTTGGGACAGTGAAGTTGGGTAATGATGGCTTGGTTAAAGTCATTGGTATTGGAGATGTGTGTTTGGAGATGAATAATGGCACGAGGCTACTTCTTAGAGAGGTAAAGCATATTCCTGAAATTCGTTTGAACTTGATCTCTGCAGGTAAACTTGATGATGAAGGATATTGCAATACCTTTAGTAATGGTCAATGGAAACTTACTAAAGGTGCTATGGTTGTTGCTCGTGGGAACAAACATTCTAGTTTGTATATATCTTATGGCGAGACTCTTGAAAGGCGTTATTAATCTTTGTGACGGATGAGCTCGCATGGAATTGTAGCATAAGAGACTTGCTGTGAGTGAGAAAGGCTTGGCAATATTGACTAAAAAAGAATCTTATTTACGGAATGAATGATGTTTGTTTAAGAAGATGTACTCGTTATTTGGTAGGGAAGCAAATAGAGTTTTCTTTCAGAGTTCCCTCCTTGAGAAAACAATACATACTTGATTTGGTACATTCATATGTATGTGGTCCTATGAATACAAAAAATTTGGGTGGTGCAGTTATTTTGTGACCTTCGTAGATGATTGTTCAAGAAAGTTATAGGTGTACACTTTGAAGAGCAAAGATCAAGTATTAGATGTGTTTAAGCAGTTTCAAGCCTTAGTGGAGAGACAAATTGGGAAGAAATTGCGGTGCATTAGGAACCCAGGTAATGGGGGAGAGTATTGAGGTCCTTTTGATAAGTATTGTAGGCATCGGGGCATTCGGCATCGAAAGACACCTCACGAACTCCTCGATTAAATGGGTTGGTGAGAGAATGAAAACAAGACATTGGTTGAAAGAGTAAGATGTCTTCTTCATAGGCTCGGTGCCAAGATCTTTTTGGGGTGAGGCTTTGAATACGATTGTACATGTTCTTAATCTTGTCATGGTGTGTTCCTCTTCAGTTTGATGTACCAAACAGAGTTTGGACTGGCAAAGATGTTTCTTATGATCATCTTCGCGTTTTTTGTTGCAAGGCATTTATGCATATACCAAAAGATGAGAGATCTAAGCTCGATGTGAAGAGATGACAGTGTATCTTTGTTGGTTATGGTCTGGATGAATTTGGCTATAGATTTTATGATCCAGTTGAGAAGAAACTGGTAAGGAGTCGTGATGTTGTGTTTATAGAAGATCAAACTATACAAGATGTTGAGAAGATAGAAAAAAGAGTCCATCAGTATAGCGATGATTTGATTGACTTAGATCCGGTTCCTTTATCAGTACAGATGGAAGAAAATGTTCAAGATGATCAATAGGGTTCAGATGATGCAGATATGCAAGCTGAAATAGATCATCAGACTACTGATCAGTTACCAAAACCAGAAATTCCACCCAGGAGGTCTATCAGAGACCGACGTCCTTCCACACGGTATGATACAAATGAGTACATGTTATTAACAGATGAGGGAGAACCTCAATCTTATGCAGAAGTGATGGAAGATGGAAAGCGAGCCTGTGGGTTGGTGCTTTATGGAAGATGAGATCGTTCAGCGTATGACAATCACACGTTTGGTGGTAAAGTTGCCTAAGGATAAGAGAGCTTTGAAGAACAAGTGGGTGCATAGGGTGAAGCAAGAAGAACAAAATTTACAACCCGCGATACAAAGCTAAATTTGATCGTCGAGGATTGATCCAGGAGAAAAGGTATTGATTTTGATGATATTTTCTCTCCTGTTGTGAAGATGTCTTCCATATGTGTTGTTCTAGGTCTAGCAACAAGCTTGGATTTAGAAATTGAGCAAATGGATGTGAAAACTGCCTTTCTTCATGGTGAGTTAGAGGAAGAGATTTATATGGAGCAGCCAGAGGGTTTTGAGGTTAAAGGAGAAGGAGAAGAGGATTATGTATGTCAGTTAAAGAAAAGCCTCTACGAGTTGAAGTAAGCACCTAGACAATGGTATAAGAAGTTTGAGTCAGTTATGGGGGAGCATGGTTACAAGAAGACTACTTCTGATCATTGTGTTTTTGTGCAGAAATTCTCTAATAATGACTATCATTTTATTGCTCTATGTTGATGACATGTTGATTGTTGGCAAAAATTCTTCAAGAAGTGATAATTTGAAGAAGAAGTTGAGTAAGTCCTTTGCCATGAAGGACTTGGGGCCAGCAAAAAAAATTCTTGGTATTCAAATTTGTCGATACAAGAAAAGAAATAAGTTTTACATGTCACAGGAACGGTACATGAACAAAGTACTTGAAAGGTTTCATATGGATAAAGCTAAAGTGGTATCTTCTCCTTTATCTAATCACTTTAAGTTGAGATCGAGTCAAGGCCCTTCAACAGATAAAGGGAAGGAAGATATGGAAAAGGTTCCATATGCCTCTGTAGTAGGAAGCTTAATGTATGCAATGGTGTGTACGAGGCCAGACATAGCTCATACAGTTGGAGTTGTTAGTCGTTTTCTTTCGAATCCAGGAAGAGAGCATTGTGATGCAGTAAAGTGGATTATGAGATATCTTCGAGGTACTTCCAAGTTAACTCTTAGCTTTGGAAGTGGAAAACCAGTGTTAGTTGGATACACTAATTCAGATTTAGCAGGAGATGAAGATTCTCGTAAGTCTACTTTAGGTTATCTAATTACTTTCTCTGGTGGAGCAGTTTCTTGGCAGTCAAGATTGCAAAAGTGTGTTGCACTTTCTACTGAGCGTAGTTTATTGCGACAACGGAAGCTTGTAAAGAGTTGTTGTGGATGAAACATTTCTTGAGAGAACTTGGTTTCCAAGCGGGAGAAATATGTGTTATTCTACGATAATCGAGTTCCGTTCACTGGCGAAGAACTTCGACATTTCACTCGAAGATCAAAGCATATTGATGTGAGGTATCATTGAATAAGGGATACTCTTAACAATAAGTTGCTTGAACTTGAGAAAATCCATGCTTGATGAGAATGGATCGACATCTTGACAAAAGCAGTGTCAAGAGAAAAACTTGAAGTTTTTGTTCAATTATAGGGATAAGCGGATCCACTGCGTCCCCTAATCGAAGAAGGGGGAGATTTGTTGGGTTTTCCTCTTGGTTTGGAGGAGCCCAAATGAAGCCCATGTGGCTTAAAATCTCATGGAGTAAGAAGGGGGCAATTATGTCATTACATTGTTTCATTAATAAACTCATTTAGGGTTTGATGAGATATGATTTCTGCAGAGAATATCAGAATTGCAGCAGCAAAGGCAGAAAAGATAACAGTTTTCCCTTTCCAACCAGTCTTCATCAAGTGCTCCGATCGAAGCCCGTTTGTGGTCCGATTAAGCTGAAATTTTGCAGGCAGGTTCACGACTCAAGACTATTTAATCTGTGCGGTGGGATTTGTATTTGTCTCACCGGTTTGAGAAATTATGAGCAGTGAACAGTAACTACGAATTGGGTTAGATTTCTCCATTTTTCTTGAAATAATTGTTAGTTTCCAAGAAGTGTATTCTTGATGATGTTGTTGATTGTTTGCCTCTAGTTTTACCTAGAGAGAACTGTTGTACAATTGTTTCTTGATAGTGGAAGTTTTGGAGAGGAGTACCGTAGTTGTTTCCTTCCTACACCGAGAAGGTTTTTCCACGTAAATTTCTTGTGTTGATTTTGTGTATGTTTTATTTTAAGCTCTATTTATTTTTTTCCCTAAAAGATTCACACAAAGAAGGAGAATATGTTTAATTCTGTTGTTTAGAGCTTGATTAAGTTCGAATTGAAATTGTGATTCTCCTAACACTCCTATGTCTTATAATTTGGAAAATCGACCTCCTTTCGATCAAAGATGTAATGATTCATCTTTATCAATTGGTCCACTTCTTATACATGCACCAATGGGACAATGAACACTCTAATGTTATAGTGACGACCATTAGATTCCCATTCCATGAAAACTTTCTAAGCTTCTACAAGATCAACTAACTTCACAAAGTATGACAATATATACATATAATTGACATTTGTTATTAATTCTCGCATCTATTGCTTTACTAGCTTTCTAAAGACGAATATAGTCTATATAGCATAAATACCCAAGATGTTTACAACTATACAATTTATTCTCAGAGAACCCAATTGGCTTTGTCAACAGTTTATGCTTTCAAATAATTACGAGCCACCCCATTCAGCTCCTCATAAGCATTCATCCAAAAATTGTAGGACAAAACATCAAGTTTCATTTGCTGCATAACAAGAAGTATTTTCTCAAATAGTGAAGTATTCATGTATAACTTAATCATATTGTCATAGGAGTGAGATCTCACAAGCAATCCCAAGCATGAATTAAAAGATTACGAAATATTGAGATATATTGTGTATGTTTTTAGATATGTACAAGATTTAATATGAATATGATAATGTAATATCTTTTCAACCAAATTATCGAGTATTATTAAATATCTCTGATGTTTCGTAAATGATATCTATGATATAAATATGTCGATTTTTGTCGTGTAAGTTTTTCAAAAAAATCAAGATATTATCGATTTTTTTTGAAATTTTTGAAGTATAATTTTTGGAGTTTTTTTAATGATAATTTAGAATTGATATTAATAGAGTTATGGTAGAAAAAATTGTGTCTAATAACTCTAGCAATTATCATTCTTAAGAAATGTTAATGCACGTGAGTTTTTCTCCTCATGAAATCATTAGGTAAGATAGTAAAAAGCATAATAGTGCATAAAAATAATGATGGTAATGAAGGTAACATAATATCTAATTATTCACTTGTAAAGCTAACTATATATATGTACGTCATATAATAATGATTATAAATATAAAGTTATTGATTCAAAATCAACGTTATTGGTATAAAAATTTCATGAAACTTTACAAATATATATGTTATACAATAATGATTATAAATGTAGAGTTATCGATTCAAAATAGGCATTATTGGCACAACAAACTTCATGAAAGATACATATAATTGAATTAGATGAGATCTGAAATTTCGTGATACATATGATTGAATTAGATGAGATCTTAAATTTCGTGAATATATACGTGCTTATAGCATCTATGAAAATTCTCTACAAAAATTGTAAATTATTGGACCAATTACCAGTTACATTAACACTAATTTGTTTGAATTTTTTAGATAATATTTTTGGATATAATTATTACATAATTTCTTAATTTTTTTAATATTAAATCACCATATTTTTATGCAAATTACCATTTTATTTTACATAAAATAATATTATAGATATTTCAGTAAAATCGAATTTTCAATACATTTAAAGACATCTATACATTAATCCTTGGTCCCAACCCACTCAAGCTCCTCATTAAAGCCAGTTCTTTTGGTGTCCCTTTCCTTAACATGACCGCGGAGTAGAAGCAAGCAAGCAAGCGCTTTTCAAGAAGCACTATCCGCCAAATGCCTAAAATACTCTTCAGCTTCCTTTCGACCCTTTGATGATTGATTCGATCCTAATTGCATAGGCCATTGGTGACATTTTGAATCGGCTTTGTGTCAGTCCAATTAAACATCTGCAAATATAAACAAACACTCAGATTTTCTCCAAGACATTGAATGATAACATGAGAAATTAAGTGAACATACAGAACAAAAAATTCAACGTGCAGAATTTATAGAGAACCTCAAGAACAATGTTTTGGGAGTAGCTGAACAATGTCACACGTTAGCTTGGAGAGGCGGAGCTTGTGACCTTGGCCCACCCAGTAAAGGAGCAGGTTAGTTGTTAGATGAGCCTCTGCAGACGACATGTCGTTTTTGGTTGTAGCTTAACGCTCTGCGTTTTGTGAACCTAATTCATTATATGGATAAAAATGGACAATATTCGAATTAGAAATAGAGAGATGAAAAAGAATGAATAAGCGCTGTTGGCTTACCGTCTCAGACAGGCGATAAGCAGGACGATCGCCATATATTACTGAATTTTGATTTTTTATTTTCATGCTATTAAATTTTTTATTTATTATTAAAATATTATTAAATTTTATTTTTGGTTGTTTTGATATTATTAAATTTTATAAAAGGTTATAAAAGTATTATCGTTAATAATTAGTTATGAATGTGTTAATGTTATTTTTATTATATTTATAAAATATAATTGTATAAAAATAATAATTTTTTTAATAATATTTATAAAATTTAATATTTGAAATTAACTAATTAATATTTTTATATCGACCCAAGTTCGATGGTTTACTCGTGAGAATAGGGAAGAAATACTTTTTTCCAGATGAGACGACGTCGTTGTTTATATTTAAATCCCCAAACTAAACCCCAAAAATAGAAGTGAAAAACCCTCCTCAAAACGACAAAATTTAGATTGCTTCATTCCCGAGTCTCGTAGATTCTTCTATCATTTTTCAGCTGGTTTTTTGGTAGTTAAAACGCGTACATAAATCTAAAAAAGGTCTATTCAATTCAGATCATTTTTATTAAGCTTACGCGTAATGAACAAAGTCAAGTGGCTAAACCTGGTGAGCTAACGAACCCACAACTATTATCAATTTATTTTTCTTATAGCCAAGTTTTGAATAATGTTGGACTTATTTTAATTTAATAATTGGGTTTAAAGCAGTGTCGGAGGTATTTGTTGCATTCGATGGCTGCCGAGTCGAGGACTGAATTGGGAAATGGGCTTGGCAGCGTTTGCTCATTGCGCCAGAGGTGGCTGTTGGTACGAGGTAACTTCATCGGTTTGTGGCCTTTGCAATGTCCCTTCTACCATTTTCTTCTCAGTATTGTCCTCCTTTTTATTACACATCACTGGTGAGTAAATACATGAGTTTCTTTCAATTCAGCTTTGCACCGTTGTAGTTCTGCAAATGGGGTACTTCCAGATATGGATCTTTCATTTAGGAAGCGTCACATGCATGCCTCAGGTTTTTCACTCTTCTTTTGCTGCAATTATGTAAACAACTTGTATAGTTTGATATGATGATGATTCTGTTTTTTTATTTAATTATGTAACCAAGTATTATTAATATTTCCTATTGTCCTACATCTATATGGTGTATTTTTAAGCCACAAAAATTCTGGTAAACTAAATGATTTAACGAGCAATATTATTTATCAACCTATATACCATTTCAACATTATGAAGATTTTGTTTCTTTAGATGACCAAGCTAGGGGACCTTTTGTTATGTGTGTGTATATTTATATATGTATATAGAGTAATATGGTACACATTCCATTACATTATTTGTTATATGTACGAGTAATACAAAAGTAAAAAGTACTTCCTGAATCTTGTACTTTTGTCCATGTAGCTACTTGTCACAGAGCTATGTCTGGTTCTACTGCATATCGACATATGATGGTAGGTATTGTGATAATGTCCAAACATTGAGTATAAGCTAAAAGATTAATAGCACTTGCAAGCTATATCTTTGACTTGCATGAGATACTTTGTTCCAATATGAGGAACATGTTAAAACGTGGAAATAATTTCAAAATTCTCATAATTTTTATAATAATTAATGTTATACCAAGGTGTTGTACACGACTTTTCATCTTCCAAACCGAGTTATTTTGTATTTACCTTCATTGGGGTAGTGACTAACGATTAATCTTTTGTGACGGATTAAGTTTTTTACCCCTATATATATACAAACTCCAGAACTTTCGTTTCTCAAGTTTTATAAAAAAATAAGAGCTTTCTTTGGTTGCAACTTTCCTCAATTATCCACTTCAATTTACTTGGTAACGTTGTTTGATTGGAGACTTAACTCTCTTCTCTACCTTTCCATTCTTCAGTGTTTCTAACCCTTATCTTCAGTTTGTTTATTTCAAATTAATTATTGTCTTCCTCACACTTCTTTTCCTTCAACTTTCGTTGCCTTCTTTTTTCTAGGTATTTTATTCTCGACATTTTTGTTTTTTTTCCTTTTAATTTGTAGTATCAATAATTCTTAAAAAGAAATTTGACACTGATCAACATTTGTAAGTCTTGAATATTGGCTCTAAAGTAACAAGTTAGTGGTCTAATTTGTGGCATAATTTAAGGAGTTCTAAAGTAACAAATTAATGGCCTAATTTGTGGCTTAAATTATTACATAATTTAGGGAAATGGATGTTGAGTAAAATCTAGAATGAACAACTCTAAATTTACTAATATTAGATCCAAACAAGTAAACAAACTACTTGTATTATACTCACTATAACACCTTTCAAACTCACAAATTGAAGAGAAATACAAACACTCAAAGAGAAAGCTCTTAACTTACACTCAAACTAAGAATACAAAGACTTATTTGTTTTTGATGGAATGATTAAACCAAATGCAAGGTAGGCTATTTATAGTCCTCACCATGCAATCTACACCATGCAATCTACACCACACAAATATAAAACTAAGAAATAATCCTAGCCATACAAATCTTATCTACACACTTCATTTATTTCTACAACCTTCAACTACTTCATTTATTTCTACAACCTTCAATTACTTCATTTATTTCTACAACCTTCAACTACTTCATTTATTTATACAACCTTCAACCATTTCATTTATTTCTCTACCTCTTCAACCACTTCATTTATTTCTCTATCTCTTCAACCACTTCATTTATTTCTCTACCTCTTCAATTATTATTTTGGTGTTGATTTTCAACACTCTCTCTCAACACCAACTCTCACTATTTTTACTGTGTCAAATTGATGGCGAAACATTTCGAACTTGCCAACGCTTAAGCTTTTTGTGAACAAGTCTGCAACTTGATTATCTGTCTTGATTTGCCTTATTTCAATTTCTGCTTGCAGAACCTTTTCTCTGATAAAGTGATAGTGTATTTCAACATGCTTAGTTCTTGCATGAAAGACCGGAGTCTCTGCCAAACGAATTGTTGATTGATTGTCACAATACAACGGTACTGCATAATCTACTGATTGATGTAGATTATTCATTAGCTGTATCAACCATGCACACTCTTGAGCTGCCATTGCCGCTGCTCGATACTCAGCTTCAGTAGTTGATAATGATACTGTTGGTTGTCTTTTGCTACACCAAGAAATTGTTCTAGAACCCAGCTTAAACACATACCCAGTTGTTGATCTCCTGCATAATCTGCATCGCAGTGACCAACTAACTTGTTGTCTCCACCTTTCTTGTACAAAAGACCATAGTCAATTGTACTCTTCACATATCTCAATATTCGTCAAATTGCTTCCAAATGTGGCTTCTTTGGATTTTGCATGTACCGACTCATTACACTAACTGCATAAGAAATGTCAGACTGAGTTAAGGTTAAGTAGATCAGACTGCCTACCAATTTTCGATACATTGTCGCATCTTCCAAATCTTTTCCTTCATGTGCACACATGTTGGCATTTGGCTCCATCGACATCGAAATTGGTTTGCATTCAAGCATTTTGAACCGTTTTATCAAATCTTTGGAATATTTTTGCTGACAAAGAAATATTCCTTCTTGTGTGCGATCAACCTCTAAACCAAGGAAGTGCTTGAGCTGGCCAAGTTCTTTCATCTGGAAACGGACTGACAAATTCTCTTTTGTCCAAAGAATTTCTGCCTCATTATCACCAGTTATGATTAAGTCATCCACATACACTAGCACAATAGCTAGCTTTCCTTCATTGGCTTTAACAAACAAGCTGGAATCTACAGGTGTTACTGAATAACCACTTTGTGTTAGAAATTCAGCAATCTTACCATACCATGCCCTGGGTGCTTGTTTTAATCCATAGAGTGCTTTCCGCAGCTTACACACATATTCAGGATGATCTTGGCTCTGAAAACCTATTGGTTGGATCATGTAGATCTCCCGATTCAACTCTCCATGAAGAAAAGCATTCTTCACATCTATGTGCCACATCTTCCAATCTTTGTTTGCTGCAAGTGCAAGTAGGACTCGAACAGTTGTAAGTTTCGCCACTAGACTAAACGTTTCATCATAGTCTAGTCCATACTGTTGAGAGAAACCACGAGCTACCAATCGTGCCTTGTATCTCTCGATTGACCCATCTGGTCTACGCTTTATCTTGTAAACCCATTTGCAGGATATGGGTTTCACATCTCTTGGCTTTCCCACCAGATCCCAAGTTTGATTTTGCTGAAGTGCATTAATCTCTTCTCTCATAGCTGTCATCCACTTAGATCTTTGTGATGCTTCTTCAAACGTCTCAGGTTCTATTGCTTCTTCAATTATGGCTGCATTGGCATATTTGGGATTTGGCCTTCGTGTTCTTGTTGACCTACGGAGTTGAGATTGTGGAGTTGATTCTTCTATTTCACTAGGCCCACCTTCTTCATTTAGTTGTTGATATATGCTAGTTTGCCAAGGATTCTGAGTTACTCTTTGTTCGGCACCATCATTGTCTGGATCTTTGGATTCATCTAAACTTGGTTGAAATTTTATAGTATGCTCCTTCATCTTTTGTTGCAACTTATCTCCAAATTCTCTTAAGTCTGGCAATGCTTCTTTCTCTGAGGACCACCTAGAAGATGCTTCATCGAACACCACATCTCGTGAAGTGTAGCATCTTGCACTCGTTGGATCACAACATTTCCATCCTTTTCTTTGGCTGTCGTATCCCACAAAGATACATCTAACAACTTTCTTGTCAAATTTGCTCCGTAAATGATCAAGAACAAATACATAACATACACAGCCAAATACTCGAAAGTAGCTAACTGTAGGTTTCATGTTCCATAGTTTCTCAAAGGGTGAAACAAATTCTAACCTTGGTTGAGGAAGTCTGTTGATCACAAAGATTGCAGTCCTCATCGATTCAGCCCAAATCCTACCAGGTACATTTCTTTTCATGTAGCATACTCCGACAAATTTCTGCCTGCTACACTATTTTGTTGTGGCGTGTTGGCACAAGTGTATTGATGACGTATTTGACATTCCCTTAAGTATTGAGAGAACTCGCCTGAGCTATATTCTCCGTCGTTGTCTGTGCGCAAATAACGGATCTTCTTTCTAACTTCTCCTTCAGTTGACTCTCTAAACTCTTTAAACTTTGAGAATACATCAGAGTTTTCTTTCATAAAGAAAATCCACACATACCTTGAGAAGTCATCAATGAATGTCACCATGTATTGCATACCGCCAATTGATGGTTGCTTAACATGACCGAATACATCAGAGTGAACTAACTCCAATGGTTCTTTAAACTTTGATTCCTCATATGGCAATTGGTGAGCTTTACCATATTGGCATCCCGCACGTATCAGGTTCCGTCGCACGTCTAGTTGAGGAAGCCCTTTAAGCATCGACTTCTTCACCATCATATTTAGCTTGGAATAGCTAACGTGACCTAACCGCATATGCCATAGATCTGCTGTCTCATTTCTTCTTGTCTTGTCTACATATGCAGATTCTGTTGACATCACGTAGACTGATTCCAATCGTTGCCCCTCCATTGTCGGTGTTTCTGAGATTTTGAGATCACGATACACCTTCATGTCTCGAGGACCGAACAAGACATAGTGGCCTGATGATGTTAATTGAGCCACATATAGCAAATTTTTCTTCATTCCTGGGACATGATAAACATCTTGAAGTGGTACTTGGTTAATACTATATCGAGGCGTAACTATCGTCTTATCGATGTGGGCTATCGGTAACCTTGAGTTGTCAGCTGTCACCACTACACGACCTTCCTTGTACTCAGACATGCTTTCCAACTTATGTTTATCACCTGTCATATGATTTGAGCAGCCCGAATCTATGATCCAGTCATTCTTGTAGTCAATCTGTTTTGATGTTGTCACCGTAAGAGCCAATTCTTCTTCCTCTGTAGCGAATAATGCTTCGGCATCCCAACCATCTTCGCTATGCTCCTTAGAACTGGAAGTAGCTGTATTGCTTTCAACAGGCTTTTTCTTACTCCAACAATCTTTTGCCATGTGACCCATCTTTCCACAGTTGTAACATTCACCGTCAAATTTTCTATTGTTATTGCGGTTCTTCCAAGCTCTCCCTGGACGAAAGCCTCCATTTCCTTGAGGAATTTTTCCTTTATCGCCATCATTTTTATATCAATTTCCATTGTACGCTTGAAAGTGCCTTTGTTTTTGCTAGTGTAGAGCGCTTCTTCTTCACCCTTCAGTTGGACTTCTTCCATTTGCTTAGCCATAGCTTCTTGACCGGTTAACAGATTCTCAAACTCAACAAGAGATGGTTGTGTCGACCATCCTTGTATAGCTATAACAAACCCTCGATATTCGGGTCTCAAACCATGAATAATTATTCTCTTTATCCTCGTTTCCCCAATAGAAGCTTTTGGATCTAACTCTGAAATTTCGCGGCATAATGACTTTACCTTGTGAAAGTATTGGGAAATCGTCATGTCGCGTTGCGCCATCGATAGTAACTCATTCTCCAGAAGTTGCAATCTTGTATCATTCTTCTTTGAAAAGAGCGTAACAAGAGTGTCCCATGCTTCCTTTAGTGTTTTTGCATCCCGAATATGCTCCAACATTTCTTCTTCAATTGTGGTCTTCAAAGCAAACATCGCTTTGCCTGCTTTAATTTTCCACTTTCGCAAGATACCGTTTGCATCTTCCACTGTTGGTTGTGTAACTTCATCACCACCAACAACCACCAACAACCTCCCACAAGTCTTGACCTTGTAGATAAGACTCCATACATGTTGCCCATGTGTTATAGTTTTTGTTGTTGAGCTTCTTGATTCCTCCAACTACTTGAAGATCACCCATCGTGTCGGCAAGACTTCGACTATACGGAACAAGCTTGACTAATAAACTTGTAGAGTACCAAACTTCTTACGACTCAAGATAACTCCACTAAGAACGATCCCTGATCGTCCCGCTCTGATACCAATTGTTGAGTAAAATTTAGAATGAACAACTCTAAATTTACTAATATTAGATCCAAACAAGTAAATAAACTTTCGTTGGGATACGGAACAAGCTCTTCTCTACCTTTCCATTCTTCAGTGTTTCTAACCCTTATCTTCAGTTTGTTTATTTCAAATTAATTATTGTCTTCCTCACACTTCTTTTCCTTCAACTTTCGTTGCCTTCTTTTTTCTAGGTATTTTATTCTCGACATTTTTGTTTTTTTTTCCTTTTAATTTGTAGTATCAATAATTCTTAAAAAGAAATTTGACACTTATCAACATTTGTAAGTCTTGAATATTGGCTCTAAAGTAACAAGTTAGTGGTCTAATTTGTGGCATAATTTAAGGAGTTCTAAAGTAACAAATTAATGGCCTAATTTGTGGCTTAAATTATTACATAATTTAGGGAAATGTATGTTGAGTAAAATTTAGAATGAAGAACTCTAAATTTACTAATATTTAGAATGAAGAACTCTAAATTTACTAATATTAGATCCAAACAAGTAAACAAACTACTTGTATTATACTCACTATAACACCTTTCAAAGGCAACTCACAAATTGAAGAGAAATACAAACACTCAAAGAGAAAGCTCTTAACTTACACTCAAACTAAGAATACAAAGACTTATTTGTTTTTGATGGAATGATTAAACCAAATGCAAGGTAAGCTATTTATAGTCCTCACCATGCAATCTACACCACACAAATATAAAACTAAGAAATAATCCTAGCCATACAAATCTTATCTACACACTTCTCTTTTCTACAACCTTCAACCACTTCATTTATTTCTATAACCTTCAACCACTTCATTTATTTCTACAACCTTCAACTACTTCATTTATTTCTACAAACTTCAACTATTTCATTTATTTCTCTACCTCTTCAACCACTTCATTTATTTCTCTACCTCTTCAATTATTATTTTGGTGTTAATTTTCAACAATGGAATCTTGCTTTATCTATAAATATGGAGGAGTTCATGCATTGAAGAACAAGGCAACAATCAGAGAGAGCATAAACAAACTCAAAGAGAGAAAATACTTAGTGAGTGTGAGAGTTTTCTATGAGTTTGAGGAAACACTTGAGAGATATTATTAGTGAGGAAATCTGTATTTGGATTCTATATATTTTCTACTCAGTTCAATAATATCTGATGTCTTCCGTAGACCTAGGCAAATTGTCGAACCACGTAAATTCTGTGTGTTTCTTTTTACCACTTTGATATATTCATATACCGTTATTTATTGCTTCCGTGTACAACAATAAGAAGCTGAAGCCTAGAAAGAAAGAATATCTATTAGCTCGATTTCATCTGATACTGATGATGAGAGTTTTAGTTTTTCGTGATCTTCTTTGGAATCTCGTTTAAAGGAGAGAAAACTCCTCATCACACCCTTCTCCTAGAGTATTACCCGAGGACCCCGGTGCCAACTTGTCTTCGAGAAGATTGGATGAGTCTCCTAGAACTTTAGAGACTTCTCAAGGATCGGCTTTTGTAAGTAGTTCTGCACATCGATACCCAAGAAAACTCAATAGAATAAGAGGAAAGGCGAACCCAAAGGTCGGGGTAAAAACTACCTATGTACTCCATAGTTGTGTAGCTTGATCGATGCCTATATCAAGAGGATAAGGAAAGTTGCATATCTCAAAAAAATTGAGATCATGCTATTCCTCCTTTGAGTTGGATGACATTCCATGAGATCACGTCATACAGTGGGTTAAGGTTCCCAATTCCCAATTCCCAATTTAGTTCTGTTATTTTTAGGGGCTATCGGGTTGGCTCCTAGTCAATTCTTTCCAATTGTTAGAGGTATCTCCTATCCCTCTCCCTTATTTGCAAGGAACCCAACATTCCATGACGATTCTGTCTTTACTGGAGATGGGGCAGACGTCTACATAGATACTAATATAAGCTTTACAAAGGCGAGAATGCTATTTTATCCGGATATCTATAGCAGTGATAAGATGTATAGTGTTAATGGAGAAGCTGTTTGGAATTTTTTATGTGTATGGACTAGTTTTGTGGGTTTATTAATTTTTTGTTTATTTCAGGGCATCCTTGGTGGAAAGGTAGATGTACCCACTTTGTATGGGAAGATTCAAATAACAGTAAGATGGCTTTTGTATTATTATATTCTTATATTTTGGATAATGATATTGCCATGCTCATTTTGTTCCTTCCACACTCCACAGTAAATCTGCATAAAGTGACACTTTAATCCAACATTAATTGTGTTAGTTATATTAATAAGGGATTAAATGGTCAACTTTTGTATAATTGTTGTGTCAATTACAAAAGGTGGTGGTGCAATATTGCCACCCTTTTTTGATATTTTATTTCCTGTTTCTTTATCAATTGAGTGGTTCTTTTATTTTCGTGAAAAATTTAGCGAATTGACACCTTTAGTAATATGAAGAAACTTCGATGAAATGAAAGTTAATGGTGATGAATGGAAGGCAAGAAAGAAGCCAATATCTCCCAAACCATTATCTTACAAATTTACATGGTGATGTTGAAACATGTACTGGGTTACATAAGTTTCATAACTGAAAAATAGAAACTGCTTTGCTGTGCTGTATGATGGTCCACCTTACACTTTAGAGTTACAAGAATTTCTATCCTTTTTATGAAGTTTATTTATTGCGCAAGACCAGCTCATTTAGAAGTCTTTGTTGCTTGTTATTATGGACCTGCAGATACCTAAGGGAGTTCAGCCTCGACAACTTCTGGTACTAAGAGGCAAAGGTACTGAATCATGCTCTTGGCCTGCTGGAAAGCTTAGTTCCTTCATTTCATGCTTGACTTCTATGTTGCTGCAGGACTACCAAAGCAAGGTTTTCTGGTTGACCGTGGAGATCAATACGTGTGGTTCTGCATCAACTTACCCACGTAATCTAAACTACCCAACTTTGTTGCAATTGTAAATAGGTTGATTAAATCTGTTGTTTTTACTCCAAAATCGGGAAAAAAGTTAGTAAAAGTTTTTAGTGATTATTGCTTGAGTTTTTAGATCGATATTTATTGTTTCATTGTTATTATTTTTCAAATGAGTACTTCTATTCATCTCAACTTGAAATGAGATATAAAGTTGGGTGGAAAAATTTGAATGAATAATAAAAATGGGTCCAATAATTTTATCCAATCAAAATATGCCTCATAACTTGATATCCCATCTCAAGTTCACATGAGAAGGCTTCCATTTTCAAATTGCATCTATCATTTTTCTTAAGGAAGAAATCTTGTTTTCATGCTTAATTACTTTTAGGGTTCTATTCACATGCTGTCTGATATCTTTGTCCAATAGGATTAAAAAAAATTAATTTGTTAGCTTCTAGAGTAGGAAAAGTTGGTTTGTTTGCTGAATTATCTCACTGCTAATAGGGACCCTAGAAAACCTGGTCCAACATTTATTTTCAACATTCCTTTATAATTCAACTGGTGCCTGCAGAATTGCACTCTATTCAAGTTTGTTTGGTCAGGTTTGCTTGTGTTGTTTGGCTGTTTATCACATCAGTACTAGGGTTGCTAATGCTGGGTGGCACTGGTAGCTGAAAATTGTTATTATCAGCCAATTTTCTGACATGAGAATAGATTACCCGTTGGGAAGGACAGGCTCTGCCTGTGAGATTAACGTTCTAGCACACACTTTGAAGCAATAAGACTTTAAGTCAATGCATATTCCTCTAGTCATTTTATCCCATTTTCTTGTTGAACAGAATGTAGTTTATGTTGTTTTTGTTCATTCAATTCAGTTCAATAAATGAGCGCCGAAGGGATATATTGGAAGAATTTGCGAAGGAGGAAATAGATAACGGAACTAGCAACAGGAATGAAGGAAATTGGTAAGGCTTTACTATTTGCCTTAAAATATGCTCCGACTGATTTGTTTTTAATTAATTTTCTTTAGCCCTGATTTTGAACTCTAAATTTTGTAAATATATCTCAAAGTTAGTTTCTTGGTTTTTCTTTATTGATAAATTTTGGTAAGGTGACAGTGGACAGACAACATATGAAATTCTGATATATTGTGCATCACAAGAAAATTATCCGATGCCAAACTTTCCTTGACCTTGATACCTGATTTGAAATAATAGTTCAAAGTTATTTAAGGGTGCCCAAACAGTCAGTTGGATGATTTGTGAAACAATTTGGAACAGATACGTAAAATCATAGATTAGGAGTCTTGTTTTTGTGAACTGAATTGCGTTGATGGATGTCATGTGTGCCCCCATCATTTTAAATTTATGAAATCTTGTTTCCTTCTTCAGACCTAAAGCCCCATATCATGAGTATGACGTTTAGTAATTACGTGTTTTTTAGGCTAGCAAATGTTTGTCGCTTTTTCTCCCCCTACGGAGTATGAATAGGGGCAGAGTAAGTTCATTTATTGACTCTTCTGGGTATTAATGTTAAGATACAAGTTATATATTCTGAATTGTGGCCTCTTAGGTTTATAGAAAACCTGGATGTTGCTCTTAGCGTTGTGGATTATAATACTACCAAATGGCTCATTGCACTTTGTTTGCATCCTTAACATTTATTAACTGGAAAAATCATTCGATATCTGCAAATAATTTAGTCGTACTGATTGTAAAGAAGATTTTTAAATGAACAACAGGCTTTATGAGCAGCTATGTACTGGTTGAACTTACAGGTTACAGCATATTTTCGATCACTTGACAGCTCCAAAGTTCATGCTCAAGTATATGCTGATATTGATTCTTATCTTCCTGGGAAAAGTCATGAGCTGATGCTGATTCAAGTAATTTTGATGAAGATATCATAGCATTTCGTTTGAGGTATAGGAGTTCGGAGGCTGATAGCCTTGATATTCACTCAAGGTACTGTCTCAAAGCCATCGTTTATATTCCATCCCTATCCATTTTAGTGAAGGAATTCATTTATATGCTTTGAAATTGCTTATACTTCAATTTTAAGTATGTCATACGGGTCTAGATATGATTGTCAACCGAATATTTCATTTAAAATAAGAATGTCTATAAATACCCCCCTCTGATTCTTTCAACTGAGGTCAAATTGTCTTTCTATTAAGGGTTCATTCATTTTGAGGTCAGAAGCAAAGCTCAAATTGTAATTTGAACCTTCACTATCACTGTATCACTGTATCACTGTATGTGTCCAATTTTGTAAAAGAAAATTCAGCTCAAATTTATTTTTTTTACTCTTGAATATGCAAAAGCATTAGTGTTTTATATTTGGTTACTAGTCAATATTACGTGCAACGTGAGTTGTACATGAGAAGTTCACGTTATATCCAATTTGAATAATGCAACTTTATTTTTTAAATTTGTGATATAATAAAAATTACAAGTTCTACAAACTAATGTTTATTAATAAATATTAAAATGTTGTGATTAATGGCCAAATAATTATAAAATTATTATAATACAAGTAATTATATACTTAAATTATTGAAATAAATTTATAAATTTTACATATTTATGAAAATAGTTATAATATCATAAGATCATAAATAAATATTACCATAATCTACTTTGATCATCTCATTAATACGATATCATGCATTAATAATAATGACTTTCCACTAAATAAATGTAAAAAGTTACGTGTTCAAAATTTCATCACTTATATATATCATAATTGAGATAGTTTTTCATTGAATACATTTACATAGTTTCGATTATATTTATAAATAATATTATAAATTTGTGATGTATAGATTTTTTCTTAAAATATATACAGTTAAATCATAGAGTTGTGATTTTGTCACAACTAATATTTACACTGATGGTAACTTTATCTAAATAATGATAAAAATATCAATTATAGGAAGAAAAAAAATAGACAATTTATGTATTATTATTATGGTAATAATAAGTTTGATGGTAGCATTATGAGCATATAAATTAAATTATATAAGATTGATAGCAAATGTATATTATCAATTAAATTTCAACGTATTTTTAAGATTAGGATGTTCATTTGCATCATAAAATGCAAACCCCTATATGACTAATATAATAGTCATAGTATTAGATAATTGTTGTCTTGGGGATTAAAGTTTGGTCATCCTACATCTAGAATTGATGTTACCAATATTGCTGCTGTGGTGTCAGTATTTTATGAAAGTAGTTTGTCATTTAGTCCATTGTCATTTTTAAATTTAAGAATGAATTTCAAAGCGGTAAGGACACGGCAATAGATTTTTGTCATCTTCAGAGAGCAAGAAAAAGAGAACAAAACGAGTATTATAAAAAATAAAAAATAAAATTTCTTTTTGTTTGGATATTACATATTAATATTCAGACCAATGCCGGCAAGGAACATCCACAGTGCTTGTTTTCTTGGTCTATGCAAGTTGTGAAAACGCATGCTATTTAAAATGCATTCTTATTAAATTTTACTAAATGTTGTCTTTCTGAACTTCAATTTTTTTTTTCCTTATGATTAAAAAAAAACTTATCTTTTTCTTCATTGTTCTAATATATTAGTAGATTTTTTTCTAAGATCATCACAGACATGAGATCAGTGTTATATTTTTCTCTCTATTTGTTTTTTTTTCAATTTTTTATAGATTCAAATCAATAAATCAAATCAAATTTATTAATTAAATTAAATTTATGGTATTATTTACTTACCTTTATTTAAAATAATTTGATTAAAGTTTTGAATACCTTTCAAATGATTACAAATTGACTTATTATAAAGGTTATTACTTATTTATGATAAAAAATATTAAAATAATAGAATATGTAATAAGTTATTATTATTTTTAAAATTAAAAAAGAAAATAATATTATTTATAATTTAAAATATCAATTTGTACAAATATAAACTAATCTAAGTATACACTTTTATTAATTTCAACCACAGTGGCTTGGAAAATGTTAGGTAATTGGTTTATATGCTATAACCACACCACTACGAGTGTAAAATAAGTGGAATAAAACTTTAGATAAGTCTCCCTTTACTTTTTCTTCCGGTATGAGAGACTAGGAAATGATTGGAAGTGAAATTTTCAAACTTCACCTTTCACGTGGAAGACCAATTCCCGTATTGTTCTTACAGATTTGACACTTGACTTGGGTTTAAGAAATTACAAATGATGAGATATGCAGAAGAGTTCAAAGAGAGAAAGAAAATAATAATAATAACACAAATCATGGTTCAGAAATTTGAGCCTCTGAGATTCGTTTGCTTTGTTTGTTGTTAGACTTGATCTCGCCATAGAAATAGGAGATAAAACCCCAAAGAGAAAGTGCAAGAGCAACACCTTTCTCTACTTGGAATTTTTCTTTATAGAAAATAACAGCAAGGATCTCAACAACTGGGAGCAGAACAGATATTATAATTCCTGATAGCAAAGACGAAGCACAAAAGATTACTCCTATTGCTCCCAAGAAAAATGTCTGCCACACTATTGCACTAAATACCATTATTACATAGTACTTGGTTTCCCCTAATTCAAATTCTCTTGCTTCTCTTGGAATAACCTGCAAAATTAAACCCCATCAAAATTACCTGAATAATAATTCTTAAATCATAAAATTAGTTATCAAAACTTTAGAAGAGATGTTTTAATTAATGATCAATTTAATTTCTTAAAAGTTTCAAAAGATAAAAAAATACCTTAAAGATTTCTTGCTATTTTTTTTTATAATAATTTAATCTTATTATTATTAAAAAACGAATGTATAAGTATAAAGTTGATTTTTTTATTATTATTATTTTTAATTGGATTAGATAAAAATTGTTTTAACTTATATAAGAAAGAAAATTAAGAAAAAATAAATAAAAGCATAAAAATGATCATTTTGTTTATATCACTTTTAAAAAATAATAAGATTAAACTATCATAAATATAAATATAAAATATATATCATTTTTAAAATAAATATAATAATTGTTTATTCATCTTATTTGTTAAATGTAAACCCTTATTTAAAATATAATTTTTTGTTATTTTTATTTGCAGCACTTTTATATGATGATGTTGATTCGTATGGAAAAGAGTAGTTCCTAAATCCTAGCGTATCTTATCTGTGCTCTATAATATGTCTGAAAGTTACTTTTGATTTTGGTATCAATATCAATATATAAAGAACTTATTATAGCAATACGTTTTTGGGACAGAGAGAAAGAAAACTGTAATAGAAGAGTGAGACGATAAGATAATAAATTTAATATAAGAAAGTGACAGCAAAATAACAACTGTGTTAATTTATATGGGTCGGGTGTGTTTATATAATATTTATTTATATTATTTGTATTTTTTATATAAATTTATATATTTTTTAATATTATAAAAAATATTAAATTATTATTAAATAATTTATTTATTTATAATAATAATAAGAAGATTTAATATATTCTCAACCAAAAAAATTAATAATTAATTTTAATTAAAAATAAACAGTATAATTTGTATTATGAACTATATTCCGAATTTTCACCCTAACCAATCCATAAACATGAATCATATTGTACGCTTAACCATTATTTTAATCTAGTTTGTCCAAAATAGACTTTTTGGTCTCTACGATTCTACAAGAGCTAGTCTTGGGCTAATTAAAAAAAAAAAAGAAAAAAAAGAAGAAGAGCTATTTGGCTATATCGTTGCTCTGAAAATTTATATACTCCAAGAAACAACCACCCTTGCTTCACCTATGAAGACCCCCAAGTACAGGCACATAATTAGCTTTTACTTTATTTGATGATTTTTTTAAATATAATTTATAATTATTTAAATAACATATATTTTTTTATTATAAAAAATCTTTAATTTAATATTTCATATTTAATTAAATATTGTTTAAATTAAATTCTAATCAAATAAATATATTTAATATTAATTTTAATTAATTAAATCTCATCAATAATATTTGATTATTATTCATATTGTTATAAATTTAAAGATTTTTATTTTATGTAAATTTATTTTTATAGTTGTTTTAAGTTTTGAATCATAACCACTAATTATAGATATTTTGGACGTATGAAGTGAGGTTAGGATTTGATCTTCGACAATACGAAGGCGTGAGTGAACAACAGTTTTTTCTGCCAGAGGAATGCTATAATCATTTAAACTTCTATTAATTTTTGCACCCGTGTCATAAATATTATGGTAAGTTGCATAATTATTTATAAAAATAAATAAATTTATTATTTTTTAAAATAATATCACGATATAAATAAAATAAATATAAATATAATTATAAAAATATATTTCAATGTAAACTATACCTCTTAAGTAAACTTATTTTAAAACGATCTTTGGTTGTGATATCCATGTGTTTTAGTGGAATTCAAATTCTAGGTTAACTGTAATGAGTTAAATAAAGGATAGTTTAATTCTGCTACTCACACCTTAAACTTTTGGTAGAAATGATTAACTAGTATTCTTAATTTTGATATTAGAACCTGGTCTAGGGTTTGAGTTTTAAAAAGCACAAGTTCGAGAAAGAATTTTTCTTATGAGCGAGGGAGTGATGCTTCATTTGTTTGGTTACAGTTCATCCCTTGGTTTGCATGATTCCTAGTGAGTGATATCCATGTGTCATGATGAAACTCGAATTCTAAGTTAAATGTAATAGACTAAATAAAAGATAATTGAAGCCTCTACTCACGGCTTAAATTTTTGGTAAAAATTATTAACTATTATTATTAAATAAGTTTTTAGATAAAATATTATTTTAAATTATAAGATTTCTCTTTTATATTTAAGTTAAACCTTAACGTAACGAAGTTAAATCTAAACTTACCCCACTTCAACAACGTGTCTTAAAACTCAAATTTGAGATAAAAGATTGCTCCTAAGATGAAGTATCATGATTATATTTAAGTTAAACATATCATTTATCTTTTCTAATGTTAAGAGGGTCTTTTAATATTTTGTTGTGTATTAATTGTCACAGTAAACGAGTAGTTAGTTTTGAAAAAATGAGAGAGAGTGAGAGAAAGACCTGGAAATCCTTGTTGATGAGCATACCAACAGCGCATAAAACAGTGGCAAAGAAACACATAACCATCTGACACTCCAAAACCAAAGAATAAGTAATGCCCTGTTTGGCCTTCTTGTAAGTCAACTCAACCAAAGGCAAAATCAATCCATATAAAGCAGAAGCAGCCAGAGTCATGATAAATCCCAAAATATACTCTCTATTTGACTCCCCTTTAGGACGATCGTTATTGGTATGCAAAGCCAAAACAGCAGCTCCAATTGTTAACAAAACGACAGCGTTAATCGAATAAGGTGTGAATTTTTGCTTAACTAAAAGAAAAGCAAAAGCAGCTATGAAAGCAAGCTGAGAAGCAATAATTAAAGCAGAGGTTGAAATAGGAAGTCGTGCGACACCATAAGCATAAAAGTAATCATCTAAACCAGTCAAAAGGCCTATGATTACAAAAGCTACGAATGAAAATGGTTTAATGGAGAAGAGTTTGGTTTGATTAGGGCCTTTATGGGTTTTACGGCGGTGAAAGTAAGAGATGAGTATTGGGACGAGAATTATAGGCCAACCAGCTGTTTGTAAAAAGCTAGAAAGCCATACCCTTTTGCCTCCATGGATGAAATAGAGTCTCATAATTAAAGGGCCAGCTGTATTTCCTATTGATAATAATATGCAATTTAGTATTAGAAGGAACTTCTTCATTTTGGTACTGCTTTCATTTGCTTCCGTATTTGTCTCTGAGAGATCCATTTCAGCAATACATGATATATATGGGTAATCGCTATATATATATATATATATATATATATATACACATTTATAGCCGCGCATATGACACTGAAAAAAGGGAGAGTAAAACAAAGCAGTATCACAGCCACATAATTAAGTACGTAAGAGTCAAGGGCCAAGATCAACGATAAGATCATTAAATATTCAAAAAGCCTAAATATATTTATATAAGTCTGTAATAGTTTATTTTAAAGATATTCTTTTTTTTTTTGTTGGTAATTTTAGAAATTATATACATGTCTGATGTGTAGTGTTGATATTTAAGGAAAATTTCATCTATCCTCGTTATAAATATATTCATATTACATTATGAGTTAAAAATAAATTATACAATTTATTAATATTTATTAATCTCATTTAATTAAATATAAAAGGCAAATCAATAAAAAATTTACAACTCACCACAAAATGACAATTTTTACAATTTCATAGGTGATTGTACACCAGGGATTATTTATTATCGACCACTTTTATTTATATATATATATATATATATATATATATTAACTTTCATATAATTATATAGATTTTATTATAATTATCACTAATATTATACTATATCATTTATATTTATTATAAATTTATTCTAACAAATTCACATTAATCAAACTCATTTGTTTTAATATAATTGTCAGAAGAGTGAGGATATTAATGTGAGTCCCTCCTACATTTAAGAGGAAGAAAACACAAGTGGTAGGTGCAACCACAAGTGGTAGGTGCAACCACCAATTTGAATGAGCTGTGCTTAAATGGTAGCGTGCGCACCCAGAAAAGGCAACCACCAAATTGCAAAACAAGTGCAACTACAACGCAGAAAGGTGATCTAACATCGGATATCTGCATAACATAGCGAATGCTTTCAGAAAACATCAACACACCAAACAAGCAGTCAAGCAAGAAAGCAATTTCCTTTGAAGAAATATAGTGTTGTGTGTAAGAAAGTGGGAGAGAATATCTTTAGAAAAATATTGGGATATTTTTCTAAAAGTGAAAATAAAATAGTGAGTTTGGGAAACACTCATACACACTATTTTCGGGTTATCTCAATTTATTGTATTGTAACTTTGTACCCATTAATCTTATTAGTGGAAGAAATACTTTTCGGAGTTTGTCCGTGGACTTAGCCCAAATTAAAGGGTGAACCACGTTAAATTTCCTTGTTATTATTCTACTGTCAATTCATTTTATCTTTACCCATTTGTACTTGACAACAAGTATCGGTGAGTCTAGTAAAATTCTTAATATGCTCTGTGGTTGCAAAGATAGACCGATCTTCCACATCGAAAAGATTTTATTAGGTCTGGGCGTATTTATTTACGTAAAAGAAAACACAATGAGAAAAAAAATGTCAAGCCAAAGGTAGATATTAAGAAATTTAATGGCAATAATAATTTCTCTTTATGGCAAGCGAGGATGAAAGATATTCTCATTCAACAAGGTCCATAAGGCGTTCTTTGAAAAGAAAAGAAGATAGCAACCGTCACCGAGGAACAATGGAGGAAATAGATGAGATTAATATGATAATCCGTCTAAATCTCTGACAAAGGTCTTGCAAAATATTGAATCAAAAAATTGCAAAATCGCTAAAGAAACACGACTTAAACGTGTACATGTCGTTAACCTTCGCCAATAAATTTTATTTGTGGAAGGAGCTATATCGAGATGAGGAAGGAAGATAATGCGAGACGATGCGCGTATGTTAGCAATTTCAACAAAGAAGCTTTCTCACTAGCGAGATTTAATGTGAGTTTTGGCGATGAAGAGAAAGTCAGGATGTTGTTGGCATCACTACCCTCATCATATAACCATATCACAACAACTCGACTTATGCAAAAGACAAGATGGAGTTTGAAGTTGTTGTAGAAGCCTTGTTCTCATATGAGAAACAAAACAAGGAAAGAGATTCGGAAACAAGCCCTTATCACGAGTCTAAAGGAAGGAGACCGTAAAGAACAAAAACCCAGTAAGAAATAGAGGCAAATCAAACAAATTTGCCAATGTTGAATGCCATCAACGTATGGAGGAAGGGCCACGTTAAGAAATTTTGTCGGGTGTTCAAAAGGAACAAGAAACGAACAAAGCGCAAAGTAGCGAAGAAGGACGATGGGTGATGATGAGCAAACAAATACCATAGACGAGTTCAATATCGTTTATGATGAAGATTTTGTCAATCTTGCATCACACGAGACCATTTGGGTGATTGATAGTGGTCTTTGATTCACGCTACATCGCGTAGAGAATTTTTCTCATCATACACACCTGGAAGTTTTGGTGTTGTTAGAATGGGAAATGAAGGTCTGTCAAAGGTAGTAGGTAGAGAGACGTTTGCTTTGGAAACAGAGAACGGAACCGGACTATTTCTCAAGGATGTCAAGCATATTCCGAGATATGCGCTGAATTTGATCTCTACATACGACTTGCGAATGAAGGATATTGTAGCTCGCTTCATTTATGACAAATGGAAACTTACAAAAGGCTCCTTAGTAGTGTGCGAGGTGAGAAGCATACAACTTTTGTATATAATGCAAGGAAACTCTCTACCGACACGCAGAAATGCCATGTAGAGAAAGATAAGTGTAGCTATGGCATAAGAGACTCGAATCACGTGGGTGAAAAAGGGTTGACAAGTCTAGCCAAAAAGAAGATATCACTGGAATGGATGAAGTACATTTGGAGAAATGTGTTCATTGCCTAGCAGAAAGCAAAATAGGGTTGCTTTCAAGAAGCTTCCTCCTTCCGGAATGAATAATATTTTAGATCCGATTCATTCGGTTTACGTGGACCAATGCCAAAGTCACTTGGTGGTGCTCAATACTTTGTGACTTTCATTGATGATCATTCAAGGAAGACGTGGGTATATCTTCTAAAGACAAAGGATCAGTCTTAGATGTCTTCAAAGAATTTCATGCCTTAGTTGAAACGATGGAAAGAAGCTAAAGTGCATCCCAGGACGACAATGGTGGAGAATACTGGACCTTTCCATGCTTGTGCAAAAGCATGGTATTCGGCGTCATCGATGACACCTCCAAAGACACCGCAGTTGAATGGCTTAGGCGAGAGGATGAATAGAACTTTGATGGAGAGTTAGATGTCTACTCTCGCGTGCAAAGTTGCCTAAAAACTTTTGGGGTGAAACCATACTCACAACAGACACGTGTTGAATCTTTCACCTTGTACTCCTCTCAAGATGGATGTTCCAAATAAAGTGGTCGAGGAAAGGATGTTTCCTATGATCATCTCATGCAGTGTTTGGGCTGCAAGCATTTGTTCATATCCCCAAGGATGAGAGATCCAAACTTGATGCCAAAACAAGACGGTGTATTTTTATTGCCATGGTCAAGATCAATTTGGCTATAGATTTTACGATCCGGCTTGCAAAGAGACTTGTCAGGCGGTGATGCTATATTTGTTGACAGATGAGACCATTGAAGATATTATCAAAATGAAGAAAGATGTTCCTAATTCCAATGGTGACTCGTGATTTGGAATTAATTCCTCCAACATTTGCCAAGACAAGTTGGAGATGAAGACCAGGTTTATCCACCGATGAAGATGATGCCCCACGTAGAAGTTGGTTCTAAAGATGCAGGAAATAATGATGTTCATTATCCGGTACCAACACCCGAGGCTTATCCGTTTCCACCGAGAAGAAGTGATAGAGTGAGACGACCTCATCTCATATCCTCCGAGATGAGTATGTAACTTTCACCGATGGGGAGAACACGAGAATTACGAAGAGAGAGCTATGGATGGCGAATCCAAACAAAAATTGAAGCCGAACGCAAGATGAGATGAAGTCCTTGCATGAGAACAAAACCTTTGGTGATGAAGCGCCCCAAAGTGGAAGAAGGCCTTGAAAAATAAATGGGTGTTCAGGGTGAAGTGAAGGACATAGTTCCGCGATACAAAGCCGATTGGTTGTCAAAGGATTGACCAAAGAAAAGGTGTTGACTTTGATGAGATTTTCTCCTCAGTTGTGAAAATGACATCCATTCGTACCGTGCTGTGCGTTAGCATCATGTCTTAACTTGGAGGTTGAGCAAATGGATGTCAAAACTCGCCTTCCTACATGGTGACTTGGAAGAAGAGATATACATGGAGCGACGGAGGGTTTTCATCAAGGGAAAAGAAGATTATGTCTGCAAATTGAAGAAAAGTCTCCCTACGGCTTAAAACAGCACCAAGACAATGGTACAAGAAGTTCGAGTCCGCATGGGGAGCAAGGCTACAAAAAAGACTACTTGAGACCATTTGTGTTTTTGTGCAGTAAATTCTCTAATGATGATTTTATTATTCTTTTGCTACATGTGGATGATATGTTGATTGTTGGTCAGAAATATTTCCGTAATCAACAACTTGAAAACGCATTGAGTAAGTCTTTTTCATGAAAGACTTAGGACCAAAAACAGATTCTCGGCATGACTATTATTAGCAGACGATGGCGCTACGAGAAATTATGTTGTCACAGGAGAAGTACATTGAGAAAGTACTTAAGAGATTTCATATGAATAAGGCTAAAGCGATTAGTTGTCCTCTTCGCTAATCACTTTAAGCTAAGTTCTGCAGAGCCGCCTACGTATTGACAGAAGGAAGAGATGGAAGAGGTTCCATATGCTTCAAGCAGTTGGAAGTCTAATGTATGCCATGGTTTGTACACGGCCGAGATATCACTCACGTTGAATTGTGAGTAGATTCCTTTCAATCCTGGAAAGGAACATCGGTCTTGAGTGAAATGGATTTTCGGGTATCTTGAGTGTTCTTCCAAAATATGCGTCGCATGTTTTGGAAATGATAAACCCTGTTAGTTGGATACAGATGCAAGATATTGTGACGCGATTCCAGGTGAAAATCCACTTCAGGTTACTTGATTACATTTGCGAGGGGAGTGTGGTGATCAAAGTTACAAAATGTGTTGCATTGTCCACTTCACCGGGTAATTCATAGCAGCAACGGAAGCATGTAAAGATTGTTATGGATGAAAAAGTTCTTTGAAAGAGCTTGGGTTCTAAAAGACAGTTATCGGTTATTTTGTGATAGTCGAAGTATATCCATCTTGGAAAGAATGCCTCCTTTCATTCGAGATCAAAACATATTGATGTGAGATATCACTGGATTAGGGATGTAATGGAGAAGAAGCTATTACAACTTGAAGATCCATACGTAAGAAAATGGATCGGACATGTTAACAAAAATTCTTCCGAGACAAAATTTTGAATACCGGCTGCTTAGTCTTGGATTACGGTGGAGCCTACATGTAGTCGGGAGGGAAGATTTGTGAGTCCCTCCTACGTTTAAGATGAAGAAAACATTAAGTGGTAGGTCAACCACCGATGGTAACCACCAATGGTGAGGCTCTGTTCAAATGTGGGCAACTACCAACCATACCACTAATGGTGTCTGGCAACTGATAATGCAGAATGCATCTAACATTGATATGCAATTTTGCCTATAAATAAATGCCTTTGCTTTAAACATCAACACACCAACAAAAGTGAAGAAAAAAGCCCAGGAACAATTTCTCCTTTGAAGAAATATAGTGTTTGTGTAAGAAAGTGGGAGAATATCTTAGAAAAATATTGGGATATTTTTCTAAAAGTATTGACAAAATAGTGAGTTTGGGAACACTTGTGTATTATTTATTTTGGGTTTATCTCAATTTGTTGTATTCTCTCACTTAATTCATTAATCTTATTAAGTGGAAGAAATCTTTTCGGAGTTTGTCTCGAAGCGACTTAAATTTCAAAATTAAAGCCATTAATCACGTTAAATTTCCGGTGTCATTATTCTACTCTGTTGAATTCATTTTATCTTTACCCGCTGTGCCCAACAATTAACACCTATTATTTTACTTTTTTATATTATATTAAATGTTAATTTTAAAAATTAATAAAAATATTAGTAAAAATAATTTAATTTACATAAAATAAATATATTAAAGATAAAATAATATTTTTAAAATTTTAAAATATTAAAGTTAAATATTATACTAAAAAATTACCATAACAATCCACCTTATTAGGAGCAAACAATTAATGCATTTTTATAACATTCAGATCCAAATTAATTAACAGTGTTTGAAATAAATAAAATTAGATTTTCTATCCATTTTAGCATCCCAATGGAACGTGTTGGTTTAAGAGAAGAGAAAATATACTTATATTAAAAAAATAGTGCAATATATATATATATATATAATTTTAAAAAAGTATATAATAAAATAACTATATGATTTATTAATATAAGTTAATTAAATTGTGGGAGAAAAAACATTTTTATATTAAATGATTTAGAGAGAGAGAGATAGCCCACTATGCTTAGCGGCTAATGACTAGTCAAATTTTGTCGTATCTTCGTACAGTAGGCCTACACATATGGGCTCCTCTGCGGGGACCTCACTGGCAATTTGTGCATTTATTCATTATTAATTAATTGATAAATTGTATTATTAATATTTAAATTTTAATTAAATTTATAAATAAAATTTGAGAAAGAATTCAATACTTTTAAGTTAACTAATATATTATTAATTTTTTTAAAAATAATTTCTAATATTTTTTGTAATTTTTAAAATGTTATTATAGTCGAAGAACAAGGTGCAAGATTATGTATTTGACCCTGAGTCCGTGAGAAAGCCTCGGCATTTACAAGGATGTGCTGATTTGGAAATCGACCTCGATATATATAAAAATATTGCCTCTTTATTACATATTGTCTTTTTTACAGAGTATATAATATTATAATTACTGGAAGAAGAATATGAATACAAATTGCAATTTTTAAGGGGTAAGCCTATTGTAAAGTTAAAAATAGTTTTATCCCTATTAATAAAAAATTATCATCGCAATTGCAAGACATGTGAAAATGTAAGGTGTAGTTATAATTTTAATATGATAGGCCTGGAAATAAGCTTACTTAGTTCCAATTAATAAATAGTGACCTTTACTGCCCAGCAAACTCGACATGCGTGTTAAAGAAAGAGTGAATTAAACACTTTGATTTATTATTATTTTTTTCAATAATTTGACACTTTATATTTAATTTTCAGATTCTGTTCCCCTTACTTTTTTTTTAATTTGTTAAAATTCCATTCAAAAATTATCTGTGTTAAATTAAAAAGTAAATGATCAATCAAAAAAAAATTTAAGTACATATTTTCAATTAAGTAAAAATGAAATGTTAAATTAGTGTCAATATAGTATTTGGAGCATTTAGGAGATGTTATAATTTTGCTTAAGTTTATTGCATGATTTTATATTTTTGTGTATTAATACATATATATATATATATATATATATATATATATATATATATATATATATATATATATATATATATTGAGCTTCTGCTGGAACTTGATAGGCTATCGTGCTTGTCTGAATGAGTTCCATGGGCCATCTTATTGGTGGACTCACTGAGAGACATTTTGGTACTTTCATATGCATATATAAATAACCCTATTAGTCAGATATACTCATTTCTCTTTTTTTTTCTCTCGAGCCGAGAGGCTCTTCGTCTTATTCTATGAGTATTGTGTGAAAAAATAATGTAGTTGGGTTGCTCAATCCTCTATTTTGTGTTAGTTTTTATCCCTGGTAAATGTTCTTGACATTGTTGTACTCAACTTTTAATAATAGATATATTTTTTGCTTTCAATGAATTAAGTTAATAGCTTTTGATAATCAAACCACTTAAATTCTTATGTTTTTGTTTTTGGTTTAATTTTTTATTTTCTGGTTTAATTGGTTCAAAATTTAGTTAAATCATTATTTTTCTTGAAATAATGTGAAGTAAGTAGCTACATAAAATTGATAATTCACTTTACTTCACGTATATATTATAGCTTATGTAATTATTTTACATCATTAGTAAGGGATACATGAAATTCACAACTTTTTGGTTTGTGATGAAATTCACGACGTTCAATACTTTTTAGCACATACAACATCAAATTTATTACACGTATAACAATAAATTAGTCTATATTAGTGAATGATCTTTTAGTTACTTCAATATGATACCTTTTTAATTTAATATTAACATATCACTTAATACATATACAAAAACTTGATGCATATTATTTGATATTATCTACGTAATAAATACATGACCCTCGTGACGTGATTCACCCAGTTAGTAGAGATGAGAGACGTTCATATTCAAGTCAATCGTGTTTATGCTACCTAGATCAAAGAGAAGCTATTACAATTCTCAAGTAGACAAAATAATATAGAAACTTGACATGTATAATTTGAAAAACAAGGCCTAGTTTATGACCACCAAGCTCGATTTGAGTCAACCTGATGAATGCGATTTATAGAGCATCATCTATCATAAAACACTTCTATAACATGGTTATGGCGAAATGCGTATAATGACATAGTTATTATTTTATTTTTATTACATAAACGTTAGTTCTGACGTCTCTCATAAAACACCTACTATTATAAAGACAACACTGACCATCATGTATCTATATATATTTTATTGATAAGATGAATGAAATATCTGAATTATTTTTGCTCTCTAACTTCTCTCTAAAATCTTAAAACATTAGTAACTCTCCAAACACATATAATATTGCATATCAATGACAATATAGTATTGTTTGTCTTGTAAATAAGTCAAACCAACTCCTTCTTTGAGACTTAACCTTTTATGAACACTATTATATATTATAATTATAATTAACATGTTAGTTTTTTATTATATATGTTATGTTAGAATAATAATATTGTATTACATTATTTTAAATTTATCTCAAATTTAAAATATATAATCTTTTTTAATTTTTTATTTGGATGTCTCTTGTTGATTTGAATGGGCATTAGATGTATAATTATAATATCTATAAGGTAAATATCATTAACATCTTTAAAATTTGCTCTAGTATAAAAAAAATTCTAAGTTTGAAAATAATATCACTAAACTTCATTTTGAATATTTTCGAATACAAAGAATTGAAAATAATAAACATGCAAACATATTCTTCTTTTTTATATCTATAATAAGAAAATTGAATTATTAAAATAATTAAAATAAAAAATATGTTTTTATGTACATATAAAAAATGTAGTTAATAAAATAAATCATAACTATTTCTCACTCATTTAGAATCTCTTCTTATACACATGTTTCTCAATTTCTCAATTTCCATCTCTCGTTACTTTATTAACCATCAATTTTTATTATGGACATCAGTATTTTTATTCTTTTATAATTATTTTTGTATTATTTTATGTTTTTATCTTTAAATTGTGTTTTATTTATATTTAAAATATTTTTTACTCATAAACCCATGGTATTTTTTGTATTATTTTATTTTTTATGTAGCTAATTATTGTACTTGGAAGTCAATTATTTGACATTAAATTATATCTCAAGTAATTAGTGTTTGCAACAGTAGATATACTCATTTCTCTTTTTTTCTATCGAGCCGAGAGGCTCTTCATCTTATTCTGTGAGTATTGTGTGAAAAAATACTGTAGTTGGGTTGCTCAATCCTCTATTTTGTGTTAGGTTTTATCCCTAGTAAATGTTCTTGACATTGTTGTACTCTAATTTTAATAATAGATATATTTTTTTCCTTCAATGAATTAAGTTAATAGTTTTCGATAATCAAACCACTTAAATTCTTATGTTTTTTGTTTTTGGTTTTATTTTTTATTTTTTGGTTTAATTGGTTCAAAATTTAATTAAATCATTATTTTTCTTGAAATCATGGAAGTAAGTAGCTACGTAAAATTAATAAGTCACTTTATTTCACGTATATATTATAACTTATGTAATTATTTTACATCATTAGAAAGGGATACATGAAATTCATGACTTTCTAGTTTGTGATGGATCGAGGGTGTAAATTAAGATTTAGGAAAATTTTGATTGAATTTTAATTTCTAAAAGTCTCCGTATATTAATAGATATTTAAAATATACGACAATTTATGTTTTTGATCCCTTGTCAATGATTTCATGTTAAACAATACGTGTTATGTATTTTTAAATTTATGTTAAATATTTTTTTGTTATAGAAAAAAAACATATATGCATGGAAGGAAGTTAAGAATGAAATCTATAAAAAAAATTATGACATTCAATTAAACCATTTATAAATCAATCAAAATTATAATATGTATTATATTATATTGTATCGAGTAATAATATTGTCTTAATATACAATGTACTACTACCTAATGATTTACTAAAAGGAAAAAAAATTATATCAAATAAGTGAATTGGTAGATGGCATATCTTACTCTTTTTAAGATAATATTATTTGTTCTTCAATAAAAATGAGCTTATTAAGTATAAATAAATCATATAATGAATGAAAATATTTTTAAAATAACTCATACAAATATCTAATATAAAAATTTATATATATATAACTCTCATATATTTCTCATGCAATTGTTATTTTACAAAACAAAAACAAATAATCATTCTAGACATATCTCTTTTAAAGATTTTTTGTACTATGTAACGTCATCTCTCTTTTAATATGTCTATTAATCTTCTTAAAGTTACTTATCTTATTTATATATGTTTATTTTTTTTCATATTTTAACGATAAATAATGTAATCTTGTCGATAATTTTAAATTTTTTATTTTATCTCAATTTTCTAAAATATATGACAATTTATGTTTTTTGACCCATCGCCAATGCTTTCATGTTAAACAATATGTGCTATGCATTTTTAAATATATGTTAAATATATTTTTTTGTGTTATAGAAAAAACATATATGCACCATGGAAGTTAAAAATGAAATCTATAAAAAAATAGGACATGCAATCAAAATATTTATAAATCAATCAAATTTATAGCATGTATTAGATTATATTATATCGAGTAATATTATTTTATTTTCCATGTAATGCTAACTAATGATTTATTAAAAGGAAAAAAATATTAAATAAGTGAATTGGTAGATTATAAATCTTTATCTTTTTAAGACAATATTATTTATTTTATAATAAAAATAAGTTTATTACATATAAATAAATCAAATAATGGATGAAACTATTTTTAACGTAACTCATATATACACCAAACAATACATGTTATAAAATGATTAATTGGTTCCTAACAACAATATAAAATACTTTTTAGCACATACAACATCAAATTTATTACACATATAACAATAAATTAGTCTATATTAGTGAATGATCTATTAGTTACTTCAATATGATACCTTTTAAATTTAATATTAACATATCACTTGAGACATATACAAAAACTTGATGTATATTATTTGATATTATCTACGTAATAAGTACATGACCCTCGTGACGTGATTCACCTAGTTAGTAGAGATGAGAGACGTTCATATTCAAGTAGGTCGTGTTTATGCTACCTAGATCAAGAAGAAGCTATTCCAATTCTCAAGTAGGCCAAATGATATAGAAACTTGACATGTATGATTTGAAAGACAAGGCTTGGTTTATGGCCACCAAGCTCGATACGAGTCGACCTGATGAATGCGATTTATAGAGCATCATTTATCATAAAACACTTCTATAGCATGGTGATGGCGACCTGCGTATAATGACATAGTTATTATTTTATTTTTATTACATAAACGTTAGCTCTGACGCCTCTCATAAAGAACCTATTATTATAACAATAACACTTGACCATCATGTATCTATATATTTTTTGTTGATGAGATGAATGAAAGATCTGAATTATTTTTACTCTCTAATTTCTCTCTAGAATCCTAGAACATTAGTAACCCTACAAACACATATAAGATTGCATATCAACGACAATATAGTATTGCTTGTCTCGTAAATAAGTCAAACCAACTCCTTCTTTCACACTTAACTTTTTATGAACACTATTATATATTATAATTATAATTAACATGTTAGTTTTTTATTAGATATGTTATGTTAGAATAATTATACTTCTTAATAACATTGTATTACATTATTTTAAATTTATCTCAAATTTAAGATATATAATCTTTTCAATTTTTTATTTGGGTGTCCTTTGTTGATTCGAATAGGCATTAGATGTATAATTATAATATCCATAAGGTAAATATCAATAACATCTTTATAATTTGTTCAAGTATAAAAAAAAAATTCTAAGTTTGAAAATAATATCACTAAACTTCATTTTGAATATTTTCGAATAAAAATAATTGAAAATAATAAACATGCAAACATATTCTTCTTTTTTATATCTATAATAAGAAAATTGAATTATTAAAATAATTAAAATAAAAATATGTTTTTATGTACATATAAAATATAAAAAATGTAGTTAATAAAATAAATCATAACTATTTCTCACTCATTTAGAATCTCTTCTTATATACATGTTTCTAAATTTCTCTATTTCCATCTCACGTTACTTTATTAACCATCAATTTTTATTATGAACATCAGTATTTTTATTCTTTTATAATTATTTTTGTATTCTTTTATGCTTTTATCTTTAAATTATGTTTTATTTATATTTAAAATATTTTTTACTCATAAACCCAAGATATTTTTTGTATTATTTTATTTTTTATGTAGCTAATTATTGTACTAGGAAGTCAATTATTTGACATTAAGTTATATCTCAAAGTATTTCATTGATACAAAGCAAATTAGTTAAGACTTCTTTCCTATTTGAGTAAATTTTGAGGAGTTTATCAGATATTTACCGATATCCATAACTAGGGGTGTGTAAAAAATCTGATCATTCGATACGATTCGTTGATTTTTCATCCGATCCAATCCAATCCGATGGTCGGATCGGATGAAGATTTTTTTTTCCATTCGTTAAGTGTGGATTGGATGAAGATTTTTTCCATTCGTTAAGTGAGGATCGGATGGCGGATTTCACTACGATTCATCCGATCCGATCCGACCGAAATTAATTATATATATATTTATTTAATTTTTTAATGTTTTTTTAAGTCAAATAATTTTATGTTATGATTTATGTAAAAATTTAAAATTTTAATTTAAAATACGAAAAATAGAGTTAATTAAATTTATTGGTCGGATTGATTGGATGTCATCCGAATAGTTTACGGATTGGATTGAGTAGATGTAAGAGGTGATCAGATCGGTTGTGGATTAAGATGTTTCAATCCGAGCGGATGGTGGATCGGATCGGATGACAGTAAAATCAGCGGTTTCGATTCGAAGAACATTTCTATCCATAACTACCTTGGTTTGAAGAAGTTTTGGAATAACCATAAGGTATATGCATGTAACATTTTCTTCATGTCTTAATTAACATTGTTATTTTTTAATATTTGTTTAAAAATATACTTAATTTCAAAAAAACAATTAACATAATATTTACTCTATTAATTTAAGAATTTTATATAAAATTTACATTATATTTTATACTTTTAGAAATTTCTAATTAAAAGAATATATAAGAATAAAAAGATTTCAATTATAATTACTATAAGTATTGATTTTTTATGCTAAAAATGTATTTTATATAAAAATCTAATGTTAATATATGTTTTTTAATTAATATTTTAAATCACTTGCTTCACTCTATAAGAGGGAAGATACTTAACATAAAAACTAATATGTGAAAATTTAAAGGAGACGTTATTATCAATACACAACTTATTTGTAGAAAGTAAATTGCTTGTAGCTTTAGGGGCACGAAGGACATCATTTAAAGACACCAAATAATGATCATTAAGTTGAAAACTACCAAAACTAATATGAATAATTAATGTTTTAGTACCATTACTTAACATAATTCCTTCAAATCCTGTATAAGGATTGAAGGCTTAAAGTTGTGAGACATCTACCGTCACATGATGACTAACACCTGTGTCAAGAAGCCAATAACAACCAGAATCATTGGAGTTAGAATTACCACAGTGGGTAACCATGGCTTGAGGATTAGAGGGCTTTATAGTAAGCAAATCTTGTAGAATAAAACAAAATTGAGTATAGTGACTAGTTTTCTCACATACTTGACAGATAGGCTTTTCATTACCACCACTCTTTCCACAAGAGTTCTTGATAAAACTACCACTTGAGTTATCATTAAGAGTCTTCTACCCTTGAGATCCTTGTTGCAAGAAATTTTTAACATTCCATCATGATTTACTAACATCACCATTCTTGAAGCCCAATTTGGATTGTTGATTCTAATAACCTTTTTCTCGGAATAAACTTGGCTACATTAGCTTGAAACATATTCTCGTGACTAGCAGATTCTTGTCTTTCTAACATTCGATCATATAATTCTAAATATTTATGAACAAAATTAATAAAAACCTCATACATTTGAACATTTGAGACAAAATTGTCATATTTTGATCGCAATCTAGTCAAGACATGTAAGAGAAAATCTTTTTCTTGAACATGTTGTCCAATAGTAGCCAAATGACCAGTAATACTCTTGGCTTTGACGAAATATTGTGATGTGGTAAGTCCATCCTTACATAAGCTTTACAATTGTTGCCTCAAATCCACCACTCTAGACTAGATATCTACAAAATAGGATTCTTCAAGAGCTTTATATTGCTCACGAGCAATCATGTTATTTCTCAAGTAACCCATCATTCCAGTAGAAATTGATTTATTAATCCAACCCTTAACAATTGAGTTTAGTCTATTCCAATTGAAGAAAGATGGATTTATGATACAAGAATTTTCAAGAAAATGAGAGGGTGGACTTAAAGAGCTATCGATGATACCTTTAAGACCGTATGTTGTCACATATGTCAAGAGTTATCCTTCCAAATCATATAGTTATATTCATTAAGCTTAATTAAGATGCATACATTGATTGGAGTTGATGAAAACAAGCTTTGTACAACCAAATGAACTTGACTTGTAGATGCATTTTATGGTGTCACCACACTAGGAAAGCTTATAGGAGATTGCAAAATTACATCTCTATAAGATTGATTGTTAATTCCATTAACACCCATAGTTGACACAATTTAAGTTTGAATGGAGGCTTTGATACAATTCAAATCTTGATACTTCAAAATAAAACAAGAAGATAAAACCCTAGAGAGAGAAAACTTGTATAATATTGAATTGCTATAAAAACTTGTATAATATAATAGTACATTGGCTGCTTATTAATAAGCATGACTCATGCATAGCATTGCCAAGAGCAAGGTGGTTTTGAGTGCTAACAAACTAATGCCTTAACCAACTAATTGAACACGTGGGAAAGTGGTTACAAGAGTTGCAGCATCTTTAGGATACATCAATTAACACCTCTAATATTTGAAATAATTATTTTTACCTTATGCTTGATTAATTATGATCAATTTAAAACATTTTTACCAATAATTATAATTTTGATATTCAAGAAAAATTTGTGCAAAATAAGTATTGCTAAATCAAATTTTCTAAAGGTAAGAATGTTATTTCGATAAGTTAAATTTTACATTTAATATGACATTAAAATTTTAAAAGTATTACCCCCTTTGTATTTATATTTTTTTGGATTGTTATTTTCACAATAATAAATACTATTTAAAAAAATTATTTTTAAAAAGAATAAGGTCATAAAAGTCTCTTAAATTAGATCATTTGTATTATTTAGTCAATTAGATAAGAAATAGTGTTATCTATTCACTCAATTAAAAACAAATGATATTATTTTAATACTTTTTTATTAAAATATTTTATTTTATTATCAAATAATTAAAATACTTTTAAATACAAGTCATAGTATAGTTCTTTAAAAAAATATTTATATTTCTAAAAAAATAAAGTTTGACAATAATGTTTATTATTGGTAATAGTTTCATCCTTATTTTTTCAAGGATTGCTATTTCTAAAACATAAAATACGAATTTCACGATTTAAAATTTTGTCAAACCATTGAATGCTTTTATATTTTTCTAAAAATAAAAATAGCATTCCGTTATTAATAAAAATTGCTTAAAACAATATTGATACCTATTGTTCGAATATGATGGCTCCAATAGTATTTCATTTTTGAACAAAAATCTATTTTTTGATTTATTCCATCTATTCCATGACCGAAACAAATCTAATACAAAGAAATATGATTAACTTTATTCCACTTCCTTCGAATTAAAGTTAAAATTTAGCACACAAGCAACCCAATGAATTTCAATTTCAAAAAATAAACAACGAATTACACTGAAGTACCACTTAATTAATAGCATATACTTGACTTATTAGTAAGTCCGTCGATGGCTCAGAGAACGGCTAGGAGAGCCGGAGGTCCGAGGTTCGCAGGGAGAGCTTCCAATGCTAGACAAGCCATGAGAGCCACCCACCACCAAAACACCAGCAGCTATAACTGCATGAGAGTGTGAAGAAGGATGACTAACTATGGTATACATGTTTTGTTATATATTGCTCCTTAGTGAGAAAATTAGAAAAGTCCCACATTGGTTAGGAATGAAGATGGGTGTTGGATTTTGGGCTATAAATAAAGCCATCCTTCACCATTTGTAAACATCCCAAAATTTGTAAATCTTCCTCTCTTTTGTAAGGGTAATTGATTAGCTCAATTTTGCCCAATTAGTTGTAATTTTGAAGTTCATTCATTTGAAGATAGTGGAAGTGGTCAACGACGCCCAGGGACACAGGTAACATTTATCTTAGAACCTCGTTAAATTTTTGGTGTTATTATTTTTACGCTTTAATATTTACTGTTTCAATATCTGTTTTAGTTTATTTTAGCATTATATTTCCAATATCATTATTTTGTCGGGTTAGTTTTGAGTTCTATTCATTTAAATCATAAGTGAATAGTAACTACTTAGAATAGGGAAAATATACCGATTTTCCCAACAATTGGTATCGGGCCAGAAGGTTTTCTACCTAGGCATTTGTTTGTATTCCGTTTGTTTGCTATTGGAATATAGTTGCTAGTTGTTGTAATTTGAAGAAATGGCGGAAGAAAAATTTCTTTCAAACAAAGGCAGTCATCCACGTCAAGCGAACTATGGTGATGAACGCGAGGTTCGAGGTGGAGAAGTTTGATGGAGCAGGTCATTTCGGCATGTGGCAAGGCGAAGTTCTAGATGCTGTTTCAACAAGGTCTAGACATCGCCATTGAAGAAGAGAAACCGGATGGAACAGGATGAAGTAGAGTGGAAAAATATCAGCGTTGGCATGTGGTACAATCCGTCAGTGTCTCGAGAGAACAAAAGTACACGTTCGTGAAGGAGACATACTGAAGTAAGTTGTGGAAGGCGTTGGAGAACAAGTTCATGAAGAAGAGTGGACAAAATCGGCTCTATTTGAAAGAAGTTGTTTCGGTTTGAATACCTTCCGAAGTACTACAATAAACGACCATTCTTGCTTTTAATCAATTAATGCTTGATTTGTTAAATATGGATGAAACTTTTAAAGATGAAGATTTAGCCTTGATGTTGTTAGCCTCCGGCTACGATGAGTTTGATCATCTTATTACGAACTTACTCATTGGGAAGGATAAAGTGTCTTTTAAGGAAGTTTGTACTGCTTTGTATAGTTATGAAATTAGAAAGAAAGATAAGAGAAAGCGAGGAATGAAGCGAGAGCGTATGCAGTAAGAGGACGTCCCTTAAACATAACATAAAGGAAGGAGAGTAGATCTACATCAAAAGGAAGACTTGGTAAAGATGAATGTGCCTTTTGTCATGAGAAAGGCCATTGGAAGAAAAATTGTCAGGAAAGGCGAAAGAAAGGAAAAGTGCCGATGCATGTGTGGTGAAAGCAATTGATTGATTTTGCATTGGTTGGTTCGTCAACATCATCTCATCACTGGTGATTGGATTTTGATTCGGTATGTACTTTCCATATGTCTCCTAACAAGGAGTGGTTCTTTAACTTTGAAGAAGCTAGGAGCGGTGGAGTTGTTTTCATGGGTAATGATTATCCATTACAAGTTTTGGGAATCGGTACAATTCGTTTGAAGAATCAAGATGGTTCAACCGGGGTCTTGGCAGGATGTTCATTATGTTCCGGATATGAAGAAGAATCTCATTCTTTGTGGGAGTCTTAGAATCAAAAGGCTTCGGTGTGACCATTACAAAATGAGGCATTGAAGGTTACTTACGGAGCAACATGGCGATGAAAGGTGTTCGGAAGAATAACTTTGTACTACTACCTTGGTATCTGGATTGTGGGGACAGCCTCAGCTGACATTTTCGGATGAAGAAAGAGATTTAGAAACTACCAAGTTGTGGCATATGCGTTTGGGACATCTTTGGTGAAAAAGCTTTCTGATTCTAGTAAAAGCGAGGCACAGTAAAAGGTGCGAGAGCCGTGAGTTAAGTCTGTGAGCATTGTGTATTGGGAAGCGAGAAAAGAGTAAGCTTTGGTACTTTGCTCTTCATAATACAAAGGGTATTTTGGATTACATCCCATCTTGATGTATGGGGGAACAAGAACTCCCGTCATGAGTGGCAAACATTATTATGTCACTTTCGTTGATGACTTACTCCCGAAGAGTTTGGGTGTATCTCGTGAAGAAAAGGATGAAGTGTTAGGTATTTTCTCAAGTGGAAGAAGATGATCGAGACTCGGTGGTAAAAAGATCAAGCGTCGAGGTACGATAATGGCCTTGAGTACCTGAAATGATCAATTTATGAAAGTTTGTGAAGAAGAAGGGATAGTGCGACAACTTGGCTATTCGAGAAAACACCCTGACAAAAGCGGAGTTGCGAGAACGTATGAAGCCGGACTTTCTTTGGAAAAGGTTCGGTGTATGTTGTCAAATCTTTGGTTTAGGCAGCGATATTGAGGTGAAAATTGTGACATATGCATGTCATCGTCAACACCTACCATCAGCTCTTGAAGGCAAAACGCCTATGGAGGTATGGTCTGGAAAAACTGCTAGAGATTACGATTTCTTATATGTGTTTGGTTCAATTGCATACTACCATGTAACGAGAATCAAAGTTGGACCCGAAACGAAAGCCATTTTTTGGGGATTCCTTACGGTCTAAGGGATATCGACTATGGTGCCTTGAAACGAAAAAGAATCTTTTAGCAGAGATGTTACTGATGAATCTGCATTGTTGAGAAAGGTAACTAAGAAGATTGATGGCCTTTAGAAGCCAGGTGGAGCAAACTCAGAAACAAGTGGAGTTTGAAAGCAAAATTGTTAATCCGGTTAGTGAAGATAAGATAGAAGTTGATCCTCGTTGTGAAGAAGTTGATCTCAGGGTGACATAAGATGAATCGGATGAAGAGGTTTTAACCGAAACCTCCATGACAAAGAGAAAAGCTGAGTTGATAGGCCGTAGCGACAAAATGTCAAGGTACACCTTTCGATACAAGGATTTTTGAAGACCTACGAGTTTAAGAATATGGTGGCACATGCACTTTCGGTTGTGATGATGTTCCTTCCACGTATAAAGAAGCCGATCGAAGCCCTGAAGTTGAAAGATGGAAGGAAGCCATGGATGAAGAACTTTTGTCCCTTCGGAAGAATAAAACATGAAGTTGACACAACCATAAAGGCGAAAGGCAATTGGATGCAAATGGGTGTATGCAAAGAAAGATGGATTTCTAACAAAGATGGTATTATTTCTGAGGCAAGGTTGGTGGCTAAGGGCTACCTATTTCGGAAGGAGGAATCAATTATAATGAGGTATTTTCTCGATCGTAAAACATTCTTCTATTAGAATTTTGTTGGCCTTGGTAGCACAATTTGATTTGGAACTAGTTCAACTTGATGTAGCTAACGTTTTTACGGTGACTTAGAAGAGAAATCTATATGTCTCAGTAGGAAGGGTTTATTGTTCTTTGGTAAAGAGAATTGGGTTTGTAAAATTTGAACAAATCATTGTATGGATTGAAGCAATCTCCGGCGGTAGTACAAGCGATTTGATCGGTTATGTTGCAACAAAAGTATACCGAGAGAAACACGCGATCATTGTGTGTATTTTCGCAAGCTTCTGAAAATGAGTCTTTCGTCATCTCACATTGTACGTCGATGATATGTTGATTACATCGAAGAGCCAAGCGAAATTGAAAAGTTGAAGGCTCGGCTAAGTCGGGAGTTCGAGATGAAAGATTTGGGAGAAGCCGAAGATTCTCGGTATGGAGATAGCGAGAGACATGAAGAAGGGAAGCTTAGTTTGACCCCAGTCAATATTTGAAGCGGATACTACAACGTTTTGGTATGAATGAACGAGACAAAACCTGTAAAGTACTCTGCTAGTTCCTCAATTTAAGCTTAGTGCTCGATTATCTCCTCGAGATGATGCGAACGAGAATATATGGCAAAAGTACCATATGCAAATGCGAGTTGGTAGCTTGATGTATGCAATGGTGTGTCTGAGACTGACATTTCACATGCGGTTGGTGTTGTAGCGGTACATGCATGATCCGCAGTAAAGGACATTGGTTGGGCGTGAAATGGATTCTACGGTATATTATAAATCTGTAAATGTTGGTTTAGTATTTCGGGGATAATACCATTGGTCGATGTGCGGTCGGATATTGTGATTCGACTATGTAGGAGATTTAGATAAGCGTCGGTGACTCACCCAGGTTATGTGTTTACTCTTGCTAGAGCACCGGTCGGTTGGAAGTCTGCCTTGCGGTCCACGGTTGCTTTGCACTACGAGGCGAGTATATGGCGATTCTGAGGAAATTTGTGAAGGAACATGTTGGTTACGAGGTTTGCTTGAAGACTTGGGAGTTGGTCAAAACATATCAAGGTGTTTTGTGATAGTCGAGTCTTATTCATTTAGCAAAGAACCAAATTACACCATGCGTCTAAAGCATTGACGTTCGTTATCATTTCGTGCGAGAGATTATTGAAGAAGGTGGAGTACTAGTTCGGAAGATTGAGTACGGCCAGAGAATCCCCATGAGATATGATGACTAAGGTGGTAACGCAATCAAGTTGAAACATTGTCTGGACTTGATTAACATCTCTGAATCTGAATTAGCGTTGGCGTCGTTGATCTAGCAATTGAAGAAATCATTTAAAACCAGCAAGTCGCTAAGGTGAAGATTTGTTATATATTATCGCTTAGTGAGAAAATTAGAAAAGTCGCATTGGTTAGGAATGAAGATAGGTGTTGGATTTAGGTATAAATAAAAGCTCCTTCGCCCATGTTGTAAACATCCAAAATTTGTAAATCTTCTATAACTTTTGTAAGGGTAATTGATTAGCTCGATTTTGCCCGATTAGTTGTAATTTTGAAGTTCATTCATTTAAAGATAGTGGAAGTGGTCGCTTGCAATGGAGGGCGACCAGGTAACATTTATCTTACCGAAACCTCGTTAAATTTACAGTGTTATTATTTTTACCTTTAATATTTACTGTTTCGATATCTGTTTTAGTTTATTTTAGCGTTATATTTTAAAGCGTTATTTTGTCGGGTTAGTTTGAGTTCTATTCATTTAAATTATAAGTGAATAGTAACTACTTAGAATAGGGAAAATATACCCGATTTTCTCAACATGTTTCTTCTTCTTTGCAAGACAGAAAAGACCAACAGATAGAAATGCAAGAAAAAAAAGCACCTCCTAGAGAGACAAATGCTGCAATAACAGTTATGTGGTTGTTGTGTCCTGATGAAGGTGTTCGTGGTGTTGAGATGTTTGATAATGGTGGAATTGCTGGTGGAGTACTAGTACGCCCATATACAGGTAGTGTGTTTGTATAAATAGGTGTTGGTGATGGTTTTGAGGGAGTTGGTGGTTTTGATAAAGTTGGTGGTGATGATAGTGTTTTGAAGGTGTCGGTGGTTTTAGGTGTTGATTTAGAGATGGAGAGTATATATGGAGAAGAATGTGGTGGTGAAGCAGAAGATTTTGAAGGAGTACTTGGTTGGTAATTGTGTTTTTAAGGTGGGGTGCTGCAGGGTGAGTTGAAGGGGAGACATTTGTAGCGGGTGGTGCAGTTGGCTGAGTTTATGACGGCGACGGTGGTTGATAGTCATGACTTGTAGGTGGAGCTTTTGTATGTTGGTGATGTTGTGGTGGCGGAGAAGGAGATGGTGGTGGGGGCCGGAGAGTAGTAATAGTTTATAAGTCATTGTCTAGAATGTTTGAAGATGTGTGGAACAAATAAAGGAAACAAAGGGATTGCTAATTAGTTTTGGTTTTTAGACGTTGGTATATTATGTATTTCTTTTTTCTAATTTTTGGACTTTATATTTAATATTTTGTGTAATAAAATACAGAAGATCCAAACTCATACATTTTGTTTTCTGACCATGCCACTGTGTTTAGCGCATAGAAGAATGACGAGAGGCATTTGCATGCACACTCTATTTTTTGATAAAGAAAATTCTTGACTTAATATTTTAGAATTATGGATAAAGTAATGTATAAAATTAAATTTTAACCCTTTTAATTTAAAATTTAAAATTTTTATTGTTTAAAAACTAACTATAAATTTAATAATTTGATAATATTTATTCTAAATTAGATACATATAACATTTTTATTTAACAAAAAAAAAGTTTTAAGCGAAAAAGAAGTAACTTTATTTTCTATTATTTTTATAATAACACAAGTTAATTCAAATCTTAAATTCACTGCTATCTTAAATACAGTAAAAAATCAAACTCTAAAGATTTTGCAATCTACTTAATTTTTTGTACTCTCTGTATGCAAGAGCTGGGATAACTTGATGTTTTGATTTGATGGTTTTGTTGGCTGCCTAGCTAATAAGAACTTTGCATGCATGCATGCATATTTTTGTTTTGGTATCCTCTTGTGGTTAAAGACCGTAAGAATGGTCAGGTTGATTTTTTTTTTTTTTTTAACTAGGAGGGTCAAATTGATTGTTATAAGTGTTTTTATTCTATTCTTTAATTATATATATATATATGTCCCCTTTTGAACTAGGTAAAATTTTGATTTCTTATTCATAATAACTGATAGATACAAGGGGATAGAGTTGAAGTTATGAAAATAAAAAAAAAGTGTATAATCATACATAATATAGAAAATGTTCATCCAAAATGAAAACGCTGAGCTATGTCATCACCTGCTTAATTTCCCTAATTTCTTCTAATTGACCAAGCTGATTTAATTTATTTATTTGGAGGAGTAGATCAAGCTACATTAATGGGGACAATACTTGATACATCACATGAGATTTGCTTAAAGATATATGTTAACAAGGCTTGACTATAATTAAGGTTCTACAATGCTGTATTAATTAGTGCGTTTAAGAAGCGTGGATTCGCAACAGGTAAAACGTCAAGTCCGACCAGAATAAAGGGAGTGAGAGAATCGCGTGCCAATAACTAAAGTACACTTAATATTAATCGCTTAATTGCAATTAAGGGACACCATATCCAATTTATTATTTTAATAATATTATAATTTTATTTGAGGTATCTATTAACTTAAATTTTTAAGATAATATTTTATTTAAAAAATATCAATGAAATATAATTTATTATTTATATATAAATATTTAATTAATGATTTTTTTTCTAATTAAATTCGATATTATTTATAAATAATTAATAAATTAAACGATATTTTAATACAAGTATTAATTTTTGCATTGCGATAAACTATTAGCACATGTAAACGTAGGACGGAGTGCAAGGAGCAGGAAGTCAAGCGAGCAAAAAAAAAGGAGAGGATCATATATTCTGTTAAAAAATAACTGAACTAATTAGCTTAATTTACCTGTAATATATGTCTGATATAAGGTTATATATAACTCGAATGAATTCAATAAAAAAATATAAAAAATTATTAGAAATCAGCTTATCTTTTATTTTTCTTCTTCTTTATTCATCTCTTTTGAAATTTAAAGTATCATATTAATAAAATGTTTTTTTATATAATTAATTAATTATTTATTTATTTTAATATATCTTTTAAATATTATTGTTAAAAAAACATCGAAAACAAAATTGTGATATTATTAAAATATCGAACGCCAACGTGTCGATGTCATCTTTACGTATACATGAATTTTTTATTTGCTAAAAATGCAATTCATTCAACCATTAAGCAATTATTACATCTTGAAATATTAAATTACACGACTATTGTGGCCCAACCACACCCATATTTGAGGGAAATATCCACATTTTTGCTATATCTTTTACTTTTCTATTTTTCATTATGCGACATCGTTTTTGAAAAATGAGTTTACAATTTTGCCCTTCACTTCCACCACAACTCTTTAGCCCATATATTTTTTTTCCTTATAGTTTCTCTTTCTTCCTTTCTCCATGTACATGGAGCCCATCTGCTCCGTCATGCCAGGGATTTTACCATTATCTTCGACAAGACCAACACTTCTATCACCTTCGTCGGTGAGTCAATGGGGCTTGGTTGGGATAGGTTGGATTTTTGGGGGGTTTGCAGTCGTCTCTATTGGTGAATGAAACTCAATGTCACGGGTTATAGATGCAGAGAAAGACAAGAATGTTTTTGTTTAATTTCATACAAAAGTTGTTCTTCTCATTGATTATTAAGTTCTTTTCCCCCATCTGTTAATCCCAGCTTCTTTGAATCCCTTTTTGTTAATCATCCTTTCTTTAAGACTTTGATTTTTAGAAAGTCAGGTGTTTTCAGAATCGAGATCCAATTTCTTTGTATTTATTTCATTTTTCTGGGTATATTTTTATTCTTTTCAAATCAGCTTGGTAGGTTATTTTTGGTCCTTGAAGTTTGATCTTTCTTTAAGACTTGGATTTACACTAAGGCTTCGGGAATTTATAAAAAATCCGTACATATATAATAATTTTATATAAGTAGATATGTTGAATATTGGTTATAAAAGTAATAAATTATTGGTATAATTTTGGGAAATTAGTGACTTAATTTGTGTCATGATTTAAGAAAATTAGTGGCATAATTTAAAAAAATCAGTGACTTAATTTAAGCCTTAAATTATGATACAATTTAAAAAAAGGAACCTTATTTTATCTATAAATAGATAAGAATTAATGCATTAAAATACAAAACAAAAATCATAAAAATTTAGAAAGAATATAAACAAACTCAAAAAACTTAAATAAAGAAAATACTCGTTAACAACATCGAATTTTGGAAAATAATATCTTACTTACAATAAATTTTTGTACATAATCCCTTATATAAGTTTTGTGTATCTTTATCTTATTTTATTATAATTATAAAATAATTATATTTTAATATATTAGTTAATAGTTTGACTTAAAAGTATAAATTTTAAATTTTGAAAAAGTTATTATTAGATAGAAATAAATACAATTTAAGCAAAATGCTTCCCTTGAGTATAACACTCATAAGATCTTTTAACAAAGTGTGAACTAGAACATTGGTTGGTATAAGGACTCAATTCAGAAACATGAGAAAAAGAAGCCGACCATAACATTTCTTTTCTAAACAATAATATTGCCTTCCATGTATCTATAGAAACTTGCTCTCCTCGGTGACGTCGTTTACTGTCATCAAACAATCAGATTCTAAAATAACAGCATTCATTCACCCAGGCACACCACAAGCCATGCGCCCTCTTCTTTTGTCATTGGGTCTCATAGTTGCATCAACATTCAGTTTGACATACGGATGCGATGGTTTGGACCATGGTGACTACCTATTACCCGCTGAACTAATGTACATGACTTACTAGCTTTAATTACTTAAATTTAATTTATTATTTATAACTTCACCGCAAAAAGAAAAAAAAACTATAAAATTTAGCAACAATGATGTTACAAAAAGTGATATTTAAATCGATATATAAAGTTTATTTTTGAAAAAAAATCGACTTTTAATGAATTTAAAATCGGTTCGATGTAGAATCGACGCTATCCACGTAAGACGTAACGTCGGTTGGCACCTGGAATCGACACTACATCCACGTGTAGCGTCGGTTTGACACGTCAACCGACGCTATATATGTGGATAAATTCTTTTCTCTTCTTTTTTCCTAAACAGAAACTATTTCAAGCGCTGTATAGCTCTCAAAAACCCAAAACCTCTTCCACTTTTCATCTACTCTTTCTCATTTTCTGACCACCTACGACCACAAATTACAGCGCCGGTTAGTGAATTTTTTTCCCTCTCTAACTAATCTTTTAGATCCCTTATTTTTTTGAGCAAAATACTCAAAATTTTTATACTCATTTCTCACTTACAAAACACGATTTTTCCTTCATTTTGTCACTTCATTTACTCTTGTAAGTATTTCTATTAATCATACGCATTTATTATTCATATTTTTTCTGTTATTATGTGTTATTATTTATGTGTATAAATTTTTATATTTCTGTTATTATTTGTATAAATTTTTGTATTATATATGTAAGTTTCTATTATAACATCAGGAGAAAAATACGATGATCCTAAATAATATAAAACAATATCATGGTAATTTTTTTGCTATTAATTAATATTTTATTTTTCAATTATTTGTATTATTTAAATTATTTGTTAAACTGATTTTATTTTTTTCTACTATTAATTAGTAATCGAATACAAGTTTTAATTTGAGTATAATAAAAAATGAGTAAATTTTGTAAAAAAAAAATTTTAAATCAGTTTACCGCGTGAACTTACTTTAAACATAAAATCAGTTTATCACGTGAACACTTTAAATTTTAAATCATTTTATTTGAAGTTGATTAATCTAAATGAATTTAATAATTTTTGTAATAGTTAAAATTAAAAAGTAATTGTAATTAAAACGTAAAAAGAGGGAAAAAAGTTATTACATTACAAATGTCAGTCCTTTTCTCTAGAAAATTGGGTGGAAGCGTATTTTATTATTTTTTATGTGTGTTCGTATATTAAAAAAATTCTTAATTTTTGTTACTTCTCATTTAAAATAGTAACGAGTCATAAGTATAGAATTTGATTGTATAAAAGAGTTGGTGATTAAATCTCACTTTTAAATATTTATTTCTCTTATCATAATTGTAAACAAATTATATAAATTCTTTTTTTAATCATTGTTTTCTCCCTCAGTAATCAGTGATCAACTTTTTTAATCTTGTTATCAATCTGATATATGTACTTTTCTGGCTTTCATCCTTCTTCATGCTGACATGAACTTGGGCTGCTGTTACTTTAATGGGCTTCCTCTTGGATTTCTAATGGGTTGGCTTTTCAACCTGGATGTTATGGTATGTTTTAGGCTAGATTTCCTTCATTTTTCAGTACATATGGTAATGGTTGATTGAAATCGCATTATTATCATTGAGTGATGCATCATATTTTGATGGACGAATGTGAATTATCAATCATGATTATTTCTAAAGGAAAATGATTATTTGCCTGTTGATGTAAAAAGCCATGTAAGCAATTCACTTATCCTAGATTTGTTGTGCCATTTTATGTGTCATGAATAGTTATAAAACACATAAATATAATGTCCATTTTTTATGCAACAAATGGTTCACCTCTCAATTCTGAAAATTATACCTTGTTCATTTTTGAAATATATAATACATAAATGGTTATTTTAACCATTTTTTCAATATTCCTTTAGCTCTAGCAATTTAAATTTTCAATGTTTTTTTTTATTTATCATCAAATAAATGACATATTCTTCTGAAAATCCTAGCTATTATATTGAAAAAATTTATTGCTATTAACATTTTTTCATAGGTCAAATTGAATATCTAATTATTGAAATAATTGTTGGATAACTCAACGGTGGATATACAGGCACGATAATTTATATGTTGTTTTATATCTCCATGAATCTAAGAATTTTTTATTACATTGTATCATTTGGTCAACATGCGAGAATATATATCATTGAAGATTATGAAGGATTAATTATACAAGAGAGATTTATTTTGACTCTCTCTCTAGCCTTATGTCTTCTTAGTTGGTCTTTTTCAAATAGTAGGTTTTGTTAGAAAGACTATATTGATTATAAGTATTGGTTATTTTTGTAGACAAATTATTTACTTGTAAACTTATTTTTAAACTTGTTATCAAGTCTATAAAGTAAATTTGAAAAAATGTCAGAATTTCACGTAGTCGTACTTCAAGTATATCTGTTATAACTATAACACATAAAATTGTACTCACGTATTTAATAACACATATTTATAAAACTGGAATTATTTTTATTGCTAAAATATAGAATAAGATATATGCTAATATATTAGATAAGATATACTCTAAATTATAGCTTAGATCTTAGCCTAAAAGATAACATAAAATATATTTTAAAATAACTCTTTTTTAAATAGGAATCTTCATTATTAATGAGTGTATTTACAAAAAAAATTGTTCTTTAAATATAAGTCTTTTTAATTAGTGAGTATTACTAATCTTTTTTGAAATAGAAAATATATTTATCAATTATATAAGAGTATTCTTAAATAATGAGTATTTCTAATCATATTTGTAATAGAAAAGATATTTATCAATTTCATAGGATTAATGGTTTTAATTTTTCTATAAATAAAACTCATTTTCATTATTTCAATCAATAACACAATAACATTATTCTCTTCTTCTTAATTTCTCTCTTTTATTTTCAAATATAATATCATAATTCTTTAAGTTTATTTATTTAGTTAATCTATCAAATATTGGTAGTTATGTTTGATTGATTAATAAACCTAATTAGTTTATGATATTTTGATCACATGTTTTCATAGCTTCTTCTTTATTTTTTTTCTTGAATTGTTAGATCAAATAATTATGTTTTTCATATCATAATTATTTGATTTGATTATTAATCTTTAAATAAGCTATTTTTATTGAACTTATGTTTGATCTTTTTGCTCTAGGATTTACTAGTTGATTTGATTTAAGTGATATATATTTTGAACCATCTAGTTAGAATTATTCATTATTAAATCTGTTTTAGAACACACACGGGTACTTATGTTTTTATGCTAACCATTGTACAGTTAATTCGGGAACGTATCTGATTAGCAGAAAGCTTATTGTAACATTGGTCTAGAAATCGCTCATGTTAATATTGGAAATTGTGAAAATAGAGCAAGAGATCGTAAGTAAGGTACATTGGGGCATAATCCTATTGAGGGAAGCATAAGACCGAGTTTGTATTTGAACATTTTTTTTCATAGTGGAAAAGTGGGTGATTCGATGGATCGATACATCCATCGGTAGATCGATGATTTTGCTCTTGGTCATGATTGTGGTTTAAGTTGTTTCCACCTAAAAATATCAGGAACTTATAAAAATAATTAGTAGATATGTTTCATCAAAATAATTATAGTTAGGTTAGCATCGGGAACTTATAATCTATAATATAATGATCAAGTCAATTATATAATTATAATTTCATTCTATATACGAGATCTGACTTAAATAAGTATATACATTCTAATTACCAATTTTTTCTGATATGCTATTAAGTGGTACCTATTTCATACCCTATTTTTTAAATTGAAACATATTTGTAACACCTCGTATTTGTCCCGAATACTTTGTACATTCTTTTTTACCTTAAATAGTATAATTATTTTGAAAAATTATTTTATTTATTTAATAATTTCAAAATGCATAGTTATCTCCTATGTCATAAAATATTTAAGGTACAAAAAGAGACGGAACTTAAAGTCTTCAAAAAAAAAAATCCACCAAGAAGAGAATTTAATAACATTTTAAAGGTTTCTTGGAACTACTCAAAAGTGACACCATAGGTTGTCTCTTTTTTTTCATCTAAGGTCACTATTTATCATCTGAAAAATGTTAAAATACATTTGAATGAGCTAACGCTCGGTAAGTAAATCTGCATGCAATATGCATGATGATGATTGTATATGTAAATCATGTACTTATTTATTCTTTATAGATTTACAAATGTGCTCTTTTGGTGGGGTATATCTATTTATTTGTTGCTTCCATTGTGAGTTTTAATTTCCATTTCTTTTCATAGTATAGCTCTTGTGTGATGCTTATAATATCTGTAATTAGTGAGTCAAGATTTTTGAAACATATTTCAACTACTGGATCCTTGATAGTATCATACTTGAGACATGACGTGAGGTTGGACCAACCAAATCATCACACAATCATCGATGATCCCAAAAGGTCTATAATCTATTATGTTCATATAGAGGAACTCACGGTATACATCATTTATTTATTTAATATTAGTAGGTCTGTCGGTTCCTTCTACGTCCCTTGCCCACGAAACTCTCAAGACATAAGTACACACAAACTTTAAACCTTTTTTTTAATCATTCATGAAAATTATTTTTATCTTATTACATGTTTATTATTTCACGTTCTTAAGATGTGTTTAATATTTCAATGCTTATAAATGGTATGTATATTTCATAATAAACATATATCTATGTGCATATATCATATTTCTAAATCATTTTATAAGTTCACGTAATTATATAGCATATTTATAACCTATATTTTGTTAATAAATCATTAAATGGTATATTAGTTGTATGCAACTAATATACTTTATAAGCTGTATATTAGTTGCTTAGGAAAAGTAGATTCCTTTTATTATATATTTATACATGTATTGATCTTCAGTATTAGGTACCTTGTAAATACATTAAGTGAATTCAATTTGGTATCAGAGCAGGAAAGAAACAAAAAACAAATTTTATCGGTTTTTGAATAGAAGCCAGCCGCGCGTTGGCCGCGCCGTATTCTCGCATTGTTTAGCTTGCGCTACAGTTGTAGATTGCGTCGTCGTCCGCGCCGTCCCGGTCCGTTGTTCAAACCGGTGTCATTCACGCGCGGCCTGCGCCGTTGACCCACCATGCGCGGCCGTTGCGCTTGCGACCACGCGCGTAGTTCGACCTCGCGTAGCCGAGCGATGTTCGAGCCGCGCGCGGCCCGACGTCGTTCGGCCCGCGCACCCGCACGCGGTTGACCAGCCCCGCCCGTCGGCTCGCGACCACTGCGCGCGCCGTTCGACCCTGCACGTCGTCCGGCCAAAACACTTGGTGTGCAGTTTCTTAAATTTTCAGAGTTTTAATTATCAGCCATTGCAGTTTCTTAAATTTTCAGAGTTTTAATTATCAGCCTTCATCCATTGCCTAATTATCAGCCAAATCAGACCAACCCTAGCCCATCACCTCCTAGCCCAACCCTAGCCCATCAGCTCCAAGCCCATCAACTCTTAGCCCATCTGATCTAAGCCTATCAGCTCCTAGCCCATCTGCTCCAAGCCCATCAGCCCAAACATTCAAACAGCCCATTTATCAGCCCAACCCGCCAAAAAAAAAACCAAAAATTTTATTCCGCTGCACAATATACTTTTTATTATTATTTTAATGGAAGATTCAAGACAACATCAAGTTTCTAGAATTCATGAAGTTCCAAATTTTGAAGTTTCTGTTAAGAGTTCAGAAATTGATTCTTTCGGGGGTACTAAACTTAATGGTACAAATTTTCGAACATGGAAAAAAGTTATGTCTGTTTATCTTCGTGGAATGCATAAGATGGGACATGTATCTAGATCAATCAGGGCTCCCAGTCAAGATGATGTAGAAGCCTATAATCAGTGGGAAGATGATGATGGCTTTGTCATGTCAATCCTATTTAGAGCAATCACTGATTATATATTACAAATGGTGGAGGAATGTGAAACTGATGAGGGTATATGGAATACCTTAAGCGATCTTTATACAAATGAGGCTGACTTTATTCAAGTTCACGAACTCATGTGCAAAGCTGGTGGCATGCAGCAAAATAGGCAACCAGTATCTCTTTTTTTTACCAAGCTGAAAAATGTATGGGCTGAAATTGACCAGAAACGCCCATGCAAAATTAAAAATCCAGAAGATCTTCTGTGGTACCAGAAGGAGAAGGAGCTTGAACGAGTGCATGCTTTCTTAAGAGGCCTTGATATAAAACATAATAGTGCTAAAGGCGAATTGCTTCGAATGTCAGATCCTCCGAGCTTGACTACCGCCTTTACATACATCCGTAAAGACGAATCTCAGCAAGAGAGTCTTCATCAGGCACATGTTGAAGTATCAAGCCTAGCCATTCAAGCTAAATCAAAGGCACCTTTCCTCCAGCAGCAAAATTCAATTTCATCTCATCAGTAGGGCCCTTCACCAGGTTTTACCAATCGCCCTCGTTCTCTCTGCTCTTATTGCAATGAACATGGGCATCTCCGTGAAACTTGTTGGAAACTATATCCACACTTGAAACCAAAACGACAACATGTGCCTCGTTCTAAAGCAAAAGCAGCTGCAGTGCAAATTGTCCAAGAACCAGACTACTATGGACGGAATCATCCTTTGGAATGTGGAAGTATCCCTACAGCTTCAATAGCTGGCCGTGGTAAGATTGGTATGACCTTAAATGTTTCTCACTCTGTTGGGTCTAATACTTGGATTATTGATTCTGGTGCATCTGATCATATGACTTATGATAAATCTTATTTTAATGAGTTATCTCCCACACCAGTGTCTTATGTTACAAATGCTAATGGTGAGGCCTTTCCTGTCTTAGGACAGGGGTCAGTTCATATCACTCCATCTTTACAGCTCCATAATGTTTTATATGTACCTGACTTATCTCATCACTTAATATCTGTCCCACAGTTGAATATTGAGTCTAAATGCTTTGTAACCTTTTATCATATGTATGTGATTTTTCAGGATCTTCTTACCAAGGAAATAATTGATCGAGGGTATCTGAGGGGCAGATTGTTTCGCTTGGATCAGAACTACGGAGTGAAGAAACTAGGAGCACGGGCAAGCACTGTATTAACTTCTAGTTCTGATAAGCTAAATGAAATTTAGTTCTTGAATACTTGAAGCATCTGTTTCTGCAATGACTGGATTCAATGAATTAGAAGTCTCATCTGGTCTCATTGAAACATTAGTTGGTGACTCACCTAATGCCTCCCCTTTCATCATGGTACAGTTCTTCGAAATATGTATTTATTTAATATAACAATATCATGATTTTCTTATTTAGATATTGTAGAAAAAAAAAAGAATGCAAAAAAAAAGTAATCAATCTCGAATCAAAACTATTTAGAATTTCGTAAAAGTGCACAGTATATTAAGGAGAGAATGTTTTGTAAAGAAAAAGTGAAGGTTTTGGAATTGAGTTAAGAAAATGATTTATTCACAATCATTTTTATAGATATTTGGTCATTGGTGAAATCTCGGGAGGACCTTGCCGTTGGAGGTTGGCTAGCCCTCGACGAGCAGACTAAAATTTACAAAGAAACAAAAAACAAAAAACTAACATATGCTTTTAGTGATGATTTTGTCATTTATATTTTAATATTTTCCTTTACTCAGAATCTCTCTTCTTTTTTTCTTTTTATAGCCTTTCTTCTCTTTTCATCTTATTAACACAACTAGCAGTTGCTACATATGAAGAGCTCTTAATTACTGGTCGTTATGAGTTACGTGCAAAAGGATATGGCAATGTTTTACCAATGTTCCATGAGGAATGACATGGGGCACCATTAATTTTTTTTTTTTTTTTTGTGTTTGATTTTGTAAGAGACTTTGAGGGAGAATAAAAAGAGAGAGAAGGACAAAGAATATACCCAATTTTTTTATTATCTTATCAGTTGAATACACTCAATATAACTCTCTTTTTTTCCTTCAATTTTATAAATTTTATACGGAGTATGACTCATCAAAACTAAAAATATTAACAACAATTGAAGTTAATAATTATATTATTTATACATATTAAATTAATATTATTATATAATATAAAATAGTTTTTTTATAACGTAACATCCCTTAAATTGGGTACTTTAATTTATTTTTTTATATTTTAAAGATACTTTATTATATTCTAATTCCAACATTGAATCACTTGCATTTCTTATTTTTGCAAAAGACCTATGTGTATTACTTTGTGGAGAGAGGCTCATTGGGTTTTTTTTTTCTTGACACATATTTTATATATTTATAAATAATATAAATTATTTAAATTATAAATACTGTATTAATATTATTATTTATATACTCTCACATTCCTCCTTAAAAAATAATAATCTACAAATGCAAAACCAAAATAAAAGGGAAAAATACGGAGAAAAAAGACTCAGAATAAATTAACAACAAAGATGAATTTGTCAAACTCCGCTACCAAAACACCTACCATCAGCTAAACTTGATTTTCCGGTCTTAGAGGATCACACGACCGTTCACCAACGTTGTCCCCACCGGATAAATGATCCAAAGGTAGCAGTTTTCTGCTGGAATCCGACGTAAATGTCTTAGCAACGTCATAACTTGCCATTCCTTGATGCGTCCTGACCGAGCTAGTCCGATAAATAAAGGGCGGCATCAAAGAGAAAAGCAACCGATCGGACCGCTCATTATAAGAATTACTATGTTGCCGACCAATGTCCACACTTCTACTTCTATAACCCCTCCGACCACTCTCAACCCTCGGAAGCATCGTGCTCGTACTGTTTGTACGGTTCAAAGCATAATTCATCAACTGAGTCCGTACCCCATCCGGTAACCTCAGCGTAAACCTCTCAACATTCTCACCGGTTCGGATCAACGAATTACCTGTTGAGAATGATCGTCGGATAAACTCGTTAAATAGCCATCCGTTTGATTGTGATCTGAACCCTGTCGATTTTGACCTCGGTGGATGACTCTGATCACTTGTACTCTTTTTAATCTCACCAATCAAATTAACCTTTGGAGATTCGCTGTCTCTACAGCGATCTTCATTAACTTGAATCGATCGTTCATCAGACACATGACTCAGCTCGGATTGACCCGATTCGATATCCGAGTTAAGAATTTGAACTAAGGTGTTATGAGATGTTTCACCGGGTTTAGAAACGAGGTTAGCTCGACAAACAGGACAAGTGGAATGAGATATCAACCAATGATCTATGCAATCTGGATGAAACACGTGGTCACATTTAGGTATCAAACGGAGCGTTTCGTCGTCTTCAAATTCGTTCAAGCATACAGCACACTCCAACGAGTCCTTGCCAAGCTTGAGACTCTTCACGGTGGAGTATATAAATGTTGGGAAGGTTTCAATCACTGACGGATCGAGACCGCCACGAGGTGGGGTACCGATACCGAAGGCGAGGTTGGCACCGACTCTGTTTTCCGAACACTGGCGAGTGTAGACAGAGATGAAGCCTAAGATGAAAAATACAGCAATGAGAAGGACCATGACAACGACCATCCTAAGATTGAATCTGGGCTCAACGTTGTTGGGATTGTAAGGGTATGGTGGTGGAAATGCTGATGAGTTCTGTGCGGTAACGTGTACTGACAAAAGGAATAGAAGAAAGGGGTAGTAGAAGAAAGTGATTCTACCATGATTGATTAATCCAAAATTTTTTGAAGTAATGGAAAAGGGGGTATGTTTGATCAGATTATGGGTTGTCATGACTCGGGATGTTTTTTGAGAAAAGAAAGGAAAGGGATGCTCATGAGTGGGGCTTTGTTGTTGTTAAAGGTTGTTGCTCAAAAGCAAAGCAAAGCAAAACAAAAAGCTAGGAATACATATATATATATATATATATATATATATATATATATATATATATATATATATATATATATATATATATATATATACAGAGAGACAGAGAGAGAGAGAGAGAGAGAGAGAGATATAGGGGGTTGGTAACTTGGCATGGAGGAGAGATGTGAGATTTTGATAAGGAGATATATGGAGGTTTCGTGTGGTTTGACTTGGGAGAGAAAGGAAGCAAATAATTCTACGGTATTTTGGGTGTAATAAACAGATGATAAAAGTCTACTTAAACAATAAATTAAATAGTAGGTAATTATAACTTAATAAAAAATAGAAACAAATAGAAGAATTTTTATTCTTTTATTAAATATATTTTTTATTATTATTTTTAATTCATATTTTTGAACTATTATGTTAAGTTAGTAATACTTATGTTAATTTTAATTTTATTATAATTTATTAAGATTAAATTAATTAAAATAAATACTAATAATTTAAATAGAGTTAGTTTAAATATATCATTTGATAATAAATAAAAAAATATATCAAAGTTATCGATTCATCTAAATTAATAAATAATTTTTATATTAATTATTATTTTATAACCACTTGAATATAAACAAATTTAATGGGACCATGATGAAGTGTATGATGATAGGGTCATGGTGAGGTGATATATAGTTTGTTGTTGTTTTGGATAACTTTTAATGAATTTATTGCTCTTGCATTAGGTTTATAAAGCCACAATCAATGCGTTGAAAACGATGATTGCCGATTTGGTAAATTTTAGTCCATTTTTATGACTATTGATTGTTGCGGCTGTTTGACAAATTTTGGGTACCCTGCAGGCAGCCTTTCCAATTTTAATTTTTATATTCTTTCAGTTTTCCTCTATTGATTTCAAATTTGCGTCTAAAACTAATCCCATTCAGCAATATTGGATATTAAAATTTGTGGTTATCTCATATGTAAAATTTTGTTTTACGAGGTATATGTATCTATAGATGGAATATATGATATTTTAAAGAGAACATCGTAACATAATTTTTTTTTTCTTTTTTATAATAAAACTAAAAATTTATTAGATAAAAATTGTTTCAATATATAGATTGATCCAAAGTTCGATCCAATTAACATTCGAATTATCAGATGAGTTAGTTTATAAGGATTAGTATTTGCCTACGCCCACAACGACACTCGTAAGGTGGGCCTGTATATGCATATGAACTTCAATGTTGAAAGGTCGATTACCAGTTCGAGTTATATAGTAGTCGATTTTAAGCTTTAAATGTATTTTCTTTTTCTCTTGTGTCCCTCTGACATACTGTTTGGTATATTTCTTATGTAATTGATACATGTACATATAATGCCCTATATATACATAGACATCATATGAGATTAACACATTCATTCATTATACAAAAATTCTCTTACTTCTCTTTAGTTTCTCTATTTACAATTCAGATCATCCCAACATTTTGGTACCCACTATGGGGCTCAAGATTTGAAGATCGACCCTTGGTTTCTGACCCCTTATTTTCAAGGATTTATCCCGAATTTTGAGAGAGATATTTAATAGACGAGTATTGTTTCCAAGAATTACGTAGGTTATGGTGGGAACACGAGTTGGGAAAAGATTGAGACTAGCACACAAAGAGACAACTATGGCACAAGACTACATCTTGCCAGCTCGTGATGAGGCTAGAATGGATATCGATCCCCATCAAGAGTTGGTACATCAGCTTCTTGAGCTAAAAAGAGAGCTCGAGAAGACCTGACAAGAAAACAGGGCACTACGCTCACGACCACGCCTAAGTGCCCCTAAGAGTCGAGCCACTAATCTGGTTGGTAGGATCGAGCTGGATCCTATAGTGCACGAGACATTCTAGGGCGAGAACGCAGCTGAGTGAGAACCTTTTCCTAGCTTGACGGGGCTCAACAATGAGTAGTTGCTGCAAGAGTAAAAAAACTAAGAAGCACGATTTCAGACATTAGAGGAAGCAAACATAAAGCAATACTAAACCCTTAAAAGGGCCCGTGAAAGGCAAGACAAGGGTAAAGGATACTATGAAAGGGATATGGATTATCAACAACTATGTTTCTTTACTTTTTTTGATGACATGGAGCACGATGAGCCTCCATCCAAATTTAGTGTTCCCAAGTGCTCGAACTACCAAGGAACAAAAGATTCAGTAACTAACGTTCTACACTTTAAGATGGCTATGGCTCAATATCACTATCTTTTCTCAATCATCCAAGGAAGGGGTACGTTTATTGAAGAATACATAAGAAGGTTCAAAGAGGAAGGCCGACCACCAACCCAAGCTATACAGTGGTCGACTTTATGCTTTAAATGTATTTTCTTTTATTCTTGTGCCCCTTTGACATGTTATGAGGTGTACCATCTATGCAATCGACACGTATACATTTAATGCCTTATATATACATGGACCTTATAAGATATCCACACATTCATTCATTCTACAAAAATCCTTAACTTCTCTCTAGTTTTTCTCTCTGTAAATCGGACCATCCCAACAAGAATTAAAGTTATAATTCAAACCAACAACCAAAATATCAAATACATTTTACATATCTAGATACAAAATCAAAACTAGCAAACTACTATAACACTAATATTTCTAAGTGAATATACATAAGAGCATTGAACAATAACATTATATTATAACTCACATTAACGTTTAACTATATTAAATGGAATTGTGATTCTTTGATAGCAATGGATATTGAAAATTGATTACAATTATTCATAAGAAAAATGCATTTTAACAAACAGCTAGACCTCAAAAAACAAAACAAAAAACTTTTTTTAACAAATCACAATGCCTACAAGTTTTTAAACAAGCCAAAAATTATAGGATAATAAACACAAAAAGCATGAAACAAACCACCCACCCAATTCAAACAACTGCCTAGTGCCGAAGAGAGACCCACCCTAGAACAAATGAACCTCACGAGTGCGGAAAAAGATAAACCAGCCAACAACCATGGAACATTGCACCCACAAGCACTACAACACCAAGCCTTAACAACGAGCCACCATAGATCCACGAAGAGAACCACAAACTTCCAATAGATAGTGAGTCACCACAAAGCCAAGAAAATAGCAAGAACAACACTAAGACCTTATTGACACTAGAAAAACCAAACAAAACGAGGGGAAATGAAAGGAAAGATGATGGTAGCCGAAAGAAAAGTAAGGAATATGGTTTCAATCCTAGCATAGAAAGAAGAGTCGACTCTCAAAAATGACGAGCAATCATAACATTATTTATGTGTTGATTAAAATGGGTCATTCTTACAAAGAGGGAAAAAAATTTCATGTCATCCATATAACTATTTTAAATAAAATTTTCTTACTCAAATGATGTATCAAAATCTAATTGATTCTTTACTTGTATGAGCTCACATAATTTTAGTATTGTTTTACCATTACTTAATTTTTAAAAAATTAATTAAAACATGTCATATTATTTATAATAATCACAAATTTATTATATAAACTATTTCTAAATCCCATTAAACTATATATATGACTACATTTGTTGAATCTTCTGTGTTTTGGCTAGTTTTGCTCCAACTAGTATTTTTTTTCTTTGATATTGGCTCTAAATAGCATTTAAACGTACTTAATTGGAAGAACTTATAAGAATGTATAAGAGAGACTACAAACATGGAAAATGTTTACATTTATGTGTTTGTTTGATAAATTTATTAGGATGAAGGTGTTATATATATATATATATATATATAAAGTGATATTTTAATTAATTATTAATTAAAGGTAAAGTCAATGATGTATAATGAGAAATCGATTGTGATACCTCTTTTTAACAATAATCAATTAGATTTTAACATGCTTGATGTATGTATCAAATGATAAAAATATTTATTTATTTTAAATAACTTAAGTTTAAAAAAAATATATGTTGAAAAATATTAGTACACATTTTTTTTATATACACACGCTCAATAACAAAACCAATCCAAAGTCATATTAGAAATTCTTATTCAGATTAATGGATAGTATACAAAGATACGTACATATTTACAAATATATAAATATCCCTCGTGTTTTAACAAGTGACATGCAATTGATTATGGATATTCTTCAAATAATCTTATTGAAATTTTTGACAAATTAAAATTATAGAGTACGAATATTAGTGTTTAATACGTATTTAAGTATGTGAAGAGTATAGAGAGATAAGAAGAAAGAATGATTTAATGTTGTATTGGTGTGTTTAGAATGTACATAGAGAACCATATTTATAGGATTGTAACAAGTGTAGTACAATTGTAGTACAAGTGAAATAGTGGAAGTGTAGTACAAATGTAGTACAAGTGAAATAGTGGAAGTGTAGTACAAGTGAAATAGTGGAAGTGTAGTACAAGTGAAATAATACAAGTGTAGTACAACTGAAGTAAATTACAATATCAAATATAACTTAACATCCCCCCTCAAACTCAAGGAGGAAGAGAAACAATCAACTTGAGTTTGGAAACTAATTCTTGAAATCTACCTGGTAGATGAGATTTGGTGAAGATGTCAGCTGTTTGATCTGTGGAGGATATTGATTTGAGACAAACAGTGTCTTGAAGAACATGTTGACGAACAAAATGACAATCAATCTCGATATATGTTGTTCGTTCATGAAATACATTATTGTGAGAAATCTGAATAGCACTCTGATTGTCACAATATAGGATAGTTGCAGTTGATTGGAGAACACCCATATCAGCAAGTAACCAACGGAGCCAAAGAAGTTCTTCAGTGGTGTCAGCAAGAGCACGATATTCAGCTTCAGTGCTGGATCGAGAAGTGAGAGATTGTTTCTTGCTTCGCCAAGATATAAGAGAGTTTCCAAGAAAGAAACAATATCCAGTGGTAGAGCGACGATCAGTTGGGTCACCTGCCCAATCGATCGTGAAAGAGGCGAAAGAAGAAGATTAGACTTGTTGGAGAAATGGAGACCGTGAAACATAGTGCCTTTGATGTAGCGAAGAATGCGAAGAACCGCAGTATAATGGGTAGACCGTGGAGCAGACATGAATTGACTAACCAGATGAACAGCATAGGCAATGTCAGGACCAGTGGCTGTGAGATAAACAAGGTACGCCTACTAGTTGTCTGTATAATGTGGCATCTGAGAGAATAGTACCATCTAATGGAGTAAGTTTGACATTGGTTTCTAGAGGTGTTGATGCAGTTTTACAATCAGTAAGGCCAGCCCGATTAAGAATATCGGAAGAGTACTTTGCTTGAGAGAGATAATATCCTTGAGAATCAGATGGGATTTCTAGGCCCAAGAAGTAGTGGAGACGACCAAGGTCTTTCATTTCAAATTGATGACTCAGAAACTGCTTGAGATCAATAATTCCATTAGAGTCATTCCCGGTTATGATCATATCATCTACATAAAGGAGTAGAAGTGTTACACCAGGAGTGATAAGAACTGGAAGTGAAACCAAAGTCAGTAAGTGTAGAGCTGAATTTGGCAAACCAAGCTCGAGGAGCTTGTTTGAGGCCATAGAGAGCACGACGAAGTCTGCATACTTGATGAGGTGAATGAGTGTATCCAGGAGGAGGTTTCATATAAACTTCCTCAGTTATGTCTCCATTGAGAAAAGCATTTTTGACATCCATTTGAAACATGTTCCAATTTCGGGCGGCCAACAATGACAATGATACTTGAACAGAGGTGAGTCGAGCTACATATGCAAAAGTTTCTTCATAGTCGATTCCATATTCCTGTGTAAAACCCTTTGCAACCAGACGAGCTTTATATCGTTCCACAGACCCATCTGAATGAGTTTTGATTTTGAAGATCCACTTACAACCAATCAAAGATTTATTAGATGGAAGATCAACAAGATCCCATGTATGTGCTTTTGTTAATGCACAGTAATTCATCCATCGTAAGCTTGCTGCCAATAAGGGTTAGAACTAGCTTCTCTATAGTTTTGGGGTTCATGATGAGACAAAATAGTAGAGAAACATTGGTAATCATGAAGATGAAAAGGAAGACTACTTACACGAGTAGAACGACGAAGTGATGACTCTGGACAATCAAGTAGTTGGTCTTCAGAAGATGTTGTTATGGTAGGATCAGCAGAAGGAGCAGACACATCAGGAGAAGCCGTAGTAGACGATGGTGAGGGTAATGGAGCAATGTCAGGAGGAAATAAATCAATAGTTGGGTCATTAAAAAATGAGAGTGAGGTAGAAGATGAGACATGAAATGAAGAAATAGAGGAAAACATTTTATGTTCCCAAAAGATGACATGACGAGAGATGCGCAATCGTTTAGAGATAGGGTCCCAACAACGATAGCCTTTGTGTTCTATTCCATACCCTAAAAAACAAAGACAAGAACGAGGTTCTAATTTATTGTGTTCATGAGTGTGAAGAAGAACAAAACAAGCACAACCAAACACTTTGAAGCGATTCGCCAAGATGGAGAAGTACTATAGAGACGCTCATAAGGGGATTGATTGTGAATAATAGGCATGGGAACACGATTGATGGTATAAATGTAAGAAGATTGCTTCACCCCAAAAAGCGTTCAGACAAGAACTAGAAATGAGGAGAGTACGAACAGTATTAAGAATATGTCTGTGTTTTCGCTCAGCTCTTCCATTTTGTTGAGATGTGCCAGGACAAGAATATTGAGAAAGAGTCCCATTTTGTCGAAGAAAATTTAAAAAATTTGTTTCTTTATATTCCATAGCATTATCAGCTCTAAGCACTTTGATATTTTGAGAAAATTGGGTTTTAACCATTTGGGCAAAATCATAATAAATTTTGGATAATTCAGATCTATGTTTCATGAGAAAAATCCATGTGAATCTTGAATAATCATCAATAAAAATGACAAAATAAACACATCCCCCCATAGTAGGATGTGGGGATGGACCCCAAACATCATAATGAATTAAGTCAAAAGGGGAGACACAAGTAGAATCACTTTTATTAAAACATAAAGCAGGTTGTTTTCCGAATTGACAAGGCAAACAATTTACATTATCAGAAATAGAAACAGATCCTAATTTACCAGAAGATGCTAAGGGACGAAGACGTCCTATAGACATATGGCCTAGACGAGCATGCCATAGGTTGATAGGAGTGGTAGAAGCAGGAACGGAAGTGTGAGGAGAATTGGGTAGGTGAAGGTTGATAAGTTCAAATAATCGTCCAACCTTACGGCCTATCCCAAGGATCTGTCCTGTCTGTGGATCCTGCACATGATAACCAGAAGAGGAAAAAGTAATAGTAAGACCAAGTTCACATAATTAACCAACCGAGATAAGATTTAGAGTAAGGTTGGGAATATGAAAGGTGTCAGAAAGTGATATAGAAGATGTGGAAACTTGTCCTACAGCATTAACATGCATATGTGAACCATTGGCAGTTTGAATTAAAGGTTTGGAGATGGAAGATTGTGTGGGAGAGAAGATGTGAGTATCATGAGTCATATGGTTACAACAAGCAGAATCAAAATACCATAAAGATTTACGATGTGAGAGACAAGGCGATGGGAGAAGCATTACTAGATTGTGAGAGAACATGTTTAAAAGACCTTGAGTTCTTGAGTAGAGAAAGTAAATTTGTCATGATTATCCTCGAAGCAAGCGGCGGTGATAGATGAGTTACTATTTTTACACGAAGCATGTTGAGAGGGATTAGAGAAATATCGGAGAGGGATTCCAGAGGAATGTCTTGAGAGGGATTCCGTGAGGAATGTTGAGAGGGATTCGAAAGCAATCTCTATTAAAGTGTCCTGGACCACTTCTTGTGACAATATATACATACCCGAATGGGACATGTAAGAAGCTTCATGATTGGGGTTGTGACAGATGAGTGCGGCCTTGATGTTTGAAGTCCTCTTTAGAACCTCCTTTAGGGCGATAAAAGGGGGTGGCAAGAACGAGAATCTATATGATGAACTTTGAAAACCCCATCCGAGTTTATTCGGAGCGAAGCTCGATCACAGCAGTATCTAAGGATGGAAAAGGACTCAGATGGAGTAAGGAAGCCGAAACGAGGTTCAAATCGATCATGGAGAGCCATGAGAAAAATAACAAGACGTTGGTGATTACGGTAAGTTGCAAACATCTCGGCATCAATCTTGTTCGTCAAGTTGGTTCGAGAAAGAGCGAGTTGATCCCAAATAGTATGCATTTCGAGAGAAATTGGTTAATGGTTTGATCACCACTTTGGCGTTTGGTATGAAGAGTTGTTAAAAGTTGATATTGGTTGGCTAAATCTGTTGTAGTAAAGCGAGCCTCAAGAAATTCCCAAACTTCTTTGGCGGTGTCAAAACGCCCAAATTCACCATGAATGGAGGGTAAAGTGGTGTTACGGAACCAGTGATAATTTGATGATGTTTACTCTCCCGGTCTTGAGCGATCAAGAATAAGGAGTTGTTTTCAGTGGTTTCTTGGATGGGTATAGAGATATCACCAGTTATGAAACGCCATAACTTGCGTCCTTTCAAGAAACTTTTCATTGCTTGTGCCCAGGCTAGGTAGTTAGTATCATCAAGGGTGGTAGAGATTGGTTTTATGATATCATTTCGGTCCATTTTAACGAAATAATGAAGGAGATATAAAGCAAATATATAGAGACAGTATAAAGGAGATATCCTTAAAAATGAAAAAAAAGAGTTTAAAACAACACAGGCAAGGGTTGAGGTGGCCGAGGTTGAGAGGCCAGGAGTTGAGGAGGCCGAGTTGGAGTGGCCGAAGTGGAGGTGGCCGGGTTGGAGTGGCCGATTTGAGGTGGCCGGGTTTGGAATGGCCGGGTTGAGGTGAGTCGGGTTGAGGTGGCCGGGTTTGGAGCGAGGAAGAGAGGAAGAATTTTGATAGAAATTTTAGAGGTATATGAGAGGCTACGATCTGTGTGAAGAGTATAGAGACATAAGAAGAAAGAATGATTTAATGTTGTATTGGTATGTTTAGAATGTACATAGAGAACCCTATTTATAGGATTGTAACAAGTGTAGTACAAGTGTAGTACAAGTGTAGTACATGTGAAATAGTGGAAGTGTAGTACATGTGAAATAGTGGAAGTGTAGTACAAATGTAGTACAAGTGAAATAGTGGAAGTGTAGTACAAGTAGTACAAGTGAAATAGTGGAAGTGTAGTACAAGTGAAATAGTGGAAGTATACTAAAAGTGAAATAATACAAGTGTAATACAAGAGAATTAAATTATAATATCAAATATAACTTAACAAAGTAAATATATATATATTTATGTGTTAAGAATATAATGTTATCATAGCTAAGTCATATGAAAATTTCGAACCACTTCGAACTTGGTGATGACTTTAAAGAAAAAACCTTAAATATGATATACTCGTGAATGAAAGAATATGATTTTCTTGATATTTTCATTAATTTTTTTGTAAAATAAAGATAATGATATATAAATATTGTTTTCCAAATATCTTATACAATATTTGAAAATTTCTCAATATTTTCATGAAAATACAAAAAAAAATGTCGAAATTACCTTATACTTTCAGAAGTAATGTTGTAATTTTCTAAATTTTGTTCAAAACCTTTGAAACATGGAAAATATTGATATGGAAGTATCGTGAAATATTATTTTTTAAAATTTTTTATTTTATCAAATTAAAATACAAGATTAATTATTATTTGTATTATATATAAGTGAATATTTATATAAAGGTAATCAATTTTAATTTTTTTTTAAATTATTACATTTACTGTAATAGCAAATATTTAAGTAGATACATTTTATTTACTTAGTTACGTAAATTTTTCTCAATTATTTTTCCATCATCTCTGATTGATGTAGTTACTTAATTACGTAAATTAGTTACTTAGTTACTTAGTTATGCTATTTTTTATATTTGATTGATGTAGTTCTTATTTAAAAATAATTTTTTATTATTATTGTATTCATTTTTCTTCAATTTCAAAGCAATTTATATTGGTATCAAGAAATTAAAAAAAAGCATCTTGTCTTTATGCAAAAAATAGTTTTAATCATAATATATATATTATTTTATTCACAAAAAATTTATTTAAAAAAAACTCATTTTAACGAGTCTTTATTATTTTTTTAACAGTTTTAAAAAATTTATGTAAATTTTCAAAGTAACAATAATTTTTACATTTTAGAAACTTATTTTTTAAATATCTATCTATATTGATAATGTATTTGATATTTTCATAAAGTTGAACTCTCCATATTTTCACTAATATAAATATTTTTCCCCTATATCAAACATTCTGACCTTGGTTTAACAAATAAGCTAATATTTAATGTTTAGCTAATAATTTATATAATATTTATCACTAATTTAATTTTAAAGTAGTAAAAGAGTCTTTTTAAAAGAATGTGTATCATATATATTTTTAAGTAAAAAAGAAAACTAATAATCTTTACCACTTTCTTTTATTTTTTTTTCCTTCTAAGGACCACTTTCTTTTATTTTTTTTTCCTTCTAAGGACCACTTTCTTTTATTTTTTTTCCTTCTAAGGACCACTTTCTAAATTAAAAAATAAAATAAAGTAACGATGCTTCTAGAAACATCAGACCATTAAATCAAGCTTGATTGAATTCTCAGCCAAAAGAAATGTTTGTACTTTGTATAATTTCAATACTAATAGGGAAGATATATTTGCTCCCTACTGATGTAAAGTCTAAACACGTTGTTGAGGGTAACTTTTTAGAAAATTAAAAAAAATATATCTTTAAAATTTATAACAATAAAAATAATACTATAATAATATTAAATTGATGTTAATTGAATTTCGTTTGATATTGAATTAGTATCATAATTTAATTTAAATGAAATTTAAAATAAAATGATTTAATAGATTTTTTTAATAGTAAAAATTATGAGTTGAATATAATAAATATTATTTTTATTTTTATAAAATTTAAGAATTTTAAGAATTTTATTTTTATTTTTTATCTAAATTTTATTATATTTTATAAGATAAAATTGATTACAAACTTACTACAAAAATGGGTATTAAAGTCAGTTTACGCGATTAATCGATTTAAAATTTTTTTTTTATAAAATTTATTCATTTTTTATTATATTTAAATTAAAATCTATATTCGATCACTAAATAATAGCAGAAAAAAATAAATTAGTTTAACAAATAATTTAAATAATACAAATAATTAAAAAATATAATATTAATTAATAGCAGAAAAATTACCATGATGTTGTTCTATGTTATTCAAGATCATCGTATTCTTCTCCTGATATTATAATACAAACCAACATATATAATACAAAAATCTATACGCATAAATAATAACACATAATAACAAAAATACAAAAACTTATACGCATAAATAATAACACATAATAACAGAAAAATATATAAAATAATAAGTGTGTAGGATTAATAGAAATACTTACAAGAGTAAATGAAGTGACAAAATGAAGAAAAAATCGTGCTTTGTAAGTGAGAAATGAGTATAAAAAATTTGAGTATTTTGCTAAAAAAAAAATAGGAAATCTAAAAGATTAGTTAAAGAGTAAGAAAACGCATTAATCGTCGGTGGAATTGGTGGTCGTAAGTCGTCAAAAAATGAGAAAGAGTGGAAAAGAAGTTGAAGAGATTTTGAGTTTTTGAGAGTTATATAGTGCTTGGAATAGTTTCTGTCGGGGGATGAAAAAAGAAGAAAGAATTTATCCACGCATGTAGCGTCGGTTCCAGGTGTCACCAAATCGACTTTAAATTCATAAAAGTTAATTTTTTTCAAAAAATGACTTTACATATCGACTTAAATATATATTTTTGTAATAGTATAAATTTATATTATATTAGAGTTTGATAAAGTAAGTTAAAGTATTTGTATTTAGATTATCTCAAATATTAGTATTTTTTATCATTTTTGTAAGCTGGTACTTTACTTCTCGTACTTATATACGAATGATTTATTCATATGTTTTTATTTTCTAGTAAAAAAATAAATTTTGGTTTTTTTAATAGCATAAAACATATATTTTTGAAAAAAAAAGTATGTTTCATAAAAATATGTAATAATTTATGTTATGAAAAAATAATATATATATATATTGGTATTGAGAGGATTTAAAAGTAAAATTTTATTTATGATTGAAATCTATATATGTAATTAAATCATAATTTAAATCTTCAAAATTGGCAGTTGTACTGTTTGATAAGAAAAATAAGTGGGAAAGGATTGCCACGACTTTCTTTCTCGATAGATTTTTTTAAATATAATTTTTTAATATTTTTAAAAATAAAATAAGATATTTTATCTTTCTTATTGTAATAAAATTATTATTATTATATATAAATAAAAATAAATCAATATAATTTTATATATTTTAAAAAAATATCTTATCCAGTTACAAATTTATAAATTATGATAAGCCGGTTGTAAAAAGGAATCATATTTTTATTGTCTATTTAAGCGAAAGCAATTCTAAGTTTGATCAATTTTTTTTATTTTTTAAAAATAAATTGTTTAGTTAATGTTTCCTTCCTTGAACAGTTAAGGTTGGCATTTTGACAGATTAAAGTCGTACTTAATCATGTTTGCAGGCTACCTTTTAAAAAATGTAAATCATCATCAGGCGATATAAAATCTTCTTACATTTGATATTATAAATAAAAGAAATTACTCTAACCATATATATATATATATATATATATATATTAAAAATTTATTAAAAAAAGAATTATCATTATTTTTACTACTCTTACAAACACGCTTCAAATCATACGTTGATTTAAAATAAAAATAGTAATTGATTATTTTACAAATTAACCAATTGTTGAATTGACTGACTGAATGTTCTCTTTTAATATAAAAAAGAGGTATTAGCATAAGAGAGGAACAAACAAGAATAAAATGACCTCCCAAGCCGTGCAAGATCCAAGGAATTCAGTATCCTTACTACATAACTTACCACAACATAAAAGCCCAATTCTTTGAACAAAATAAATAAATAAATAAAAGCCCAATTCTGTAAAGCCATCATAGCTAGAGTTGTTCACTCTTCCATGTAAATGGACAAGTTCAACTTAGTGCACACATCCTTTTCATATCAAGTAGGGAGACATCGGTATTAATATATATATATATATATATATATATTATTTATAGTTAAAAATAAAATAAATATAAATATAAATCAATAGTTAAAAAGCATATTTTAAACAACAAAAGTAAATATTAACTTATAAATAATACATATTTATTCATCGTTAAATTGTAACATTAAATCTTAAATCTTAAAACTCAAAATCATAACTCGATTAAGTTTAATGTTATTTTATTTTTTTCTAATATATATATTTTTAAACTATACACTTTAATTATCAAAAAAATGTTATTTTTGTCTTTTTTTTTATTGTTTGGTATAAATATCAAATATATTGAATATTTTATTTGAAGGTTGTGATCTTTGAGATTGAATCTCTATTTATCCCATAATAATTGTGATTTGTGAGTATCTCCATATATGATATTTAAAATACTGTTTCAAAATAACATCACCGTATGTCTATATTTTTCCATCAGTATTAGTATTACTATTTAGGATGAGTGATAACATAAGTTATATTAAGGAGAACAATTTTGTATATTTGTTATTTTTTATAATAGTTTAGTTTTTTTATTTAGTCATATTATTTCGGTTGTTATTGAAATATTTTTTTTATAGATTGTTTTTAGTAATAGATAATAATAACTATAAAATTAATAAAAAATAAAAAATAAAAATTAAAATTTGATTAATTATTCTTATAATGTCACTTTTTTATAATAAAATGATAAAAATGTTATAAAAATAACAAATAAACTAAGTTACTCTAACTAACATAATTAAATAATGTGGGGTGCATTTGTTTATATTAGTATCGATTTCGTTTCATTCTCATTAATATCAATAATATTGTTAATATTAGTAAAAGAAAATGTAACGTTTAATCCATTAATATCAATAATATTGTTAATGCTAGTAAAAGAAAATGTAAAGTTTCATCTCATTAATATCAATAATATTGATAATACTAGCAAAAGAAAATTACATTTGAAACTTTGAAATGTTAGATAATTAGTAACGTTGAACAAAATATAAATTAAATAAATGTTATAACATGACATGTCTAAAATAAATGGATATACACTACTATAAAAATGAGTATTTAAGTCGATATATAAAGTCAATTTTTAGAAACAATCGAGTTATAATGAATTTAAAATCGGTTCAGTGTAGAATCGACGCTTTCCACATAGGATGTAGCGTCATTTGACGTGTCGAATCGACGTTATGCATGAACGTATCGTCGGTTCCAGGTGTCAACCGACGCTACGCTACGTGAACGTAGCGTCGGTTGACGTGGTGAACCGACGCTATCCACGTAGTGTAGCGTCGGTTGATGTGTTGAACCGACGCTATGCGTGGACATAGCGTCGGTTCAACACGTCAACCGATGCTACACATATGGATAAATTTTTTTCACTTCTTTCTTCTCCAGACAAAAACTATTCCAAGCATTGCATAACTCTCAAAAACCCAAAACCCCATCCACTTCTCCTCCACTCATTCTCATTTTCTGGCCACCTACGACTACCAATTCCAGCATCGGTTAGTGGGTTTTCTTCCTCTCTAATTAATCTTTTAGATCCCCTATTTTTTTTTTACAAAATACTCAAATTTTTTATACCTATTTCTCACTTACAAAACACCATTTTTTTTCTTTATTTCCTTCATTTTGTCACTTCATTTACTTTTTGTATTATATATGTAGGTTTATATTATAACATTAGAAGAAAAATATGATGATCTTGAATAAAATAGAACAAAACCATGGTAATTTTTCTACTATTAATTAATATTTTATTTTTGAAATATTTGTATTATTTGAACTGTTTGCTAAAGTGATTTTGGTTTTTTTCTACTCGAATACAGGTTTTTATTTGAGTATAATAGAGAATGAGTAAATTTAAAAAAAAAATTAAAGTCGATTCACGCATTGAACCAAATTTAAGTTTTAAATAATTTTATTTAAAGTCGGTTCAACAAATTGACTTTAATGTCCCTTTTTGTAGTAGTGATAGTATATATACTACCTCAATTGATAAAAATATTATATCAGAGATTGTGTAATTGCAATAAAATTAAACACTAGGCTAAATTAGCAATCTCTCTTCCAAAAATACAACAAACTCAACACCATATCAGATTGTATAATTGCAATAAAATTAAACAATAAGATACGAGATTGTGTAATTACAATAAAATTAGACACTAGATTAAATTAGCACACTCTCTTCCAAAATACAACAAACTCAACACCCTATATTTTAACTACACACCACTTGTTCCCTTATACCCTATATATATATATATATATATATACATACATACATATATGGATAACTTAATGGGTCGGTGAAAAAGATAGGGTTCATGACATTTGTATATATAATTGGTTCTTCGTACAAAATTATACATCCTAATTATAATTTATTTTTTATATGTTATTGATTCAATTAAATTAGGATATTAATCCATAAAATAATTAAACATTCTTTTAACTTAGTGATACGAGCATATATTGCTCAAATTACTTGGTGCAACACATGAGCGTGAGACATAGAGGGAGGGGACCACAAACGACATAATACGTAGGTGACACACGAGACTACCAAACAAGCATAAACAACACACGAAAAAGGGACTACCAATCAAGCCGTGCAGAAGAGGTGGTTCTGTTAGAGATGTCAAGAATTAGTTAGAAGGTTAACTTGTAATTTTTTATACATATAAGGCTATATATAGTCATAGAATTTGAAAAAGAATAATAAGAAATATAACAATTAACCTTCTTTGTCTTTGTTCTTCTTCTTCCTTACCTTACCTCTGAAAATTCTATAAATAACACTTAGATATTATAATCTTACATATAGTAATCACTCATAGATCATATAATTAAATAAAAGAATAAATTACCTAAAATCAATATTGATAGAATATATAAATCTACATCACTAGACTAAAAAATGGCATAATAATAACATGTATAGTAAAAAACAAAATCCCAAGAAACATATAAAATTATAAACTCTTACTTTACAAAGAAACTTAAGAATTCAACAATCTTATATAAGGATGATAGTATAAGGGTCAAATCTTTAGCAAGTGGATTTGCAAATTATGTTGTTGGTAGACATGTATTCAATACAAAAGAATATACTAACAAAACAAAAGAATTGTTAAAACCCACATGTAACATCTAGAAGTCTGCCTTGAAGACAATCTAAGATATGTTGCCTTTTTTTATAACTTTTTTGAATGAATATTATCCAATTAAAACTCATTCTTTTATTTAACAATTATTGTTAAATGAATAAATTATCATAAAATAATTTCAATCTTAATAATTGAATCAATGGTATTCAAAAATCATAAAAATAACCATGAAATAAAGGATTTAAAAATAATTAAACTTTTTGAAGGTTCCTTTATATGAAAAATCACTTGATAACAACACCACCAATCATTCTTTCTTTACCATCCATGTCTCTATTTATCATATGAAAAATATCAAAAATCTACTTGGGTGAGCCACTGTATAATAAGTAAATTTGTATGCAATATGACAATCATGCACTTGTTTAATTTTTATCATTATATAGATATCCGATTTGGTGTGGTATTTATTCATTTATTATTTTCATTATTAGTTATCATTTTCATTTATTTCCATGGTAGGACCTTTATATAATACTTATGTTATCATTAACCAATAGGTCATGATTTTTGAAACTTATTTTATTTACCTGATTCTTGATAGTATCATATTTAGAGCTGATAAGAGTGTGGATCAACCAAGTCGTCACACACATATTGGTGATTCCAAAAGGACCCATCATTTCTTGTGGTCACATGGAGAACATCTATGCATAAAATCATTCATTCATTTTATGTTTGATGGATTCATCGATCCCTACGTCCTTTGCCCATTTGGCGCTCGAGACATAAACATAAACAAATTTTAAATTTTTTTATTCCATACATTCATGGTAATTTATCTTTATTTTATTACATGTCTCTTATTTTATATTCTTAAGATATATTTAACGTATCAATTCTCATGTACATATATTTAACATTTCAACACTCATGTATGGCATGTACATTTCATAATAAGCATGTATGCATGACCATATCATAAAATAACTCCATAAATTCACATAATAAAATTACATTTTCATAACATATATTTAATACAACAAGATCGTGATTTACATACTTGGATGCCTCAACCTATTAAAGAAGAATGTAAATAAAGGGATTTACATACTTGGATTCCTCAACCTATTAAAGAAGAATGTAAATAAAGCATTTAATTCCAAATCAAATTACCTAAAATCTTAAAAAAAATATGTGTACTTAGGAGAGAATGCTATGACAAGAGAGAGGGAAAACTTTATAATTGAGTAAAGAAAAGATTTAATCGAGCCTCTTTTTATTAAAAAACAATATTGCTCCTTGTCATCCCCGCGCTAGTAATGGTCATCAAGACCCTGGAAAATAGGTCGATGAGCAAGCCCTTTTTTTGTTAAAAAAAAGAACATACAATTCGTTTAAAAATTTATACTATACGATATTTCATCTAGGTTAAAGACAAAAATACTCTTGAGAAAGAGTAAATAGATTTAGTAATCTTACACCAATATCTAATATAAATCTAATGTAATCATACCTCGTACATAACATAAGCTATAGTACAAAAGTGTTTCATAAAATATTTCACGTAAACATAATTGTAATTCTTAAAAAAAATTAAAACCCCGTTATCAAATATTAATAATTATCCTCATCCTTCTCAATAGTGGGTTACAAACATCATATATATATATATGGATGAGATGATATGTAATTTCCTAAGTACTTAAAACAAAATGTGGGTATATTATATCAAGAACGTGTAAAACAAAATTTATATTTTGCTAATAACTAACAAAATTATACAAAATAACGCATTGTCAAAATGAATGACTACGAGATAAATGCTCCATGAATAGTTGACATTACTTATACTAATCCATACTTAATAACAAAATAATCTCAATGACTATGTTACTCTATATAATTAGGGAATCAATTCAATAGGCTCCAATTTGGATGACATAAGTTATTAGTATTGATAAGATAAACATTAATAGGATTGGTAATACGAAAAATGTCAAATGTCAATAAACATTCAAATTTAAAACCTAATCTAAAATATGATTCAAAAATGTGTAATTATGTACACCACCGATACGATGCTATTACATAATCAAACAACTTCTATCACCTTATTGAGGTTTCAATATTAAAATATTTGATTAATATACATATTTTTTTAAGATATATGTGGTCATTTAAAACACTTTTTTCTTATCGCAAACTCTCAAACCCATTAAAAATGGGTCATATATAGTTAAGAATTTAATGTCATATTACAACCAATAATGCACACATAACACATAACATGACAAACCAAATAACCATAATATATGCAATAACATTGTCAAAATAATAAATCATTAAACTCATACTTAATACAATATTAAGTTCCTCTATTTAACTTTGGAATGCATGTTCTCAAATTAAAATAAACCAAACCCTTACGAAGTGAATCAAATAATGATCCTCGAGTTATCATGTAATTAAAATAACTATATGTTTTGCCATTCAATTTTGAATGTGTATTCTCAAACCATAAATGAGCCAAAAACCATCAATAAGTGAAACATAATAAGTTCAAATAATATGATTCTCTACATAAGAATGATACAAATGAAAGGTGTATAAATAAATCATTATGTCATACAAAAATCAAATAAGTACATCATTATTTACCATAATATTTCTAGCGATTACAAAATGCAAAACATAATTGTGTACGCCTTAAAGTATAATTTTGAATCTATATGGCTATCATAATCCTAGACAATTTCTAAATTGTATTTCATATTGATACCACAATAACAATAGGTGGATTTATCCAAATAAAAATAGCCTCGAATTACTCCATTTGAATAAGGGTAATTGAGATTTTCGTATGTCAAAATAATTGTATCAAAATCAATTGAACTTCCAACCCAAATAGGCATAAAGGGCCAAGATGAGGGATGAAAATGTCAACCTCTGAAATTTTTTCATGAGTTCTATTCCAAATCGATTAAGCAGATCTTTCAAAGTGAATTAAGCCGATAAAATGATAAAATTACAATAAAAACATGCTTAATTTAACAGACCATACCAACAACCAGCATATAAGAAAGAAAAAATCTACTGTAAACACACTAATGATGATATACCTCAGACACTCCTTTTCAGACTAGCATATTTATGAAAAACATCACACTTCATCTAAATCAGAAAAACATACTGAAAAACTATAAAATATTTTCAATCAATCAAGACCTTATATGTGTGAACATATTCAATAAATGATTATTGTACTTTCAAAGCATGTGATAATACATAACACAACATGTAATAAGGTAAATGCACATAGAATCTTTGTCTATGTGATAACATCATCGAGTTCCTTATGACAATCACTCAATAACAAACAATATATTAAAATGGAATAAATAGATACAACTCAATAGACAAGTATAAACGTAAATACCTCTATCAATCTGGATACCCAATCTAATTGCCTATATTTATCTCGCTTACTACCTTCATAGCTCTTGAACCAAGTAGATACAAGCTTGCTATTGAAGATCCATCACTACGTGATGTGATCAACTATTGATAGTTTTACCACCTAACATACAAACATATTACAACGTCACAAGACTCAGTCAACACATGGCATACCAACACATAGGCTCTTCACGTATGCTCAACGTTGTGAGCTCCTAACACCCAATCGATACAAGGCTCACTATCGCATAGGCTCCTTACCTATGGGAATTGTTGTATCCTTGCAATTACCAAATGATACATAACACTTCACCATATAGGCTATTAACCTATGGGAATTATTGTATTCTAGCAACCAACAGCCGACACTCGACAAACCAACACAATTACCAAATACCAAATAAACAATTAAGTTAATTGTGAAAATAAAATGAGGTACCAACCTTAACACTGAGAGTAATTATTCAAAATGACGTAACTCTACACTAGCTAATCATACATTTTATCGATCATCAAAACCTCACTTAATCTTACATTTTTTACACTCAGCTTGATGTTTGAGAAATATGAGATAGATTCATATAAGATGTCCTGCATCACACAGATACTATATTGTTTCTTAAACCCTATATCTAAGAGGAAAAAAAGACCACAAAAAAATCGAGAAATTCATGTGCCAAATGAGCAGAGGAAAATTTATAGAAAAATTCAACCTCTTGGACTCTCACCATGCCCCCTCACCTAACCTTTGCCTATCCAAGATCCGTGAGGAAACTAGCTATTACACATTTGTTGACCACCATTGGTGAAGGAGAAACAATCACCTCGACAAGGTAACAAAAATTCAACAGTGATGATGTCGACGAGCGAGCTTGAGTGTTTCTGTCAAAGAGAAATGTCCAATCCACAATAAGAAAACCCAACACAAACAAAGTCCCTAACGAAACATCACGACAACAAACAAAGTCTCCAACGGAACACCACAATAATAAACACCCAATAATGCAAATTAAGAAAGTGAGTCTATGTAACGGACAAACACAAAATAATATCTTAAGTGATACCGAGTCATTATTAACCAACCTTTTATAAGAAAAAATATCAAATAAAATACAAATATTTGTGATTTACACATGAAAAACTAACACAAACCGACGTGACTGACATGACTGACAGTAATAAAACAATACAATCTAATCTAATCTAATCTAATATAGATTCAATGAAGCATGCATCATAATACACCAACCAAAATAAATTGCCAGCAAAAGACATATACAAACACTAAGTAATAAGTTAGTCTACTTTTTACAATCACGTAGACTAAGAGATGCATACTAAAATTTAGATATCTTATACAATAATTAATTTACTTTATAGTTGATGAAGATTCAAAATTATTAACACAAGATGCTTTGTCTCAAAACAGGGACTGGCATGAAGAAAATTTTTAATAACCATTAATTGCATGTAAAACCAAAATCATGCATATTATATATTGTATTCATTAAATGCTAGTCATAATCACAAAATATACCTTACACCGATAGGATGAATTAAATTACTTAGTTTACTAGACTTAGTTATTTTCTTGAAAAAAGTATAATAGGTAACTTTATATTCACAAATTTACATATCCATCGTTTTATATTAAATTAATATAATTTAGTATATTTATTTTATATATGTAGATACTTTAATAATTTTAGATCAATTTTTTTTTTAATATTTTGAGATATTTTTCTCTTTAGAAATCTACTAGCTCCTGGTACAACTTAAGTTTTCACTAAAAAATGTTTCAAAACAATTAAGTTTTCACTAAAAAATGTTTCAAAACAATTAAGTTTTCACTAAAAAATGTTTCAAAACAATTGACGAAAAATGATTATAGTATTAAAAAATACAAAAATAAGTACCTTAATTATAAAAAACGATGACTAATATATCCAATTTTTAAAAGTAAAATTATCAGAGTGTAATAATATCTTTGATTTTTTTATTATCTTAAGCATTCTACCAAATAAAGTATTATCGAATGGATAACATCATTGTTGGTATTGACCTTATTAAATGAATGATCATGTATAAATACTAAAAGTTAATAGTCAAATAATTTTAGTGAACTTCACGTGTTCATAGCAACAACTAGGGGTGTTTATCGGTTCGGTTCAATCTGGTTTTGGGGAAAAAATTAATTAGATCGGACTGCTTCAAACGGTTTTAATTAATATAAATCGTACTAGATCGTTTGATTTATAAAACTGTTCAATCTAATCCGATTTTTGGTTTGGTTCAGTTTTTAGACGCCTTTAATGAGAAATAATATGAAAATTTTAATATATTATTAAATCGGTCAGGTCCCATTCGACCGTTTTAAAAATTAATACAAATTAGACCAGACCGTTTGAAAAACAGATTTAATTAACACAAACTGTATCAGACCATTTGATTTGTAAAATTATTCGGTCTAGTTCGATTCGATCCAATTTTATGATTTGGTTCAATCCAGACCGATTTTTGAACACCCCGTAACCATGACAGACATGTACTTAACAGTCAAATATCAAAAAATAAAATAAAAAAAACATATAACAATATATCAAAAATATTGATATATTATGTATTTAAAAAAGTTAAAATAAATAAAAAGATTGATAAATATATTATATATATATATATATAATCAATTAACATTTATATGAAAATTTATGAGAGTAAGCACGTTAAAAATAATGTCTTTTAAATTAATTTATCATGACATTTATTAAAAATAAGCAAAAAAAACTGGCCAAAAGAAGAGGGAAAAAAATGTTACTAAAGAGATTTACAACTTGAAGCCTCAAACCGTTTTTCCTTTGTTTTTCTTTTATTTAATTAATGCGCGGGCAACACATTTTGTGCAATGCAACAGCTACCAAATGATATGAATTGTAAATTACTTTTGCACAACTGTTGTGAAATCCTAAATAATACAAAAAATGCTGCTGTGCAATAAAACACTTTATCTTCTTCTTCTTTTTTTCTTTTTCTTTTTTTTTATATAACGTTACCAGTTGTCACATTAAGGGTATAAAAGTTTTACACATTATTTTTATTTTTATCTCTTTAAAAAAACATACATAGTATACTTTTAAAAAAATATGGTGAGCAAAAAAGATTAATTTTTTTTAAGTTGCGAAAAGAAACAAAATTTTTTTATTTTTGTTTTAAAAGTAAAAATAAATTTTTAAAAGAGATTATATAATACAATTAAACAGAATTTATAAGTACTCAAAAATATTAAAAAAATTCCGATAGACACATCTAAATCACACACTTAACATAAGTGTTACATTTTTTCAACGCATGTGAAAGACAATAAATATCCAACGATGTGTGTGGGCCATTTATTATGATTGAAAACATTTGCATGTAATGCATGCTTCAATATTCTCATACCACAAAATGTGTTAATACCAATTAAATGGATAATAAAAAAAGGTCATGAAATAACCCGATCAATAACCTACCTTCTAATCACCATTTTAAGAAAACTTTACATCGATTTTCATCATAAAAACACTACAAATTTAAAAATGACATTAGTTTCATAAAAAAAAGACTTGATAAAAAAATGATTTTTTTTTTATAAATCGGTTACTTTTCACTCTTTAGGTCCATATTTTATTTTTAACAAATTTCAAGTACATTTTCATCCTAAAATCAAAACGTGTTCATCCATCAAATTATTTTATCAAGAAAACCATCACAAAAAAAGTGAAAAATTCTTGGAAACATATCAACTCAAAATTTTTATAAATATATTAACAAAATAGCATATTAATAAACATGAATCAACTTTTGATATCCTAAAATAATAAAATCAAAACACAACCATATCATGAACAATTTATATAATTAATTATGTTGAACAAAATACATGACAAACATATAAAATAAACAATTATTATAATATTTCATGTCACATGTGTAATTAAACTTCCTTCAACAAAAAAAAAATATATCCTTTGGTAGATTGTATAGTTGAAGTAAAAGTAGACATTAGGTGCAACGAGCACTCTTTTTTTTTTTTCTTTTCAAAATACAAGATACTAAACACCGTTACATCTTCGTTACACCAATTACTTTCTTATATTATTTCTATAGCATCATAGATACATATATATGAACCGCTAGTACATTAATTAATTAATTTATAGGGTAAGTTCATTTAAAAGAAGAGAAATTGATTGTATAACTCTTATATATTTATTCTAGAAATAATATTTAAATTTTATATTTATTTTTTGAGATAATTTAATCTTATTGATATAAAAAATGATTATATAGGGATAAATTTTTATGTTTTTGTTTTTATTTAATTTTTTGTAGATTTTTTTAATTATAATTTATTAAAGTTAAAATAATCTTTATCTCGTATAGTTAAAAAAATAAAATAATTTATTTTATTATTATGGAATTACTTTTTAATAATAACATAATTAAATTATTATAAAAACAAACATATAACTTAAATATCATTTTTATAATAAATATAAAACTTTAACTATATTTACACTTAAGATTGTGATTTTGTTGCATGATATTTTGATTCATTATAATAGTAAAATAAATTCATAAATGTTAATTTTAATTTATTATTTATTTGTGTATAATTTAATTAAATGAATGACGTTATTTTATAAAATAATTATAAGGTGAAAAATCAGCAATCAAATCTTCAAAAAGTTGTCCTTCCATAATATTTTGTCTGCATCCCATGAAAAAATCATTTTACAGTATATGTAATTGGGATAATTATTAAGGGGATGCAACTTAAAGACAAACAATACCCTGGGAAAAAACAAATGAACAAACAAACAAAAAAAACTAAAAGACAGAACAATGACTTTGAAAGAGGTGAATTTGAGGTACTGATAAGACCGAACATAGACATCGTGGCACTCTTGGCCATGAAAAGAAGGGTGACCCTTCTTGCACCCTCGTCGTGTAGATACACTACCAGAAAAAATCACTAACAATGGGTTTTATAATTTTTTTCAAAAATATTCTTAATATTCGAAAAAATATCTCATTTTTTATAAATATTTTTTAAAAAATATTTCTAATAATATTAAAATTTTAAGTATCATTAAAAAAATGATTTCAATAATATATCTAAAATTTGACACAATATCACAAATAATTTAAAATTTTAGAAATATCATAAATACTTTTAATTTAATTGAAGTTAAAGTTAACAAAATTTAATAATAATATTTTATACATAAATAATAAAAAATTAAACAAATAATAAAAATAAAAATACAAGATATCTTAGGTTATTCTTACGAGAAATAACAATTAACAAAAAAATATAAATTAAAAATTAAGGAATGAAATATATTCAAAAATTTATATATAAAAAGTATAATTAAATCTTAAGGAATAAGATAAATTTTAAAATTCAATATTATCATGATAAATAAAAATATTTTAAAAAATATATAGTTTATTATCACAAAATGAATACATAATATACCATTAATTGACAAATAAAATATTATGAATAAACTATCCAAAACCCCTCATGAAAAATTAGATACATCCACTTAAGAGGATCCCAAATATTTATAAAAGTAAATTTTAGAGATAATTAGTACACAAATAAAATTAACACTGCTAGATAATATAATAAAAAAATTTATTAAGAATGATCCATGAAAATTTAGGATACCATAATTTAAACTCTCAACCTATCTTAGGTTTACCATTAATATTAATGATAAAAAATTAAAATATATTAAGTTTAACCTATCAATTTTTAATACACCACATAGTAGAATATTCATTCACAAATAACTAATTTAATATATGGAAAAATAAATTCATAAAAATAGATTCAAAAAATTTTAAAAAGTAGATAAATTTTAAAACTAAAAATATTAAAAAAATTAAAATACCTCAACAATAACTTAGATGTTAAAGAAATATATATGATATTAGTAAGAAAAAGTAATACATCATGAATCGAATTTACAAATCATCAAAAATAATTAAGTAAATAAGAATAGAAACAATTAAAAGAAATTAAAGAATTAAAATAAGAAATTAAATAAGTAAAAATCTTATTCATGAATTAATAAGTCAATAATAAGAAAACTAATAAACTATTAAATAAAAATCTCTTAAAAATATCAAAAGAAATATTACATAGAATAAAATTAGAAACTAAGGTATCCTAATAAGCATATCAAATAACTAGAAAGTTATAATAAAATTATTAATTATTTTAGAAGAAAAAAAAATAGAATCTTTATAAATTATAAATAAAATTCAAAAAGAAATCCTTCAAACAAACAAAAAAAAATAGTTGTGACAAGATATTACAACTAGACATTTTAAAAATTATCCATTAAAAATATTAAAAGAAAAACCATCAAGAAAAAATAATGTTTCCTCGTAATGAAAAAAGAAAAAATGAATAAAAATCTATAGTTACATCTTAATAGAATAAAAAATAATTATAATAACAATATTAATAGAATAAAAAATAATTATAATAACAATTTATAAATCCTAAAAATAAGTATATAATGACATTAACATGTCTGTTAATATAAATAAATGAAAAATTAAGAAAATATTATGAAAAAAATATGCTCTAATATAAAAGAGATGATATTACAATAATCATTGAAACAAATTCTGAACTCGAAAATGTCAAAATTATCGAGGAAAGAAATATAGTAATGAGTACTTTGATTAAGGAAGATGCTTATAATACACACATAAATGAAATAAATATACAAAAATCAAATGAACCTAACCCTCTATATAGGCAACAACAAAAAATATAAGAATTATTATGTTAGGATATTATAGGACCTATACCACTAAAATCCAAGCTTTATGAAAATATTAATTATCTAAACTTAGAATGTATTAACGATGAATTAGATTAAGGAGCTAGTGTCCAGACATTTAAAACTATTAGTACAATCTCATTAATTTATAGAGTATTAATACATCATAAAATGATTGAAAAAGTTAAAGTATGGTATAGTAATCTACTAGAAAATATACATCTTAAGATGTAATGAGATTTACAACAGGAAGATAATATTTAAATAAAGTAGTAAATTGAATATATGAAAATTTCATAGGAGAAGATAAAAGAAACCACATTACCGAATCAAGTAAACTAGAAATAAATGAGACTAAATGGCATTTAAAAAATATGAAAATATGTTATATATGCTACATAAATTCGTTCACATGTAAATATATATGTATTACAACAATATAAATAAAATAAAATAGCAACTTAAGGAAATATTTTATCATAAGTTACCATAACTTCTAAATATAACTCTCGAAGAAAATTAGAAAAAACATAAATATTGTAGTAGTACCATATACTTTAAGAGTAATAATAAAAGAAATAAAAGCTTGGATAATTCTAAAATACCAAAGAAGAAGTTAACATAATTATGCTAAAGAAAAATCTAAAATATATTATGATAATAATAATTATTTTATGCCAAGAAAATATGGATATAATATAAAGTCTTACAAACAAAAATATAAAAAAGTAAAGATTCAAGAAATATAAATTCAAGAACTAAGATTTTCAAACTATAAGAAAATATATTACTAAGAATCTTAAAATAAATGATATTTTAGAATAATAAAATTTCATAGAAATAAAAATTATTGTCCATTAGTCAAGAAACTTGCAAGTGTTGGATATATAATGAAGAATGTCATTACTCCAATGGATGTCCTAATAGGTTAACTCAAAAAAAGGAATATAAGAAAAATTTAAAGATATTAGAACAAGCACATAAGATGTAAATAGAATCTAGAAAAAGAATTAGATATTGATGAAGTAGAATCAATATATTTAATGAGTGAAATTAAAGAATAAGAAACAAATTCAATGGATATATGATCTATACATCATAACTAATACTAATAGTATTTAAATAAAAATAGGATGCATATACAAAGAATGTAATATATTCTATTTACATGCTATATAGATATTAGAATTAGTATGTGTGTAGTAAATAACTATGTATTTTTACAAAAAAATTGGACTATAACCCAAAGGATTTGATAGTAAGAATAGCAAATAATACAATAATTAACTGTAACATGGTTGTAAAAGATACTGATATTATAATAGGAAGAAAAAAGTTTCATATTACTACTATATATCATAAAAAATGGTAGATTTCTTAATAGAAAATAATTTCTTAAACTTATACCAACTATATATATATATAAGATAAGTACGACGATACTAGAAAGAGAAATAATATATAATTAAAAGATTAGAAATATCAAAAATATGTCATCATGAAAGTTTATTAAACAATATAAAAACCTAGTGAGTTATACCAAAAGCAAAAACCATAGAAGATATAAATAGAAAGCTAAATACCATAGGAAGATAATACAAAGTTTAATAATCTGAAAAATCATTTCTTAAAAAATAAAAAAGTTTAATAATCTGAAAAATCATTTATTAAAAAATAAAAAGATAAGAGGTTATTGGAAATAAGAAAATTATTTAAGACAATAAGTTCAAAAAATCTTTTAGATCTATATATTAAAAAGTTTGAATACGTAGCAAGTATAAAACTAAAAACTATAATAAAATTATAAGAGCAAAATCTATGACTTTTGATTGAGAAGAATTTTGTAAACAAATTCAAAAACAAGAAATAATTGAACTAAGCATAAATTTACATTCAAACCCAACATTTTTATAGAAAAAAAAGTTAAGAAAATACGAGAAAAAATAATGGTGATAAATTTTAAATCATTGAATAAAGAAACAATAAATGATGGATACTTTATCCCTTAAAAAGAAGAGATATTGGCCTTAATCAAAGAAAATAAATATTTTTTAGTTTTGATTGCGAGAGTTGATTCTAACAAATTAGATTAAATAAAAAAACATCTTAACTATTAATATCCTTTTAGTTGTTCACTAGGACAATTTCAATGGCTTACTATACTCCCAATGAATATTTTAACAATATATAGATAATATTTTTAAATAACATCACCATATTTGTTATATCTATATTGATGATATATCTGTCTTTCGTGAAAATGTCAACCGACATTATCTTGACACAATAAAAATCCTAAAAAATGTAAGAAAGAGAATAATATTGTTAAAAAAACAATATTATCTCAACAAAAGATCAAATATTAAGAACTTGAAATAGAAGATTGAAAACACAACCTTCAATCATACATGCCAAATTAGCATAAATAAGAAAACATTTACAAGCAAAACTTTAGAAACATTATGTCTGAAAATTGACTAATCAATATATTCAATACATGAAAAAGGTAAAAACATAAATAAAAAATTTAATAGCACTTTATCATCAAAGACAGATGACAAAATGATAATAGAAATAGATATTTCACATGAATATTGAAAAGATATATTAAAAGCAAGAGTATATAATAAGGATGAATATTTTTGTAAATTTACCTAAAGAGTTTTTCAAAAAATTGAACTAAATTACCATAATAATGAAAAAACATATTTAGCTATAAAATATGAAACCAAAAATTTTGTTATATATTACAAGAGATTACAACATAAGAAAGATTAATGAGATAGTAATAATAGTTCAACCATTGCAAAGTTAATGCTAAGCATCTACCAAGAAAAAAGAATAATTTAGCTGATATTTTAAGTATATAATTAACTCTACTAATAATTTTTACAATCACAAGAAAGATGAATAATATCTTTACATAGAAAAAATGATCAAAGAAAGAAAATATAAGTTCTAAGAGATCAATTAGAGATCTTATATCTCAAAAAGTTACTTATGTGTGAAAAAATAAAGAATCTAGTTTTTCAATAAAGAAAGAGATTAAAATCTCAAAAGAAAATGATAAAATCACATAACTAACTAAAAGAGAAAATAGTAACTTCTCAAAAATTTTATGGTCTAAAATTATAGATAAGGAAGAATTCAAAGAAAATAATAAATAATAAAAACAAAAGTATTATGTAGTCAACCAGTTCCAGGAATTGAATAAGAAGAATTAAATAACTAAATTCTTCGATGTAATACAGAAAGCATTCATTAATAGAATTGAATAAGAAGAATGTTTTTCCAATTTCAAAACTCTTAAGCTTCTCAAACTCAGTGATGTAGTAGCCAGCTTGAAAGGCAACTATGCACAATCACTTAAAAATCAAACATTTGGAAAAGAAAAATGACAATATTATGAAAGATATCAAGATCTATAATCTTCAAGGAAATAGATGATATATTTTTTATCTTCGAGAAAAGAAATAAAAGATAAAGAATATAAACCCAATTTAATGCATAAATCTTTATAATTTAGCAAGGAAATTAGGAAAATATCAACTTGAAATTATAAAAATTTCACAACAGAAAAGGTTCATAACAAAAAAAGTTCATAAACCTATTAAAAAACCAATCATATACAGTAGATTCTACATTACTGAAGTAGCGAATCTAAATGAAAATTTACAATTATTTTATTGTAAGTTGATTGAAACTATTTACCCAAACAATAATTTAATGAAATTTGTTTATTTTCCTAAACTTTTTGAAAAAACCATTAAACATTTTAAAAAATAGTATAAGTAAATAACTTTCCAGTATTGTTAGGACTTTTTAGTTCTATAATGGATTCACATAAAGAAAAGTGTATAAGTTTTTATCAATTTCGTAAAATAGGAACGATATCCTCGACAAGACCAATAGACCAACCCAGGGTTTTACGGGAAAAAATTTGATGAAGAAGTTCTTAACAAGGAAAGAGCACCAATATAAGTCAAATACACCATGAAATCAAGAAAATATGACCATCTTTTGAAATTAGGATAAATTATTCTTCGAGTATGATCATAATGATCTCACACGATAACTTAGACATAATTCAAGATGATATTAAGAAAATTTTCAATTATTAAGCACCATTCAACTGTAATGAGTTGGACATACTGAACACACCAAACAAGAATTTTGATAACTGGCAAAAAAGCAAACTGATGACCATATGCATATATATTATATAAAGAATAAAGATGGATCCATATCTTTAGTATCAAAGGGATGTATATCGAAAAGTGATTTTTAATAAATAAGTATGGGTAGAAATTTTTGAAAGGTATGAAGAGATAAGATAGAATATAATCTTTATCTATTCACGTGCCTTAATTTCATAAGATGAAGGAAGAGATAAAGATAAAATATAATACTTATCCTTTCGAGTGTCTTTAGGTTATGTATGAAAAATAATTGCTATTATATCTATAAAAGGAGTCTTGTATAAGAAAAAAGGGCACGACAAGTTCTAGCTAACGGGAAATTAAGGTTGTAATGATTTGAATCCTTTAATAGCCAAAATTTTCTTTTCCCCAAAATATAGTGCCTTTCTTATATCTTAAATAAAAGCACAAATCTTATCATTAGTTGAAAAGAAGAAATCATTGTTCCCAATCTAGAAGCTGAGACTTCTATAAAGTAACTAAAGATCACACACGAAGTAACAAAAGATGAAGATAACCCCATATTCATTAAAATAAAGTAAGATTGGACATAGCTTTAGATTTTATTTGTTAAAAATAATATTTATTTATTTAAAATTTTAAATAAAAAATTAATTATAGTCCTAAAATTATTTGGTATTGAACCCGTAGAAAAAAACACAAAATTAGATAAAAAAAAGTTAACATTGTTAATCATTCAATGATACCTTTGATATTAAGTATAAACCTCAAATGTATTAGAGATATTAGAAATATTTTTATAAAAATAAGAAATATATGTAAAGATATACTAAATCTCAAGAACATGAGTGATAATTTTCTATTACTAAAGATAATTATGTTAATAACAAAATTAATTTTTTCATCAGTATTTGAAGTACTTTTTTCAAATTTTTTTAGAAAAGTAACAAGATATATTTAAAATGATATTTATTTAGTGTGTTTATTATATTAAAAAAACTAAGTTACAAAATACATAAAAAAAAATTTAAAGTTTATTTAAATTAAAAATAATCCTAAAAAACTAGTTTATTATTTTTGATTTTTTTTCCTCAATTATTTTTCTTTCTCATTTGGAATTTAGATGTCTAGATAAGTAGGACAGTATAGGTGTCATAGCTAAAGTGGTATTCACGTTTGAGGGAAATTATTAGGAGTGCGACTAAGTCTAACGCTGAAAAAAAAAATTAAAGAACATACATAGTTAAGATGAACTACATTTTTAATAAGTTAATTTTTGGGATAAAAATTCACAGCGTGTACTGTAAAGAGCATAAATTCAAAGAACTAATAGGCATGGTTTCACCGAATAATCCTTATCAAATAAATATTAGTTACGAGTAAATAATTCGATTAATCTATTTAAATTAAGAAATTTTATTCGATTCATCGAATTCATATCGAATTGAATTAGTAAATTTTATATTCGGATCGAAAATTATATAATTTATTCGAATTCGGATATACAGATTTTATAATCTAAAATGAATTATTATTAAGTAATAAATAAATACATATTTTATTTTATAATATATTATATTTAAATATTATACATATAATAATTATATCTAATTATTAATTTAATTTAAAAAATAAATATAAATATTTATATTAATTTAATAATTATATAAATATGTTATTTTTAATTGTGATAGTAATTTGTTATGAAATAACAATTTAAAATTTAAAATAATATCACTCCGGTTGATCAGAAAATATATTTGAGTACTCGATAGGTTGTGAAAATTTAAAGAGAATTACATAAAAAAAACTAAATATGTCCGATCAAATACTCAAGTACGTATTTATAAGTTTGGAGCAGAGTGTTTTTAGTTCTTATAACATAAATAACCACATCAATTCAAAAGTCGATACGCTTAATTTTCAAAATTAACCCGTGATTATTATATTGTTAATGTTGATCTTATATTTAAATTTTTAATAATGATACGATCAATGTTAATATATATGTAGGCAACTGTGGTTATGATACGTACAAGATATCGAAAATTTATTTAATTAATTAATTAATTAATGGATGACGAGCCACCGTCATATATAATCTCTTAGCTTTTAAAAATAATATTATTTTTATTATGTTATGAGCAAAAAAAAATTAATTTTTAAATATTTTTAATTAAATTTATCATATAATTTTTACCCAACTTTATTAATAAGAGGTTAGAATTATTATTTTAATATTTAATCTCATTATTTAATAACAATTCACACTAGTGTGTATTATTTTCTATTTTTCTTATTTATTTCTTAGATTATAAACTTTATTTTACTCTCATTTAAATAATAAAATTTTATTATTTTATTAATCTATTATCACTTTAACAACACGACAAAACATCATTTTATATTCAAAATAATTATCACTTCAAACCTAACTTATAAACTTCCACTAATCATTTTTGATTAAATTAATTTATTAATTTTTCCGTACTTTTTTTTTTGGGAATTAGTTATTAATTAAGTGTTATAAAATAGGATTAACTAGCTGTCTAACCAGAATAAAGTACTGATGATACTAATGAGTAGTGACATTTTATTTTATTTTATTTTTGGATCATGGAATGAGTAATATATACTATTGACCAATTTCATATGCGCAGCTATAACCTTAATTTGTTGTTGGGCATTAATATATAAAATGGAACAACCTTCACAACTTGGGTCACGAGAGTAGGATATTGTGTGTTCGATCGCACCTAACAGATCGATATTAAAGAGGACACTTACACGCTAGCTAGTTTATCTAAATTAACTACCAAACACCAAGCCAGCGCGAGTAACAGGAAAGCAACGTATAATATGAAAAATACTTAGATTTGTTGGTACATGTTGGATTAAGTTGACATGTTGGTACAAATTATGGTTTAATTGTATAACCCTTCCTTCAATATAGTTTATTACTGATTAATCTTTAATCAAAACCAATTAACTAATTAAGACTTAAAACCCTCACTATAGTTTATTACTGATTAAACCGACTTGCACATCGTGCCCATCCAGGTGCAGTTTAGAGCTTCAGGTAAAAAAAAAAACTAGGCGTAGTTTGCGCTTGAAGCACATGCCTTTTGGGGAATTAAGATCGATTAATATTGATTAATGGTAACTTTGAATCGCTAGATTGAAAATATTTTTAAATAGATCAAAATATTTTTATAAGTGTTTTTCAATTTTGATGAGAATTATTTTATAAAATTCGAGAAATATTATCTGTATTTTTAAAATAATTAAACAATACTTAATTTTAAGAGTAGTAACTTTAAATACATGCTCTAATCATAAAATAATTATCAAATTGTAACTCAAAAACACTTATAATATTTTCTTCTGAGAAATATTTAAATGATTATACTAAAATCACTTTTAAACAAACTATTCAATTTTAAATTATTTCTCTTGAAATCACTTTAAATAAAAATACGAACTCTAATTAACTACGATAATTAAAATACTTTTTTAACAAATTGTTTTTCTTCAAAAATTGCTTTTAAATAGATTAAAGTATTTTTCAAAGTATATGTTATCTTTTATAAAAAGTTGTTTAAAAATATTAAAAAGTATTATTTGTAATTTTATAAAAAATAACATAATTTTAGAACAAATAATTTTAAATCCATACATCATAAAATAATTATGACTCTTTTCCACGAAACAATTCTTTAAAGACTAAGAGCCCATTTGTATGCAAAACGCATTTGATAAAAGTAATTTGAAATAGTATTTTCTTAAAAAATAACACGATTTACTTCTTAAAATGCATTTTTAAAGTTTTAAATGTGGCCTCACATATATTAAAAATATTTTTATTTGACCGCCAAACGCGTAAAAAAATTTAAAATAATAATAATAATAATAATAATATTTTTAAAAATTTATAATGATTAAAATAATATTTTTATTTATCCACGTCGTATATTTATATTATTAAAAAAAAGATTGTGACATAATTTTATTTTAAATATTATTTAATTAAATATAATTCAAATTAAATTATAATTATTTAAACACATTTAATATTAAATGTCGTTGAATTAGATCCTTTTTAATATTATTGAGATATTATTTTTATTATTATAAATGTTAAAATGTGTTATTTTTTATAATTTTTAAAATATTTTTATTTTTTAAAAATGAATTTTAATGATTCATTCAAACCCGTTATAATTCATATTGGCCATTCAAATCTTATAAACTACAATTTTTATGATACATTCAAAGGCATACCAGTTGGATGTGGTTGTTATTCATTTATTACGAATCTTTTTCTATTATTAGCGGATATTAAGTCATAAAAAATATATTTATTATAAGTTATAATATTATTATAATTAATATGATAATTAATTATAAGTTAAAAAGATAAATTTTATTATTATAATGAATAATTATCTAGTGTATATGAGTTATTATTGTATCATAATTTATGATATTAATAAATATTATTTAATACATAACCATAATAAAATGCATGGCGCAATATTATAATACCCGATCATGGAATAAGAAATCAATTCACAACAAATAAAAATATATACCAACGTGGTTGTAGCAATATTCCATGGAGGAGAACCCAAGAAAGAAGGGAGAATATACTCTAATGATGCTTACAGGAGCAACTTTTACATCACAAGTTTATGGATATATACAGTCAAAAATATTCTCATTAATTATTTTACGTATAAATCTTTACTAAATCTTATTTTAATATATAAATATAAATATTATCTTATTAAAATTATTAATTTTCATCATATATATATGGTGTAAAAGAATTAATATATAATTATATAGCTCACATCTCTAATCTTTCTTATTATATGAATTGTAGTTGATATATAATACTATTAATAATTTAAATAATTGATATTTAAATATTTATAGAATTCTTTTCTTAAATATAAATAAATAAGAAGGAAAAATAAATGTCATTATCTTAAAAATTAAGGATATTTTGTACAAAAAGTTCAAAATTAAAATGTACGTATATGTATGTATATGTATATATTGTTAAGAGAATATTTAATAGTATAGTTTTCAAGTAATGAATGTTCAGATTCTTTATTAATGGGTATATCAAGTTGGATATATATAGATTTTTATTTATAAAAAAAAGCCATTACAAGTGTCATCAATACATTGGTGTACACTCTTTTAAAATGTAGCAAAGCAGGTCTTGTGAGAAATCATGTCAAATAGGAACACCATTCATCATGACGTACCAAAGCTCTCAACTTGCTTAAGTAGATTACATCTATTAAGTTACCTGTTTGAATTCAATGATCTTAACTAAATGAACTTTATATGCTTTGCACTTACAAGGTCGCATATCACTTGCACTAGCTTGTGCATTTTAGCTTGCATAATTGAGTCCAAGTAGCTCATGAAAATAAGGTACACACTCGATCCACTAGCATTAGTTCGCTTATGGAGAAGATGACGATTAAGTCACCTAGGTAGTTGATAATGCCATGTGGATATATATTCAATTTTTTTAAAAAATTGAGATGAAATTCAATGAGTAACATTTATCCGAATGAGTTATAACCAATTAGACATGTGTCTAATTCAACTCAAATAAATCGAAAAAATCTTCCTATTGAGTTGTATATTTGTCTAGTTAAATTACAATGAATTATATATTTGTTTAATTTGATTATAATTAATGAAATAATTAATTGATTAAAATTAAAATAATTGGTTGAAAATGTATCAAATTCAATTCCAACAAGTGAGTTACCAATCAAAATTTGATCAATTGAACGTGTACGAGTAGGTTTCAACCAATAAACCAACTAAATTACACCGATCAATTTAGATAAATATATTGTAAAAAATTAAATATATTTTTCGTCTTAATACAATAACATTATAATTTACAAGTATAAATTTATTTTGTTTACAATTACTCATTATAATTTGTATTGATTTGTTATCTATACCTATTTACATGTATATTTAATATATTTAAAAAAAAACATATTTATTATTATTATTATTTCCGACAACACGTAACTCATTCCCTACAAAATTTAGTAATTCTTTCATCTTTTACATTATTTACAACAAAAAATTGAATAAGGGAAAAAAAATATTTAGTAACTTTTGGCTTTGGCAACGGCTTAAAGGTATGTAGTGTCTTTGTATGTTTAAAAAGTTATTGTTAAAGAATATGAGATCCAGCTGGTGACAACCAACACACTCATTAAAGCGGCACCAACAATATGGGGAAGGATGGATAGGTCATTCATTAACACGCTCTCCATAATTATGTTTATTTTTAATTATTACAAATTTGCTTTTCTTTTGTATAAATAGGTTGTAAACATTCGTTTATTCAAATCAATAAATCCTTTTCTTACATGGTATCAGAGCTTAGGAAACAATTCCCATAAAATTCAGCTCATAGAAATTTTTTTTCCCATTTTTCTTCAATCTGTTTTTTTTCCAAAACCAATTTCGATCCACAAAATAATTTAAATTTCATCCCATCATATTATTCAGATTCATCCGAGCAATCTGCAATTAAAATCAAGCCAAAATACCTATTCACGCGCACGCGCTTTGTTTAAACTTCACCTCGTTCACGCGCTCTGAGACACACGCTGGGCCAACCAGCGGCTACCGTGGCCGAAGAAGCGACTCAACGACACGTCGTTCGCGCACAGCAAGCAACGACGCGTCGTTCACTCGATTCGGTTCTTCATCCGGTCCGGCCCGATTCTGCCTTCATCCGGTTGATGTTCCACCGTCACACATTGTTCGGCCATTCCAACCGCCGGTTCACCACTTTCCGGCCTAGGTTCTTCTACTAAATTTCCTACTCTAATCCTTAACTCTTTTTCTATAAGATAAAGCATATTTGATCCATTATTTATTTCATAAATAGTCATTATTGTCTAAAACACACTTAAAACTATCCCGTAATTTGAATTTATTCAACAAATAATGTCTTTACCTACCAATACCAACCCTACTTTACCAAAATGGTATGATGACACAGCCATTCATTATATTTACACCACTGTGACAACCAGGCATGATTCGTGCTTCGATCCTTAAACCAAGAAAACTATCACATTTGGAGTCATGCAATGCTTTCATGGCCCTAATAACCAAACAAAGAAGGATTCATTGGCGGCACAATCAAAAGTGCCATCAACAAACCTTGAAGCGAGAAATCAAACAATGGACTCGCCGCAACATTCTTGTCAAAGGATGGATCCTCAACACTATATCACCCAAAATTGCGTAAAGTGTCATGTATAGTGATACCGCATACGAGTTATGGGAGGAATTAAAGGAACGTTTTTCACACGGCCGTGCACCTATTCCGTTGAGCAAGAGATCCGTGATTGCATCTGAAAGGTGTAAGCATTGGAGAATACTATACAAAATTGAAAAGCATGGGATAGTCGTGCACTATGTCTCTTCCACATTGTGGAGGAATGCCTAGGAAGGGAACTACAAGAATATCAACAAAAGCAATGAACCATAAAATTTCTCATGGAGCTTAACAATGTTTACACATCCGCACGTGGACAAATCTTGCTCATGGAACCATTACTACGGTAAATAAGGTCTATTCACTTATTGTTCAAGATGAAAAGCAAAGAGTCTCCATACGCAAAGCATGGGAAGGATACCGAAGGCTAGCCGCAGACTTGTTGCCGAAGATAGTCGTCCACAATATACTCACAAAAATTACCCACCAAGGAATCCACATCTCAAGTGCAATCGATGCAATAATATAGGCCATAATTAAGAATTGCCGAAGTCACCTCAAATGTGATTTTTGTGGTCTCAATGGACACAATTTTGAAAACTCAGAAAGCGCGTCTCAAATGTAATTTTTGTGGTTTGAATGGACGTAGCGTCAACACGTGTCCGAAAGAAAGGAGCAATTCAAGATAAGAGAAATACAAGTTATGGCTTCCTTCCAAAGCTCATCATATCGACTTTCAAGAAAGTCGCTCCGAACCAAAGACACCATTCCATGACCTTACATCTTCCCACGATATCAAGAGCTCGCACACTTCTCAATCCAATCCAAATCGGTAGCGTACGGCAAGTCAAGTGACTACTTCTTCGGGTAACACATTATGTGCAACTGTTTTCCATTCAAACCCCGTTGGATTTTTGATACAGTGCAACTGATCACGTAGTCTCCGTTCCCCGAAAACCTTATGAGGCTCCAAAGATTCCGGGGCCACTAACTCGGCATGTACATTTACACGATCATTCTCTCGCCGTGTCACACGTATTGTACTGTACATTTCTCAAATAATTTCATACTCCATAATGTCTTGTGTGTTCCCTAAATTCAAATTAAACTTAGTTTCGCTAAACTAACTCAAACCTCGTTATTTCATGTCACCTTCACTAACAAGATGTGCTTTGTTCAGACAAATGCTCAGGGAAGACGATTGGGATGAGGAACCGAGAAAGCAGGACTCTACTACCCGACTATTTCGAAAAGCTGGATGTTTCTCCGTTTCAAACACGCTGTCAAGAATCATCTATGGCATCAACTGACTTCGGGTCATTTATCTAATAACAAATATGCGTGTAATTTCTCTTTCCATCAACACACCTTTTTGTTCCATTAGTGATTGTTTCTATTTGTCCATTAGCTAAACAAACACGTAATCCATTTCCTTTAAGTTCCATCAATACAAAAGCACCATTTTGAAATGATTCATGTCGATATTTGGGTGGTTATCACATTCCAAAGACTTAATGGAGCACGTTATTTTCTCACTATTGTTGATGACTACTCAAGATGCACATGTGGGTCTATCTCTTACATGCTAAATCGATACACGCATATTCTCTTACCACCTTCATCAATCTTGTTGAAACACAATTTTCATCCGAGTTAAAATCATTCGTAGTGACAATGGACCAGGAATTTTCTTACGACGGATGTTTTCTACCAAGTGGAATCCTTCATCAAACTAGTTGTGTCTCTACCTCAACAAAATGGTGTCTTGAGAACGCAAACATCGTCATCTTCAATCGTCAGCTCGTTGCTCTTCCAAGCCAATCTTCCTAAACAATTACGGGGAGATGCCATTCTTACGACCACATACCTCATAAATCGTACTCATCCGCTCTCAAGGGTAAAACACCATTTGAAGTCCTTTTCACAAAGCTCCTAGGTACAACATCGTGTTTTTGGTTCTCTTTGTTTGTGTACGCACATCATGATCGACTCACCAAGTTTGATGCTAGATCACATAAATGCATATTCATCGGGTATCCATCCGGGATCAAAGGTTATCGTGTCTACAACTGAAACAAGCAGACTTTAGTGTCTCGAGATGTTATCTTTCATGAACATGTATTTCCTTATTTCACTTCCTATCGACACTCCAACCCTATTTCCTCCATCGGAAGATACTATCTACATGATGACATACCCAACATTCGTCAATCAACCAATCCAAATATATCACTTGATCATACATCACTTCCTTCCAACAATCACCGATATCTTCATCTTCAAGATTCATCTTCGTAAACATCATCATCAACTTCTCCACCACACACAACTTCTCCAACACCAAGTCACACATAGGCTTCGTCGATCCACCAACGTTCCTAGCTACCTTCAAAAATATCATGTAGGCTTCCTTACCTTTCTCGGTCCCTTCCTTCGTCTCACTAAGCATCGTCAAGACAAAGGTACTTCTCGTTCTTTATCTCATGTACTTACCTATGACCCAATTATCACCGCATCGTGCCTTACATTTCTATTTCCATTCTCGGGGAACCAACCACTTCTTGTCAAGCTTTCAATGATCCAAAATGGCGGAACTGCCATGAAACAAGAACCGGATGCCCTTGAAACTAATGGCACTTGACGCTCTGAATGCCTTCCTCCAAACAAGAAACCAGCTTGGTTGTAAACGGGTTCACAAAATCAAGTATAATCCGATGGCTCGTGGAGCGATACAAGGCTCGATTAGTGGCCAAAGGATACAATGGTCAGTTGAAGGTTTTGACTACCAAGAAACTTTTGCACCAGAGCCAAACTTGTCACCGTTCGGCTTCTCGCTGCCGCTATTCAAAATTGGCATCTTCACAACTTGATGTCAACAATGCTTTTCTCATGGTGATCTTCGTAGAAGATGTCACATGTCCACTTCCACCTGGATTCGGACGAAGGGAAACGAGTATGTAAGCTACATAAATCTTTGTATGGACTTAAACAAGCCTCACGACAATGGTTCATCAAGCTATCAACAACACTTAAGCAAGCTGGTTTTAACCAATCCAAGTATTTGATCACTCACCGTTCGTCGAACCCGTGGTAATTCATACCTCTTCTTTGTACATGTAGATGATATAATCATGAGGAAACAATATACAAGACATTGAAGAAACTAAGAATCATCTCACGAGACAATTCAAGCTTAAAGATCTCGGTGAATTAAAGTATTTTTTGGGCATAGAGTTTCACGTTCCAAGAAGGAATTGTTCTGTCACAACTAATGTACGCACTTGAAATATTGGAGGATATGGGTTATCTTGGTGCAAAATCGCCAATTCACCTATGGAACAAAATTTATCCACTCAAGAAGGTCAAGGAGAATTCATCGGTAATCCCACATCCTATCGAAGACTCGTTGGGAGATTAATATACTTGACCATCACAAGCGTCTCGACTTAGTGTATGCCAGTGCACATTCTCAGTCAATATATGGATAAACCACTGGCAACCACATTTGAAGCGGCTTCAGCGAGTGCTACGATATGTCAAGAACACACCAGGTAGCAAGGTCTTTTTCTCAAGACTAGTTCATTACAACTAAATGCTTTTGTGATGCGTGGACCGGGCAAAATGCACGTATACACGACGATCAACCACCAGGATATCAGTATGTTTCTTGGAAACTCGTTAATTTCTTGGAAAACTAAGAAACAAAATCTGATCTCACGATCAAAGTCTGAAGCAGAATCCGCTCTACGTGGCGTGACGTAAGTAACCTGGTTACGATATATTTTGGATGATTTGGGTATCAAAACTTCTCAACCAACCAAGTTATATTGTGACAATCAAGCAGCCTCTTCACATCGATCAAATCCGGTGTTTAAGAGCCACGAACGAACCAAACACATAGAGATCGATTGCCATCTAGTAAGAGAAAGATTCAATTTGGAATGATCAAAACTTATCATATCTCTACATTAGAAGCAACCACAGATATATTTACCAAATCCCTGAAGTTTTCCCGCAATTCTCAAGTCTACTTAACAAGTTAGGAATAATTAACATATATTACAGCTTGAGGAATGTTAAAGAATATGAGATCCATTTGGTGACAACCAACACACCATTGACCAACAACATGCATGGGAAGGATAAAATTTGTCTACGACATCTTTCCATAATTATGTTTATTTTTAATTATTACAAATTTGCTTTTCTTTTGTATAAATAGGTTGTAAACATTCGTTTATTCAAATCAATAAATCCTTTTCTTACAGTTATAGGTTTAAATCATAAATATGATTATTTCTAAACAAAAATTTGTACAAAGCATCCAAAATTGCAATTGTTTTATAGATTATGAGAAAACAGTGGATATTAGTATAGTAGTAGTGGGTGGTATTGGAAAAAGGGAAATAGGTAGTCACAAAATATAGCCTTGAAAGTAAATTATTACAGATTTGTGGCTGTTTGTGAGGTCACATGGATTCTACTCAGTTAGTCCGACAAATCAAATAAGCTATTTTGGTGTTTCTCTCTCCTCTCGGGAAATGATGCATTCGTACTATATATTATTCATGACATGGTTGATATGCTGTTTTAAGTTAATTAGGAAAAATAATAATTACATTTAATTTTTTTAAATAGTAAATAAAATAAATGGAAAATAATATATCATGATTAATGTATTATTCTAACGTAATAAAATTTAAGATTTCTGAATTTTGAATTTTTTTAAAAAATAAATACGTAATAAAAATTATATAAAAAATAATATAATTGATGTAACTTATAATTACTTTTCTGATATTCATCAGAGTCTCTGGGCGCGTGCCACTTTTCGCCATGTCCAAGTGTCCGACCAAATAATTATCAAATAATCACCGACATAGTCAAATTATACATCGATTTTAGATCTTAAAAGTAGGATTTTCGTATTCCAAGAGCTATTTTTATTAATATTAAAATAAAATTTTTAATTTTAAAATCTTTTAGACATAAATTATAAGAATTTTTTTAAATTATTATAAAATTAAGTTTTTATTATTTTAAAACTATGAATTATTTATATATATATATATATATATTATTTATTATTTTCAGAATATATTTTTATAAATTACATTATTTTTTCAATTAAAAACTTATCATTCATTATTTTTGTATTATAGTTTTTTACTATCAAATTATATTCTTTCTACACCTTTTAACACATATTTATTTTTTAAAAAAATTATTTTAATCTTAAATTTTATTATATAGAATAACACATTATCACATAATTTAAGAATAAAAAATAATTTTTTCTCTATTAACTATTGGATTTTTTTTAAAAGAATATCATATTAATATTAAATTTTATTTGTTTGGAATACTATGTAAAAAAAATGTAAGATTAATAAATAATTTATCCTCTAAGTTAATAACGTATAAATTAGTGAATTCATTTAAAAAAATAGATATTTAATAGTTGATTATAAATATAACTAATTTGATTTGTTGAAATTATATTATAAGAGTAATAAATAAAAGAGTTTATATTTTTAAAATAAAAATGTTAATGTAATTAAAAATTTTACCTCAAAATTTAATGCTAAAGGATTCTAAAAGTGTAAATATTATTCTTATATTAGTAAAATTTTGTTTAAAAATAGTATTGTACCCATCAATAACTCTCAAAAGATATGTGAAATATTTTTTTTTGAAAAATTACATAAAATAGTATCACTAAAACATGTAATAACAAAATAAGATTCTAATAACATTGAATAAGGTTTAATTGGATAAAGTTTAACATCAAACAAATTAGATGATATTTAAAATGAAATAATGTATAATAATTTTTGTAATAGTAAAAATACATAATATTAATATAAGATGTGCTATTAAGTGTTATTAAATTTGTAGTGAGTTATTAAGTATTAAAAACCTAAAATTTAAAATTCAAATAGAATATAATTTCATTTTATGCATGTAATTTATATATAATTTTATAATATTATACTTAATATTTTATTTATCGATAGTTGTGGTTTGACAAAAGTACATCCTCATTCATATATACACATGTCCTTAATTATGATGTTATTTTTATTGTTATAGGTTTTATTAATGTTATTTTACATAATTTTTTAATTAAATATTAGTATTAAGAAAAGCTTAATGATATTACATAATTTTTTTGTTATTATCTTAGTATATATATGTATAAATTATTTATTAAATCTCTATAATTAATTAAATTTGTTGTCATTATTATTAAATAAAATTATCATTAATAACTTATAGTTATAATAATAATAAAATAAGTGGTGACAATATCTTAAAGATATTAATATTTTGTATTAAACTGATACATACAATCGTATTATAATAATAATTAACGTAATAATTTTTTATTTGATAAAATTATATAGATTTGATTATTTTTTCAATAATATTATACTATTTTAATTATAATTTATCATAAATATTATAATAAATAAATGTTTTTTCTTTAATGTTTTCCTTATGTACCCACAAAATATTAACAATTTTTGGATTAATTATATTTTATATCCACGTTGTACGGGATAATTTATAAAAATATATAAAATATTTAATTTATTACAATTATATCCGTAAAGTATTATCAACGATAAAAATATGTCAAATTTTAAATATAATTTATTATTATCGATATGCTATGGACATAATTATAACTTTAAAATATACGTTGTTATAAATATGTTTTTAATATTTATATATGTCAAGTATAATTATAATAAAATAAATATTTTTATAAATTATTGAACATGTTGTAGGCATAGAAATTAAGTTTTTTAAAAAATATTATTGAGATAAACAGGATATCAACATTTTATGGTAGGATGGCTGCTTCACAATCAATGAATACTTTTGATACGACATTTAGGACCCGCCTTCCAACATCCAAACTAGCATCTTTTTCTATTAACGTTTATTCCTTTCATTTTCCATTATTATGAGATACTTAAATTGGTATCGCAATTAGTATCATATGTTTTGGATTGTCGGTTTGAGGTATGGTAAGGCTCCTAATTATATTAAGTGACCTTGTCTTGCTCGTGCTATTTACTAACTCTTAACTGATGTTCTTTAAGTATGCTAATGATTTAGGTGGTGATTATTCTTTCTTGGTTTTTTTCTTGCCAATTTTTTTTCCATATTTAAAATATTAATATTATTATAATTATAATTTTTTATTATCATAATAAAATTTGTAAATTTTCTATTTAAATTATAAAAATATCATAATCCTAATTAATTCCTTGTTAATTTGAAGGAAGAGTAATCCGAGTAATTAGTACCGTAAGGTATTATTATATCTAGTAGTTAAAGTCATCATGTCTGGTAAAGACACATGTAATGATTGATGGCAATAAAGGAACTGGACTTCATGGAATTGTTACATATTTATTTGAGTAGTTGAATTAGAGTAAAGGTAAATTTTGGAATAAAAATTATAATTTTGTTAGAAGAAAGTTACAAAACAAAATTGATAAACTTATTTGAGATAATCACTTTTCACTATTGATTTAATTATTTAATTATTACTTTTTACATATATTATATACTTATTTAGAAACATAAAAATCCTTGTAATTTTAACAAATACCAACCAAGTTTTTAACTTTGACGTAACGTTTGAATATATCTTCAAATAAACATTTTGTTTGATTACTTGGGTTCATTCTTATTTTTAAACGCACGTTAAAAGATTATTATTATTATAAGGACACTCAAAAGTTACAAAAAATTTGAAAAAAAATTTAAGGATGGATTTTAGTAAAAACTTTTCTTGAATTATATTTAAATGAGCTTCATTATTAAAAAAAATATATATTAAATTTTTAATATAAATTAACTATGGATAAAAGAAGAAAAGTTCCAATAAAATTTTTCTTCATAACGAGAAAAATGGAAAAAAGAATAAATTACAATATAAATATAGTGAATAAAATAAAATATTACAATTTTTCTTTTCTAGGTGTAGGAGGAATAAATTTATGTATAATGCATCCTATACTAAACTAATAACAAAATTGTTTTCTATTATCATAAGTATTAATTCTTTCAACCAAGACCCAAGAGAATATCTCTTTTTTTCTACAATCTGATTTATTATATGCGTATTAATGAAATTCTATTCTAACTTCTAAGTAGTGTAATGTTATTTTAAAAAAAAAATAATAAAAAAAAATCTCTCACGTGCTACATCCTGTAGCTAACTTTTGGTAAGTTTGATAAACTCTTCAGTCTTTAAAGCCTCGGGGCTTTCTTATGTACGTGAGGTAATGATAAAGGGGGGAGGAATTTGCTTGGTCTTATAACTTATGGGTTATGTTATTGTGCTTTTTCTTTGAGGGATTTTTAAGTTCCCTTTTTCATTCATTATTTGGGTTTCTCTAGAAGAAACAGCTAGTTAAGCTAAATCTTTACCCTTGTCATCAATCAACACCAAAAAACCAACATTTCTGAGCACTTCTTTGAGAAACAGAGATATCAAATATGGCCTTATTAGAAACAGAGCTTTACCCAATTACAGATCCATTAATATTTAACTATGGCTTCAAGGATTTATACTCAATGGTTGCAGAAGGAGGAGCTTGGGAAGCTAAGTATCTTGATAACCACAATTGGGAAGCTTCATCTCCTTCAGTAGTGCTCCAAAATGTAAGAGATCATCAATGGGATATTCCCAATTCTTCATCTACTGATAATCAGCTTAGTCCTTTGTTAATGGAACCTCCAAAAATTACAAGTATGAAAACTAATAGATGCAAAAGAAGACGGACCAAAAGCAGCAAAAATCAAGAAGAAATTGAGAATCAGAGAATTACCCACATTGCTGTTGAGCGCAATCGTCGTAAACAAATGAATCACTACCTTTCAATCCTTCGTTCTTTAATGCCATATTCCTATGTTCAAAGGGTATTCCAGTTTCTTTTTTTGTCAAACTTATTTTCTCTGTTTATTATTATTATTATTATTATTAATTAATTAAGTTAATAATTATAGGGTGATCAAGCTTCAATTATTGGAGGAGCCATTAATTTTTTGAAGGAGCTAGAGCAGATGTTACAGTCTATCGAGGGTCATAAGAAAACGAAGCAACAACAAGATCATCAAAGCATAAACTCTAACTCCACTTCACCTCTGGCTGAGTTCTTTACATTTCCACGGTGCTCAACTCGTGCAACTCAATACAACAACTCGGAAAACGATTCCATGGCTCAAAACCTGAACTGGGCAGTTGCTGAGATAGAAGTGACAATGATGGATAGTCATGCTAATCTTAAAATACTAACAAAGAAAAGACCAAGACAGCTACTGAAAATGGTGATTGGGTTTCGGTGCCTTCTGCTAAGTATTCTTCACCTTAATCTTACTACTGTGGATCAAATGGTCCTATACTCAGTTAGTGTCAAGGTAATTAAATAATTAATAATAAATTTTTTTTTACCATCATTAATTTGAACAAAGTAATGGTAAAATTGAAGTGATATATTTCTTGAATTATTGAATGTGTGTGTGTGTGTGTGAAACAGATCGAAGAAGGTTGCCAATTGAATACAGTGGATGAAATTGCAGCGGCTGTCAATCAAATGATGCGCACCATTCAACAAGATCATCCTGCTTTTAGCTGAAAGTCTATCACTTGTTTCCTTTTTTTTATCCTTTAATTTCCTCTCTCTGTGTGTTTTTTTGTTTTTCTCTGTAATTGAGATCATATGACACTTTCAATGTATCAAAAAATATATATTAAAATAATGTTACTCTTTTCTTTTGAAACAAAAACAAAAGAATCAAATAACAATTGTTTGAAGCTAAATGATTAAACAACAGCAACAGCCAAATAACATTATTTACTCCCAGATGTGGTTGAAACATTCTTTTCAATTTGACTCAGAGGCCATATTCGACGGTTCTCAATTTTAACATTTAAGAATAACAATTTTTTTACTAAGAAAGTTTGTCACTCAACGTCATATAATACACTTAAACGTATAGAAAATTTGAGTTTCAAGTTTCAATTACGGATTTACGAGTAATGTAAAAAAAAAAAAAAAAAGAGTATGAACCAATATCCTGTGTGTAGTACGTACTCCATTAATAGGTAATCTAGCTTGAGCAAAGTTCATTTTGCTTGAGCCAAACATGTCTAAGTCAAGCAAGTATTTGGTTCGCTTAAGCAAACTAAACATAATTATCATTCAAGATTTAAAAAATAATTTCGATTTTCACTCGAACTTGCTACAGTCACCTGTTTTGCTCGGGCAACTTCTAACTATAATTCCGGATATTAACCTTAAAAATTGGTTGCACCCTCACACTTCTTATGCAAGTTAATGATTGAAGGAGAAGGAGGGAATTGAGCCAAAAATAAAAATCTGTTATTAATTTAGCAAAAAATAAAAAATTGCATACGATTTGTTATTTTGTATGACACTTCCCTGAAGAAGTAAATCACCGTAATTTGTGTGATTGATCAGATGGTCTGTATTAAAAGACAGGATTATCTGATGAACTCGGTTAATACAAGTTTTTTTCCCACTTTTCTTCTTAATTTTAGTATTTTAATTTTTTCTTACAGATTTTTATTTAATTCGATTATTCATATTATTTTACTTTTAACACCGTAAAAAAATATATTTTTTACGTTATGAAAAAATATATATCATATTTTTAAACATGCTAAAATCATATTTTTTTTACTTTACACGAAGAAAAAATATATTATATAAAAGAGGTTAAAAATGAAATTAATAAAAATATTTATGTTATGTAATTAAATTTTGGTTTAATTGATTAACATAACTTACTCTTATAAATAAAATTTTATTTTTAACCATTATACACGTGTTACGTATATATATTATTTTTTATATAACATAAAAATATATATTTTTCTCATATCTAAAAATATAAATTGTATGTATTTTTTTGATAGCATAAAAAATATGTTTTAAAAATAAAATTAAAAGTGAAACTATATAAATATATATAAAAAAATTTATTTAATCACCACCAATGAAATATATAAGTTCACATAAAAAAGAATGTTCATCTTTTTAAAATAAAAAAAGATGAAATCAAATAAAAAATATATATTTAGATCCAAATGGTTTCCTTTTTGCTGAATTCCAATAATTTTACTTTAGGTCTTTCTTTATTGAAAAATGGGATCAATATACAAAACGGAAGCAATTCTATTGGTATAAATTTTTACAAATATTAGAATACGATGATATTTGTTAAATCAATAAAATATGAAATTAGAGTAATTAGTTTTTAGAAAACATGAATACGTAATATATAATAACGAGTATAAGTAACGTAATCGATAAATATTAGAAACTCAGATCTAACTCAATCTAATAAGAACTCATTGAGTTAAAGGTTGTCCAAACTTACAAGCAGTTTTGTTACCTTGTTTCTAATCGATGTGGGACAAGGATACTTAATAGTCCCCTTCATACGTCAGACAAAGGTAGACATTAATGCCACGATAAGACTGTGGTAGAGCCCAATTAGGTCTAATCACATAGAGACTAGACCCAGCTCTGATACCATGTTAGAAATTCAGGCATACTCAACCCAATAAGATCTCATTGAGTTAAGGGTTGCCCAAGTTTATAAGCAGCTTTGCTGCCTTGTTCCTAGTCGATGTGGGACAAGAATACTTAACAGCCCCCTCCACACGGCGGACAAATGTGGACATTAGCGCCACGGTGAAACTGTGGTAGAGCCCGATTAGGTCCAATCATATAGAGACTAGGCACAGCTCTGATACCATGTTAGAAACTCAGGCCTAACTCAACCCAATAAAATCTCATTGAGTTAAGGGTTGCCCAAGCTTATAAATAGCTTTGTTACCCTGTTCCTAGTCGATGTGGGACAATGATACTTAACAATAAAAAAACTTTAAACTAATAATACATGTTATATGAAAAAGAGCCTATAACGTGCCCTAATTTAGAAATAATAACTCTAATGATGAAAATTTAAAATATATGCCAATTAATATAACACATTTATATATCACAAATATCATTAAATTAATTAAAATGATATTTTTATTTAATATAATTTATATTTTTTATTATACTTATTAATAATATAATATTACATCGCATCTAAAATTTAATATACATAGCATTTTTCTTAATCTATAGAAATGATATTCAAATAAACAAATTTGAGATTACAAGCCTCGTAATGAAACGTTTCTCCATATTTCATAGGAGAAAATCTATTTTTGGTTAAGGAGTTTTTTTCTTTGAATTAGAAATAGGAATGAATTAAAAAATATATATCATAAACATCAATCTTCAATGCATCAAATAATTAAATTGAAAACTAAAATCAGTTATTATCAAGACACTAAATAAATCTACAAATAATATTTGTATCCTTTATTATTTGTTTTATATTATTTTTCATCTCATTGTTTGGTCATATTAGATAATACAATAACATATTTTCAGAAAATTTGAAACCACGATAACTATTTGATACCTATTTGGTGCAAAGAAATTCATAGTAGTTATTATCATAATAACTTTTATTAATAATAATTTTATTTAATATAATTAATGTTAAGTTATATTTGATATTATAATTCAGTTATATTTTACTTGTATTACTCTTGTATTATTTCACTTGTACTATACTTTCACTATTTCACTTGTATTACTTATTATAACATTATATATAGGGTTTTTTACGTACATTTTAAATCACACCAATATAACATTAAATCGTTCTTTTTTCTTATCTCTCTATACTCTCACAATTACAATAAATTATAAATAACCAACAATTTGGTAGGTTAATAACATAGATCTCATTATCAATATCATTAAAATCGATAATACATCCTATTTGAATTAATATAATTAAAAAAGAAAGAACGGAAAGAAATTATTAGAGTTATGAAACGGGTATTATTATATGCATGGATTTGTTTGTATATATATGCGTTAAATTGTCAAAAACATTTTTTTTAAAGAAGAAGAAGAGAGGGACGCACCTTAGAAGAATGAGACATGAAAATCACAAAAGTTGATTTGAGAGCGCAATAAATATTGGAAAATGATATATGCGCTTTCTATGCTGTCCAAAATATCAAAGAAGAATGTTTTATATAAATTTATAGAGATTTTTTTTCAAAGCATAAAATAATAGCTAGTGTTATTTTCTTAACAATAATTACCATCACAATAATTAATTTCTTGTTTTTGAAAATAAATATTTATAAAAGTATATATTTTGTTATTATTATTATAAATAATATTAAATATTTATTATATTTTTACAATTAATGTCCTGTTGTTAAAGTATTAAAATTATAACAATAAAAATTAAAATATCACAATGTCGCCATCCTAAATTAATTGGGAGCAATACTTGTGTTTTTCGCATGAATGTGACCGCCACTAAAAGTAAGATGATTGTTATTGAAAAAACTAATACAAGTTAATTGGTTAAACATAAAACTAACTTAGGGTATTAATCCGATTGAAATGATTAAATTTGAATTCATTTAATTCAATCCAACAGGTGGTTGGATTATAAATTTTTATAAGATTCGATTCATTTGAATATAATAACTTATTTTAATATGATCTGATATAATTTGATCTGATTTATTTAGTGCACATCGTAAGAATCTATTTATAATATTTACAAATATAATAAAAATAAAAATATTATAATTTAATAATATTATTATTTTTTATATGAATAAAAAAATAAAGATAAAACTAAGTTAGAAATTCAAGGTTGAAATTAATGAAATTAAAATCTTTGATGGACTTTAAATAGAAAGAAATTATAGGATAAAAATGGTTAAAATCTTAAAAGGTGATATATGTACATAATATAATATTTGTTTATTATAAATAAAATGAGATAAAAATGTAATCTTTAACTATGATTTATATCATTAGTATAAAAATTTATAAAATATTTGTTTTAATATTTACTAATTATAATTATTTTATTTTAATATTGTATTGTATTGATTTATAAAATATAATATATATTTAAATATTTTTATGTGATTTTTTCACAAATAAAATTTTTAAATATTAAAAGTTCATGTTTTAATTGTGTTATATGATTTAATAAAAAAATTATAAATTAAAATAAAAAATAGTAAAATAATGATAAATTATCCTTAAAAAATAACTAAATTACATAATTTGTAAAGTAAAAGATCAAATGGTACCAGTTTTCTAATGTAAGGGGCATGCCTTGCTCTTAATATTATAAAGATTATCTTAGAAAGTGTTATGCACACTACTAAAATCTGTTAAAAACCCGTAAAAGATAGCGACATAAATTTTACGTGGGTTTTGTGTAGATCAATGCAATAAAGAATTTATATTCATTTTATAAATAGATTTGAATTATTATAAATATAACACCGAATATATATTTATTATTTTTATATTATTGAAATTTAAATTTATTATATTTATATTATGAATAGTTAATTTCAACAGGAGACAAAGTTTTTGTATGTAAAAAACCAAAATACTCTCATATCCACCATACCAATCACCCCTCTCGCTAACCCACCCAAAAACTACTCTTATTTATTTGTTTTCTCATAAAAGTTCAAATCTTTTTATTATTTTTGTCTTCTATTCTCTCTTTAAAATATCTTAAATGATTGAAAAATAAAGTTTTGACAAAGAAGAGCTTGCATTGCAATTATAGGAGAGATTTAGTTTCTCTCCGTTAATGTTTGATTAGGATATTAATGCTTTGAAAAGTGTTTGAAGAAAACAATTTTTTATACTAGAATGGAAAAAATATACAAAATAATCTTAATTGAACTTTTAAAAATGGTGAATATGATGTGGGGGATTACTTTTTTAAACAAAGACTTAACTAATTGAACGAAAATTTTCACCTAAAAATCACTCTTCTCTCAACTTTCATCTTAAACTATTTAGACTCACTTTCATTGAAGTTGTTATCTCTGTTTATGTTCAACCCAACCCAATATTTGAAACTATTCATATTGAACCCAAAAAAAAAAAAAAAAACAAAGGAAAAAAACCTTTACTAATAGTATTAATTACAAAAATACTTACATTAGTTGATTTACACAAACCTTTACTAGATCTTTGAGAAGCTTTTGTAGTGTTTTAAGAGAACACTATGAAAGAAAGATTTGAACTTTTAAGAGAAAATAATGAAAAGAGTGGTTTTTAGGTGGGTTTGCCTAGTGTGGGTGGATGTAGGAGTATTTTGGATTTTTTATATGTAAAAAACTAATTTCTTAAAAATTAATCATCGATAATATATTTATAATAAATTAAAAATCGATAACATAAACATAATAAATAAGAATCCGTAATATATTTATAATAACTCTTAAAATTTGGTAGTATAAAAATATGTTCACTTGTTATGTATTAATTTTTAAATATAGATGTCGTTATTAAATTAAATGAGATTTATAAATACTTATGTATATATTTATTCAAGAAACCAACAAAATGATATAATTTTGAAGGAGATATGTAAATTTTGTGAGTCCCTCCTACATTTAAGAGAAAGAAAACACAAGCTGGTAGAAGAACCACCACCAGTAGGTAACCACCAATTATAGGTGACAACCACAACGGTAGCAGTATCTAATATCGATATGCACTATTTTGTTTATAAATAGGCAATGTCTTTGCCTTAGAGAAACATCAACACAACAAACAAGGTTGTGTTTAAGCAAAGCCAAAGGAACAATTTCTTTGAAGAAAAATAGCGTCATGCGGAGAAAGTTGGGAGAGATTATCTCAGAAAAATATTAGGATATTTTTCTAAAGGGAGTGACAAAATAAGGAGTTTGAAACACTCATGTGACACTATTTCGGGGTTTATCTCAATTTGTTGTATCGCTTCTCACTTTACTCCATTAATCTTATTATGGAAGAAATATTTTCGAAAGTCATGTCCGCGTGGACTTAGCCCAAATTAAAGTGGGTGAACCACGTTAAATTTTCGTGTCATTATTCTACTGCTGAATTCATTTTATCTTTACCCGCCGTACCCAACAATCGGTATCAGTAGCCGGTCTAGTAAAATTCTTTACGCTCAGTGGTTGCAAGATGATCGATCTTCCACATCGAAAAGATTTTATTAGGTCCAGGCGTATTTATTTATAGAAAAAGAAACACAAAAAAAAAAAATGTCAAGCCAAAGGTAGATATTGAGAAATTTAATGGCAATAATAATTTCTCTTTATGGCAAAGAGGAGGACGAAAGATATTCTCATTCAACAGGTATCCATAAGGCGTTGCCGGGAAAAGAAAAGAAGGCCAACCGTCACCGAGGAACAAATGAGGAAAATAGATGAGATTTGCAGCTAGTACAATTCGCCTAAATCTTCTTTGACAAGGTTCTTGCAAAACATTGAATCAAAAATCGGTAAGACCGCTAAAGAAACACGAGACTTAAAACGTACAGACACGTCAAAGTTAACCTTGCCAATAAATTTTATTTCAGGAAGGAGCTATATCGACGAGGAAGGAAGATAATACGAAAGTATGATGCAAAGATGTTAGTAATTTCAACAAAGAAGCTTTCTCACTTAGCAAGATTTAACGTGAGTTTTCATGATTTAAGAGAAAGTCATGGATGTTATCGCATCACTACCCTCATCATATAATCATATCACAACAACTCGACTTACGCAAAAGACAAGACGGAGTTTGTTGTCAGAAGCCTTGTTCTCATGAGAAACAAAACAAGGAAAGAGATTCACACAAGCCCTTATCACGCAGTCTGTAGGAAGCGAGACCGTCATAAAGAAAAAAACCGAGAAGTAAGAAGAGTAGGCAAATCAAACAAATTTGCCAACGTTGAATGCCATCATTGTGCTATGGTCACATTAAGAAATTTTGTCAGTGTTCAAGAAGGAACAAGAAACTAACACAGTAAAGTAACAAAAAAGGACGACAACAAAGGATTATGAGCAAACAAATACCATGTATTTAGTTCAATATCAAGCTGCATGAAGATTTTGTCAATCTTGCATCACACGAGACCAAGACTCGATAAGCCAGCATACCACGCTACATCACGAGAATTTTTCTCATCATACACACCGAAGTTTTGGCGTTGTCATAGAACGGGAAACGGCGTCCGGCCAAAGCGTAAGAGGTAAAGCGAGACGTTGGCTGAAACAGAGAACTAACCGTGACTATTTCTCAAGGATGTCGCATATTCCAGATATGCGACCAATTTGATCTCTCTCATGCCGATCATAAATGAAGGATATCAGTAGCTCCTTCATTTATGACAAATGGAAACTTACAAAAGGCTCCTTAGTAAAGTCGCTGCAGGGTAAGCATACAACTTTGTATATAATGCAAGCTAAACTCTCACCGACACAAGAAATTCCATGAAAGATAAAGATCAATGCTACGGCGGCATAAGAGACTCACCACGGGTGAAAAGGTTTGACAAGTCTAGCCAAAAAGAAGATATCGCTCGAACGGACGTAAGTGCATTCGGGAGAAACGTGTTCATTATTGCCTAAAGAAAGCAAAATAAAGGGTCGCTTTCAAGAGCTTCCTTCCTTCCGCACGAATAATATTTTAGATCCGATTCATTCGTATTTACGTGTACCAATGCCAAAGTCACTTCAGCGGTGCTCAATACTTTGCGACTTTCATCGATGATCATTCAAGGGAAGACGCGGTATATCTTCTAAAGACAAAGGATCGTGCGTTAGATGTCTTTAAAGAATTTCATGCCTCACGGAGAGACAGACCGGTTAAGCTAAAGCTACATCCCATTTACAATGGTGGAGAATACACCGACCTTTCCATGCTTATTGCAAAATCACGGTATTCTGCATCGATGACACTCCAAAGACACCGCAGCTTGAACGGCTTAGTAGGATGAATGTAACTGACGGAGTATAGTTAGATGTCTACTCTCACATGCAAAGTTGCTCAAAAATTTTGGGTGAAACCATACTCACAACAGACACGTGTTGAATCTTTCACCTTGTACTCCTCTCAAGATTGATGTTCCAAATAAAGCGCGTCGTGAAAGGATGTTTCCTATGATCATCTGCGAGTTGTTTGGTCATGCAAAACTTTTGTTCATATCCCCAAGGGATGAGAGATCCAAACTCGATGCCAAAACAAGACAAAGTTGTATTTTTATTGGCGGTCAAGATCAATTGGCTATAGATTTTACGATCCAGCTTGCAAAGAGACTACGTGAGTCGCGATGCTATATTTGTCAAGATGGCACTATCAAGATATTATCAAAATGAAGAAAGATGTTCCTAATTCCAATGGTGACTCATCGTATTTGAATTAATTCCTCCAACATCGCCAAGACAAGTCGGGAGATGGAAGACCAGGTTTATCCACCGATGGATGAAGATGATGCCCCCATGTGTTGTTTGGTTCTCAGATGAGAGAAATGATGATATTCATTATCCACCAACACCGTGGCTTCTCCCCGTTCCACCGAGAAGAAGTGATAGAAATGAGACGACCCTCTATCTCATATCCTCCAGATGAGTATGTAACTTTCACCGAGGGAGAGAACCCGAGAGTTAATGAAGAAAGCTACACGACCTAATCCAAACAAAAATGGATCAAGCCATGCAAGACGAGATGAAGTCCTTGTACGAGAACAAAACCTTTGAGTTGACGTGCCTGCCCAAAGGGAAGAAGGCCTTGAAAAATAAATGGGTGTTCTGTGGTGAAGCATGACACAGCTTCTAGTCCGGATACAAAGCCGATTGGTTGTCAAAGGATTCAGCCAAAGAAAAGGTATCGACTTTGACGAGATTTTCTCTCCGCTTGTAAAAAATGACATCCATCCGTGTCAGGCTAGGGTTAGCAGCAAGTCTCTGACTTAGAGGTCGAGCAAATGGATGTCAAACCGCCTTCCTACATGGTGACTTGGAAGAAGAGATATACATGCAGCAGCCGTAGGGTTTTCATCATGCGGAAAAGAAGATTATGTCCGCAAATTGAAGAAAAGTCTCTACTAGCTAAAACAGAAATTCACAAGACAATGGTACAAGAAGTTCGAAATCAAGTATGTGGAGCAAGGCTACAAAAAGACTACTCGTGACCATTGTGTTTTTGCAAGTAAATTCTCTAATGATGATTTTATTATTCTTTGCTCTACGTGGATGATATATTGATTGTCGTCAAATATTTTAATCAACAACTTGAAAACACAAATAGTAAGTCTTTTTTCCATGAAATACTTAGGACCAAGAAAAGCATTCTCGTACGACTATTATTAGAGAAAGAGCGCCAAGAAATTATGGTTAGTCACAGAGTGAGAAGTACATTGAGAAAGTACTTCGTAGATTTCATACGAATAAGGCTAAAGCGATTAGTTGTCCTCTTGCTAATCACTTTAAGCTAAGTTCTAAGCAGAGCCCTCTACGTACAAAAAGAAGGAAGAGATGGAAGAGGTTCCATATGCTTCAATAGCTTGGAAGTCTAATGTACGCCATGGTTTGTACACCACGATATCACTCGCATGCATTGAATTGTGAGTAGATTCCTTTTAAATCCCGGAAAGGAACATCAGGCAAAGGAAATGGATTTTCGTGTATCTTCGAGGTTCTTCCAAAATATGTCTATGTTTTGGAAATGATAAACCCGTGTTAGTTGGATACACAGACGCAGATGGCCGGATACGGATTCCGTAAAATCCACTTCAAAGTTACTTCGATTACATTATAGTGAAATGTGGTCAGCGGCAATCAAAGTTACAAAAACGTGTTGTATTTCCACTACCGAAGGTAATTCATAGCAGCAAAGAATTCAAGCATGTAAAGAGTTGTTATGGATGAAAAGTTCTTGGAAAGAACTCGGGTTACAACAAAGCACGCTTATCGCTATTTTATGATAGTCGAGTATATACATCTCGAAAGAATGCCTCCTTTCATTCGAGATCAAAACATATCACGTGAGATATCACCGGATTAGGGGATGTAATGGAGAAGAAGTTATTACAACTTGGTAAGATCCATACAAGAAAATGGATCGACATGTTAACAAAAATTCTCCCGAGACAAAATTTTGAATACCGTCAAGCTTAGTCACTGGATTGGCCGAGCCCTCTACGTAATGGAGGGGAGATTTCGCAGTCCCTCCTACATTTAAGAGGAAGAAAACACACAGTGCAGTTAACCACCAATGGTAGGGTAACCACCAATGGTAAGGGTAACCACCAATTAGTGCAACTACAAATGGTAGGTACAACCACAAATTAAGAAAGTATCTAACATTGATATGCAATTTTGCCTATAAATAGGCAATGTCTTTGCCTTGTAGAAAAACATCAACACAACAAACAAGAAGAGAAGCAAGCAAAGCCAAAGGAACAATTTCCTTTGAAGAAAAATAAGTTTGCGGTGAGAAAGTTGGGAGAGAATATCTTAGAAAATATTAGGATATTTTTCTGTAAAGGGAGTGACAAAATAAATGAAGCTGGGAAACACTTCAGACACTATTTTGGGTTTATCTCAATTTGTTGTATTGCCTCTCACTTTGTACCCATTAATCTTATTAGTGGAAGAAATATTTTCGGAGTTTGTCCCGTGGACTTAGCCCAAATTAAAGGGTGAACCACGTTAAATTTCCGGTGTCATTATTCTATTCTGTTGAATTCATTTTATCTTTACCCGCTGTGACCAACAAATTTTTGCATGGAATAAGTAATCTTATTACGCAATAATTATACATATTTTCTTAGAAAGTGTTTCTCTATTCAATAAATGATAAACTTGCAGAATGTATTATTGATTGGGAGTTGACATATCATTTACATTATGAATAATTAAACCAATTTTTTTTATGTGCAAGCTGTATTTATAGATTTTGACATAAATATCTTCATTGTAAGTAAATTAACCAATTTTATATAAATGTCAATAATTTGTTATAAATGTTATAATTTTATAGAAAATAACAAAATTAAAAAAATTAAAAGATTCACCTTTCTTAATTTAAAACAAATGAGATTAAAATTATACTCATCATACCCTATAATGACCTAGTAGTGTTCTATGATTACACCATCAAAGCTTTGGTAACATGTTATTTATACATATACATATAAATGTAATATATTATATCTGAGGTGTCTTTGTAATTATGATAAAAATAACAAATTATATAAAATATGATGTGTTAATGGATTGTTAAAATTAGGGTTGTTTATCGATCAAAACTGTTAATTTTACACTCATTCGATCCGATCTGACCATCAATTCGGATTGAAACATCCTAATTCGTTACTGATCCGATTACCTCTTAAATCCACTCAATTCGATCCGTAAACTATTTGGATGATATCCGATCAATCCGATCAATAAATTTAATTAACTCTATTTTTTATATTTTTAAATAAAAAATTTAAATTTTTACATAAATCATAACATAAAATTATTTGACTTAAAAAAACATTAAAAAATTAAATAAATATATATATAATTAATTTCGGTCAGATCGGATAAGATGAATCGTAGTGAAATTTACCATTCGATCTGCACTTAACGGATGGAAAAAATCTCCATCTGATCCGACAACCGGATCGAATTTATCGGATGATCGGATTTTTTGCACACCCTTAAATTTAAAATTACGATATATATATATATATATATATATATATATATATATATATATATATATATATATATATATATATATATATATATATATATATATATATATATATAACATTTTACATACAAAAATATATATTAATAAAATATGTTATATTTAATGGGTTCTTATAAATGATATGGTTCATCAATAATGGTTGTTGGAATACATATGGATTATGGACGATAATCTCTGAAATTTGATTGGTGATGGTTGTAAGAGATATTATGTGTTTTAATTTAATTTGATATTTTTAAATTATGTTGTAAAAATATTTTTATATTTATAAATATGAAGTTATAAATTTTGAGATAAATTTTCATTAATTTAAAAAAATTGATAAAAAGAAAGAAAAATTATATTATATCAATATTCTCGAGACACGGCCGACGCCGAATATTATGAATATTCAGCCCATAGTGATCCATTATGCATTATAGGCCCATTTTACCGTTGTGGAATAAAGTTTACCAATTATTTGGTTTTTGACAAAAATGTAATGCTTAAGAAAAAATAGATGAAGATATGTCGCCTAACATAAAAAAAAAAAGTCCAATTGCGAGAACCCTTGATTTAACAGATAATAGTTTGTATAAATTATTCAATTATTTAATTAATTTTATTTTTAATTCATCTCAATAAAAAAAATATTTTTATTTGCATTATAATAAAAATAAACACATTAAAAATACTATATTTTAACCCTCTTATTTAAAATATATTATTTGATTATTTAATATTAAAAATGAAACGAAAGTAACTAACGACATTGGCAAAGCCATTCTAGGTCAGATGTCGTGACTCCTATCACTCAATCATAAGTATACTTTCACGTGTCATATATTGTTGTTTAAATAAAAATTAAATGATTTTTAGTATGTAGCTCCCTAAATTATTTATATCTATGATATATTTCTTTTACACCTTTTAGCCACTTTGGCACATTTGTTTGTTAACTATTAGTAGTGTATGCAGCAATACGTCAAAAATAACAATGTAACTAAACTCATCTGAGTGAGGCTTAAAAAGGCTGCCTAATTTATCCAAAAAAAAAAATGGTTTTATTAAATATGAATAAATGGTACGGGGTAACTTGATAATGATTATATAATTAGGACTGTGATAATATAACAGTAAGTTATATTTAGTGTAATTAAACATATGATTTGAAATAGAAAAATAGCGAGTGTAAATCACAATTACAACTTAAAATACCTACGATATGTTAGAAAACACAACTGGGAAGAAGTCTTGTTAGGTGATGTAGGTAGGAATTGGATCATCTATTTGTTTTTATTTTTATCTTTTAATCTAAGTCATATATTCTTATTATAATATTATTTTTTATTAATAATTTCAAATCATCACGTACATTAAATGTAAAATATATAGTTAATATTTAAAAACAAATATAAAAAAACAAATAAATAACAAGCATAAGATACTATTTCATACGAGTGAGATAAATTTCTAATTAAATAACATTATGTTATAAATTCATACTATAAAAATATGAAAAAACTCATTCTAATGCGTTAAACTTATAACTAAATTTATTAAGATCCTCAAACTTTCAAAAGTTATACTACGATTATTTTTAAGTCTATAATGAAAATGTAATAGAAATGTAATAATAAAAATACAATTCAATATGACTATTATGTTTGTTTAAGTAGTTGATTCAAAATAATGATAAATATTAACATAAAATTTATAAAATTATAACTAAAATAAAATTAAAAAATAATATTTGTTTGATTTTTAAATGAGATAAAATAAAAATAATAATAAATTATGATACAAATATATGAGAAAATAGAGTATTCTAACATAGTCGTGTAGGGTGTGAGATGAATGAACATTCTTGTTACTATTAAAATACTTTACATTACATTATAAATTAACAATTAAACCAAACATAAAAATACATTGAATCTTTTCTATTATTAGTTTTATTTATGTTAACTAAATATGATCTAAGTTCATTAAACTTCTTAAAATATTTTATTTAGATCACATTTTAGCTAATAACACTTTATTAGCTTATTAATTTTGACCATGTATGACAAAATTTTCACATGATTGGCACATGTTATTTATCATACGTAGCTATGTGGACAAGATTAGTAAATTAATCACGTTATTAGCTATAATATGGCCTAAAGCCAAACTTATTGAAAATTTTGAAAAACTTAGTGTAAGTATTATAAGTTTGAGTATATTAGTGAGTGAGTTATAAGTTTTGAGACGAGTTAAAAGCAAACACGAATAAAAGACTAACATGGAAACATTTAACGAAAAACTGCATAAAGTTAATCAATGGCTTATTTTGCGTTAGTGGATTGGTTAATGATACGTTTAAAATTGTGTTTGGTTGAATAAAAAATTATAAAATAATAATAATAAAACAAAACCAAATGAATGTGTGCCCTATTATTGTTTCATTAGGAAATAAATCCTACGTTCTATTGGAAAATAAACACAATGAAAGAAAGAAGTGAACGGGTAACGTTATAGTTAGAAAGGAATTTTGTTCATTTAGATGTATTTTTTTTAAATATATTTATGTGTGACATCTAATTGGAAGAAGATAATCATTAGAATTAAATTTGTCTTACACGAGTGTTTATGTAATTGACTCTTCTGTCATCTTGGTTTAAGATATACAAAACTAATTTTTCTACGATTTGAAAGAGTCTTAAGCATCACTATGTAATGGTATAATTTCAGACAATTTAAGTTTGCCATAATTGTTAGTTTCGTGGTGATTGTTACGTGATGAATTTAAGAAATTAGAGTTATTAGTGCATTTTTTTATTTAATATATACTTATTTTATTTAATAAATAATATTTTTGGAACTAAAAATATTAAAATATAAACTTTAGTGAAAATGTATAAAATATAATTTTGAGATTTTTTTATAAATTTTTAATGCAAAATCAATCAAAAATTGTCACATAACTTGCCACGCAAGCAGAGGAGCTCATAGAGTAAGCCACACAGACACTATGCAAGCACGTACAACAAATCGTAGATCATCACATGTGTTTTTTATTTAATATATACTTATTTTATTCAATAAATAATATTTTTGGAGCTAAAAATATAAAAATATGAACTTTAGTGAAAATGGGTGAAAATATAATTTTGAGATTTTTATAAATTTTTAATGCAGAACCAATCAAAAACTACCACATGTCTTCCTACGCAAGTAGATGAGCTAAGTGAGTAAGCCACACAGATGCTATGTAAGCAGGAACAACGAATCGTAGATCATCGCGTGCGAGGAGTGACAAACCGCTTACCACGTGTCAGAATGGCGTTCAATCCGAGTTCGGAGCGGAGTCAAACAAGAGTTCCACGTGTCACCATTCTATTCGTTAAATCGTTCCACCAGTGTGCCACACCATCCGTAACTGTGAATCACGTTGTGTCGCATGTCGATGGCTTAGTATGCGTTGACTTAGACCGGTCTCCCTTGCCACACATCGCACTCTTATTTGCCTAGTAAATTTTGTGTGTCATGTATCGTACTATGATTGGCTCGCACTGTTATTTTACTTGTCTTGATCTCAGTCCTTGATTTGAAGTTAATATAACGGTCTAGATTGTACCTCAATTATATTTAAGCCCCTAATCACCCATAAACCCTAAGGAGCCACTATTAGCATAATTTTGATCAATTTTTGGAGTTAAAAAGAGAGAAAAATATAAAAAATTCAAAAGGAGATACAATTTTGGTAGAGATTAAAGAAAATTAGTATTATAATTCAAAAGATTGATTGTATTTTTTATTTTACTCTTTTCATTATCAATTTTCATGTCTTTTTTTTATGAAAAATATGAGTTTTATGGACAAAATTATGTCTAATTAATTTATTAATCTAGGGATCTTATGAACCCAATTTTCACCATGTGATAACATAATATTTTACCTCAATTATAATTATAATTTAATTATATTATTTAATCTGATTTTTATAATATTAATTGTTTGGCTAACAATTTATCTACAGAGTCAATTGAATAATTTTGAAAGAATTATTTTTAATTAAATAACATGCATAGTTTCTAGGAAGAGATTTATGATTCTTATGTATGTGATACATAATTAATGAACTTAATGAGTCATATGAAATTTAATTCGCATGCTAGTGTAATTAAATTAATTATTATATGGTATGCAATTTACTTGAAATATGAATACATGCTAAGTTAGATTCAATCGATCATGTAATTGATTGATAGTTATTTTGGCAGGATTTTAGCTATTCACGTGTTTAGAAAATTAAGAGATTAAGTATTCCTATATATTTTTCCATATATTTTCTTAGTTACCAAATATGATTTAATTACTTATTGCTATTTAATTTTAATTATTTTAATTTTGCTTCCTTAAAATATAAAAGCAAAAAAAAAATTAATTTATATTATTTTTAGTTATGAAAATTAGTTTATAATAAAATAATCTATGTAAGAATGATTTTTTTGTTTTGTAGATTTCTAGTTTTTGATTCAATAAACAAAAATGCAAATATGTTTTAAGGTTCTCGAGAAACAAAATTAGCATTAAGGTTGAGTAAGGATTATTTTGAGTTATAATTTTAAAATGAATTCATTATAATTATTTTATATTTTATTTTAATATGTTATATTTAATTTGTCTGTGATTAAATTTAACATGACTCGTTGTTTCTAAATATGATATAATAATAACATTGTTATGCTTGCAAAATATTAAATGGGTAAAACATTTCTATAAAATAAATTGATTTTGTTTTTATTCAAGATTTTATATTAAGGATGTTAGAGAAAAATATATTATTTTTAGAGTAGTACTTTTTTATTTGTTGGGACAATCTTCCGGTAGTTAGAGTGAAATTCTATTTCAAAAGTTTTTATAAGAATTATTATTTAAAAATGTATTGATAACATATTTTCAGTAATGGTTTTAAAACTTGAAAGCTACTACTCGGTTAATTAAATTCTTAGGTTTAATTTGGATATCTTAAATAAAGTTTAAAATGTCTAACCCCATTAAATGTGGCATTTAAATAGTTCATATTAAATCTCTTAGAAAAAAAGAATTAATTTAATTAACCAAATTAATTATCGATCTCATCTATATAGATGTTAATTAATTTTTTTAATTAATAAAGAATATCTAATCCTACTAACGGTAGTATTTATATAAAAAATATATAATCAATAAATATCAATTTATATTTTTAATAACTCAACTGTTATGAATGATAAAAATTTACATAATTGTTTATTGAACCCATATATATGTTTATTTTTTTATGTTTTTAGACTAGGAAAAAAATCAAAAGATCGTGACAGGATGTTTAGGATTTAATTTCATTTTTAAAAGTTTGAATAATAAATTAAAAATCACATATATTCTTTCTATAGATTGACCTATATCGACCTTAAGAATATACTTGCCGTTTTCTATAAAATGATTTGTGTACTTTCAAGAGTTTTTCAAATATAAAACTAAAGTATCTACAAAATCGGTATTGTTAATCCGATATAGGTCTTGTCTCAATCTTGTCTCATCAGATACACCAATGGCCTACGAGGAAAACTAACATTCCGATAACTTGATTCATACAAAAAATCAAAACCGTTCAACCAATACTTAAAATTTTAGCACAATAACACAATTGCAAATGTGTGTTATAGAGCATGTTCAAATGAATAACCATAACTAGATGATTTAATAAATATAATAGATAAACAAAATCACTAACAGTCCTAAAATAGATGTTTAAGCACAAGTTTAATAAAAACATATTCTTTAAAGATTAATAATCAAACTAAATAATTATAATATGACACATATAATTATTTGATCCTACAATTCAAAAACAAAAGTAAAGAGGAAGTTATAAGAACATATGATCAAAATATCATAAACCAATTAGGCTTGTTAATCAATCAAACACAACCATTAATATTTGATAAATTAACTAAATAAAGAAGCCTAAAAAATTATGATCTTATATTTGCAAAATAAGATAGAGATTAAGATGAAGAAAATAATGCTCTTATCTGTTAATTAAAACAATGAGCAATGTGTTTTATTTAAAGGAAAAATTAAAACTCTTAATCTTATGTAGTTGATAAATATGTTTTTTGTTTGGAGAGATTCTAGTGTTATAAGGTTTCTAGAGAAAAGCATGAAATGTGAATAATAGACATATCCCTTTGTTCATCTCACTAGGGAGGTATATATAGCACCTATAAGACAAGTGTCAAGGTTACATTGGTAACCGCTCTGATAACTGTATTTTATATAGTTATTTTCACCTATTTTGTTAATTATAATTGCTATGTTCTTAATGTTTTTAGTTAATTTTCGATGAATAAATTAGTATTTACTATTTTTTTATATTTTTTTTATGAAAATTAAATACTTTGTATGGAAAACGTACGTAATTACAAATTTGTATCCAAAAATATAATTTCAAATAAAAGAGTGTTTAATTACAATTTATAAAAGTCAAAAATATAATTTAAATTTAAATCGTGCTTAATTTTAATTATTAAAAGTTTAGAAATTTAATTTAAATTAGAAAAAAGGCTATATTGTAATTAAGTAAAGTTTAAAATATAATTTGAAATATATTTGTGGGTGAAAATATAATTAATAAAACTTAATTTCTGGGCAGGTGAGATGAGGCCATGCACCCTATTCCAAACGCCCAACGTGGACCGTCCGATCAAAGAAGTAATGGTTGGGATTCGTGCGTGTAGATCAAAACCGACCAAGGAGAGTGGGTACAGAGTTCTTCGTTCGTGCGGCTCGGCGTGACAGTGGGGCCCACGCGCGCGGTGGCATGCGAGTGGGACCAACGTGTCGGCCGCGAGATTCCCTCGAGCGCGTCGATCGCCGTTGGATGAGATGAACGGTCCGGATTGAAGCGCGTTGAACGAGTTGTCGCGTATCGAGCATTCGTCTACAAATCACTGTGTGACGTGGTACATCCAAGCAACGTGCACCCTCGGGTTTCAGCGGAAAATGAGCAGCCACGTGTCTCATAAATATTCCAGCGAATAACATGATGACACGTGGCATGTATTTGGTGAAATAAAAACGTAGAAACCGCGCCCACTTCCAGCCGTTAATCACTTTCAACGCGAGGAAATCTTGTGCGACACGTTCTTCATGCGCCCGACCTTACCACCCAATGAAAATTGGCCACGTGTCGCTGTATTTCTCTCAGCAAATCACATGGTGACACGTGGCATGCGAAAAAAAAGGAAAAATCAAAAACGCACAGAATGTTTTGACGCATGTTGCTCCCCATACATTTTTTGTCCCCCACTTAAAAAAAATATAAAAAAAGATAAAAAAGATAAAAAAAATATAAAAAAGATAAAAAAAATAAGAATTGAAAATGGGATGTATTTTTGTACGCGTTTTTGGTTTTTAAGAGGAGGAGTTTGGAGTTTAGTTTTTTTTTCTCTCTCATAATTGGGGGTGTTCTCGCAGTTCTTGCGAATTTTCTTTCTGGGAAATTACAGAGAAAGAAGACAACAAAGAAGAGGAAAAGGGAAGAAATTTATTTTTCATTGAGGAATCGTGAAAGAGTTTTTTTTCCTTATCTATTTTCTTTTAATTTTTGTTTCTCTGCAATGTTTTATTTTTATTGTGTTGTAATTTTAAATTCTGCTATGAACTAATACATTTGTTCTAGGATTGCATTGTAGTGTAAATTATGAAACTTGAATTAAGTATTTTTGAATGATTTATGGAACTGTTTTAAGTTGTTTATTTTATCTGTGTTTAATGCTTTTAATTATCGGAAGATTAATTAACTGATATGTGACACTTAAATAAACTTGAAAAAGGCATTTTTTGTGTCTTGCTCGTGATGAAATAATGTATATACATAAGAGATAGAAATATACTTTTATTGTATGTGCTTGTTTGAGAACTCGAGAACTTAATAAATCTGGTTGAATTTAATTCGCATAGGAATATAGTGAATCATTTTAACTAGATGTGTCTGTATGGAGCTCGGAAGAGATATATGGATAAATTAGGAGTTCTTGGTTAACAACTTAAAATATGATAACATAAATCAAGATAAAATATAATGATTCAAGTGGATTAATTTGATGAAACTGTAATCCTAGAATTTTCTTGCAATCATTTATTAAAGTTAGTTAGTCAAACTGCATCAAATTATCGACTGTTTGGATAAAATTAGGTTGAAATAATTTTAATAATTAACGAATACTAGTAACAAATCTCTATGTGAACGATATTTTACTTATCATATTATTACTTGTGACCGTGTATACTTGCACGTTTTTATGTGTTGTAAAACATACAACACACTCTATTTGAGTTGTGAGAGTAGATTACAAAAGTAGTTCTATATAGAATTAGGTAGTTATCCTCAGGTCTTGGTCATCAAAATTGGATTGATTACTTCTAAAGATCTGATTGCTAAATACGAGAGTTACCTTCCCCATATAAGCGAGGTACCTCAAGCTGTTAGGGTCACACACTTGCTATTTGGATAATACTAAACATTATCTCCCATATTCCCTTAAATTTAAGAAGTTAAAATAATATTTCGTTATTTAACCCTTACATCCACAAGGTTAGATCGATAAAAAGAAATCCAATGCAACGGGCTCTTAATAGATGAAGTCATTAAGCTCCTATGGATAGCAAGCCCTACACACGTGTTATGCTTAAAACATGTTCCCCAACTCGTGAGGATTCCAGGAAGTCTAGGGAATATTCCTATTATTAACCTAGGTCTTAATGGGTAAACTTTTCAGCTTCCAATCCCCCTATATAAATAATAAAAATATTTTTTACTTTTTACCCATTCAAGTACTTAGAAAAATATTTCTTCAAAGGATCCCAGACCCTATGACATTCAACCATTAGATAATTTCTTCTTCTCTTGCTTATTATTGACCATATCTTTGAATAAAGTAAAAGATATAGCCCACTTATTATCTTCCGAAGACGTCCATTCAAGCTATACCAAAAGTGTTTCTTTGAGAATAGGTACACCTCGAGAAGGATCTTGGGACTCATCTTGCATAGTAATGAGCTTGGAACAAACTAAGAAACCTTTTGAAACTTTCATAGGTTGTGAAAGAAAGCCTATTAGCATCGGCGGGTGGTGATGAATCACAAATATTGATATTGCGAAATACCCTTTGTAGTTTTATTATTTGTAAACCTCTCGTAAGTGCACGAATCATTTTATAAAAAATGGTAAGTATACTCCCAAGGTCGATCTAAGGAATGAATATATGTGGTTTTTAATTTCTTATTCAAACTTTTAAAAATTAAATTAAATTATAAACATTATGTCACTGTATTTTGGTTTTTATGTTCTAATATAATGAAATAATAAAAATAAACATAGATATGGATTCAATAAAAAATAATGCAAATATTTATCATTTATAACAATAGAGTATTTAAGGATATAATAATTAAGTTAATTATGTTTGCTCATATTATTTAGGTTATTAAAGATATAAACTGATATTTATTGATTTTCTCTTTTTTATATGAATACCACATTTAGTGAGGTTATATTATTTGTTAACTAAACAAATCAATTAACACTTATAGTTTTGTCGATAACTAATTTGGTTAATTAAATTAATTCTTTTTCTTCTTCTTCTTCTAAGAGATTGAAAAATGAATCATTTAAATGTCACATTTGGTAGGGTTAGATATTTTAAACTTTATTCAAAGTGTCTAAATCAAATCTAAGAATTTAATTATTTTAGTATTAACTTTCAAGTTTTAAAACCATTACTAAAAATATGTTTTAAATACATTTTCAATTATTAGTTCTTATAAAAAAATTTGAAATATAGTTTTACTCTAACTACCAGGCAATTGTACCAACAAATAAAAAAGTACTACTCTAAATCAGACCGGATAGTTAAACTTTATAATCTAATTTTCAGATTTAAGTTTGTAACGAAAAATAAAATATTTATCTTTAACATTCTTAATATAAAATATTGAATAAAAACAAAATCAATTTATTTTATAGAATTGTTTAACCTATTTAACATTTCGCAAGCATAACAACGTTATTATTTATCATATTTACAAACAGTCAACCATGTTAAATTTAATCACAGATAAATTAAATATAACATATAAAAATAAAATATAAAAAGATAAATGGAAATAATCTATTAAAATTATACCTTAATAGAGTCCTTACAGTAGTTTGATGCTAATTTTATTGCTAAAAAACCTTCAAACGGATTTGCATATTTTTTTATTGAATCAAAAACTAAAAACTTATAAAAACATAGTTAATTCTTCTCAAAAAGAGAAGAGCTTGAAAAATAAAAACTAAAAAATTGAAAATTTTCTAGAGAGAGAAAGTACTTAGAAAATGGTGTATTTTAGAATGAGAAAGATGGTCCTTTTATAGATGAGGAAATGCCAAAAAAAGGGGTGTAAAAATTTGTTTAATGAAAATTTGAATTTGGATAGGTTGGAATGCGTATGGGGTGCAAAAATCTCAACAAACGGGCGGTTGGCACGTGCGGGCACACACAGGATTCGACGCAGATCAGATGGTACACGTGTTGGTGTATAAATAAATGATAATTTCATAAATTGACTCAAATTTAAATAAATATTTTAAGTTAAAACCTTAGCCGCTCGATTGATCTAAGTCGAGCTTGATCCATATAGCTAAAAAGGTTAATTTGTCTAGTCAATCCTCGATCAATCTAGTAGTAATAAAAAAATAAATTATGAAACAAATAGATCGATTTTCTCAAATTAATTCAACCACTTTCTAACTACGGTAGATAAATTCTCAATCGATCTACTCACCTCGATTGAGCTAATCATGTCTCGATCGATCAAGTACCTATATGTAAAATGTTTATATGTATCTAATATGACATCTAACGTGCATATTATATACCTAAGATGTGTTAGTTGGAGCTCGACAGTTTATTCGGTTTGAAAGTATTCTTAAACGACTCACCTAAAAACTAAAATTACATTTAGATATTTTGTTCATGAACATTACTAACATTCATATAGACATTACATGAAATACAATATATATTATCCATTAGTATAACCGTTTATTCTCACAATTCATGTTATAATAAGATAAAAGTATAATAAGTGATATTAACTTGACATGCTTACCAATAGGTGCATATAATAGGTAATATATAATATTTTAATTTTAGTTTTAAATAATCATATTTCATTCATATAATATTATGTCATAATATTATTTAACATTTTATTTTAATAATTTTTTAATTTATTTAAGTTTTTGTTGATATTTTTTGAGATTTTAATACCTAATTATATTAATACCTTAACTCTAATATGCTTATTTTATTTTTATTTTTAAAGTAGTATTCATTGGTAAATTAATATGTGTATGTATAAATTTTAATGCATTTTACATATATTTATTTATTTTAAATAATTTCCACAAAAGGTTAAGATGAATTTCTAACACGAAAATTTTAAATATTGTATTGTAATATATCAGTTAAAAAAAATTAAACTTCACTCTCCTAACAATTTTTTTTTTTGGCTTTGCCCCTGATTAAGGAGTTAATTTAAGTGAAGAGTGTTGTTTTAGGTTGATTGCAAAAAAAATATAAAAATAGCATAAAAATAAAGAAGATAATGAAAATACTATTTTCAAGAATAAATAATAAGACATATATGATCATAAACTATCATCAACACTAACCTACAATTCAACAAATAATGTTATAAATATAAATTAATTTATTCAAGTATAAATGAAATTCATAATTTAAAATATTTCTTAAATTGGGGACTTTTTATCTTCTTTTTTAGTATAATTGACTACCAATTATTTCAATTATTAATCGATCTAAATTCTGAACAAATTTAAAATTATAATTTTTAGATTTAATTTATTCATTGTAATATGATCTAAGAATGTAATAATTAAATAAATCAATATTAAATTTGTTAATAATCTTTAACTTAAATATTCAAGAATTGAATATAAAATAATTCATGATATTAAATTCATTAAATAATAATCCATGGCTTAAAAATTTTCAAATGTTATGTATTTAACTAGCCATCTAATTTACAAAATCAAATAAAACAACTAAATATTTCATCGTAACCAAAAAGAATTAGAATTTGATGAATTATTATAGAGCAAAAGGACATAGAAATACCAATTTTTGACTTCTTCAATCTTCATTTAAGAATCTTCAAAAAAGGCATCAAGATTGATTTTTTTCTCAATTGTTTTCTCAATTTTTGTGTATTTTTCGATGCTAATTTTTATGAGGTGTTTTTACCTATTTGGGAATTTAAAATGAAAAAAATAGGTTTTTACACTCAAATGAAAATGGGACCGTTGGATGATGAAATATGAATACAGATTTGTTATGTCACGTGTCACAAAGAAAGAAAAGTGGATCAACACAAACAAAATACTATCAAAACTCAAAACCCACACGCATAGAGCGCAATGAGATTCATGCACCTAACATGGTGCACTGATAGAAGACGATGCATTACATGCATAGTTGAGATGAGTTATGATGATGGAATTGAAAGCTGAGCAGTCTAATGTTTCCCTCAAAACACGCTTATCAGGAAAAGGGCCACCTGGACTTATAACCAACACATTGGTGGCTTTCATGGTCAATGTGGGACTCAACACTCTCCCTCATATCGGATGGAGACACCGCAAAGACCGATTCCATTGGTCGGAAGAACTCAGCTTAACCAGATACCGAGGAATTGTGCCAGAGGAGCCAGAGGGGACTCATCGTACCAGAGACCTGTTCTGATACCAAATTGAAAGCTGGGCAACCCAATGTTTTCCTCAAAATGCGCTTATCAAGAAAGAGGGCACTCAAACTTATAACCAGTACATTGTTGACTTCCTTGATCAATGTGGGACTCAACAGCCAAAACATGTGTGGTTGAAGTTGGGCAAACAACATGACACCACATGTCATATATGTGGCTAACACATGGCATGCATAAGTGGAGCGAAATGTATGAGTTTTTCTAAGTTAATCTATTTGATTAAAAAAAAAATAAAAAAATAAAATTCTAAAAAATCTCAATATTTATAAAAAAAACAATGAGACATATATTAGTAACAATACAAGAAAATATAAATCATGCAAATATCTCAAGAATCTTTAAAAAAAAATATAACATTTATTAAATATTCTCAATACTATAATGACACAATTTTAACATAAGTTGTAACCACGGGACACTTGGAATCGTATAGAATATTAGGCTTATACATACTATTAAGTAAATTAGTTGAATGTGAATGCATAAAAGAAAACTGGCGATACAAGTAAGTCAATTCCATTGATATTTGGCAAGCTTAGGTTTTGTGTATCGTTGACTCATGTTGTTGGTGAGGGGACTGGTAAATTGTTTCTCCTCTCTAATACGATGGATCCCATGCTTTCTACAGTTAAGCACGACTCATCAATTCTAACAATCTCCATTTAATTAATTATTTGGAAAATTACTATGAATCTGAATTTATTTGGAAAGATATATTAATACGATAGTTATAGTTGAGCGACCTTTTTTTGAAAAATAAAAACATTAAAGTAAATAATATTTTTAAAATTTATTACCATAAAATTAATATTATTTATGTTTATCTTATATATTTTTAATATTTAAAAAATTTATCAAAATTATTTTTATTTTAATTTTTTTAATTAAATGTTATTTAAATTGAATTACGATTATTAAATTTATTTAATTTTAATTTTTTTGTTTTAATTGAATTCTATTTAATGTTATTAGATATACTTCTCTTCTCTTATATCATAATAGGAAGGACCGGAGGAATTGCTAGTTGATTATTGACCAAGCTCATTGATGATTAGCCTATTTAATACATGATAGAAGGGACACTGTGATACAAATGATTGAGAAAATATACAAGTTTATATACTTCTTACCATTTTTCCCTTTGTTAATTAGCATTTGACTACACATCACAACTAGCATGCATTAAATTGTATATATGAATTGATATTATTCATTATTTTTATAATATATATATATATATATATTATCTTTAAATAGTTGTTTTTTTCAAATAAAAAATTATATTAATATTATATTCTAATGATATAAAATATCATTTCATCATTTCATCATATATTACATAAATAATAAATAATTTCTTCATTTATAAATTTACCAGCATATAATTCACTCACTGAATAAATTAGAGATTAGAAAAAGTAAATACTAGCATTTAACAATTATGAATCAGAAAAGAACAGTTCATTCCATTTAGTTTAATAATGTTTTCCAAGGGAAATTGCTGCTGCAAAAGACTTTTATGGTTCATAAAAATGGCAACGCTGAAACTATCCTGCATATTAACGAGTATGTTGGAACTGAATATTTAATATTTAGCTTCACTTATATTTCTGATAAAGAATATAAAACAGCAACCATATTATACAGAAATCTCTTATTTTCTGATGCAGAATTCAAATCTTCATCTCCTCAAGGCTAAAATATTAGTATCAAATTTTATATGTACCCTCTCAACTTATAGAGAATACATGAGTGAGACATGTGCTCTCTACATTTATATCTCATCTGTAATTGTAAACTTTACATTCAAAAATAAAAATAAAAAATCATATGGGAATGACTAAATTCAGCCTCCGATTGTTTCTTAAATTGAAAAACCTCCCACCACAAGAGAATGATCTTTTCATAGCAACAGGACTTATATGTAAACATTGTGTTATTGAAGAACTATACTTCTTTATTCTAACCAAATGTTGATCATTTCCCAAATTTGATCTCCCAATTTTCTGCAATTGGGTAATCAAATTCTCTTCATCTTCAACATGAACAGAGCTTTCCTGATCACAAATTATAGTCACAGCTGATAAAGAATCAAATGAAACAGACCTTTTCACCATCTTTACTCTTTCATTTTGATCATCAATCACATCTAAATCATAGTTCTCATTAGGATAGATGACTTCTTTTGATATGAGTTCATCATCTACTTGGGTTATTTCACCTTGATCCTGATCTGGCTCAACTCTAACCAGATGACTATCATTCTCCGAATTCTCCATCTGGGTTTCTTGATTTCTTCCAAAACTTTCTCTGTTTTGATCCAAAGGAGCCAAAGGAGGATAAACAACGTTAGAATTAATAGCATCAATAACGATATGTGATCGACAAAGTGGGCAATTAATGTGAGATCTCAACCAAGTGTCAATACAAGGGATGTGAAAGGCATGGTTACACTTCGGTAGTAGTCTAAGTGTTTCATTTTCTCGAAATTCATTCAAACAAACAGAGCAATCTGTTCCTTCAATCAAGCCTTCACCTTTCTTGTATTTACAAACAGTAATGGAATTTATAATTGACTGTTGTAAACCAATGGTTGTGATGTACCAAATTGGATGATCAACTTGATCAACAAAATCTTCTTCTGTGTCATCAGAATTGGAAGTAGGTGGTCGCTCATTATTTCCTCTACTGAACAAACCAGTACAAGACTTAATCACAATAAGATAGTAACCAACAAGAAGAAAAATGCTGGCTAGAATGGTAACGAGGACGATGACATAGGGTGGGATTGTGATGGTTTGATCACTTGGATCGATGGCCGAGAGCGGCGGCGGAGGTGATACTGGTGGTGGATATAAGAATTCTGGAAAAGGATAACAGTTGTAAGTGCAAGAGGGATCACAGAATTCTTCACAATCAGTTTGGCTTGTAGCATTTTGTGAAGGGAAGAGTTTTCTGTGCTTCATTGTTGGCATGAAAAAAGGTGTGAAGAAATTCAAGAAACAATGAGAATTGAAAAAGAAGAGGAAAAGAGATGAGTGGTAAAGAGTCAATTTTTAAATAGTTTGATTAGAAGAAAAGAAATGTTCGATCAAAGCAAGAAAAACAACAATATAGATACAATATCTCTATCAAGGTTAAGTAGATAATTGTTTTTAGTTTGTTATTTGGTTTGAAGTCAAGAAGTAGCAATCAGGATAGAGGGCTTATGTCCTATGATATATCCTTGGGGAGGATGTAAATTTAGCAGCCACTGAATAGTATTGAAGAATATAATTGACATTGTTTTTCTCATGGATATATAACCACAAGTTAAATTATCATTTTTTTTATAATATAAAGGGTGAAAGTTACTATTATTACTTTTACTTATATATAAAATGTATTATTCATTTCATAATTATTAAAAATGTGATATTTAATTCATTTAAGTATCAAAAAGAGAGTTAGATAATTTTAAATTTATTTAAAAAAATTATTAGATATATTTTAGTTATAAAGTAGGGTAAAAGATGATGATACTTTCACCAATTATATTTGTAATTTTTTTTATTCGATAGGGTGTGAGTAAAGATAAAAATATCGTCACTAATATTTATATAAATTTTTTTTATTAATAGAGTTTTTTTAGTTATTTTTTTATAAATAAAAAATAATAATAACATATTTTTTATAAATAAAAAAATTATTGAATATATTTTTAAAATTATAAGAATAAACAATATTTATATTTAAAGAAAAGAAATGCATGATATGTTTACATAAAATAAAATTGTTGAAAAAACAAGAAATAACTCTACACAAAAGAGCTCTTATTATTTTCTTCATGTTTTCATTACAATTGTATAGCTATTTATAAGGAAATTTTACTCCTTCAATTACTCTTTGAATTAAGCATCCCTTGATTTACTCATTGAATTAAGGATTTCTTGTTTTACCTATCAATTAAGGATTCTTGTTTCCTCAATTAAGCTCCTTGTTTTGCTCCTTGAATTAAGCTCCTTGTTTGCTCCTCGAATTAAAGTCCTTGTTTTATTCCTTGAATTAAGAGCTAATATCCAATACTCCCACTCGTTGGATCCAAAAGGTTTATAGCGATCCAAGCTTGGACAAAATTCGTTGAAATCACGATGAGGCTCAAAGGCTTGGTGAAGATGTCGCCTACTGGTCAGCCTTGTATAACGGTTCAATCACTATGGATTGAACTCTGTTTCACGAATGTAATGACAATCAACTTCAATGTGTTTCGTCTCTCTCGCGAAAGACTGGTTTAATGCTATATGTACGGTCATTTCGATTGTCACAAAATAAGGGACATAGAAGAGTCATAGTGAACACCTAAATCACATACACCTTTAAGCCATATCAATTCACACGATGGGCCATCAGACGATACTCCGCCTTCGCACTTGATCTAGCGACAATGTCATTTCTTACTCTTCCACGTGTGACCGAGTTTCCACCGACAAATGTCGCATGGCGGCGACTTCACGATCGATCGCATTCCCCCGCCCAATCGCACAATACCTCTCGATTGTGTGTTGTCATTCTTCTTCACGATGATACCACGACCCACCGATCCTTTTAAATAGCGTAAGATCCTTTTAACAAGGGTCAAATGCTCAAGTGTCGGGGAAGTTGCATGAATTGGCTCTCACAATACTTGCTGCACATGTGATGTCGTGTCCGGTGATTGTTAGGTAGATCAACTTACCAAACCGCCGGTAATAACTTATATCCGTGAGAAAGGGTGTGCCACTTCAAGCTAGGTTCGAGCTTGTCACAAGCAGGGTAATGGCCGGTTTAGCATCACTCATGTTAGCTTCCTTGAGAAAATCTAGACATATTTCCTTTGGTTAAGAAAGAGTCCTCAGTGCGAGGTTGCCATTTCTATACCAAGAAAATACTTCAATATCCCAAGGTCTTTAATTGCAAACCTTTGTCCGAGTGGACCATGGTTGAAAATCTCGTCGCGCATTATCACTGTAATTATCGATCATCTACATAAATCAAAGATAACCAATTTTCCCATAGTTCCTATGCGAACAAATAGTGAAGAATCGGCATTGCCGCTTTTGAAACCAACACTAGTGAGAATCGAGCTTAGCTTGGCATACCAAGCTCGTGGGACTGTTTCAAACCATAAATGGATTCAGGCAATTTGCACACCAAATCCAACCATTGCTTTGAAGTACGCCTGTGTGGCAATTTCATATCGACTTCTTCTTTTGAGATCACCATGCAAGAATGCATTCTTCACATCCATTTGGTACAATTGGACCACCCCTTGTTTACAAACTACGCACAGCACTCTTACGTGTTCATTTTTGCAACAGTGCAAATGTTTCTTTATAATCCACCTCGAATGTTCGAGTTGAATCCCCGAGTCACCAATCTTGCTTTATACCTCTCAACCGATCCATCTCGACTTGAATTTTAGCTTATAAATCCATTTGCAACCTATGACTTTCTTGCCTTTGGAAGTTTGGTGATGCCTCTACGTGTTGTGTTGATCTAGGGCTTTAAGTTCTTCTTGCATGGCTTCCTTCCACACCTCTTGGCTATCGGGGCCCACGAAAGTTTCTGAGGCTCACCGTAACTCGATATAAAGGCCGAGGAACGCGTACGGGTGGTGTCACTCTCTTATATGACACATAATTGAGACGTGGATGTGTGGGTTTGTAGTGACAAAGTCTTGAAGTCTTGCGAGGTTGCTCTAACACGCATTGGATTACGTCGTGGAGAGGAAGTTATCTCACACTGTTCACATCTTGTACCATATTGCGAGGATCATCTCGATTATCACCATCTTCATACATTACCATTAAGAAGAGACCCTTCATTGTTACTTTCATTGAGAGATGTATCAATGTTGACATGGCCGGGATCTTGTCATTGTAGTAGCCTCAAGTTCGATTCTTGGTAATGGAAACACATCAAAGATGTCATCCCTTCGACTTGTGATTTCATGTGACTTGTTGAAAAAAGGGTTAGTTTTATAAAATCGAACATCTTTAGACACAATTAATCTCCTAAGACGGGGATCATAACACTTATATCCCTTTGTGTAGATGAATAACCAAGAAAAATACATTTAACACTCTAGATCCAATTTATCTCGATGATGAGATTGAATATGTACAAAACAGTCTGACCAAAGACTCTAAGGTGTGAGATTAATTTTCCTTCCTTTCATGTCCTCTGTGGGAGACTTGAAATCCAAGACTCTACCGGGGTAATCTATCGATGATGTAAGCAACACATAACCCTCGGGACCATAATCTCTTTCGTACATTCATTTGTAGCATTAATGCTCTAGTTTTTTCAAGTAAGTCCCGGTTTTCATCCCTACACCATTTTGTCGTAGGTGTGCCAACACAACTTGTTTGATGCATAATTCCACGAATGCTCAAATATTGTTTTATGATATGGGACAATGTATTCAGTGCCGTTGTCGACTTAAGGTTTGAATTTTAGAGGAGAAATGATTTTTAACAAGCTTTTATGAAAGTCCTTAAATACTTCCATAACTTCATTCTTGGGGATTTTAAAAGATATAACCATACGTGACTCGAGAAAAATCATCAACAAAAATCACAAAATACTTATAACCATCAAAAGATTCATTGGGCTTGGTCCCCATACATCCGAATGAACTAGTTCAAAACATTTACTAGCCCTAGACAAGGAAGTTAATTAAAAGGCAATCTAGTTGGCTTTAGACAAGTGGCAAGTTTCACATGCAATTGCATCATTTCCTAAGTTTGGAAATAAAGTTGACAAAATTGGTGGAGTATGAGCTAAACGTTGATGCCACAATTGATTATCTTGGATAGGGTTAAACTTAGCTCAAACCCTCTGGGATTGCTCTCGATATGTAATAGAGACCATCTAAGTAAAACCCTTCACCAATCGTCTTTTTGGTGGCACAATCCCGAAAAATGACATTGTGAGGAGAAAAAATGGCTAAGCAATTCAAGGTATTTGTGGATTTTTCCTACGTATGTGTTGGAAGTGGAAATAAAGGTACATATAAAACCGCGACTCAATTTCATCCGACATTAATTTTATTTTTTCCTTTCCTAAAACCTTTACATTCTCACCATTTGCAATTGAAACTTGAGAAGGATTTGCTAATTTTTCAAACTTATGAGACTTTGACACATGGTTTGTCATACGATCGTGGCACCCGAATCTACAACCCAAAAATCATGCAACATATTTATTTTAAGAGCAGCTTTAAAGGCTTTGATGATACCTTGCATGTCCTCGTGGTACGAGTTTTGTATCCGCCAAGAAACCCGCAAACTTGCCTAGCAATGATGTCGAGTTTCCTTCTTCTATGCTATCCACACATCAATTCTAACTCCTCCATCTTGCTTTGAAGATACAACATAAACTCATTCATGTTCAATCGATTCGACCGTAGTTTTTGAATGGATCGACCCATTGAGGTAAGCAGGCGTATAACATTTGCGACGCTGCGATGCGATTCACTTTCTCTCGTAAACCCTTATCCTTTATAAAATCGTGTTTTAATTACGGATGTAGAATCCAACACGTGTCCTTAATATGGCCGTATAGGCAAAGTGTCGACACTTCAAGTTTGGATGCTTCCCTTTGTAGTTTCTCTCGTTGGTTAGATAGGCTCTTACCTCGGTGCACTAACCATATCAGATCCTCGTTCACGACTTTCCTCCTTACTTCTTCACGTTGAATTGTCGCACATACATTGGTGAAGGAAGGAAGTTCAAGATCTCGAGTATGTGGCATCGTATATCTTCATATTGAATTGAGATCGGACAGTTGAAATATCTTATCTTCTTCCACTTTTTCAGAAAGTGTAGCTACACTATGTATAAGGACGATATATTTCTCGACTCATTCCACATGCTTTTCATGCTTCCTAAGAGTTGTACAAAAGGCTTACCATCTTGTCACAGATTTGAGATGTCCTTCCTTAATTGAAAACTCGTGCGGCGTTGTTTCTGACCGCCATACATTTCCTCGACCGTCTCCCCATAAGCTTGGTATGCGCAGATTCGCAGTAATCGAATATTTCAAATAATTTACGTTCCATGGAATTTAGGAGCCATGACATAACTAGTGATCCTTACTAAGCCAAGATTCATAGGTCAGCGAGGAAACATCAGTACTTCGATGCTTCCATTTATGAACCCCAACTCGACCTTCCACCTGCAGCGAGCAGACACCGCTTCTCGACTAAGGCGTAATTAAACTCATTCAACAAGACCCGAAACTAATCTTTGATTTGGGTTGACATCCACCTCATGCATATTCGTGAAGGAAAGCATCGATGAACTTTCAAATTTTCCGATCCTAGCAGCCTTGTCTTCCTTCATTTCAAAGATCAAGATGCTAAGATAATAATAAAGCATAAGCAAGTTAATTTTCCCGTCCGATACCATGTTGAAAAAACAAGAAATAACTCTACACAAAAGAAATTTTATTATTTTCTTCATGTTTTCATTACAATTGTATAGCTATTTATAAGGAAATTTTACTCCTTCAATTACTCTTTGAATTAAGCATCCCTCGATTTACCTCATTGAATTAAGGATTTCTTGTTTTACCTATCAATTAAGGATTCCTTGTTTTACTCATTGAATTAAGGATTCCTTGTTTTACTCATTGAATTAAGGATTCCTTGTTTTACTCATTGAATTAAGGATTCCTTGTTTTACTCATTGAATTAAGCTCCTTGAATTAAGGTCATTGTTTTATTCCTTGAATTAAGAGCTAATATTCAATAAAAATATTATGCGAAAATAAAAAAAGTTATAATCAATTATAATATTTTATTTTTTAATTAACGGTGAAAAATATAATTTAAATTTATAATAGAAAATGAATAATTACAATATTTTAATTTTAATCGAATGTAATTCAAATATGTAACATAAAATGAAATCGAGCTATTGACTACACAAGTAAAACGTAAGGCATCTTTATATATTTGTAAGTTGGAGATGGGAAATTATATTTCAGTGTCAACCATAACATTGGTTGGTAACAAGTGTTTTAGTATGTATGAATATGATATATCTCAGGACTTCTTATCCAGAGATTGAGACAAATGATAATATATATATATATTATTTTATTTTTTTGGGTCAAAGAGACTAATAACATTTCAGGGACTCTACATTTTACAATAATGGTAGGTGACCTAACAATGACGAACCCCTTTTTTTTTCCTTCCCGGGAACCGCCACTTTCTTCAAGTTTTATGATTTTATTTCTTTGATTGATTAAGTGTTGTGATTCTTGAAATCAATTGGTATCTTTTGTTAAAAATATAAAAGTCAAATAAAATTGATAGATTTACACTTCTTCAAGGAATCATGACATTTTAAATTTGTAGTGTACTAGCATTCTAATTATTATTCAAAAACAAATATTTTATTTTTATTAATAATTAATATAAATTAAATATTAAAAAATTTAACTAAGAACATATTTATTCTTAAAATATTATATTAAATAATAATTTAATATAAAATTAAATAATATATAAAAATAATAATTATAATTATTACATATTTTTGAGTAAATCAAAATTTAAAATTTAAATATAAAATAATAATTTATCGTAACATAAAATAAAGAGTAAGAATTAGCATAAGAACTATTAAAAAAAGTTATATTAATAATTATAACCTCATATCAATTTTGGGTACATTCAAGTAATAACTATCGGTTATTAATTAATAGTAATTTTTCACGACTTAACTATAGTTTTTATTTTTTAATATTTATTCAAAAATATATTTAGTTTTAAAAAATTAAATCTTAACATAATTTTTATTCTATTATTCTATTTAAAATATTAATATTAAATTTTATTTTTTTTAACTAATTTAGAATATGTTTTTAAGTAAAATAAAATATATAAAACTAAGAATAAATAAAATTCTATCTAATTATTTTAAATATTATGTGTTTTATTATTAAAAGTGTATATTTTATATATTTATATGTATATAAAATAATAATATTAATATATATTCGATTTCAATTAATTATATTTATTTATATTACATAATCATCGATCTCATATTTCTTATCCATATTAATAAATAAATAGCGGTCGTGGAATAAAATTACACGAGAACTCTTGGAAAAGGATTATGAAATTATATATATATAAATAATAGGCAGAAATTATAAGAGAAAGCTGAAGATGGTAGGAATTGATGCAAGCAATAAATTATGCAAAAGCACAAACATGCTCTAACTTTAATAAGTCATTAGAATTGCATACATAAAATAGTGTTTATAGTTTTTGTTTTTACATAAAGTTGTAAGAGATATTTGGAAAAAAGCTCTCTAAATTATTAAAAGAATGGTCAATTTTTGTATATTTTTTTTACTTTTTTATAAATATTATCTATATGTATCTTGTAGATCAAATACTTATAATTCAAGTGTTTAAATAAATGACCTTTAATTTTAACATCATGTTAAAATATGTTAGAAAAATTTTATATTTTATTTTTCAATTATTGAAAAACTTTCAATTTTTACATATTTTTGAAAAAAATTATATTTTTAAAAGTTTTAGAAAACCTTACCTTTTAAAAAATTATGTAAGAACTTTCCAAGTATTTTAGAAACATTTTATATTTAGATATTTTGGAAAAGTAATTAAAATTTTTTAAATTTTCAAACTATTTCTATTTTATAAATTTTCTCTTTAAAGAAATTTTAGAAAAATTTTAATTTTAAAATTCTTATAAAAATTTAAATTTAAGAAATTTGAAAAATATTTATTTTTAGAAATGTTTGAAAACTTACTATTTTTATAAGTTTTAGAAAATTGTTTTTTTTAGAATTTAAAAAAATTATATAATAAGAAATATGAAAAATATTCTAATTTTAGAATTTTTAGAGAAGTTTCTATTTTTAAAAATTTAAAAACTTTATAATTTAGGACACTTAAGTAAAATTCCTATTTTAAGAGATTTAGTAAAAAATTATATTTTTTGAAATTTTATAAAAAAAATATTTATATAAATAATGGAAAATTGTTTATTTTTTTAAAAACTAATTTATGATTTATTTTAATTTTTTTAGAAATTTTGAGTACTTTCTTTTTTTAGAAATTTTGGAATACTTTTTATTTATATAAAGTTTTGTTAAAATTTCTATTTTAAAATTTTTTAGAAATCTTTCTATTTTAAGATATAATTTTATTTGGAAAATTTTTCTGTTTTATAAATTTTGAAGATTTTTATTTTTTGAAATTATGAAAAACTTTCTATTTTTTTAAAATGGTATTTTTTATGTTTCGGAAAATTTTTTATTTTTAGAATCTTAAAATGTTTCTATTTTTAGATTTCCAAAAAAATTCTAGTCTTACAAATTTTCAAAATATTTTGTACTTTTAAAAAGGGAATGGATATTTTTAAAGAATAAAAAATTAATACCAAAATAATTAAATATTTTTTCTAATAATTTAATGCTCTAAGAGTTTAGGATTTTTAAAAATAAAAATATTATTATGATATTTATAAAATCTACTTCGATAATAGAGCTACCTTTAAGAATTGTGAAACAATTTGTATTTTTAGAAATATAATAAAATTTTAAAAATCTATGTTTTTAAAAAAAGTATTAAATTTTTTTCTTATTGAAATTTTGTACAACTTTTTATTTGAAAGTGATTTTAGATCATTTTCTATTAGAAAAATAACATTTATTTTTGAAAAAATATAGTTTTAAAAGTAACACTTTCTTCATTTACTTATTTTTATGATAATTTAGTCCTAATATTATAAAATAATGATTGGAAAAGGATAAATTTATTTTTATTTTATTTTTTTCAACTATATTAGATAGAGAATATTTTAACTCGAACAAGTTGTAATTGAAAGAATTTAAAAAAATTAAGTTGAAATAAAACATAAATAAAAACATAAAAAATATGTATTTTTCATTGTCTAATCTCTTCTTAATAATAATATGATTAAATTATTACAAAAAAAATTAAAATATAAGTTTTATTTTTATAATACATATAAGACTTGTATGGTCGAACTCCCTTTTATTTTATCATGTATCAAGTTGTAATTTATAGAGAATTTCTATTTCTAATAAAAAATATATTCAATTAAAATGTACATTAATAAAAATATATAATTTTATAAAATTTTACTAAATAAAAAATTAGCTTCATATTTTTTGAAAATATATTATTATATAAGTTGATCTAACTAAATATCAGGATAAATAATAATATAGAGCAAGGCTCAATAATATTATTGCACGTATTTATTAGGTGTTTAACATATGATTAGTTTGAGTTTTTAATCTCATTTTTGATGTAACTAAAAAAATGGAGTTTGATGTTTAATGTATGTATTTTCTATTAATGAAATTCTCCACCATTTTTAATAAAAAAATTAATTAAAATTTTCATTTTAATAGAACTTTTAGTTTAGGAAATTTTGACAAATGTTTTATTTTCACAAATTTTTTAAAATTAATAAAAATGTAAAGCTTTATAAAAGTTTCTCAAAGAGAAAAAATTCCAAAATTTCATTAAAAAGGCTTTTTTTAAATTTCAAAAATAAAACAATTATTTCTAAATTTCTAAAAGTATTTTTTCCCAACATGTCGAAATATAAATTTTTTTCCTAATTATTGAAAATAGAAAGTTCTCAAAAATATCTTAAAACGGAAAAAATTATAAAAATACAATTAATTCCAAAGTTTCTAAAAATAAAAACATTTTCCTAAATTCTAAAAATAGTAATAATTTTGAGAATAAAATAATAATTTCAAAATTTCAAAAAAAGGAATGTTTCCTAAATCTCTAAAAATGGTTTACTAAAATATTTTAAACTGAAGTTTTTGAATAACTTCTAACATAAAAAGTTTTCTAAAAAATTTCAAAAATATATTTTTCAAAACCAAAATTATAAATATAGAAATATTTATGAAAACGTGACATTTTATTTGGTAAAAATATTTACAAAATTATAAAAGATAAACTTTTCCTAAATTTTTTTTAAAAGGGAAGTTTTAAACAAAAATTACTAAAGGTAGAAAGTCATACAAAATTTCTAAAAATATAAAGTTACAAATTTCTAAAAAATGGAAAGTTATGCAAAATTCCTAAAATTGGAAAGTTGTTAAGAATTTTATAAATTATAAAAATGTAAAGTTTCTAAAATTCTAAAATTGATATATTTTTTAATATTTTTAAAAATATAAATTTACCTAAAATTTCTAAAAAGTAGTAAGTTTTTCAAAACTTCTGAAAACACATTTTTTTAAAATCTCTTAAAATTAAATTCTTCTAAAGTTTGTATAAATAAAATATTTTAAAATTTCAAATTATGGTCAAAAAATCGAAAGTTTTCTAAAACTTATTAAAAATTGATTTTTGTAAAATTACTAAAATTTATATAGTTTTCCAAAACTATTTTAAAAACGGACAGTTTTTCCAAATTTCTTAAAGAATAGAAAGTTTCTAAGCATTTAAAGAATTAAAAGTTTTATAAAATTTCAAATAATAGAATGTTTACAAAATTTCTAAAAATATAAAATATTACAAATTTTCTAAAAATAGAAGTTTTAAAAAAATTTCTGCAATTGAAAGTATATCTTCATAAATTTCTTAAAATAAAAAGTTTTCTGAAATACTTCAGAAAATAAAGTTTTTAGAATTCCAAAAGAATAATGTTTTCCAAAAAATTTTAAAAATAGAAAGTTTTTCAAAATTTCTAAAATTTTAAAATTATTCAAAATTTTCAGAAATAAAAATAAAAAAAATTTCGAGAACCTTTATGTTTCAAGATATTTTGGAAAAAAAATTATTTTTAGAAATTATGATTTTTTTATTTTTTTGAAATTTTAGGGAACTTTATATTTTTAAAATTTTTATTTTATTTTTGAAAATATTTTATTTCTAGAAGTTTATTATAAAAAAATTTTGTTTTATAAATTTTTGAAAACTTTCTATTTAAAAGTATTTTGGAATTTAGTATTAGATGCCAAAGTGAGATGAAAAGCATGGCCTACTCTATCTCTCAATCTCAGTCATGGACATCCTAGATGCAATATTCAAAGCAAAGATGTACGTAATAATCCCATATTATTTCATCAAAAAAAAAAAAAAACTATGTAAAATAAAAGAGCCGTTGACTCTTGACCATGTAATCCCCTACTTGATTTTCGGGTGTTCCAAGCGGTCATATAATCCAACTCGAAACGCACTGCTTCAGTCATGTTCATAAGAATCTACATTATTATTAGACTTGATTGTGCATCAGGGTAATTATATGGCTATGTGATTACAGAATGTCACATATTATATTGTGCGGTTATAATGATCAAATAAATACAAAATTTGATTTTTAAAGTAAAGAATTTTGATGATCGTAATCCATTAACGTTGAAAAATTTATTAGTGGCCAGAATGCTTTTATTATAACACAAAAAGTTGTTTGTACTCGGTAATTATAAGTAACGTTTGATTAAGAGAAATATTTCAATGAATTCATTTATACATAGATATACTCACTTAGGTTAACTCATATATGAATTTAAAGCACACATTTTAAAGGAATGAATGATACATTTTAATATATTAAGTGAGTGAAAATTCAATAATTTACATTTTTTTATCATATTATCATACACGTAATAATTATTTGTTTTGTAATGTTCTGTGTTAAGTGCACCCATTTGGTTATGACATGATATTATACTTTAAAATGTTTAAAATATAGTTTTAGAGTTTTTAAAAATAAAGCAAAATCATTCTAGACGAATGCATAAACCTCGATAATTTGTGCAAATTTATTTTATTTGCATGCATTTTTACTATGTCATATTCTTTAACTATTTCTATGTCATTTGATAGATAGTTTTTATTTGTGTTATAACATTATCTCGACGTTTTACAAAATAGACTATTTTCACATCTATATTTTTAAACTAGATTATGGATAGTTTAAATGTTTACTTACATTTAATATTTGTATAATCTAGTTTGTTTGAAATGTCATTGAAATAAGAGAAAATTTTGAACTAATATCACATATGGATTAACGTAAGTGTTCTCTAACAAATTAGATTAATGGTGCAATGTCAAAATGTTACTAAACATGTTATAAACGTATAGATAAACCAATATCCTGGATATAGTTGGCTTTAGTAACATCGATAATAGAGGTATAATATTAACACGTTATGAGAAAAATTATTTTAAAATATGATTGTATATTTATTTAAAGGTTACGAGTTGTTAGTAATGTTTTAAAATGTTTTGATAATATATTGTAGCTATTTTATAATCATTTTTCTTAAATGAATTGATTATATGCATAAACATATTATTAGATACCGTTACAATTTAGCTCAATCTTGTTTCAAAAGTATGTTTCTTACTTAATTTTTTTTTCTTTTCCAAAATTGATTCTTGCATTAAATTGGTGGAAGTTTTAAATATATAAATTGTGTTATCATATATTAGGTGTTTTATAATCACCACATGTTGAGGTTAATGAGTGTGTTTTAGTCTCAAATATGCATATTGTTGATACATAGGTTTCTCTTTATTGTTGCCATGCTTTAAATCTTAAATGTCAGGTTATTTGTAGTATATATATTATCTCAATACATATTCCACGTAATAGTTTAGTTATATCAACTAATTGATAAACTATATTAACACAAAATTGTTATAACTAGTAAAATATTAATTAAACTAAAATTAATTTAATGTGTAATAGGTATATTGGTTCGTGACATTCATAAACTTAAACCAATTATTTTAAGTGGATTGACATAATTATTGATAACCTTAAATTATATCAATTAATTAATAAACTGTGTTATTACATAATAGAATTGATGTAATAAGTTATATATTAAATAAGTTAAAATTAATGTAACCTGTGATAAGTACGTAGTTTGTCACACTCATGAACCTAAATCAATCTATTAGGTTTAGGAGTTTATGTTGGACTTTTATTATAAATAAAACATTAATATTTAGAGTTAAATAATTTGTTTAATTATATATCTTTAATTGTTACAATCCCTATATTTTATCCCTATATTCTGTGCACACTTAATTATATATATATATATTATATTTAATTATTAAAATAAATTATTATTTCCCATCTCAACATAGCAGGCATTAAGGGCAATATCTTTTGAGCAATAAGCTCAATATGAACTAAATATTACGAGGCTTTAGCTTTCAGTGTCAGTGTTTGTAATCTTATCAATTTGTCCTGCTACATACTTGGATTCTTGATGAGTTAAATTTCTTTTGTACATCAGACTGTATAGGTTCTGTTGATCATCCCACAATGTATATTTATAACTCGACGGAACCCACGATGTTTATTTATTTTTATTTTAATTCTTTTATATTTTCTATTCATTATTTTTTATTGAGATGAAGGAGGGATGCCCCATATATATAGGTTTTTTTTTTCTTGAAGTCCTTCAGTATAGGTCAGGCAGTTAGAGATGTCAGGGACAATCCAGCCCAGCCTGACTCATCTCACCATTAAGCCCAAACCGACCCAGACCGGTACATTTATTTTTGGAAAGTATGATAAATGGATTTAAATGGAACACTCCTTACTAGCATATCAAGACTTATTTAGAGGTTTTCCCAACAAAATATAGGGAGAGAGATAAAAAGAAAAAAAAAGGACAATACTCAAAATGAAATTGAAAAAAAGAAACAAAAAAAAAATTAGAAAAGGGTAATGACTATTTTCTCCTCTCTCTATCTCTTTGATCCTCCCTTCTAGTGTTTTGATAAACTAAGGGAAGGATGATAGCTCTCTCTATCCGACTTGGATTTTTTGTTTAGATCAAGAGAAATTGAAATAAAATCTCAGATCTTACCTTTAAAGTGGATCTATAGAACATAATAACTTCTCCTTTTTTGGATGATTAGAACAAGAAATCTGGTGATTGCTTTCGAGTTTTGACAATTTGAGATGCAAAATTAATAGTCAAGAATCATGATCAATAACATATTATAAATGGAGTTGGTTTAATGAAACTTGAAATTAGATTTGCTAAATTGTGGCACTATTATTCCCTTGCTTTGTTTCCTCAAGTTGATTTAACCCAAACAAACAAACAAACAAACAAACAAGGAAATGAAAAAAATATACCATCTTTAAAATTTATAATAATAAAAATAGTTATCAATAATATTAAGTTTAATTAGACGACGTTTTTTATTGAACGAATGTAATTAATGGCCCTAGTTCAATTTGAAAGGTATAGAATTGGACAGAGTCTAAAATAAAATGATATTGTTGAGATTAATCCAATTTACAGATAAAGAAACTAGAGAAAAGTCATAGAATATTTGTAGGAAGTGTGGATCTCTTATGACGTCTATGTATATATAACATTACATGTATAAATGTTCATTACATAGGTGGTACACATCACAGCATGTCAGAAGGGTACAAGATAAAAAGAAAATACATTCAAAACTTGAGATCGTCCACCCAATGGCTCGAGCTGATGGTCGGCCTTTCAACACCAAATATCCTATGCGTAGGCAAACCAAACTACTGGTGTAGTTGTGGGCACAGGCGCGGGCACAAGTATGTTCTCCTAGGTTAATTTGTTTGATGGCTTGGGTTGTTAGTTAGATTTGGCTCTGAGCTGATCTATATGTTCAAACATCCAGTCTCTTTACTCTTTTAGCTCGAGTCCTTAATAAGGGTGGAAGAGTATCAACCAGGAAAAGGATTTGAAACGTTCAGCTCCCCCTAATAAATTCTTGTCAATTAATTGGATAGAGAAATATGAACCTCTATATAAGAAGGAGCATGAGCTTCTCTTCATTTCATTGTTTCCTTTATATTAGACAAAAATTGGAAGAAAAATGTCATGTCATCTCAACTTGAGCCAAACAAGTTCTCAACTAGGTGGTAAAAAAATAAGTAGTTCACGTAGCTCATTTTCTTGGGTTTTAAAGGGAAAACTTCTCGAGTCTAATAGTTTTCTACTTTCTTTTCAGGTCGGTTTAAAGAATCACTTCCCCCTTTACTTTCAAACTCAACCCTAAGTAATTTCTATTTCTAGTGCCTTACAATTTTTATGCTTCATGATATTTTATAGATATCGTGCATAGACAATGCACTTCATGCTCGTCCTCCTAGGAGAGACCACAAAATCCCACTTTCTTAGGCCAAGCAGAAAGTGATGTCCTGGGGTTTACCAATGAGACAAGAACCTCGAGTAAAAGGAAGATATCTAAGCCTTGTCCCTTTACCTCCATGTCTTGTTCACATGTCATACCTACAAGTAGGTTGAATGTGCCCCATACCCAAATATCCATCATGAGGTCATAGAGGAAGAAAGGAACTAGTGAACTTACAAGCCGTACGAAAGGTTGAACGACCAAGGTCAAGAATAATGAGTTATCTTCTTTGGACGAGGAGAGGATAAGGAGAACATACGAAATTCCTTCGTCAATTCAGATAATGATCCTAAGGTTGAGTGTTCTTAATAGCAATCCATCTCTAGTTGGAAGGCCTTTCACGAGAAAGCCTTGTGGCTAAGGGTCAGATTTCCTATGTACTTCTTTGTAAGGAATTTTTTTGCAAAGACTTAGCTTGCACTAGGCCAATTGAAGCCGAATAGGTGGAGCTACTTGCTCTGCCTCGCACTAATATGTAGAGAGATCAATGTCAAACTAGAGATGCCTGAGTTTAATGAAGCATATATACTGAAGAAAAATCCTACAAACACGATGAAGGTCTACATGTTTATGAAACAATACCGGGGCATAAATATGATCCTTCCCGAGAATGAGAAGAATTGGAAGGAATATCTCTTTTATGTATATGGTCGGTGAGAGACCCCAAACAGCGATGCCAGACTAATAAGAAGCACTTGGGTTGAAACCAAGGTCATGATAAAGAATATGATCTCCTTTATCATAACATTGAGCCACGAGTCCAAGCAACAATTGGTTGATATCCAAAACTATTTGTACAAGAAGACTTAATGGAGACAACTACTAAACACCTTGTACTTTGCTGCATGTGGGTTGATAAGGTAAGGTTCAGTGTAGCCCTCTTATAGGATTATCTGTAAACCCCAAGAACCCTCCAAGCATCGAACCCCTTTCATAGACTATAGGTGGAGGTTCGAGGTGCTCCTTGATGATGGTGAACTAACCTTAAGACCACAAATATTCTTTGTATTTAGCCCAAACTTGTAAAACTAACACCATTTGTATTTATCATTGTAGATAGCATGGAGTTCAATACCACTGAGTTGTTGGTGTGGTTTCATAATAGAGTTACTAAATAGGGGGAAAGCTCTCAAAAAGCTACACCTCCCTTCTAAGGGATGAGCTCCTCTAAAGGGAAGAAGACGAGTAAGTCTTTTAGGTAGGAGGCCACCCAACCCTGTAAAAAAAAGAAGGTGACCATTGATGAGCCCATGCTCAAGCCTATGCCTTTGAATATCGTTGAGCCCTTACCAGCGTCCTTGGGTCAACACACATCCATACCCGTCACCTCAGGTCAACAAGAACCTACCCCCTACGAGGGACTCGAGGATGGGAAAAGGTGTTATCGATGACCTCACTATAGACACTGAGGGAGTGGCCTTGTACATAGGTATAGCACCAGATAGGTTGGACCACTACATTGGCCAACTCCCCTACATGGTACATTAGAGACAATTCGATGCCATGTGTAAGGATGTGGACTCTCGGGTCGTGCTCAACCGCTTTTTGTAGCATGCAAGTGTTAGTCTAACCTTATTTCTAATTGAGCCTCAGGCTCTTTTTTTATGTTTGATGTCACTCCTAATTGTGTGGTCGGGAGCTCGCATTTTTAACCCATTATTATTAATGAGAAATAATTGATTTTGAGAACAACTTGTATTACATGTATAATTGTGCATTTATAGTATTTATTTATGATGTTGACCCATCTCTTTACTTTTAAGGACATGTGTCATTAAATTTATCCCAATATCATTCCCTACAAAAAAGGGTTTAGGATACTGTAAGATTTCAGACAATTTTTTCCAGTTCCATCATCCTTTGTTTGAAGCACTTGACAATTTTTTCTCTATCTTTCTTGTTTAAAACTTATGGATTCTGACAGGGCATATAGACATTTAGTTCAATCTTTAAAATTGGAGAACAGTAGGCTTAAGATCGAGGTAGAGAAATTAAAAATCGAGTTATCCAGACTCAAGGATAAGCTTTCCCTTTATGAAGAGACCAAGTGAGAGCTCACCTCGTGTAAGGAGCAACTATCACAAGTTTAAGCTCGAGAGAGAAGGACCTTGACTAAAATGGTTGCTCTTGCCGATAAGGAGTCTCATTGGGTGGATTTTCATACGAAGCAATCTAAGGGGGTCTTCCTCAAAGTGATGGGTATTGTTGAGGAATTGGAACATTCCATACTCAACTCGACCTTAACCCTTACCGAAATAGGGGTCAATATCTACAACAAAGTTACCAAGATTCAGACCAAGTTGTTACCCTTAGTAGAGGATACAGATAAGGCAGACACTATTTGTACGTCTAAGTGCTTGAGAAACTTTTAACATTTTAGGAGGTCAAGCTCTGTATTAATGAATTTTAAAAGCTTTGTAAGCTCGAACAATAATTTTTCTTTTTAATAGAATGAACTTGTGATGCTAGATTCATGTAATTTTTCTTTGAAAGGATGAACTTGAAGGGTTAGGTTAATGAAATAGACCCGTGGCCTAACCTGGGCAATTGATGAAGAGCGGTTTATTTAGTCCATTACCAGATATGGGATGTTAGAGGAGATCATTCTACCTGGTCTATCACCAAGGTGATCAACTCTCTCTCAAGTGTCAGAGTGCTCTACCTAGTTCTTGACCCAAGTGATCAACTCGTGACATGTAATATTAGGAGAGGGCATTCTACCTAGTCTGTGATTGAGGTGATCAACTCTCTTAAGTGTCAGATGCTCTACCCAGGTTTTAATGGATGTGATCAACTCGTGAAATGTAATATTGGGAGAGAGCATTCTACATGTTCTATGGCTAAGGTGATCAACTCTCTTTCAGTGTATGAGCGCTCTACCTAGTTCTTGATCAAGGTGATCAACTCGTGACATGTAATATTGGGTGAGAGCATTCTACCTAGTCTGTGACCATATTGATCAACTCTCTTAAGCATCATATCACTCTACCTTGTTCTTGACTTAGGTGATTAACTCGTGAAATATAATATTGGGAGAGAGCGCTCTACCTGGTATATAACCAAGGTGATCAAATCTCTTTCAATGTCAGAGCATTTTACCTGGTTCTTGACCAAGGTGATCAACTCATGGCATGTAATATTTGAAGAGAGTCATTGCTAGTAAAGTCACCTCATAAATATATTCAAATATAGTACATGAAAACAAAAAATCAAAGTACATTAGAAGTAATACTTTTTCAAGTGTTGAGTATTTCAACTTCAAATCCAAGCCCCATTGTAGGTGTCAAAATGTTAGGATTGGTCCGATTTGTAGAAAGAAACTAGAGAGAAGTCAGGGAATTTTTATAAGATGTGTGGATCTCTTATGAGGTCCATGTATATATAGAACATTAGATGTACATGTGTCGATTACATAGGGGTACAATTATAGGATGTGAGAAGGGTACACGATTTTCAAAGCTTGAGGTCGTCCACCTCATGACTCAGGCTAATGGTCGACCTTTCAACACTAAAGCTCTTATGCGTAGGCAGAATGTACTATTGGTGTCGTTGTGAGTGCGGACACATACATGTCCTCATAGGCTGACCTATGTGATGGTTCGGACTGTTAGTTGGATTTGGCTTTGGATCGATTCATATATTCAAGTAGATGTGTCAAATTTTTTCTAATAATAAAAATATATAAAATGAATATAAGAAATATTATTTTTATAATTATAAATTTTAAATATATTATTTTTGTTATTTTAAAAAAACAACTACAATTGTAAAATTGGTATTCTGGGCGGTGCAAGCGTGGAACTCTATTGTCATAACAAAAAGCATAAATGAGGAACCAGTGAATACGACATTTTAACTAAGAAAAGGTTCGTTATAAATAATAAAAGTTAATACGACTGGTTTTTTCTTGAAAACTGATATTTTATTTATAAATAAATATATTTGAATTATTGATATTATATTAATTTTTTGAATTATATAAACTTAAAATTTGAAAGAATAAAATTTTATTTTGTATATATAATTTGTATGAATATCATATCTATTAATCTCTTTATAAAAAGAAAGAAAAAAGAAAAGGTGACGTGCTCTATATTCACCTAGACAGATACTCAGTGGAGGAGCGAGCCTATGTGTCTTTTATATCATAATAAAACCATTAGATATAATATAAAGAAGTAAAAAAATGGACTAAAGTTAGGCCGGGAAAGGCTCAAATTCTATTGAGCCATTTAATGGGATACAGGATGGGCCTAAACAATCCCATTTACATGTCTACAGTGACATATATTGAAAATTAGTTTGTTTTTCATTTATCTGAGTACTAGTGTTTATAATAAATTTGGTTGCTCCACACACATATTACATATATATATATATATATATATCAATCTTTTGGAGGTTGTAAGTTGTAACCTATGGATGTATTTTGAAGAAGAATAAGGGAAGAGGAAGGAGGGCAATGGTGCAGATCATAGAAATGGAAATAAATGATTTAGGTACCAAACAAGGGCAGTTAGTTGGCTGAAACCAAGAAACCCATAACTCACCAAACCCATGTTCGACTATTGATTGAAAGATTCTTGAAAAATTAAATATATATATATATATATCTTTCAAATTTATAATAATCAAAATAATATCATAATATTATTTTGATATTGAATATATCTAAATTATCGTAGTTTAGTTTGAATGTAATTTAAATTAATAGTGTTTAAAATAAAATTATTTGATAATATTTTTTATTAGAGAAAAAATATATAATAATTGTTATTTTTATTATAAAAATGACAATAGCTTTGTTTTTTCAAAAATTCATTTCAATTTTGATGAGAATTGGCTTTGTGGGTTGCATAGACCCACCACCACCTGTTTGATCTCATGTAATCCTTCCATCTCATTATCATTATGAATTATGACTCTTTCTGTACTGAGCTAGGTTAGGTGAACCGTTTATATCAACTTCGCAATTACTAAGTATTTTTCTTCCCTTTTTATTTATGTCAACAAAAAAAAGGTTTAATTTACCAAACAAGTACATGCTACTTCTATTTTATATATCATCTATTTATGCAAATTTTTCATCAGACTGAGTTGAATCGATATGTTGTTTGTGGCTTTCAATAGAAAAAGGCAGTTTCTCCGCATGCCATGCTGTGTTATATATGCTTTTTTTTTCTTTCTTTAATTAAAAAAAAACCAAAGATAAAAAAAGTTCATGTTTATTTAAGCAAAAAGATTGTGCAAATAAAAAATATAAAGAAAGCATGCCAATAAATAATGATGACTCTTAATAAGGGTAGGTAAAGGTAAAGTTCTGCTTGATAATTTTAATATCCATTTTATATATTATAATTATAACTATAATTATAATTAATATGATAATTTTTTATTAAATATAATTACTATATTTATTAATAATAATACTTATAATTTATCATAAATTCAATTTTTTAACACAAGTTTTCGGTTGAAATTAACAAATTATTGAGTATTTCTACTTTAAACCCCCAAGTAATAATTACTTTCCCACTACAAAGCAAACTAAAATTAAGTACTCAATTTATAACTAGCTCAATTAAACTATCCCCAATTTTTACTGCTATGGTGTTTACATGAGGTGTTAGCACCGAATTAAAATGGTATATTTTTTTATTAATTTGAATTCGATATAATTCTAATGGATTTAAAAAAATTAATTCAAATTTGATATTATGATATAATTAATTCAAATATAAATATATTAGATTTTTTTGGATAGGATGATGTTAGATTGATATTAAAATTTACATAAATTTAAATTTTAAATTGATATTTTTTTAACAAATATTATCATTTATAGTCACAATTAAAAAATTAATAGAATAAAAAATATATATGTATAATTATGAAAATAATAATAAATAATTATATTCATTTTTTAGTTAAAATAATAATTAAATATAATTATTATATGTATAATATTTAAGTAAAACATATTATAAAATAAAATATGTATTTATTTATAATTTAATAGTAACTTTGTCTCAATCAAATATAACATATTATAAAATCTGTTAATTTGAATCCAATAAATTAGATCAAATATTTTAATTTAAATATATTAATTTATTTATTTATTTATTTATTAAAATATACTTATAATTAATTTATATATATATATGTGTTATTTATAATAACAATAATAAACAATAAGATATAAAATAATTTTTTTATCGTATATTTCTTGCTGTCATAGTTAAAAATAAAAAACTCACAACAATGAGCTAAATCATAAACACCGCCCCAAAAAAAAATACTAATTAAGCTTCAAGTACTTTTTTATTTTTTTTACCCCCTTTGATTAGATGAGTAATTTAATTCTTAAGAATATTATTGACGCCAATAATGATGATTTTTTCGGAAGAAAATTAAATTTTCAAAAATATTAATAATACATTCTCATTTTTAAAAAAAAAGTAATCATATTTCCTCCATTATTGTTTTATTATAATTTTTTTTCCTAAATTTCTTGACTTTTATTGATTCTTTTGCTAATATTTCCGTTAAAAAAAATTATAAATAATGATAAGAAAAGATGTGATTTTTATTTTTTAAATACATAAGATTTTTATTATTATTATTTTATGAAACTTGTATGGAGTTATTTATAATTAATCCGTTAAAAAATGTATTTTTATAAAAATAAATAAAAACTTTTCCACCCCAACAACCACCTCTAGCAGAAAGACTTGTTATCTGATGAAGTGTAGCAATCATTCAGTTGTGGAAGCTAAAATCCAACTCATACAAACCAAAGTTTCTAATTTCGTGCTTTGTAATCCATCTACGTATTAAAGAGACATTAAGGGTAAGAGGTCTACTTTTCTAACGAAAAATAAAAATAAATTGATGATAATAAAAATAAGCTTTTACTTTTCAACGTTAGTCAAATCCTTTTATCATGTTTTTATCCTTATTGTTGCTCATCTATACGATGTATAAAAGCGTAAAAGAAAGTTATCATAACTAACCAGAAGATAATTCTAAGTATTAATTTACAATGTGAAGCTTATAAAAGTAGGAAAATTAGAAAATAGGTTTCTTTCTTTTGAATCCAAAATCCATGTATATTAGGTAATTAGTCTAATCTCCCGGTCATTCCCATGGGAATCAATTTGATTATGAAATAATTATATATAATTAAATTATTATATGTATTGTTATGTAATATATTAATTTTGAATTGGACGTGATATTAAAATAATTACGAGATTAATTATTAACGTGAGTTAATTATATTATTATAACTGAAATGTTGTACGTTTCAATTTGTAGGAATAAATATATTAAAAAAATAATATATTTAAAATTTATAACCATAAAATATTATCTTTATGATAAATTTATAAATTTGTATTATTAAAAAGAAATTTAATAATATTAAACATTTAATTTCGTTTAATATTAGAAATACAGTTAAACCCTTAAATATTTAAAACATCTTACAATTAAATTTTATTTAATATATATATATATATAAAGTAATTGGAATTTAGGATCATCGCTTGTGGTGGTAGTTAAAACCATCGTATATTTAAATATGTGACGTGATGTAACGATATGTGTTACGAGAACTTGGAAGCCTTAGTCTCATATGTATGTAGTTATGAATAAGAACGTCGAATCAATCCACTAATCAAATGATCAATCATACTAGCTTATTGTGTCTTAATAATAATAATAATAATAAACCACATAAATTTACGTCTAATATATTTTAAATAATATAACTTTGTAATATTAATAAATACACTAAAATTCATTATAAATATAATCAAACCATATGTGACACATAGAAGTGCATTCTATAAAATATCAATATTGGTTAAGTCTACCAAACTTCACTAACTCCATTCCCTTTACATCAATATATAAAGGGTACCTTCCATCAAACACTAACCACAAAAACCTTTTTAATTTCTGCATCCTCATCCTCTTGTATTCCTCTCTCTCTCTCTCTCTCTATCTCTCTAAAAAAAATGATGTCAAGCGCAATGTCCAAAATTGTGTGCCTAACTTTAATCTTAAGTATGGCAATGACAAGCTCAGCAACCGTGTACACTGTTGGAGACACATCAGGGTGGGCACTTGGTGTTGATTACTCCACTTGGGCAAGTGGCAAGACCTTCAAAGTTGGTGACAGTTTAGGTGAGTAGTGGCTTCTAATTTTGCTTATTATACATTTGAGAATAATAATCAAAAACTATTATTTTATTTTTTTGTGTCCAAATTTGTTGAATTGGGTTTTTGAATCTTTAATTAGTGTTCAACTATGTAAGTGGGCACACAGCGGATGAAGTAAGTGCAAGTGACTATAAAGGTTGTAGCGCAGGGAACTCAATAACAACAGATAGCAGTGGAAAGACAACAATAGACCTGAAAAAAGAAGGAACACATTACTTCATTTGTGGTGTGTCTGGACATTGTGATGGTGGTATGAAGCTTGCTGTTACTGTTGGATCGGGTTCGGGTTCGGGTTCTGCTACCCCAGCTGGTACTACCCCAGCTGGTACCACCCCATCTGGTACTACTCCAGTGGCTAAGACACCAACTGATACTAACTCATCATCTTCAGGGGCTTCTTTAACATCTGTTTCTTTTTTGGGTGTTTTGATTACTTTGGTTGCTAGCTATCTCTATGTTTCTTCTTTTATTTAATATAACTTTGTCAGGATAGAGGCAGTGCTTGTTTAATTTACTTTGTATTGATTTCAAGTTTCTTATTGTTACCTTTGATCGGATGTGGATAATTTCTTTTCCCTCTCTCTGTTTCTACTTTTTTATTTTAATTTTAATTTTCTATATTTATCCACCTATGCTCCATTATATTCTCTCATTTTTATTAGTTTCTTCAACGATCTTTTTCTAACCCTCACGTAATATTAAAATAAGTAATTTGTTACATGTAAAAATATATCTAAATAATTTTTTTTAAATTACTTACAGATAATTACATATTTAATTATTTATCTAAAAATAAATTAAAAATATAATCAAGCATGTCAATAGATAATTTTTAGGCAACCAACTTCTTAATAATAAAAAAAGAGAGTATAAATTCAATTCAATCATGGAATTGAATTGATCCAAGAGATTTTTGAAAGAAAGAATGTCTACCCTGGGCCATGTTCACTTGAGTAAAAAGGATTATGTATTCACAAAGAAAGAATAAAACTATAAATATGAGTGGATAAGAAATATATTCTAAATTTTTCAATCTTGTTATCTTTTATTATTATAAATAAATAACATAAAAAATTAATAAATATATTTTTTATCAACCAACATCTTAGTAACACGGCTAACTCTCGCTCCTGTTTATAAAATCATAAAATGAGAGAGAGAGAGAGAGAGAGAGAGAGAGAGAGAGAAACACAAATAGTATATAAATAAAAGAGAAGCTCATATGAGCTACAATGGGGTAGATATACATTACCTTCCGAGTTGGATAAGGTTGACAGTGACCGGTTGGGCCATATTCACGAATTTACTTTTCTAAAGTAGTGGTTTAATCCTTGTACTCTTCTTTGTTGTCGTAGCCCACATTCCAATTGAGGAACTCAACTTTGTGGGTACACTTGACTTTGGGGACGGGATTTTACGGAAAATAAAAGCTTAAATATTACGTGGATACATCTAACATTAAAAAGAAAGAAAAAACATATTTAATAATTAAAAGATATAATTTAAATATATATATATTAAAAAAATAAAATAATATTAAATCGATTTATGATTTAAAATTTAATAATTAATAAAAATATATTATTAATAAATTAATATTTTATTCTCGTTTAAAACATACATTCTAATTATTGATTCTCTATTTTTTTCCGATTGATTTAAGGGTGAATTTTTTTTATGTAATTTAATAACACAAATCAAATTAAATTTGAATCCAATATAAGTTAGAACAAATAACATGAAAAAAATTAGAGTTAAGTTAAGGTTGGGTTAGTGTCGCTCCAATAAAAAAAAATAAAAAATTATTGCTATATATTATTAATATTATTATTTTCTATATATTAAGTCTACTCGTTCATATCATAAAAAATTTGTTGTATTTATCTTATTGTTTTTATTGTATTTTTTTTATATATTGATTATTTACTATTGTCAAAAATTATACCGTATTTAATCAAAAAAGAATGTTGCTAGTTATATGAATATTTCTTAATTTCATTAAAAAATGAGATATGTTATAATTTTTTTTGAATTCATAAATTATTTCATATCAAATATTTATGATAAGTTTATTGATTTTTTTGTGAGTCTATTGAATTGATTTATAATTTTACTATTTTTAACTACTTTTATAAATATATTATGTCATAACTATTAATAATTATATAAAATTGAACTTTAAAACATTATCTCTTTTTTGCCCCCAAAGGTTTAAAATATTCACTTTTTTTTAATTTAGGTAATAATTCATTGTATTGTTTTGTAATATATTTATGTTTTAAAAAAAATTTACTTTTTAATTTTTTAATTTTTTAATTTTATAAGAAGTTATAACAAAAATTTTATTTATATGTTTTAGGGAATGAATTGAATTTATTTTTAAACTTTTATTATTCTGATTAGATTAAAAATTATAAAAAAACTTACAGTATTTTAAATTAATGTGATATTAAATGTGGTAAAAATATTAACATATATATATATATATAATCTGGTAATTTGAATTAGTTAAAATTTTATTCATTTGAGTTAAGATTTACTATTTATAATACGATTTAAATTTAATTTATATTAAGATTTAATTAATTTAAACTAAATTAATTTATATCAATCTCAACTATCCTAACCCGCACCAATTACGCCCTTAATTTTGTTTTTGATTACAAATAACAGTTGTATTAATCCTAAACTCGATTTATAGGGCATACACTTAGGGAACCGGACCTCTTCTGGATACTCACTTTGCTAACTGGACCTCTTGGGCTCTCAAAAAAGTCATACTTAAATACCATAATCATTAGGAGTATAGGTCAAATCATCCACTATGAGAAAAATGCATACTTAAATCTAATATAATTAGAAAGGTAAAATTGTATTTCGTGTTAGAATAAGTATTAAAAAAATTAAAATATAAAGCCCTCGTCGTTAGTGGGCTCGTGTCGATGACTATCTCGAGGTGTGCTCCAATTTGTTTCCTCCGTTTTTTAATGACTTGCTTATTAACTAGATTTAAAAACTCACCTTATGTATTATATAAGTAAAACAAAATACCATAAATTTATATTTCAAAATATTATTTTAAAAAATAATATTATTAATATAGAAGCTAAAACGTAGTCTCGAAAAAAAATCTTAAATTTAACACTATTTAGATATCACAGACGATAATACCTTATACACACAGGATACTCATCAGGTAACTTAAGATTATGAGATACAAAATATTTGAGATAAAACCCACACAGGGTGGTCGTAGAACACCATGTAAACAAGGTAGATGTGTGATGATGATTCTATGTAAATAGTTATTAACGTATTTTTTATTTAATATTTATTTATTTTGTTTAATAAATAGTATTTTTAGGGTAAAAAATATTAAAATATAAACTTTTTAGTAAAAAGAGAAGAGAAATATATTTTTTTTTTATTTTTTGGGAATGTTTATGAATTTTTAACAAAGTGCCAATCAGGAGCTTCCACGTGGTTGGTCACGCAAGTAGAGAAACTAACTAGGCAAGCCACATAGATGCCACGCAAGCAGGGACAATGAATCGTAGATCTCCACGTGTGAGGAGTACGAACCACGTGTCACGTGTCAGCACGATGTTCAATCAGACTTCGGAGTGCGGTCAAACATCACTACCACGTGTCGCCACGCGATTTCTACCCGGGTTCTACTCGTGCACCACGCCATCCGTTCTCGTGAATCACATTGCACCGTGTGTCGCTGACTCGACGAGCTTTGACTCGAACCGATCTCCCTTGCCATGCGTCGCGCTATGATTAACTTAGAGAATTATGTATGCCACGTGTTGTGTTGTGATTGGATGGTGCTGTTCATTTTGCTTGTTTTGATCTCAACCCAAGATCTTAAGCTGATTTGACGATCATGATCGCACCTGAGCTATATTTAAGCATATAATTATCTCATAAACCCTATGGAGCTGCCATTACATAATTTTTTTCCAGTTTTTAGAGTTAAAAGGAGAGAGAAATTCAAAAAGGGATACAATTTTGGTGGAGATTCAAGAGAAGATTAATACTATAATTCAAGAGATTGATTGTATTTCTTATTTTATTATTTTCTTTATCAATTTTTATGTCTTTTTTATGAAAAATACGAGCTTTACAAACACAATTATATGTAGTTAATTTATTAATCTATGAATCTTATGAACCTAATTTTCACCATGTGATGATATGATATTTTACCTAAATTATAATTATAATTTAATTATATTATTTAATTTGATTTTTATGCTATTAATTGTTTAGCTAACAATTTATCTATAGAAGTAATTAAATAGATTTTATATAATTATTTAATTGTTTGTCTTGATTAAATAACATACATAGTTTTTTGGTAGAGATGTATAATTCTTATGTATGTGATCTATAATTGATGAACTTAATGAATAATATGTAATTTAATTGGCCTGAGAGTGTGATTAAATTAATTTTATAGTGATTAAATTAATTTTATATTGTGTGTAGTTTACTTGAGAGAGAAATGTAACTAGGTTAGATTCAATTGATCATATAATTAATTAATAATTATATTAGAGAAATTTTAGCGATTTACATGTTTAAAAAATTGGAGGATTAAGTATTTTTATATATTTTCTCATATATGTTTTTAGCTACCAAATCTAATTTAATTAATTATTGTTATTTATTTTTAGTTATTTTAATTTTGCTTCGTTAAAATACAAAAACACAAAAAAAAATTGATTTTTATTTTTTTAGTTTTAAAAATTAGTTTTTAATAAAATAATCTCTATGAAAATTTTATTTTCTTATAATTATACTATTTGTTGTGATACATATACTTGTATATTCATTACACACACAATTTGTGTGGCGATCATGTAACACAAGGTGAACATCCCTAACGAGGTATCCAAGGTAAGAGGATAACGGGACAATTTGTAGAGAAATAATAAAATGCCCTCATCAAGTGGCAATGATTTGATGGCAAGTCTAGTATGCGCATTCCAGTCAGGTGTCGACAGCTAGGGGTAAAAGTGTCTATATATATGAGCGTGTATCATCCATTAGAAGGGATCCGACTCTCTCTTTAATACCCCTTTAACCATATTAGCAAATTGGAATTCTCTCCAAATAATTAGTGTCCATCGTGAGGTCTTGAGTTTTCAATCCATACTTAGAATTTGACTTTTCATCTAGAAAATTAGGACAATCACCTCGTGCAATAAGGAAATTCAAACATTTTAACATAACCAATCATCATATTGCTTTTGGTTTGAAGAGTAAGAACTAGAACCCTTACCCTCATAATCACCAATGCCTCAAGTGATGGATAGTTATCATGTGAAACATATTACTTATCAAACAACTCATACCATACCATATCGAGGATTGGGGTATCACTCTGGTCAACTATCAGCCCTAGTGGGAAGAAATGAAATTACAAGCTTTTATCCAATCACAAAATGATAACAAAAAATCACGTGCACTTTTGTTACAAGAGAACTATTTAGAAGAAATGAAAAGCTCTTTTCAAACCATTACAGCTACACCACCTCTAAAACCATTATATCCAAGGATTTGACAAGTTTCTCAACCAAGAAAACAACAACAAAAAACAATGCCATCATGCAAAGAAAACATACCCCTTAGCATGCCCCAAGTGTAACAAGAACAACGTAATGATCATGTTTATCCCAATCAAACCACCTCTTATCAACCCGAACTACACCACACTCAAATACCCATCAATACTACACCTAACTACCTCGGTAACAAATGGGATGATGAGTGGAAAGAGATGGATGACAAAATGGTCGATCAACTCAAAAATAGAGGAATGGACACCCTATAAACGACAATAAAGCTATGTGTGATTGGTTATTAGCATCCCTTTTTTAGATAGCATTGAATTTATGGTTCCTTCGCCCAAAGTCTCAACCTTAAAGTGTGAACCCTATAGGGGTATGGATGACCTAGTAGTCCATGTAATACATTTCAACATGGCTATGGCGCCTGTATTCATCCCAGAAGAGAAAAAAGATGCCATGTTTTGTAGGATTTTTGCTTCAACCTTCAACAAAAGTGGTTTGTAGAGCTTTCCTTAAAAGCATCATCGATTTCAACTAGTTAGTGAAGGTTTTTATCACCAATTATGCCTATAACAAACCCATTTAGAAATAATCACACCATATTTTCTCCATTATCCAAGACAATGAGGAGACAATTGAGAGTTACATAAAGAGGTGTAAGATGGAAAAGATGAAATTTTCAAAGTGTTTAGACTTTATCGCAATTGAAGCTTTCAAAAAAGGCATAAAGAGGAACATTGGTTTGTTTGTAGAACTTACCAAAACCACCCTATGTTCTCTTGATGTGCTTTAAGAAAAAGGCCCAAATGTTTTTCAACTGTCAAGAGATAAGACCATTCATCGATAAATGCCCCAACCTACCCTATTTAAAGCCAATAGTAACACCCAGGGGAAGGCCAGCAACATGGGAGAGGGCTTTCTCAGCTATCAATGGATCACCATTGTAAGTATCCCTTGTAGATGTAGTCCAACGAATGGAGAGAATAGAATAGGTAAGGTAGTCACATCCTATGAAAGCCCCTCTGAGAAACCTTAACAAATATTGTGCATTCTATAAAGATACATGTCATTGGACCAAGGATTACCGACATCCCAAATGAGAGATCGAAAAACTCTTATCTGAAGGACATTTGAGAGATATAGTAGATGAGAATAGGAATATAGCCTATTGGCAGGAAAATCGGGGATGTAACCAAAGAAAGGGTGTGGTTCCCATCAATCCTCCACCGAGGGAGGACAAGCAAGTACAACCACCCCAAGGTGACATTCATTTAATACACATAATTTATTATGGTTCGACCATGTCAGGAACCATGCACAATTCTCATAAAAAGTATGCTAAGGAAGCAAGAGATACACATCACCTGGTTTATACCTTAATGCATAAAGGATCAATATTTCTAATAACTTTTGAAGGGAGGAAAACTCTTCCACCTTAATGCATAAAGGATCAATACGTAGAGTGTTAGTAGATGATCGAATTAAATTTTCTACAATAAATATGCAAGTATACGTATCGTAACTAGTAATATAATATATAAGAACAACTCTTTTCTAAAAGACATTTGTGAGATATAGTATATGAGAACATAAATATAGCCCATTGGCTAGCTAATCGGGGAGGTAACTAAAGAAGGGGTGTGGTTCCTCCCAATCCTCCACTAAGGGAAGACAAGCAAGGACAACGATCCTAAGGTGACATTTACTCAATACACATAATTCATTATGGTCTAACCATATCAAGAACTCACTCACAATTCTCATAAAAGGTATGCTAGGGAAGGGAAGCAAAGAGATACACATCACATGGTTTATACCTTAGGTGGCGTTTGGTTCGTGGAATGGAATCGGAATTGGAATCGGAATCGGAATGGAATGGAATGGAAAGGAAACAATTTTGTTTGGTTTGACCATTGGAATCAAGCTCAGAATCAGGATTATAGTGTTTGGTTTACCACCGGAATGGAATGAAAAAAGCTGTAAATGACCTTAATACCCCTACATGCTGTAAAGTTCAAATAATGTTATTTAATTACTATTTTTTCGTCAAACAAAATACATTATTGAAATCATTATTTTTCTAAATAAGTATTACTTAATTAAAAAGAAATATATTATTAAAATTATTATTTTTCTAAATAGGGTTTAGGGTTTTGAGGTTTGGGATGTGTGATTTAGGGTTTAGGGATTTAGGATTTGGGGTTATATTTGTAGGTTAAGATTTAGGGTTAAAATTATTATTTTTTTAAAAATAGTTTAGGGTTTTAGAATTTTGATTTAGGGTTTAGGGTTTTAGGGTTTTAAGGTTTAAGGTTTAGGGTTTATGGTTTTAGGATTTGGAATTTGGGGTTTAGGGTTTAGGGTTTTGGGATTTATGTTTTAACGTTTAGGGTTTAGAGATTTGGATATTTGGGGTTTAGGGTTTAGGGTTTTGGGATTTATGTTTTAGAGTTTTGGATTTTGGGATTTATGTTTTAAGGTTTAGGGTTTAGGGATTTGGGGTTTATGGTTTAGGGTTTTGGGGTTTAGGGATTTGGGGATTTGGGGTTTAGGATTTAGGATTTAGGGTTTTAGGATTTGGAATTTGGCATTTAGGGTTTAGGGTTTTGGGATTTATGTGTTTAGGGTTTTGGGTTTTAGGGTTTAGGGATTTGAGGTTTAGAGTTTTAGGATTTTAGGATTTGGATTTAGGGTTTTGAAATTTTGGATTTAGGGTTTAGGGTTTTGGAATTTTGGGTTTGAGAATTTAGGATTTGAATTTAAGGTTATATTTTAAGTGAGGGTAAAATTGGAAAAAAAATGTTTAGATGGGAATGGAATAATGATTACCAAAGGTGGGAGAAGGAATTGTGATTCCTTCTCTTTTAGTAATCAGATTCCATTCCGCCCTCCATTCCGTCCAACCAAACACGCAAAATGGAAGGAATCGATTCTGATTCCATTCCATTCCCTCCAACCAAACGTGGGGTTAATGTATAAAGGATCAATATTTCTAATAAAATTTGAAGGGAGGAAAACTATTCCACCACATGATATTCTTTTGGTAGTCATTATTAAGGTCGCATATTGAGAGGTACGTAAAATGCTAGTAGATGATCGAAAAATAAATTGTGTGTAATAAATACACGAGTATACGTATCATAATAAATAATATATATTTTTGATAGTTATTATTCAGATCGCATAACTTTTAATGTATTCACGTTACATTTAATATAAATTTTAAAAATACATAAAAATATCTTTAAAAGTAATTTAATTGATCGAAAGAAATATTCTAAAAAAAATGATATTTTTATGAATTTTTAAAATTTATTTTAAATGTAACATATATACATTAAAAAATAACATAACAATAACTAAAACATAAATTTTAAGAAAACTAATAACTTTATTGAAAGAAGAAAAAACATAAAGTAAAAACCCATATACGACAAGAGTGACATTCTCTCTTAAACATAAGCTTAACTCTAAGGTGTATTCAGTATCAAATTATTTATTTATATCTCTTATCTTTTATTAATACTTATTTTTTAAAAAAAATAATCTACATAATACTAAATATAACATCATTATATTTTTAAACAACAAATAATGCTGAAAGCTAGGGCACATGGGTTTTGTACTTTTCGAAGGAGAAGCGTTACCAAATGGGTTTTAGTACTTCTCGAGGGATATACAGCCAAGCCCCACCTTTTATATAGCCAATAAATTCACGACAAAACGAAACCCTAGAAAAAAAAAGCAAGGCCAAAAAGTAACAAAAGTTAACAACATTAGCCGTTTCTGTCCTCTTTAAAATTTAAAAAACAAAAAACAAAATCGTCCAACGTACGTAATCGAATTAAAATCTCAATTTTACATTTTTCACTCTCTTTGTACCACCGACATGAGAACTAGTTTAAGCAAAAACCAAGAGTCTAGTATCAAAATGAAATCAAAATAACTGTTAAGCCGATACAATAGTAAATCGAATTAAAGAACACTAAATACAAAACAATCACCGCGTAAAAAAACGATAAATATATAAATAGTACCAAAAGAATATCTACTACAATAGCGAAAGTCTGCGAATCAAATCTAATAATGAAACATACAAAATATCTATAAATCAGTGAATAATCACCAGTCATAATAAATTCATCTCCATCTCCGTCTCCGTCAATAAGAAAATATCAATTAATAAAATAAAATAAATAAATACTACTAATATTACTAAAATAAAAACCTAATGATTTACCAATCAAATCAGATCTACAGCAATAATGAAGTAGCGAACAACATAGCGGAAACAGATCCAGCCACGGCGACTCTGTTCAAATTAGCTGCACTAGGTGACGAAGTTGGGGACTGTGAAGGAACGCCGCCGAATGATGATGGAGGAATTTCGGACGAAGGACCAGATGTTGGTGGAGCTGGTGGAGATTTTGTCGGAGATGAAGCAGGTGGAGTAACCTCAGACTTTGGAGATGAGGCAGGATTTGAGACTGGTGGAGATAACTTGGGTGAAGCAGTCGGTGCCGGAGCTTTAACGGGAGAAGGAGAAGCCTTCGGAGACTTCTTGGGCGAACCGACTGGCGCCGATGAAGGAGACTGACCTAAAGCCGAAGCAGCCACCAAAGCGAAGAACGTGAGATATACAAATGTCGAGCAAGCCATTTTCGTTGGAGAGTCAGTGGGTTAGTTTAAGCGAGTATTAGAGAGAGGATAGTTTACGGTGGAGAAAAAGAGGGTACGAGTCTCGTCAATGCTTTGGATGGAGAATAGACAAAGACAGAAGAATAGAGACAGGTGTATTTATAGAAGGTTGTGTGTGCTCTGAGTCGGTTGACGGTGTAACACATAATATTATCTACGGTTGGATTCATGAAGCCTTGTCGTGCGATCTCCTTTCGACTAAACAACTCATTAGTGTCTTAAAATATTGCGAAAGTTTAGAACATAATAAAACCATAAATAATACTTTGACTAATAGTTGAATGACAACACAGAAATTGAAGCTGTATGCGCATCATTGGATCACAACGGTGTATAGTTTGCTGCCGAGATTTGAGTAATTACAAGTTGGTAATCAAAGCAACCGTTGCTTAGTTGTCCCAAAAAGAAAAAAATGAACCGTTGCTTAGTTGTCCCAAAAAGAAAAAATGAACCGTTGCTTTGTTGCTGTTTTGGCTTCAAAACGAGGTTAGATAAAGAGATTATTTATTATTCTTTAAAATAAGTGATTATGTATTATTATTAGTAAATTAAGTAAAAAAGTTATGTAATAATTTGAATTTTGCCAACATTATTAATTAAATTCTACTTTAAAAAATATCAATATCATTTAATTTTATACTTAATTCTACCAAAATTTTGTTATTAATAATGTTAATTAGATAATATAAAAATATAAAAATATAAATTTATTTATTATTAGTCTTTTAAAGGTACATCCTTCTTTCTTTCTTTTTAAAATTTTTTTTTGTGTTTTGTCCTTTTTCTAATTTAATTGTTCTCTACAAATAATAATAAAAAACTCAGGATACCATCACATATACATCTTCTTGGCGTTTTAGAATCGTTCAAGGCAGATTAAGATAAATTTGGTGAAAAATTCAAAAGTTGGGTTAGATAATTTTCAAGTAAACTAACTGCAAAGAAACCAACAAAATGCCACCTTTCTACTTGAAATAAAGGTTTTACAAGTATTACATCAAATTTATGTCAGAATATATTAAAAATAATAGTGTAATTTTTTTAAAAAGAAAATGAAAAATTATTTGTATAAATATATCATTTTAGCTTATCCCACCATAATTTTTTACATATCTTTAGAATTACTTATAAAACATTACATTATAAAACATTACTCAAAGATTTGGATTTGTAATGATGAGACATGCAATTATTGATTTATTATAGACACGTGCACAAGTGTCCACTAGTTGAATCTTAACGTTTGTGCACGTGTGAGAGGGGACACTTATATTTTTAGATAAATATTTTTTTAATTTTATTATTATTAAAAACTTAATTTTAAAAGTCAAATAAAACTCAATCGTGAAATCAAGTCTTTTTCTATCTGTTTTTTTGCCTATGATTCAGTAAATTAAAAAAAATTTGTTGAGATATTTTACCTTTAAAATCAACTAGTTGTTACATTTTTTCTATAAAAAGTAGTCTTCTTAGTAATTTCATATCTTTCTTTTAATTTGCTAAACATATACCATACAAGAATGCTGTTGTTATCGTTATTCGTCCAACCGACCGGTTGGATCAAATTTGAGTATGTGTTTTTTTAAATAAATATTATTTTATTTTTTATTATTAAAAAATTAATCTTAATGATTATAGAAAACTTTGTCACGAGATCGAGTCTTCCTCTATTCGCTTTCTCTCCCACAACTCCGTAAATTAAAAAAAATAATTTTTATTTTTTTTACTAAGTTTTTTTACCATTAAAAATCATCAAGCTACTTTTTTTATAAATAGAATCGAGGATTGTTTCATCCTAGCGACAAGGGAATGGAGAACTCTTTGCACATTTTGAACCAAATTACAAAATGTATTAAAAAGAATGACTCAGTGACTGAACTTAAGTAGTAACTTTAATAACTTTGTTCCTTCTTTATTACTTTATTCCTTATTTTATAATCTTTCGTATAAACTATAATTCCTACGGTTGATCTTAATAAATCCTTCTATTTTGAAGGGTTTTATTTCTATTTTAAAGGGTTTTATTTCAAAAGATAGAGATAAAAAAATGCTATTTTTTCATTATCATAAATAAGATGATTTATATTTTAAATATTATTAAACCTGAAATACCTAATGAGTTTAATGGAACTCAAACTAAAGACTATCACTATTGGGTAGAAGATTACTTCTTGTGTAAAAGTTTTTTCTTAATTATTTGATTAATAATTTGTATGATTACTATATTTTTGATAAATCTGTTAAGTAAATTTAAAATGCATATAAAAAAAATATGACATTAAGAAAACTATAACAAAGAAGTATGTTATCAATGTATACTTGAAATATCAAATTGTTGACAACAAATATGTAGATGCTCAATCACATAAACTAAAAAAGATAACACATAAAATAATTTCAAAAAATACGCTTTTAGATCAATAATTTTAAATTATTGTTATAATTGATAAATTAAATCTTATATGAAAAAACTTTAAAAATATTCTTAAGCTAGTTTTCTCTAAAAAGTCATATTATGGATAAATTAAATAAAAAAATTATAAAAATCACAAATATTTAACATTATTTATTAAAAAGAGTTAGTAATTTAATTTATGAATAATATTTTTTAGGAATAATTAACAACCTCTTTTATTTTAAAATTTTTGAAAAATTGTAATTAGTCTCACAATAAAAATACATAAAATATTAATTTTATTTTTAATATTAATTATATATTGATACCATTATGATTAAATAAAATTGTAATTAATAAAATATTTTATGTTAATAATATAATAATTTAAATTTTGCCAACGTTACTAACCAGATTCTACTTTCAGAAATTTTAATATCATTTAATTTTAAGCATAATTCTACCAAAATTTTGTTACAGTAATATTAATTAGATAATATTAAAACATAAAAAAAATTTAAAATATAAAAATAAAAAATAAATTTATTTGTTACTAGTCTTCTAAAGGTACATCCTACTGAACATTGGTGATCAGTTTTCTTTCTTTTTTTAATTTTGTTTTCTAATCTAATTGTTCTCTACCAACAACAAAAAAAAATCAGTATAGCATCGCATATACATGTTCTTTAGTTATCTTCTCAATAAGAATGAGTTTACTCAAATAATTGGGATTAATTTGTATACAATTATTAAAAAATAATTTATTTATTAAAAAAAAATATATCATATTTAAATTGAAAATTTAAATGAATAGTATTTTTTCTCGTTATGCGTTTTTAAAACTTAACATATTAGATTTTATTACGTTAATAAACGTATAATTAAGAACACAAATAGCTTAAAACTTATTCCTAATCTATCTTTAAAGGATTTGATAAATGTGTATTTTGTTGTCAAAGTTAAAATTATCAAAATTCTAAGTAAATCTCTAGTTGTAAAATCTAAATCACTTGAATTAATTCACTTTGATATTTGTGAACTAAATATTCTTTTTATTTAAATAAAAATTATTATTTTATTACTTTTATTAATGAAATATTCGTTTTATTTAAATATAAATTATTATTTTATTACTTTTATTAATGATTGTTATGAATACATTTTTGTGTATTCAATGAGAAATAAAAATGAAACTTTTGACATGTTTAAAATATTTTTTATTGAAATTGAAAACTAATTTAATACAAAAATAAAAAAATTTCTAAGTGATAACGACATTGAACATGATTATAATATTTTCAAAGATTTTTATAAAACTCATATAATTATTTATGAAAAGATTATACCTTATTCTCTTAAAATGAATGGCAAAATTGAAAGAAAAATAGAACTTTTACTGAATAGATGTTATTTTAATAAACTCTAATACTACTTCTCATTGGTAGGGAGAAATTTTATTAACTATTTTTTATGTTCTTAATAGAGTTACTAAATCTACAAATAAAACTTCTTCATATGAAATTTTGAAAAATAAAAAACCTAATTTGTCTTATTTTAAAACTTGAGATTGTTTGGCCTATGTTTGTATTCCTAATCCTAGAAGAAATAAACTTACTACTAGAGCTTATAAATGTGTGTTATTGGATATAGAAGCTTATAGATTCTTAGACTTGAATGATCATGTTATTATATAATTAAATAATGATGGTTTTTTCGAACATGAGTTTTCTTTTAAATTGAAGAATAATGGGGGCTCAAATTCTAGTGATTTGCATATAATTAGAACTAATTAACTAAACGAGGAATTAGATTTTAAGCTTAGAAGAAGTAAATGAATTCGAACCACTAAAGATTATGAGTTTGACTTTTATGCTTATACCTTAGAGGAATATCTCCAAAGTTTTCAAGAAATCTTATCTTTTTTGGTTGTTAACTTTTAAGAAGAAGTCATCAATGATGAAATGGATTTTCTTAAGTCAAATAAAACTTGCATTTAGTTGACTTACCCTTAAGATATAAGACAATAGGTTATAGATGGCTATTTAAGATATAAGACAATAGGTTAGCCAAAACGTATAGGCAAAGAGAAAACGAAGATTTCTTTGATACCTTTTCACCTATCACTATAATAACTTGCATATGTATGTTATTTTCTCTTCGTGCTATTGATGATCTTGTTGTGCACTAAATGAGTGTGAAAATTACTTTTCTAAATGGTGATTTAGAAAAATAAATTTATATGGATCAACTTGAAAGTTTTGTTGACCTTGGTCAAGAAAACAAAGTTTGCAAATTAAATAAATCTCTATATAACTTAAAACAAGTACCTAACCAATGGCACAAAAAATTGATAATCTTGTTATCTCACGTGGTTTAAAAATAAATTAAAGTGACAAATGTATTTATCATAAATTTAAAAATAACATTTGCACTATTATATGTCTATATGTGCATTACTTGCTTATTTATGGTTTAAATATTCATGTTGCAAATAATGGAAAAAAATTTCTTGTGTGCTAATTTATATGAAAGACCATGGAGAAGAGAGTGTAATTCTTGGAATAAAGGTTACTAGGTATGGAAAGAGACTTTCTTTAAATCAATCTCATTACATTGAAAAAATCCTAAAGAAATGTAATTACTTTAATTCTAAACCTATATGTACTCATTATCCTAGTGTAAAGTTTTTTAAGAACAATGGAGACAATGTTAGACAAACTAAAGACACAAGCATTATTGGTAACTTACATTATGTTACTAATTCCACTAGGTCCAATATATCTTATGTTGAGGAATTACTATATAGGTTTACTAATAGACCTAATATAAAGCATTGACATGCTATTTAAAGGGTCAGAAGGTACCTAAAAATGACTATGAACTTAGATTACATTATCAGAGGTTTCTTGTTATTCTAGAAGGATACACCGATGCTAATTGGAGATATTTAGCGTTGTTGGTGGAACTATTTTTTGAGAGTCTAAGAAACAGACTATTTTGACTCAATCTACGATGAAGTTTGAGATAATAGCACTAGTTATTGCTTGTGAGGAAGTAGGTTAGTTAAGAAGTCTGTTATTTGGGATCCGTTTATGGGAAAGATCAATTCTTGTTGTCTTGATCTACTACGATAGTATCGCGACTATTGTAAAGATTCAAAATAGTTATTATAACGACAAGAGACAATAGATACATCGTAAGCACAGTGTTATTAGAGAATTTCTCTCTACAAGAGCTGTAAGAGTGAATCATGTATTTACTGATGATAATTTAGTTGATTCTTTGATGAAAAGACTAGGTAGAGAGAATGTTTTTTAGAACCTCAAAATAAGTAGAACTAAAGCCTTTAGAATGATGATAATTTAGCTTATTCTTTGATGAAAAGACTAGGTAGAGAGAATGTTTTTTAGAACCTCGAAATAAGTAGAACTAAAGCCTTTAGAATGATGATTCACTCATGACATTAACCTAACTTATAGATTGGAAATCTCAAGAAATAAGTTCAATGGGTAATAACAAGTCATGAAATGAGATGAATCGTGATATTTTAAGTTTTATTTCATATTATTAGAAGCACGAAATCCTAAAGCGAAAAAATGATGAGTTAAGTATTAACCCTTAATGTGTTCTATACTTTATATAGAGTGGAGAACATAGTTATAGGAACAATCTTGATAGACTCACATATATGAATGTGGAAGTATGACTACTTTTTATGGATTTATTGCATGCATTTATATATATATATATATATATATATATATATTATATTGTTAATGTTATAATTAGTTTATTAATTGTTTGGATTTCATGTATTTATTTTTATATGATATTTTAATGGATATTCTAATAATTTATAACTTCATATATAATAATAGTTGAAATATATTGGTGATTAAAATATTTATATTTTGTTAGATATATGTTTAATTAATATGTTTAATATCATCAATAGAAAATGAAAAAATCTTATATGTTAAAGTGTTAAATTTAGCAAGACTTATTTTTAGAGTTGAAACTTTCTTGGAATTTGCCCGTAGAAATAATAATAATGAAATTAGTATCATTCAATACTCATGTGTTAAAGTTAAAAATAAGAACTTTCATGACGTTGATATGGTTAAGTATCACCTTATCCGAAGTGATATTCTTTTGAGTTATAAATATTTGTATTATCATAGAGAAAATATTAATAATACTCATTGGGAAGAGATAAATAAGGATGTGAGTGGATTATGTACATCTTATCAAAATAGGCACTCCAGACATAATGTACAGATAGAAAATATGTTTCATGCTTTTGAAGATGAACTACATGAGGAAAATCTATAAACCTTTAAAACACTTCTAGAAGATGTTGAAAAGTTGTTGTATCTAGAGTGCAAGAAATATAGTAAAATGTTGGGATTGATTCATTTGTACAACGTGAAGGCAGAAAATGGTTTTTCTGACAAGGGATTCATAGAATTACTACATGTACTAATAGATATGTTTCCTAAGGGTAATGAGTTTCCATCTTCAATGTTTGAAGTGAAGAAATCTCTTAGTCGATTTGACATGAAATATCATAAGATTCATGCTTATCCAAATGAGGCATTCGATGATTGTCTGTTGTTTAAATAATTGGGATGGAAGCATACTACAAATGAGACAACATCTAAGAAATGTGTGCCAGCGAATGCTCTTTGATACTTTCGTCCGATGCCTTGCTTTCAAAGGTTGTTTAAAAGTAAAGAGACATCAAAGATGTTAACTTGGCATTCAGAGAATCAATCTGATGATGCGATGTTACTTCATTCTTTTGATTTTCTAAATTGGAAAGTAGTACGTAATTTATCCCCTCAATTTGCATCTAATCTACACAATCTTCGTCTTTCCATTACTACCAATAGAATTAATCCGCATAGTTCTCTTAGTAGAAGATATAGCTATTGGCCAGTAATTATGGTAGCATACAACCTTCTTCCCTAGTTGTGTATGAAAATAAAATTCATGATGCTAACATTATTGATCTCAAGATCGAAACAACCTGGAGTTAATACTGGTGTGTATTTGTAGCCTCTAATTGATGATGTAAAGATGTTGTGGAGTGATTTTGTAAATGTTTATGATGTATATAAAGATGAATACTTTAACTTGAAAGGGTCCTTTTATGGACAATTAATGATTTTCCTACCTATAAGAACTTATCATGACATTCAAGAAAATGTTATACGGGATTCCCTATTTGTAATGATGGAACTTTTGTAACTTATCTTGTTCACAGATGAAAGATGTCTTATAAAAGACATAAAAGACTTTTTTCCATCTAGACATAAGTTTAGATACCAAAAGAAACCTTTCGATGGTGAAGAAGATCATGATCTTGCACCAAGACCTTTGTAAGGTGTTAAGATATTAAGGAAATTGAATGGTATGCCATTCAAACAATATGAAAATATAAAAAAATAATACTTACTAATTGAGGGAAACGAAATAGGTCAATTAATAAAAAGGGTGAGAATGAAAATGTTATTTTGGGAATTACCTTATTAGAGAGACCTACACATTCATCACATCTTACATGTCATGCACATTGAGAAAAATATATGTGAGAGTTTGATTGGTACATTACTTAATATACATGGAAAAATGAAGGATGGAATTAAAGCAAGATTGGATTTAAAAGAAAGTAGACATACGACTTGAATTGGTACCAAGTGTGAAAAATGATAAGAATCGAACATATTTGCCACCAGCATCATATACAATGACAACAAAAGAAAATGATGTGTTTTGTAAATGTTTGGAAACTATGAAAGTTCCTCATGGTTACTCAAGTAACTTAAGAAATTTTATCTCTATAATCGATAAGAAACTTATAGATTGAAATCACATGACTGTCATATCTTAATGCAAAAGTTATTACTAGTTGCTATTATGTCAATTCTTCCAAAACATGTTTGATTATCAATAATTTGTCTTTATTCATTCTTCACAATATACAAGAAATCTATATCAATTGACAAGTTAAACTCTTTATAGAAAGATATTGTGGAGAATTTGTTTCTACCTGAGATATATTTTCCTCCTTCTTTTTTCGATATAATGATTTACTTATGTGTTCATTTAGTTTGAGAGGTTCAATTGTGTGGTCTTATTTACTTAAAGTAGGTGTATCTTTTTGAGAATACATGCAAGTCCTTAAAGGATATATAAATAATATAAATCATCATGAAGGATGCATGGTGGAACGTTACATTGCTAAAAAGGATAGTGAGTTTTGTTCTGAATGCTTTAGTGGTTGTACTGAAATTAGGAATCCTACACACAAGTTATAAAAAATGAGAAAAATGGTTGTATGATAAACATAAGCGAGAGCTTATTAATTCATTTTGCAACCATGTAAGTGTCATATACAAGAATTCATTAGTACTTCTATATAATGTTTTAAAACTTTAACACATTTCATGTTTTAATATACATAGATTTGAGTTGAACTCAACAAATCCAATTATAAAATAACATAAACTTGAGAATGGCTTACACATGGTCCAAAATTCGATGTCAAATCATATTCTAGTTTCACAATTAAATACACTTACAACAACCTAATTAAACATAATGTAGGTTATATATTATTGTAATAACTCTTGTTTATATGTTTGTACTTAAAATTGTGAATTAATTTATATTTCGTCATTGTTTGCAGACCCAAATGATAGAAGGGGTGTCAAAGATTGTAGACCCAAATGATCCATTAGGGCAATTCAAAAGAAGGTGTTGACTAATATACCTGATGTTCCACTTAATCCAAATGATAAAACATATGTTTAATTCGATGCAATTGGTAATGTATTAGGAGAAAATGGCCAACAATTAAAATCTTCTATTGGTAGACTTATGAATTCAAATATACCCATCTATATAAATGATTGGACTAAGGTTGAAGATGTTGAAAAGTACAAGATATGGAAAATCATTTATGTAAATCCTTTTTGTTTTATAATTAATTATATATTATATCATTTTTGTATTATATCTCATCTAAAATGTATATTTTACAGAATCGTTTTAAATTCCTCAATAATTGGATAAACAAGTGCTATAAGATTGCAAATAAGACATGGAAGGAAATCAAAACTTCCAAATTGGATAGAAATAATGTGTTTACATACGTGCAAGCACTTAATGAAGAAGAACTGTACAAAATCCCTGAAGATCACCCCTGGATTGAACCCCAAGTATGGAAAGACTTCGTAGATTATAGACGTTCATATGATATACTTTATTGCTTTATTATTTGTAGAGAACAATTCAAGAACAAATTAACAGAGGTGAAATAATTGAACAAGTAAAGAAAGGTGCAATATATTATGTATTTGGACCCGATCATCCTGGTCATGTTAGGGGAGGAAGCCAATATGATGGTTATATGGATTTTTTCAATATTCCAAAACAAAGACCTAAGATAGACAATAAGGAGAAGTTGATTAAAGTTGAAGAAGAATTTCACTCCTTTAAGGCCACAATGTAAAGTGAGATTGCCACTTTAAAGCAATTTCAGAGTTTTCAAGCTCAATCACAACACATGTTAGGCATGCCACCATACTACAATGAAGGTATGCCCTATAGGCCAGGTATGCCACCATCTATGTCAGGCATGTCATCATCCATGCCAAGCATGTCATCATCCATGCCAAGCATGTCACCATTTATGCAAAGCATGTCACCCATGCAATCTCATGGCCAACCTATATCCTCTATGGGAAATAATCATCCTATTGGTCCCCCATTTATGCCAAGAATGTTAATGCAATCAAGTAGTAGTAGTTCAATGTCTCCAATGCAATCTGTGCATTCTTACAATCCATCACATGAATACTTTGATGATAATGTCCTTCCAATAGCTACCCCACATAGAAGTCATCATCCGTTTGATGAATCATTTGTAGTAAGATTTAAAATTCATGTAGATAATATATTATTTTTATTTTTTATTATATATAACTCTTAAATGTTTTATAGAATATGAAATATCTGTTGAAAGATCCATCATTTACGAACTATGTTGTTATTGCAACGATACAATAATTGAGCAATGATAAAAAAACATTCATAATTAATATTTGTCAAATCATTAGCGAATAGTAATTGATTAATCATTACTTACTACCAATGGTACCATAGTCCAAGAAGCTATTAGACTATATATGGCTTGGCCATCGAATCAAGTTGTACTTAATTTTGATATGGTATTATTTATTTTTACTTAAGTTAAAACTTTTTTTATTACTTATATTATATTATTATTCTTTTATTGTTACTAACATATATAATATATTTTATTTAGTCTATTATATCATAATTGATAAGTGCGGTACATTTAATATATGCAAAACAAGTATCTGGTGGATAATCATCACGCACTAAGTCATTCAAGAAGAAACCATAAAAAAAGTATAATTATAAATACGTTATAAACTTTAATGAAAATCTTAGCTCTTAGATAACTATTGTTATGAACAAAAATATCATAAAATAACAAATGAATTGTGCCATTTCTTGAAGAAATTTATAGGTTATGATTTCATTTAAACCGCACATATGGTTGATAATTCAATATTAAAATGAAATGAGATTTAATTTGATATTATAAGTTATACAAGTATAACATTTTGATAATATACTTAAGTATTTACTCTATAATTAATAAAACAAAGTATTTTTTTTTCTTCCTTTGATTTTCATTGTTGTCTTTCAAATCTCAACTATTAACTTTTTTCCTCCAATAAATATGATAATTATAGAAGAAAGGTCTTCCACCATATAAAACAATGATTAGTTTTTTGCCTTGGATTTAAAGAAAAAATGTCTTACACAATATAAAACTATTTTTCTTATCGGAAAGGCACGTAACAAATATATTTTACTATATTTGATTCTATACAGTATTATACACAACAGTTAGAGTGTATGTCCCCAGTTTAATCGATAATTTGTATATTTTATTAATTAATCTTATTTTAACAATTTTGAAAAAAAAATCAAAACTTTAAAAATCTATGACCTACAATATCAATTTTCAAGTTATATTTTATAAATTTATGATATTATATTATTATTTTGAATTTAAATACATATAGTTCTTTGGTTACAGTAAATCAGACTATGATATATAATTTTTTGATGATTTATAAAAATAATGTGCATAACACGTACTTAAAATTTTAAGATTGCAATAAAAGTCAAAAGAAAATTACGATGATATTGAATAACATAAGTATATTATGATATTTAATGATATTGTAATTAAGTTATATATATATATATATTGTATATAAATTATTTGTTGTTATTAATTTAGTTTTTAAGTAATCAATTAATATTTAATTTTTCAATTAACATAATGTATGTAAAAATATTTATAAACATATTTTGATTTTTTTCTGCTATTATGCGATCGAAAACATACAATAAGGCTAGCAGAAACCAACCAAAATATGTTTAAAAAAGTTTATAACATTTTAAGTCATTTAAGTCCGTTATAGGCTAAAACCGATTTAAAATTTAAAGGCAGTTCTACCCATGAACCGACATAAAAACCCTTCTTTATAGTAATAACTATTTGATGTTTTTACTTGTTTCATAATTATGTTTTGAATTTTTTAACCTCAAAGACTTTAGATTTAATATTTTACATAGCATGCAAACTATGTCAATTTTTTAAGGCTCTTCATTTGAGGCCATAAAAACATTGAGATAATGTTGCATGTATACTTGTTAAATAATTAATTTACTTATTTTTTAATATATATAAGTTATTTTTTGTGAATTCATGATATTAAATTATTAATTTGAATTTAATTACATATAGTTCTTTAGTTGAAGTAAAACGAGGTATAATAGGAATTTTTTTGAAGATTTATGAGCAAAATGGATGAAAAAAATGCTTCAAATTATAAAATCATAATAAGAATACGATGATATTAAATAACATAGATATCTTATAATTATGTGATTATCTTGTAAAGCTGCATATAATAATGTATATTTGTAATTTTATATCTAAATACCATGCACATGTATATCTGTTTATAATATTTAATAATATTATAATTAAATTAAATTTATATATATACATGGTATATAAGTTATTTTTTTATTATAAGTTAAGTATTAAATAATTAATTAATATCTAATTTTTAAATAAATAAATAGTTTCAAAAATTCTTTGAAATATATTCTAGTTTTTAAAAATGCAAGCAGGATAACAAAAAATAACTAAAATATGTTTAAAAATTATATCATTTTAAGTTAATTTTAGCGTAAAATCAACTTAAAATTTTAAGTTTACAAGTCCAATTTTAATATTAATTAATTTAAAATTTTAAGTCTCCACTCGTTTGTTTAACGAATTAAAATCCTTTTGTTGTAGTAGTTGTTATTCTTTTTCTTCGGTGTCATTGTTATTATTATTTTTTCTTTTTTCCCTTTTATCCTTCATCGATCATATTATTCAAAGTTGAGCGAGGAACATACATGACAGCATTATATGAATTTCATCGGCTATCAACTATAGGGGTGAAAATTTATAACATGATTGGAGCTATTTTCAATAGCGAGGCTACAAGATTATATGTAGGAGTACGTTTTGAACCATCGCTTGAAACAACTGTAAGTCCATCTTAAAAGTTATCCACAAGCTTACAATGGAATGCAATTTAAGGTTTACGTTCAACTTCTACAGAAGTAAAATCTTAGCAAGGAATTAATCTCGGTTGGTCAATTACGATTCCGAAGCATATCGGTTTTATATTAGGCGTTCTTTATATACCTTCACTACTTCATGGCAAACAATAATAATCAACCTTATTGATGCCCAGTAAAGAATAAACAAATTCGTACTCCACTTAATCATAGATATGATAAGACTAATTATATTGTAATTGCCCTGTAATAAAGTCGTTTAATTGATGAACAATAGTAATATTGGTAATCTAGTAAGACAAATTATAAATAATGCCTTGAAGTGTTCCTAATCTGAGTTGTGTAAAGAAGCAATTTTCTCCTCTAAGTTTTCTCTCTTGAAAACTCTAGCTTTCTTTTAAATACCTTCTAAACTTTCAAACTTTCAACGAATTGTAATATCTTTCCGCCCTTCTGACAAAAAAGTGGCTGATCAAAACTGATTTTCTTATCATGGGATCCAAAGAGGAAGGGTTGCCGGATGGAGATCTTCTGGAAAAACTTAAAAATTCAACATTGGTGGACTTAGACGATGAAGATTACAAGATGGAGCAGGAGGGACTTCTGTATTTTCCTTTTGGTTTGGCATGCAAGCTTCTAACAAATTGATCGGTACCTCTTGTGTAATTATTAACACTTTTAAGGAAGTTTGGAATACCAATCCATAACCTTATATTTGGTTTTCTTTAGCTCGGTAGAAGCACGGCGTTAGGTGTTGGAACGAGTACCATGAAGATTCGATGGACATCTATTAGCCATGAGCGAATATACACTTGAGATGGTTCCATCTGAGGCCACATTTTCTACTATTTTAATGTGGATTCAAATTCATGGCCTAGCAGCAAAATTGATGATTGAACGAAAGATCACTAAGCTAGTCAGTACATTTGGCACTGTGGTTAGTGTGGATTTAACAGACTATACTCGAAAGTATCTGCGAATGGTTCGAGCGAGGGTGCAATTAGCATTCGAACAACCTTTAGTTCCAAGCATTTGGGTGCGCTGAGAGGGATTAAATCCACTTTAGATTGATGTTTGGTATGAAAAGTTGTCGTTCATATGTTTTCATTGTGGACATTTTGGGCATCCAACCAAGGCGTGCAATATGAAAAAATTGACAAAGGAAGGAGCAATAGATATGGCATGTGGATGAGGGCTGAATTAAAACTAAAAACACTAGAGGAAGTGAAGTTTATGCATGCTGGTAATGGAGGACAAGACGGCGACGGTGTGGAATTTCCAGGCCAATCGACGACAAGATGTGAAATGGGGAGTCATGGTGCACATTTTGTGGAAGAGGTTGATAAACATGGGGAAGTGATTAGAGTAAGTGCAGACGTGGATGATGGTGAATCTGCACACGAAGTGGCTGGTGGTAGTGGTAATGTTATTGCCATTCCAAGTGTTTTGGACCCAATTACGTGGGATATTATAACTCGGCCGAAAACAGTTTCGGCCAGAGAAACAATGAATTTACCCACTTCACCTTCGCTGCTTTTGGAAATTGAAACTGATATGGATATGTGTTGGGCTACTAAAACTGAAAACCCAATCACATTAACAAGAAAACCAGTGTTGGGGGCCAATGGGTGATCCTAACACTAGAAATGGATCCTATGTTGGATTAGGATTGTCCGTGGTTGGGGAAGCCAAGGGCTAAACAGGCACAAAAAAATGTTATTCAAGTACACTCTTCTATGTTTTGTTTTGTTTTGTTTTTTTGCAAGAAATCAAAATGTCATATTCACAGATGGAACGAATTAGAATTCAAACGGGTTTTCAAAACTGTCTTTTAGTTGATAAGGTTGGACAGAGTAGCGGAGGTCATGCTTTACTATGGGATGATAAAGTTCAAGTTTCTATTTTATCATATTCATTGGGGAATATTGATTCAAGAGTGGAATTACCAAATGGTACTGTCTTTCGTTTTACTAGATTTTATGGAAATCAGGATCATACAAAATGGAAGTCCTCTTTTGATCTCCTTTCTTTATTCTTCTTGGCTTTTAATAGGTGATTTCAATGAGGGGTTGAAGTGATGAAGATTTTAAGAGCAAGAGATTGAGGCCCAAGTGGCAAGTGAACCAATTTAGGGAGGCCATCTTAGATTGTGAGCTGATGACAATAACTTATTATTTGGGCTATCAATTTACATAGGATAAAGGTCATGAAGCTCATTTTAATGTAGGGGAAAAAATTGATTGGGGATTTGCAAATACCCTTTTCAGAAACCTTCTACCCAATGCCATCATACGCCACCTCCCACGGAAAAATTCAGACCACTTACCCCTTCTTGCGGCGTTGGACGCCACAGATTGTCGGCTACTCCATGGATGCCAGAGGAAAGGCCGCTTCCATATAAGGCTGCGTGTTTGAAGGACAGTCAGTAGGAAGGAGTTGTCAATGAAGTTTGGGCTTCATCAAATCCAATGGCATCAGGCAAGGATTTTTTCAAAAAATTGGAGGCTGTTTCCACACGATTACAGGAGTGGAACTCAACTAATTTTGGACACTTGCAAACAAAAGGCGAAAAGAAGGAACTTTTGTTACGTAATTTGCTAGAAGGAATGGGGGTAGATAGAATGGTAATTCCACAGATTCAAAAGAAAATGGAATGGAACGCCTGCTAGCAATGGAGGAAAAACTATGGTATCAGCGCTCGAGGGTGGACTAGATAAGGTTGGGTGATCGGAATACGAAGTATTTTCATGAGCGGGCCAACCAACGTCACAGACAAAATGCAATCAAGGAAATTTGTTGTGCCAATGGACGGGTATGTAACTCTTTTGTTGATGTATCTGCACAATTTCCTTCTTATTATAAGGAATTATTTAAAGCTTCATTTTTGCTTGAAATGGATAATGTTGTGGATTGTGCTGTCGTTGAATCCCACAATGGAGTCCTTTCTACTCCATTTACTGGTGAAGAAATCAAAATAGCACTCTTTCAAATGCCTTCTGGAAAAACTCCAAGGGTGGATGGAAATACAGCTTTTTCTTTAAGCATTTTTGGGGTAAAGTAGGGGAGGAGGTCGTTGGTGTTTGTTTGAAAATTTTAAATGAAGATGGGGATATGACGTCACTGAATCATACTAATCTCCCTTATTCCAAAAGTTGGCAACCCTACAAAAGTGAAGCAATTTCATCCAATTTCATTGTGTACTGTTATTTAAAAAATGGTCTCTAAATCTATAGCAATGAATTGAAGAGAGTGCCTCCTAATTTTGTGCCTAAAGGTCAAATTGTTGACAATATTGTTTGTGTGTAAGAGGTTATTCACACAATGAATCGGATCAAACATCAACATTCAATAGCTTTAAAATTAGACATGAGAAAGGCATACGATAGGATTGAATGGAATTTTCTACTAGCAATAATGAGTTGACTGGGTTTCCAGGAAAGTTTTGTAAACTTGATCATGAGATGCATCACAACAGTTTCTTTCTCACTACTAATTAGAAGATAGCAAACTGATAAGTTCTACCCACAATGGGGCTTGCGTCAGTGTGATCCCTTATCACCATATTTATTTCTCTTTTGTACCGAGGGTTTGTCAGGATTATTACAGAGCAAAAGTAGAGGGAGCCAATAAGGGAATTCGAGTTTCAAGAAGGTAAATCAAAGTGGTGCAACGTTAAGTGAACCGTGGTGACGGTTCGATTTCGTCGGAACCATATGTCGGTTCTTAAACCGAACGAGGTTCTTGATGGAAGAACCTTAATAAAGTATCGGATCTTCTCACTATTAACTGCAACAATTCAGATAAACCATCAATACGCAGAGAATAAGTGTGAGAAACCAGTGAAAGTATCAAACAAAAAATCCATTGGAATTCCCGTGTAAGTGTTGAAATTTGATCAATGGCAGGAGGTATGTTTTCAATCCAATTTTATTTCTGCTACATTTAAATTATAAGTTCATATAATTTTCTGAACGTTTCTGGATTGAATTATGTTCTAACAAAAAACAGTCTGACTATTTCTTACTTGTTTTTTTACGGACGATAGCCTTTTATTTACGGCTACGATAGAGAATGAAGGTATTGTTATAAAGGGGTTGTTTGATAATTATATAACTGTGTCCGATCGGATGATTAATTAAGAGAAATCAACAATATAATTTAATAAGGCCCCCTTGGGGCTATAAGACAGGATGTTCTTAGGGTGTTAATGTCATAGAGGTAGCCCACCGTGAAAAATATCAAGGTCTTCCCACCTTTATAGGTCGAAGTAAGACTCATGCTTTTTGGACTGTTAAAGAACGAGTATGGAAACATCTACAGGGTGGAATGAAAAACTTCTCTCTAAAGCAAGAAAAGAGTTACTTATTAATGCAGTGGCTCAATGAATCCCGTGTTATACTATATCAATTTTTAAATTGCCAAAGAAGTTATGCAGGAACTAAACTCCCTAATGGCTTAGTTTTGGTGGTTAGGGTCAAGTAATGCTCAATCAATTCACTGGTTATCTTGGAAAGCTTTGTGTAGGAAAAGGAAGAGGGATGATTGGGGTCTCGGTAGTAGCAAGAATTCAATCAAGCTCTATTAGCAAAACAAAAATGGCATTTGATATAGAATCCATCTTCTTTGGCCAATCTTGTATTGAAAGCTAAGTATTTTACTCGATCTACTTTTCTCAATGCTAAAGGTATTGCAAGCTCTTCCTTTATTTGGAAGAGCATCATATAGGGTCATGAATTATTAGCACAAGGACTGAAATGGTGAATTGGCAATGGAAATAATGTCTCTGTTTCTGCAGACAATTGGATACCAACTCAACTTCCCTCAAAGGTGCAATCTCCAAGAACACTACATCCACAAGCAATGGTTAACTTGCTCATATCTCGCCCAGGAAAATGGGCTGAGAATATATTTCATTAAAATTTTCTTCCATATGAAGCAGAAATTATTTTCCAATTGTCACTGCCCAGACACTATTCTACAGATAACTCATATGGGGTTTTGCAACAGATGATAAATACACAGTAAAAATTAGATATTGGTTAGCATATGGATCATGTTTTGTAGAACAAGTGGGGTCTAGTGGTGGTGGACTGCATAGTTAGTAGAAGTGCCTATGGAAAACTCAGGTATCGCCTAAAGTAAAGAATTTTTTATGGCATGCAATACACAATATTCTGTCCTACTATGATACATCGTTCAAACGAAAAATATGAACCCATCCATCTTGTTTTAGATGTAGTTTTGGTGCTAAAATAGAAGTACATGCTTTGTGTGTTAGAGTCTCAATTCAATCCAGAAACGTTCATAAAACCATATGAACTCATAATTTAAATGCAGCGGAAACAAAATTGGATTGAAAACATACCTCCTGCCATTGATCAATTTTCAGCACTTACACGGGAATTCCAATGGATTTTCTATTCGATGCTTTCACTGGTTTCTCACTCTTATTCTCTGCGTATTGATGGTGTATTTGAATTATTATGCAGTTAATAGTGAGAGAACCCGATACTTTAATTAAGGTTCTTCCATCAAGAACCTCGTTCGGTTCAGGCAAGCGTGCATTTAAACCGAACCATCACCACGGCTCACTAACGTTGCACCACTTTGATTTACATTCTCCCACTTGGTGCAAACGTTAATCGAAATTCTCTTGAGTAACAAAACACATGAATCATAGCGATAGGTCCTCTAAGAGCGAATATTATCTTCCATGTATTACAATGTATTTAGTTTCTCAAGTACTATACTTTATGTGGTAACTAAACTTAATGAATAAATCATATATTTATTCTTGGTCCAATAAAATATATATATTTTCTCAAATAAATTAAGGTGCACATGAATATGAGAAAATATCACAATATATAAGAGTTACATTAATTAATTGTATATATACATTTACAAAGTGGAACCAATTCCCATTTTCTCTACATGATCCTTGAATTTCATTGATGGCATGCCTTTAGTCAAAGGATCAGCAATCATCAACTCATTGCTTACGTGTTCAATGATCACTTTCTTTTCCTTAACACGTTCTCTTATGGCCAAGTACTTAATGTCGATGTGCTTACTACGACTACCACTTTTGTTGTTCTTAGCCATAAATACAACAGCTGAGTTATCATAGTATAATCTTAATGGCCTAGAAATAGAGTCAACTACTCTAAGCCCGGAAATGAAACTCTTTAACCATACACCATGCAATGTGGCCTCAAAACATGATACGAACTCGGCCTCCATAGTGGAAGTAGCAATCAATGACTGTTTCGCACTCCTCCAAGACATAGCTCCACCGGCAAGCATGAAAATGTAACCATATGTTGATTTTCTTGAATCAATACAACCAGCAAAGTCCGCATTGGAGTAGCCAATTACTTCCAGTTCATCGGTTCGTCTATACATGAGCATATAATCCTTGGTTCCTTGTAGGTACCTCATCACTTTCTTTGCAGCTTTCCAATGGTCAACACCTGGATTACTCTGATATCTCCCTAGCATCCCAACAACAAATGCAATGTCAGGTCTGGTGCAGACTTGAGCATACATCAGGCTTCCAACAACTGAAGCATATGGAATGGTTTTCATCTATTCTCTTTCAAAATCATTCTTTGGGCATTGGTCCAAATTGAACTTATCACCCTTCACAATGGGAGCAACACTTGGTGAACAATCCTTCATCCGAAATCTCTCTAAAACTTTATTGATATAGGTTTCCTGAGACAAACCCAAGACACCTCGAAGTCTATCTCTATGGATCTTAATGCCAATGACATAAGATGCCTCACCCATATCCTTCATATCAAAATTTTTAGAGAGGAATTGTTTTACCTAATGTAGCAAACCCCTATCATTGGTTGCAAGCAAAATATCATCCACTTATAGCACCAAGAAACAAATCTTACTCCCACTAACTTTCTGGTATATACATTGATCCATGACATTCTCTTCAAAACCAAATGAAGTGATGACATTATGGAATTTCAAATACCATTGACGGGAGGCTTGCTTTAATCCATATATGGATTTATTAAGCTTACAAACCAAATGCTCACCATCACTAGAGAAGAATCCTTCAGGTTGTTTCATATAAACCTCTTCCTCTAGGTTACCATTAAGGAAAGCCATTTTCACATCCATTTGTTGCAAATCCAAATCAAAATGGGCAACCAATGCCATGACCACACGAAGTGAATCTTTCTTAGATACAGGAGAAAATGTCTCCGTGTAGTCGATTCCTTCCTTTTGAGTGAATCCTTTGGCAACGAGTCTTGCCTTATGTCTCTAAATGTTGCCTTATGAGTCTTTCTTTGTTTTGAAGACCCATTTACATCCAATGGCTTTCACACCATCATGCAACTTGATGAGATCCCAGACTCGGTTAGACGCCATAGAATCCATCTCTTCTTTCATGGCATTGTACCATAAGTTAGAAACCTCAGAACTCATGGCTTGTGAAAACGTTTCAGGATCATTTTTGGCTCCAACATTATAGTCACATTCTTGTAGATACACAACATAATCATTATGAATCACTGATTTCCTTACTCTAGTAGATCTTCTTAATGTTGCATCAACATGATCCCGCTCTTCAGGAGAACCAGGCATAGTGTACTCAAGGAGCGGGATCATGTTGTTCAACTAGTTGTTCAACAGTTGTAGGCATCTGTTGAACTTCAACATCTACTGAATCAAGATCAACAACTTGTGGTACTTCTAAGACTGGTTTTTCAACACGCGTTTGTACTCGAGGCGTGTTGTTAACAATAATGATCAGTCCATTACTTGAAGTGGTACATTGAACATCTGAATGATCTTTCTCAGAACCAATGCACTGGGATCGATCGCTCCCACTAATCAAGTAATTCTCAAGAAATTTTGCATTTCTTGATTCCACAAATCTAGTGTTGTGAGATGGACAATAAAATCTATAACCCTTAGACCGTTCGGCATATCCAATGAAATACCCACTAATGGTCCTTGGGTTCAGCCCTCTTGTGGGTTATAAATCCTCACTTCAGACCGGCATCCCCAAACGCGCATATGTTGCAAACTCGGTTTCCAACCTTTCCATAATTCAAATGGTGTCTTTGAGACAGCCTTGGTTGGAACTCGGTTTAATATATACACAGCCGTCTTTAAAGCTTCAATCCACAAAGATTTAGGAAGATTGGAGTTGCTAAGCATACTCCGCACCATGTCCAATAGTGTTTGGTTTCTTCTTTCTGCTACACCATTCTGGTCTGGTGAACCAGGCATAGTGTATTGGGCAACTATCCCATGTTCTTGAAGAAATTTAGCAAACGGACCAGGCGCTTGTCCATTCTCAGTGTATCTACCATAATATTCACCACCTCTATCTGATCTCACGATCTTTATTTGCTTTCCATATTGTTTATCTACTTCAACCTTAAAGTTTTTGAAGGCATCCAATGCTTCACTCTTATTATGAAGCATATATAGATACATATATCGAGAAAAATCATCAATAAAGGTGATAAAATATTTCTGACCTTGAATGTCCATGTCTGGACAACATATATCCGTATGTATGATTTCTAATTTGTTTGAACTCCTATTGGCACCTTTCTTTGAATTGTTAGTCTGCTTTCCCTTAATGCAGTCCACACATGTCTCAAAATTAGTAAAATCTAGTGTACTAAGTACCCCATCTTTAACTAATCTTTTAATTCTTTCTATGGAGATATGTCCTAATCTCCTATGCCATAATGTAGAAGAGTCATCGTCAATAATACACCTTTTAATTCCAGCTTGAACATGCATAGCGTTATGAGTGGCATTATTTTGTAAATTAATGCAGTAAAGACCATCAGACAAAATATCATTCCCAACACAATCAGATTTATTAAATAAATTGAAAGATGTTTCTGAAAAGTGAAAGGAATAACCATAAGGTACAAGTCTTGAAATTGAAATCAAGTTTCTAGAGAAACTTGGAACATAAAAGGTCTTTTCTAATTTTAAAATAAAACCACTACTTAAAATCAAACTACATGTCCCTACAGCCTCCACATGTGAGCCCATCTTGTTCTGGGATAAGATGTATTGCTCACTTCCCACTGGCTTCCTTAGATTTTGCATACACTGTAAGGAATTTGCAACATGGATTGTAGATCCAGAATCAATCCACCAGGTGTTAATATTAACATTAACCATATTAGATTCATAACAAACAAACGAGGTTGGATTACCTTTATTCTCAAGCCATTTCTGGAATCTAATACAATCCTTCTTCATATGTCCCTTCTTTTTACAAAAGAAACACTTGGATTCTTTCTTAATATCAGCCTGAGGTGGAATTATTCCCTTTCCTTTATGCTTGTATTGAGATTTTCCTTTCTGGTACGTTGTAGCCAACATTGCACTTTCACCAAATTCCATAACAAGTCTCCCTTCCTCTTGAACACACATGGTCATTAGTTCATTGATTGACCATTTATCTTTATGTGTATTGTACGAGATTTTGAATGGCCCGTACTGGTGTGGGAGAGTGTTAAGGATATAGTGCACCAGGAAGGATTCCGACATCTCAACCTCGAGATGCTTAAGTTGAGCCGCAATGTCCCTCATTTGCATAATGTGTTCGCACACACCTTTCACACTGGTAAGTCTTAAAGAAGAGAACTTCATAATAAGGGTGCTTGCTAAAGCCTTATCTGAAGTGACGAATTGATCATCAATGGCCTTTAGCAAGTCTTGAACATTGGTATACTGATCAACGGAACCACGAATACCAGCAGAGATTTTAGTCTTAATGAACATCATACTAAGGCGATTAGATCGTTCCCATTGTTCATAAAGCATGATATTCTCTAGAGTACTGGTTTGAGTAATTTTAGGTGGTTCGTTTTTCCTAATAGCATAATCAATATACATCCACCCTAATTGAAGGATAATTCTTTCCTTCCATATTTTATAGTTATCCCCTTTCAGATCGGGAATATCACAGCGGATATCAAAGAAATTTACAGGTTGAGAAAATGCAATTAAAGATTACATGCTTATTAAAATTTGAGGCCTAAACTATAATTATTCTTTACCAATGTAAATCATGAATAATATGAATCTAGTGACATAAAACTTGCATGTGGGCTAAAGTTTTAATTCAATTAAATTCATCATAACTTTACGATAAAACTATCAAATTATGTTCCTATTCCTAATCCCTATGGGTAAATTAGAAAATATAATTTAATATTATATCCTAATTAATCACACAAAAATATAATAAAAATTCATGTGGGATAAGATTTATTATATCACATATGATTAATTACAATTAATATTTAGTTTCTAAATGTGATCATAAATAAAATTTATTATAGTTTTAATTAATTAAAGATGTAGTGGCTACTCCCTAATTAATTAAACTATATGAATCACTTAAATATTAATTAAATCCTTATGTTTAATTTATTGCACAAAATCATAAGCAATATTAATTTAATTTCAAATATTATTTATCTTAAATTGCATATACGAGAATAAATTATACAAGCAAAAAATATAAGCACTAATTAAATCCATAAGAGCCATTAAATATTAATTTCATTATGCATAAATTATTTAACTCAATTTTATATGTATAATTAATTACAAAATTTATATATATAAATACCCAAAACAAATAATTTAAGCATAATGTATTTAAATAAAATTTTAATGTGTCCAAAAATTATTTAAATAAATATATAACATATATAATAATTATTATACACATCACAAACTTAAGTTAAATAATTAATCACATTCAGAATTATTTTATATATATATATATATATATTGTTTTAATAAAACTTTTTTTTTATTAAAACAAAATTATGAATCAGTATAAATGTGTTCTGTTACATAAAATAATGCAATAGAATTGGTGGTTGAGTGGATTTCTTATTATACCTTTAAGAAGGTTATCCGAGTTCAATTTCGAGACGAAGCAAAAAGGGGGAATTTTTTTTTTAAACTTCATCTTGGATACTCAGCCGTATATTTCTATTCCGGCGATGAAATTCGGCGTTCTTTTTATCAAAATTTTCAGAATTCGATTTCCAAGTGATTCATGATATTAATTTAATTTGAAGTAAAAACATCATTTTAAATAAAAAGTTAATTAATGAAGCAAATAAATACCCACAGTAAATTGGATTTATTTTCTTCATTGTTTTTCAAGTTTAATTTTATAGAATCACTCAAAAATCAATAGTGAAACACTTTATAATTTTCATATGCATAAAAAACAATCAAAATAAAAAACCCAAAATTTCAGTTCTCGTGAAACAGAGCAAAACATAGTTATTTTCAAATGGCTCTGTACCAAATGTTAAAGTCTCAATTCAATCCAGAAACGTTCATAAAACCATATGAACTCATAATTTAAATGCAACCGAAACAAAATTGGATTGAAAACATACCTCCTACCATTATTCAATTTTCAGCACTTACACGGGAATTCCAATGGATTTTCTGTTAGATGCTTTCACTAGTTTCTCACACTTATTCTCTGGGTATTGATGGTGTATCTGAATTGTTATGCAGTTAATAGTAAGAGGACCCGATACTTTAATTAAGGTTCTTCCATCAAGAACCTCATTCGGTTTCGGAACCGACGTACGGTTCCGACGAAACCGAACCGTCACCACGGTTCACTAACGTTGCACCACTTTGATTTATATTGTGGTGCAACTTTGATTTACATTGTGGAGCTGTCAACGAAAAAATAATTTTTGGATGAACTCAATATTTGGAACTTTTTACAAGAGGTGCCAGGGTAGGACTATGGCTGATCTTATCTTCCATGTATCCTCTGTTTTGTCTTTAGGTGAGTTCGATCTCTTCTTTATACTGTTATGGTGTCTATGGAATGAACAAAATCGGGTATTACATGGGAGAGTGACACAAACCAAAACCGATTGTAGAAACTACAGTAATGAGGTGGGAAAAGTTCCATAAGATAACTAAACCTCAACGATCAGCTGTGACTACAACCCCGCATCCACTTAAATGGATTCCATCGGCATTTGGGATTTTGAAATTAAATATAACGGCGGTGGTGAATTCTTTTGGAAATATGGTAGGGGCTAGTTGTGCGTTTGCGTGATGAGCATGGTGAAGTTTTCCTATCAATGTCACCACCTATGCTAGATATCTCATGCCGGATAGGGACGGTGTTACGAGCTGTATACAAATGTCTTGTACAAACTATTGAGGCAGGATTCAACAAATTGGTGATAGAAACAGATTCATGCTTAGCTTTCAAATCTATTAAGGATGGCAGAAAGGCCTTGCTGTTGATGGTGGTTTTGTGATGGATATTGCCCATGTTGTTAAGGGACTAACTCATTGTAATTGGTTGCTTTGTTCTTATAGAGGTAATAAGGTGGCTAGTGTTTTGTCAGATTATGCATTACACGTATGAGAAGAAGTGATTTGGTTGGAAGACTTTCCTTCCTTTGTTGCCAGTAAAGTATTTGAGGATAAGTCCCATGTGGCTCCTTTGTGGTAAACTCTGTTAATCATGCAATAGTTTTTGAGCTAATAAATGAAATGATATTTGATGTCTTATAAAAATATTGCTTATTTATTTTGAGAAGGCATTATTCATTACTCTTGAAGTATACTTATCACCAAACTTTTTCTCTCCAACTCTTATTAGTTATTTGTTTTTTTTTAAGAAAAAGTTACACTAATCTTAAATTTTATTGATATGGATTACCATGTTATCACACACTCTAAAAATAATGAATGATTTTTCTTTTTTTGAGATATTGTGTATGAAAATCTCGAAATTGTGAGGATATTATTTACGTTTTAAATTGTGCATATCTTTTAGCATATATCTATTTAAACTATATATATTATTTGGTGTATATCTCTTCTTACTTATTATGATATAAAGTTAGATTTTATTTATTTATTTTTATTATCAAAATTGCTTTATAAATAGGAGCTCAAATCTATTATTTCATATAAGAAATAAAATCATATTTCTTGCTTATTTAATTGACATGATATCAAAACCAAATTATTTTTTTTTCCTAAATCCCATCAACAATGACGGAAGCTCTAAAAAATTTGATAACTTATCCATCCAACTTAGTTAAAAAACTCAATAGAAAAAACTATCATGAGTGAGAACATTCTACTAAATTGGTAATTGAAGGTAAAAGGAAGTTGGATTACCTCATTGATGAGACAGAAGTGCAAGCCCTTACTCAACCTACCAAGGGAAAATGGAAATCTAAAAACTTTGGTTAGGACTTGGCTAGTACACTCTATGAAGCCTTGAATTAAAAAAAACACATTTGTTTCTGAAAATAACAAAGTGTATTTGGGATGTCGTTCGTGAGACCTATTCGGATACCGAAAATTTCTCTCAAATTTTCAAGATCAAAACCTGATTGTGGCAAACGAAACAGGAAAACTAATAGGTAATGGAGTATTACATGGAGATGGTAACTTTATGGCAAGAATTAGACTCAAGCTCCAATGAAAATTATGTTTACAAAGAAGACACAATTCAATACACGACAAAGTTAGAGAGCAAAAGGTTGTTTAAATTCCTCTCCAAACTTAACCGTGAGCTCGATGAAGTAAGATGGAGGATACTAAGCCTTCGACCTCTCCCATCCACTCGAGAGGTGTTTTCAGAAGTTCACCGCGAGGATAAATAAAGAAATGTGATGTTGAAGTAGGTGGTTCAACACTGATATTTCGTGGCTTGATTGGGCTAAATAATCGTGAGCTTGGTAGTCGTGGGTCGTCAACAGCACATGGAAATTCAATGCATTAAAATTCATACCGTAGGCTTGTATGATCTAATAATATTGGGTTACTATCACGTGGGCCTACAATTGGGCCTCAAGGTGGTGTTACATAGAATCAACAAAAAAGGTAACCCCCTTGGTATGAACATTATCGTAAAAATGGACACATAAAAGATATCTATTGGGAAATACATGAGAAACCTATTAATTGGAAACCAAGATAATATAGCAATAGAAACCTAGATTATGAGACTACTACGAATATCAAATCAAAACATCTCAAGGGAAAAACATGCTTGAAGTGGAACCTTCGACACAAAACAAATAGAACAAGTCTATAAAATGCATTTTAGTTTCCAAACATCTTGTCAATCCTCTACATATATTCCTAGAGGTTTTCTAGCTCACAAAGTTAACTTTCTAAAATCCTTGAGTACTACGTCATAGATTAAAAATAATTAGATTATTGATTATGGCACTTCAGATCACATGACTGGTACATGTCACTTTTTTTCCTCATATTTACTTTGTATAGGAAATCTTAAAGTAAAAATTACAGATGAAACTCTTACTACTGCGAGAAAATGGAGTATAAAATTTCTAACTCTATAACTCTTGAAACTATACTTCACGTTCCAAAATTATTACACAATTTATTATCTATTAATCAGTTGACATAGCGTTCTAATTGTTCAGCTACATTTCTCCCTTCATCTTATGTCTTTTAGGATCTATCATCAGGAAAGACGATTAGTAATGTTAGAGAATGTAAGGGATTATACTACTTTGATGAATCCAATTTAAATGGATAATATCAAATTGCTAGTTATGGTTATACATCTATCTCTAGTGATAATGAAATTATGTTATGACACTTTAGAATGGGTCACCCTATTTTTCAATATTTAAAACAATTATTTTTTTCTATTATTTTGAATAAAAAGTTGTATGATTTACAATATGAAATTTGTGAAATTTCCAAACATCAACATTCATCTTTTTCGAAACACAAATGTATGTCATCTAAATCATTTATCATCATTCACAGTGATTTATGGGATCCTTGTCATACCCTGAATCATACTCATGCAAAATGATTTGTAACCTTTATTGATGACCATACCTGAGTGTATTAGGTTTATCTGTTAAATGATAAAGCTGACATTCATATAGTGTTTATCAACTTTTATACTAAGATTCAAACACAATTCCAAATACAAATTCATATTTTGCATACTGATAACGGTATTGAATATTTCAATGCCACCTTGAGGAATTACCTCATACATCATGAGATAGCTCTTGTGTCGACATTTTCAATAAAATGGAGTTGACAAACGAAAAAATATACATCTTGTGAAAGTTACACGTGTTATAATATTTACCATTAATATGCCCAAAATTTTATGGGGCGATGCAATTTGACATATGCTTATCTTATAAATATAATTCCTAGTTATATTTTTTTTCATTTAAGACACTATCCAAACATTGAATAACTATTTTCCTACATTTTAACTTCTATCTAACCAACTTTTCAAAGTTTAGTTGTATTGTTTTTATCCATAATCACTCACATAATCAAAATAAATTAGATCCAAAAACATTCAAATGTGTATTTCTTAGATATTTTTCTGACATATGCTTATCTTATAAATATAATTCCTAATTGTGTTTTCTTCATTTAAGACACTATCCAAACATTGAATAACTATTTTTCTACATCTTGACTTCTATCTAACCAACTTTTCAAAGTTTAGTTGTATTGTTTTTGTCCATATTCACTCCCATAATCAAAGTAAATTAGATCCAAAAGCATTCAAATGTATATTTCTTGGATATTTTTTCACTCATAAAGCTATAGGTGATATGATTTGTTAAAAAAAGGCCTATACTCGTGTTGATATCATGTTTTTTGAAAATACACCTTATTTTCACAAAAAAAGCTTCTTTTCGGGGGGAGAATATCAGTGAAGCTCAGGGTTTTAACTTTCATATTTCTTTTCTCAAACCTACCACACCATCTAATATGTCATTTATAGAAAATAACTTGAAATCAGGGGAACACCCTGGCACACAGAAAGGTAAGGAAATACTGTTTATTCACAGAGGAAAAAATCAACGTACAAAAGGAATCTCACATTTGAAACATTAAGAGAGTACGACCCGGTGATAGCTCGAAATATTATTGAGTCTCATTCGAACACAAGTAACCCTGAACTTTTTATTAATGATTTACCTATTGCTCTCATAAAATAATGTCGATCTTGCACTCTTCATCCTATCTCAAAATCTATTTCTTACCATACTTTGTCTCTTAAGTCCCATGATTTTACTTCTAATCTTGATAGGATACAAATTCCAAAGAATTTTTAAGAACCATTAAAAGTTCTCGAGTGGAGAGTTGTAGTAACGAAAGAAATGTAGGCTTTGATAAAAAAAAGTGAAACTTGGGATGTGGTCAACTTAGCATAAAAGAAAAAACATGTACGATGTAAATGGGTTTTCATTATAAAATATAAAGTTGATGGCACAATTGAATGTTACAAAGCTCATCTAGTTGCTAAGTGGTTTACTCAAACCTATAGGATTGACTATACAGAGACTTTCACACCTATGGAAAAATTAAATATAGCTCGGATTCTATTGTCATTAGCGAAAAATTTAGACTGGACACTTCAACAACTTGATATAAAGAATGCATTTCTCGGAGAAAGGTTAGATGAAAAAGTCATTATGACATTATCTCCAAATATTTGTAAACATGAGGAGGAAAACATGGTGTGCAAACTCAAGAAGTCCCTCTATAATCTCAAGATGTCACCTAAGGCATGGTTTGATAGGTTTGTAAAGGTAATAAAAGATCAAGGATGCTAATAAGGATAGTCAAATCACACTTTTTCTTCTAAGAATCTGAAGAGGGGTTGAAAACAATTTTAATTGTGTATGTTGTTGATATACTCTTAACTAGGGATAATTTAATCGTGATGGAGAGATTTAAGAAAAATCTTTCCACTAAATTTGAAGGAAAAGATTTGGGACAAAATCGATACTTACTAGGTATAGAAATTACTAGGTCAAAAGATGGCATTAGTATATCTTAACATAAATGTGTCATCAACCTCTTAACCAAAATTAGTGTGATGGGAAGCAAACTCTAATTGAAGGAGGAAAAAAATAAAATTTAATAAAAGACTAGTTAACAGAGACAGATATCATAGATTAGTTAAAAAGTTGATCTATCTGTCATACACAATACCTGATATTGTATTTATAGTTAGTATAGATAGTCAACACATGCATTTACCAACAGAAGTACTCTTGGATGTCTTATACAAAATTCTTAAATATCTCAAAAGTTATCTAGGAAAGGGGATATTCTTCAAGAAAAGTGAAGGTAAAGAGATATAAATATTTACATATGCAAATTGGGCAAGTTAAGTAAAGGATAAAAGATCTACTACCTAGTATTGCACATTTATGTGAGGAAACCTAGTAACTCGGTGAAGTAATAAACAAAATATAATAGCTAGGAATAATACCATCAATATCTCTCAACCCAGTTCAACACGATCAATCCAAATATATAAAAGTGGACGGACACTTTATTAAAGAATTAGTTGAAGATGAAATTATTTGTATGACTGGTGTTCCTACCAAAGACATATGGTAGATATCTTTATCAAAGGACTTATGCGATAAAGTTTTAATAATTTTTTTGTGAATTAGATATGATTAATATTTATGATCTGACTTGAGTGGAGAGTGTGAAAATCTTGAAACTATGATAGATTATTTACCTTTATATTGTGCATATCTTTTAGCATATATTTGTTTAAACTATATATATTATTTGGTGTATATCTCTTTCTGTTTATTAGGATATAAGTAGATTTTATTTATTTTCTTTTTAATAGCATAACCACTTTATAAACATGAGCTCGAATATATTATTTCATGTAAGAAATAAAATCATATTTCTTGCTTATTTAGCTTATATTATGCTTCCTTGGGTTTTGTTAAATTTGCCAATGACATTAGCATTTATAGGATAAAATATAATTACTATTTATATCGAGGGAAAATTTGTAATCTCATTCTAATTATGTATTTAAATACTTTAGTCTTAGAGTTGATACCTATTTATTGTAGCCTCATTCTAATTATGTATTTATATACTTTAGTTTTAGAGTTGATACCTATTTTTATTATTTATGAAAGACAAGTTTTATAGGTTTTTATTTTTATATTTTTTGATAGATTATAAATACTTATTTTAATAAATTATAAGATTAAAAATACTTATTTATAATAACAAGATTAATAATGTCCAACTTAAAATTAACAAACTAAAGTATTCATTTTTAAAAAATTATTAGAATTATGGTACAAAATCCAATATTTACGATATTAATTTGTTCATTTAATAACAATTATAGGATCTTTGATATCTTTTTTTCAAGGTGTGGATTACAAAATAGGCAAAAAATAATAATTTTTGGAATATAATTTGAAGAAATCAAACAAAAAATGGACAAAGACAAAAACACAAAAAATTTAACTCAAGTTTAATGATCATTTTATTTTCTAATTATTTTTTTAATAGAGTTTTCAATTTTAAATCTTTTCGAGAAAAAATAAAAATTGTGTAAAAATTATTTTTAATTTTAATTTTGTAAAGAAAATTAAAAATTACATATTGTTTGTTTGTTAACTAATTTTTTTATTTTTCGAAGCTCTATAATTCAATTTTAAAATTATTTTTAATATTTTTTCATTATTTATTTGCTCTTGTATCATTTTGAGTATGATTTAGCGTGATTGGGTTTCTAATTCTTAAGTTCAATAAATATAAAAATAGTAATTCAATTTCAAAACTGATTTATTTATTGTTTTTTTTTTAAATTTGTTCAATTTCAGAATTTATAAAATATAAATTGAAATAAATTATTAAAGTAACTCAATTTAAAATTATTAAAATTTTAAAATTAAAATTGATGATTATAAATTAAAATGGTTATTGTACGGATAATTAAAAAACCAAAATTTCTTAGGTGAAGTCAAAATCATAAAGAAATTAAGAAATAACCGGTCAATTAAGAGCGGATGCGAGAAATCAAAATACAAATGAACAAAAAGTGGAAGATAACAATGAAGAAGAAAAGGACCTCTCTGGATTAACTCACATAGCTCTTCATTTCGGTAGACATTAATGGACGATGTTGAGATTGGATTGGGAGAATCTTGCATAAACCCTGGCTGAGTGATAACCATGTGTAGTTGGCTTCACATTTGAAGCATGTGGAGTTGTATAGTCTAGCCACTGCTAAGCACAGGATTTTGGGCTTTCAATTCTGGGACATTCCAAAACATTCTGCGTTAATAATAATAATAATAATAATAATAATAATAATAATAATAATAATAATAACAATAACAATAATAATAATAAAAAGGTTTCTTGTTATATATAGTTGATTGAAGATGTCATTTGTCCACTCTTACAACAAGAATTAGATTAGTATGGCTGTTTCATCTACTCATATGACATTAATTCTCATTAGTAACGTGAAAAAAACTTCCATTTTGATTATATGCGTTTATAAATTCGATTTTTATTCGATAAATTTTAAAGATGGATATAATTTTTAGTAAAAATTGAACATGAAATAACAAGTACAATTATACTGATAACTGTAAACACAAGTAATCGAATTTAATTTTATTTATTTAATTAATTAATATATTTATTAAATTAAATTATATATTAATTAATAATTAAGATTTATTAAAAATAATTAAAATTTAAAAAACAATTTTTTTGATATTTTTTAATAATCGTCTCGAACCGTTACTTACCCTGGTAAAAAACTGTCTTCAAACCGTAATAATTTTCAGACGATTTTGAATACAAATTTTATAATTCGATTAAAAGACATATGTATTAAAAATCGTCACGTGTACATCCCTAACTCTCATCTCTCATTTATATTTTAAGTAATAAATTCATATCATAACAAATAATTTGATACTAAAAAGCATCAGCCGGGATTGTTATAAGACTAGTTATCAAAAATAAAATGGTTGTTAAATAAAATTAAACTATGAATTACATCATTATAATTACAATTTTTAGGTTAAACTCGAATTTCAGGCCTTCAAATACTAAAATGGATTTCATGATATTGGGTCATAATTCTTTAATTTCTAGTAAATATGTTAAAATTATAGTATATCTTCTTTATTTCTTCCTAACATCAGTTAAAAAAAATACTAATAAAATTTCAAAAAAATTATTTATTATGCTTATAGTATAAATGACGTTTACTGTAAACTACATACATATTATCTAGTGCAATTAATCATTTTAAAAAAAAAAAATGTGTTACGGCTAATGTGATTGATTGAGAAGAGTAGATATATCATTTAATCAGACTAATTAATGATTCTTATTTATTTTCTCTTTCGTTAAGAAGAAGACCAAACATTCTACTATAACTTTTGTTTCTTTATAGTTCAATCAATGATCGAGTACAGTTTGCTTATGTGCAAGGAGAAGATATTTACTTGTTTTGAGATATATATTCCAGTTGGTAATTCAATTAATATTATATGTATGAGGTTATAGCTTCCAAACTAAATTCTCTTACTCAATCTTTAAATTGTAGTCTTGGGCACACCTCCTATTAATTTAAAGCTTATTTCTCTTATTAACTCTATGATATAGATACTAAAATGAGGTTACCATTCTTTTTATCTTAGAATTTTTTTATTTTTATTTTTTTGGACAAAAAAATAAGGAGAAGATAGTCGATCCTAATCCCTTTAATTTGAGGACTAAAAAAAAATATAATAATTAATCTTTTCATATTTATGTCCCATAATTATAATATATTTTCTTATATATCAATACAATAATACAATATGATTATATTTAACATATTCAATATACCGTATCAAATATATAATAATTAATCTTTTTATATCTATGTGTCCCATAATTATAATTAAGTATTTTTTTTATTATATGTAATCAACACTTACTTTAAAGGATAGTATGATACTCTAGTCACTTTATTATTATAAATTTAACATATTAATCATTTTGAAAAAAAATTGGTATATTTTTTTCCTTAATATTACATATTTAGACATTTTGGTCATTCTTTATCATTTTTTATTTTTTTTAGATAAACTTAAATATGATTAAATTAAACCTTATTAACAGTAGATTAATTGATGTTTAAGAGAAAAATGTCTCAAAAGTTAAAAATAATAAAAAATAAAATGATCAAAATTGATTTAAAATGATTAAAATAATTATAAATGTAACATTAAAGTGTAACAACAATGTACCAATTTAAAAAAAATAATTAATATATTTAATTTATGAAAATAAAATTTATCATGCTTACAATTTTCTACTTCTAATCCATTTTCCATATTAGAACCATAATAAATGTAATATAAAAGTACAATTTAGGGTGAGGAGCAAGAAAGTCATGGTAATTTTTACAAAATAAGTGCTTAAGTTCCATTGCTTTTAATTTAGGTGTTTTAGTTCATAACTTAAAAAAATGCATTTTATCCTTAAAAGTATAAAATTATTTAACTTATGTCCACTCTTATTTAGATTAAATTATATTTTTTAAAAACTAAATTATATATTTTTTAAAATTATACAAATAAAACCTTATTTTTTTCAAAATTAAGAGACCATTGACTTCGTTCTCCCAATAATAATTTTCTATGACTACTCAATTTCATGGGAACAAGGTAACCACAACAGACAACAACAAATGAAGAAACCTATTAAAAAAAATTATACATCTCTTAATTAATTTGAATCGCCTTTCTAACGATAGAATTACTTTTTTTTCCTAAGCACCCCAGAAAACTTTTTTCTTGATGGTGATTTTGCATAACCATTAAGGTAGTCAATGTTAATTACGTCTTAATTGCATAGTTCCACCGTTTGGCCATTAATTTTTGCAATTACGATTTGTGCTTAGCACTTGCCATCGAATATATAGCAAATAAGGCTTTTGGAATCATACCATTTACATTTTACATTTTGATTTACACAAACTAATGGAGGTAAGCCGCAGGTTCCAGTCTTAAGATAGCTCCCTCCCACTGACCAACTCTTGCGATCATGACTTATGTGTGTGTGTACACTTGATTTTTATTTCATTTGTTTAACCTTTTAGTCAGTTGCTTGTTTGATGCAATCTCTTCATTGGAAGAGCTGACATAGACAGGAATAAAAAATTCATAAAATAATAAAGTGAAACATACTTTCAATTATTGTGATAAAATGAAGCTACTTCTTCTGATGATAGGGGGGGTAAAAGAACAATGAAACTAACTCGAGTGAAATTTCATCCTTTCAGTCACTTTCAAATCTGTATAAATAGAGTAACTTGACGTAGTTAAACAATTGAGCTGTGTCAAGGACTCCAATATACTACTCACTCTCTCTCTTCCTTCTTCCTCTCTCTTCAAGACTGATTAGATAATGATTGATTAGAATTTCCCTTTTTCTTTGTTGGGTTAAGGCTGGTTTATAAGGTGTTTGGAGGTTCTTTGGAGAAGAAAGCAGTGAAGTGAGAAAACAGAGTTTCTGCAAAGCACTGTTCTTTAACATCTCCAGTTTTTGTTTCTATATTTCAACTATGTATTTAAGGATTTGAAGACATAGGTCATATTGGCTTTGAAATATAGTCTATACGAGGGATTTTGATACAAGTTAGTCAAAGGGTCTCAGATTAGTTTCTGCTCGGTAGTCTATTCTGATCAGAATGAAGACGTTCAGTAGCTCAGATTCTTTGGGTGCTCTCATTTCCATTTGCTCAACAAAAGGTAAACAACTTTTAAATAAAAAATTATGTTCAATTTAGAAGCATGTCCTCTGTAACTGGTTTTTGATTCACTCTTTTAATCTCATTATGTTGATTCTCTGTTTCCAATCCAAAGACCAAAACTCAAGTAGCCCAAATGGGTTTTTTGGTCTCAATTTGGGTGAAAGCATCTACATCCAAGTATTGATTTCTTTAGAGTATGTTTTTCCTTTTGAATATCTGTGAAAGCTCTTTTAATAGCAAAGAAAGCTTCATAACCAAACAAATTTTTTTTTTGTCATTAGTGCTTTCAAGGCTAAGAAAAACCAATTTTAACATAAACACAAGTAAACAAACCCTTATTCTTCAATTCTTTATGGGAAAATAAGCAGAAAAGCATATTTTCTGTTCACCAGAAGTTGTTAAGTCATACCCTATGCCCTTCTCAAAAGAAAGCTCTGTACATCTCAAATTTGAGATAAGTCTTAAATGATATATTGCGGTGTTATTAGTAAGTACAATTATAATAGTCCTCTTCTCAAAAAGTTAAACTTCTTCTATTTTGTTTTTGACATATAGATGACAACCAAGTTCATATGGAAGAGAAACCTGCAGAGAAAAATCAATGTTACAGTAGAGAATTCCAGGCAATGTTGGATAGTTTAGACCAAGAAGATTGTGGGGAAGAATTCATGGCAAAGAAGAGGAGGTTGAGTTCTGATCAAGTCAAGGCCTTGGAGAGAAACTTTGAGGTTGAAAACAAGCTAGAGCCTGAGAGAAAAGTTAAATTAGCAGGGGAACTTGGGCTACAGCCAAGACAAGTAGCTATCTGGTTTCAAAACCGTAGAGCTCGATGGAAGACTAAGCAATTGGAGAGAGATTACAACGTTCTAAAATCAAATTTTGATTCTTTGAAGCTTAATTATAACAACCTTCAGCAACAGAATGAAGTTCTTAATGAAAAGGTATAATAAATAAGTAATTCTTAACTTTAATTTGCATTATTAATTTTTTATCCTTTCTGATTATATATTTGTGCAAATGAAATTGCAGCTTAGACAGTTGAAAGCAAACATAAGCAGAGAGACTACAGAAAGTAGTCAATCTGTTAAAGAAGAATCTCCAATTTCAGGGTATGAAAGCAATGCTTTGGATCAAGGAAAAGATAGTGACTTTCAGGAGAATAGTAACAAAGAAGAGCTTAAAACGTATACAGATTTCAGGTTCAAAGATGGATCATTCTCTAATGAAGTTAAAAGGGAAGAGAGAAATAATGCAAATTATTGTATTGGGCTTAATGTGTCATCATCATCATCTTCTTCAAATTCATTGATGAATTGGTTTCAATTATCTGACTCTGGAGGAGCAATGCCTATTAAAATGTGTCAAGCGCAGATTGTGAGAATGGAAGAGCAAAGTCTATTTAGCACAGAAGAATCGTGCAATTTCTTTTCAGTTGATCAAGCTCCCACTCTTCATTGTTATTTCCCCGAGCAGTAAACCAAAATGGCTACATATTTTTTTTTTCTTTTTAATAAAATAATTTAAAAAGTTTTTTAGTTTACAAACTAAATGACGTATTAATTAGGCTCTATTTACTTCCTTTGCAAAGCTAGGCATGGTTCCAACACGGAGGATGGATAGCAATGATCCAATTTTTCTCACGTGAAATGTTTCCTATGTATTTTTGGGTTAATTACTATAAATTTTGTTATTATATAAAGTGTATATATTTAATAAATATAAATATTTTAATATGATAATTAATTAAAATCATGAAATTTCTTTCTAAGATTAAAATAAACTAAATTTTATTTTTTAAAACTAAAATATCTTATTTTTATAAATTACAGAACTAATTTAATAAATTACTTACCTAACTCATTTTAGGTAAAAATAAAATCCCTAAAATATGTAACTCCTTACAAAACAGCCAAACGAGTAGCTGATTAAAATGTAAAAGTACATTAGTGTTAAATAAATGAATTTATAAAGAAAGTCACGTTTCGTGTGCATCGATATGTGTAAATCTTATAACATGACAAGCCAATATAACACAAACAAACCCAATTAAATTAGATTTTCATCGATATGTGTAAATCTTATAACATGACATGATGACAAGCCACACAAACAAACACAATTAAATTATGTATATATATATTCTCGATTCTGTTCTATCAAAATTGTTGTAATAATTGTAACTTCTTATAACCTTATAAGATTCTGTCACGTTACTTTTATATTATTCACATATTTTCTTCCTATAACATAAAATACGTTTTTTTTTACGTTCAAAAATATAATAGATGTGCTTTTTTATATTACGTAAATACGCATAAGTTTTTCTTAAATGAAGGTAAAAGTGAAGTTGATAGGTTATATAATCAAAGAAGATCATTTCTTAGCTTTTTCCTTGATCTTCCTTGATCTGCTTCTGCTTAAATGAATAACAGATTACTTACAAAACTATCATGCAACAATTTAGTGGTATTACACTTGTTTTTTGCATAAGTGTCATTTAAGCATAAGTGTCATTTAGGATATGCGTTGTAGGTATGATTACATAATATTATTACACTTATTTTTATATATATAATATTATGACACTTGTCACGACACGTGATAAAAAATAGTACAAACAAATAAAATATAAACAACATTACAATTGTAATGTGTGCGTAACATAGTATACAAAAAATAACACATAATGACCGAACAGTTGTGTTAGCAGTGACACACTTTATATGTGCAGCGGCCTAGTAGTTCTGTGCAAAACAACATCCTTCTTCTGTGCATTAATCATAAAGATGTTTTATACCGTGTCAAAAGATGTATATATGTTTATGCATTATTGGGATTCTTCTTTAAAGTTCTTGACGAAGGTAAGCTACTTAATAGTTAAGTCATATGAAAATTAGAGTGAAATAATTAGTTGTAACAAGGCTTATAATCTCAATTGAAAGTTGAGACCATAAATTACATCCATGGTACAACTCACAAAAATGTGAATTGGTAATATTTATGCCATATGCTGCACTTAGATCCTCAAGCATCGACTTTGCTACCAAATTATTGAGCCAATATGTGCAGTTAATTAGAGCATAAATGTATTAGATTTGAAAATGGAATAAAAAATGTCCCGAAATTGTTATAAACTCTTGTATAACCCACCTAAAATCTTATGCAAGTTATATACAACTTTCATATTGCAATTTTTTTCACACTTTTCACCTTACCTCCATTTGGATTCAATTGACTGCGTGAGTGGATGATTACATTCCCCTTTTTGAAAAGGGCACCATTGTTAACAATTAGGAAATATCCAAACAAAAAATACTATAGTACGTGGGTAAAATAAAACATTATAATATAGATGTTTTAGTTGTGGTCGACCATATAAAGTTAACCAAAAAGCAGGCCAGATAATACATACAAAAAGGAAATTGTTGAGAATAAAGATTAAACAATATTAATAAAAACATGCATTTATAAATATATGAGTTAATCCAATGTATTAATTTTTTGAAATTCTTTAAAATCTTTATACATATCAAATGATATCATAGTTTATAGTTATTTCTTTGATCTAGAACATGAATTTGAATGAATTGAAATAAAATTCTTTAACTTATAGTAGGTTCAATTCCAAAAAATAAAATGTTTGAACAACGAGGACACTTAAAACTTAAATAAATGAATTGGATTAAGTTCAAGTAATCTTGTTCTAGCCGTGAAAATCAATTTAAATGGTTTCAGTTATGAAGTGTAGAGTGTAAACCTAAAACAGTCAAATATCTTGTTTGTGAAGAAATTGTTAGTGATCTATAAATTGTTGTCATAGAATTAGAATGACAAGATATGAGTTAAAAAAAATTTAAAAAAAAAAATTGCTCGAAGTTATGGTCAATCTCTTAGTTTAAGAAGACGTGACCATGAGGCCAATGAGAATTGATTGGGACAACAACTTATAATCTTAACATTTGAGTTCAGTTTGTTAGGTACAACGAAGAAGTAAAGATAATTGTAATATTAAGTTTGTAACTTAGAACAAAGTAAAGATAATTGTATTTTTAAGGGAATTGAAATGAATAAAAAATTAACAAACTATTTTATCATTGTTATGTTCTATTTGAACAATTAAAATGTGTAAAATTATGAATGAAAAAAAAATTCATTATGATCCAAATGTGAAAAAAAATGAGTAATACAGGTAAGTAAAGAAAGCTTTCTATTCCTAATTATCTTTTTTTTAATTCCATAATTTAAGTGATATTCATAATTATTGAATAAATAAATATTAATATTATTTTCAATTTTAAAATTCTAATTTATTTCGAGCAGTATGTCAATATATATATCTAAATACTAATAAATACCATACTTATCTTATTGTTATTCCCATCATTTAATATTTGATATACAATTATATTTATATATTATTCATTTAATTTTTTTATTTTAGTTCCAAAGTAACTTATTTTCATAATTCAAATAAAATTTGTTCAAGATGACATCTAACATAGAAAGAACATGTAAATTAATTTATGCAAGTATAATTGTGTATGTATGTATATATATTAAAATTTTAAAATTTAATTTTTTTGTAAAATTTATACATATAATTTATCTAACATTTCATAAATATTATATCTAAAATTTTATTAGTGGAGAGTTAAGATGTGATAAGGTCACTTCTTTAATTATGTATAAACACACCTTACGTATTTTATGCTTATTTTTTTAATTTTTTCCAAAAAATTTATCATTTAAAATGTTGATCATTTATTTTATATTTTTATTGTGTCCATTGAATTTAAAAAAAATGGAGACTTATATAACATCCAAGATAACTTCATTTTTCCCTCGTTTTCATTGAAGGTAAATAATGAAATGGACAGAACTGTATCCAACAATTCTGAAAACCCTTTGAAAAAAGGGCACTTGGTCGGTCCCTCTGTTTTTGCTGTCTCTCGCATTTGTGTTCTGTTTATGATGGGCGCCTATCAGGCCATGTGGTTGGTGAAAAGTACAGCCATTGGATGATAATTGACTTTCAAGTCTATTGAAAGTTTTTTTAATTAAAAAATATTAAAATTTATTTTTGTTATTAAATAAAAAAATTAATATTCATACTTGTATTTAAAGTGAGAGAATGTGAATCTATACCACCAAAAACACTTTGATTACATTTTTAGTGTTAATACCAATTCCATTTACAATAGGAAATTATTAACTCTTTGAACATTAATCACTTTCAAATTTCTTCACTATATTAATTTTATGTTTGATAATAATTTAAAATTTTAATTTAATATTATCTGCTTCAAGATATTCCTTAAGATAAACATGAAATATGTTATACATATACGGATAATCTCAATATACAAAATACATAGTATATGAGATGGCTATTATACAAGATGATTGTGGAAATCGATATATTTTAAATATATGACTTTAACGAAATAATCAAGATGTACACCTTATCGAGGGAACAAAGATGTGAACCGTAAAAAAAACAAACATGATCTCAACATATAGCAGGATGTGATAGTAAATCAGAAGTAATTCTTAACATTTGTAATTTTTTCTAAACAGTTTTTAATTTATTTTTTAAAATTTGATGTTTTTGATAAATCTTTGTTTTTTTCAAAAATTATTTTTGAAAATATAAACTAATTCGTAAATCTTAAAAAATATTTAAATCATATTTTAGATTTAAATTTTTTATTTTTATTAAACTTTTTTATAGAATAAATCATTTCTCGTAAGTTTCTTTAAATAAATATTAAAAATATAAAAATTATAAATAATAAACAAAAGTTTTTAACACTTTACATTTTTAGAAGAAAAAAATCAAAAATTATAATGTTTTACCCAACAATATAGTGGTTTTTATTTTTTTATTCTAAAAACTAAAAAGTATAAATTATTATCAAATATATAGATAATTAATTTTCATAAAAAACTCAAAAATTACACAATCAATTATTTAATTATAAATCATCATTACACATTCCTAATAATTAAACTTAAAAAACTCCAATTTCCCATCTTCGTTTCTTATTATCAATCTTAATTAATAAAACCACTATCTTTTATAAAATATCAATTATGATATGAAATTATATAGGATATGTTTGATAACTATTTTTATTTTTATTAAATAATTAATTTTATAATTTATGATTTTTTACAAAAAATAATTACTAATATACTTAATAACAATTTATATTTAATAATTTCAATAATATTAAAAAAAACACCTACAAGTATTTTGCTAACACCTTCTGTTTCTAATTTTATAAACCTAAAAATCAAGATAAGTTTTAATTATTACTTATAATTTTTATATTTTTAATCATTTTTTTAATATAGTTACAAAAATAATAAGATTTAACTTACTTTAAGAAAATAATATTAAGTAAAAATAAAAAAATAAAAAATTTGATTAATCACCATATATTTTTATATAGATTTAGTGTCAACGTTATTACAAAATAGGTACTTTTTGTTGGATCGATTAAGTCCAATGATTTAACAAAAATAATAAAATTAGTAACAAAAAATATATATATTAATCATATGTCTAATTATGACTAACTTAGTGATTTCAAAATACAATAAATAAATAAAAATTGAGGGGAAAATTCATATGTAATAAAAAAAATTTGAATCTCTTTTTATACTGATAAGGAAATTGATTTAAAAGTTACAAAATTTAAGGACGTTAAATTGATTAAAAACAATTTACTACCGATGAATAAGAAGATCACATCTTTTACATGTTTCCTTCTTGTTAATTTAAACTAAAAATTATAATTTAAATTTATTTTACTATTTCAAATAATTTTGAAACCATTTGAGTTCAACTTAAATATAATGATATTTATTGGGACTAATTTAACCTAAGGGTGTCCACCGTCTTTTCTTATCTAATTTTGAGTAAAAAAAATTAATCAAATCAAACCGTTTTAATATGAAAAATATTATAACCGAATAATTTGGTACAATTAATAATACATAAATATGATACAGTTTATTAAGATATATAAATATATTAATACATAAATAATACATTAATTAAATTAAAAATTTAATATATTATTAAAATCGGTTTAGTTTTATCCATTTTTTTAATTATTCCTAATTTAACCCCACATTTTATTTAAAAAAAATACATTTGATGTTAATTTATTTTTATAAATTAAATATATTAAACATTTTATTTTAAATCTTGTACTTTAATCACGTTAGTATTGAATCTATAGATAATATAATCATTTTAGATAAATTTTTCTTATTTTAATTTTTAAAATTTTTTAAAAAATATTTTTATCTTTAAAAATTTATCAATCTTCTATTAATAAGTTTAAATTTTATCCAACTTAAATTGATACACACAATTGACAAAATAATAATTAAAATATCTAAAATTATAATAATATGGTAAATAAAATGTATAAATTATAAGAAATTTGTATAACGTGATCAAAATATTACTTTATTTTTAAAAAAATATGAAAATTAAAATAAATATTACATAAAATATATTTAAAAATTAAAATTATCATCACGAGAAAAAGAGAGAGAGAGAAAAAACTTAAAATTAATTTGAATTGTAGTTTTGATTTCCTCTTAATCGACCTTAGGATAGAGTAGGTTTGGAACTGATGGAGGAGGGAAAGGCACGAGTCATTTTTCAACTTTCTAAATTAGGTGAGAAAGAGACATACCTAGAAAGCTGCAGTGACTATCAGCACCTCCTCTATATATTGCTCATGTCAGAAGTGGGGTCCAAAGCGTAAGCCATGTTTGACTGTAAATACCCTATGGGAATCTAGCTTACTTTAGCTTTGCCCATGTCATTACAGTCTCAGTGTGTTTGCCAATCCCTATAAAACAAGCAAAACTTTTCCCCATAATTCTGTGCCAGGGAAAATGGTATTTTCTGATATTAACGTAACATGGATAATGGTTCTTTTTCCCATTTTCTTATAAGGGAAATGCTATATCTTATATAAGAATTATTTCGTAAATAGATGAATCGATTATTTTTTAAAATAATAACATAATAAATAGGAGTATATATTTGTGTGTTGTTTAAATCAACCCTTTAATCCCTCAGCTGAAATTTTTCTTAACTTTTCTGCTAATACTGAGTGGACCGAGTGGATCTGATTTTATTTTTTTTGGTTTAAAGCTTAACTAAAGTTTTTCTCAATAAATTTTAGATCGTTTGCATATAGGTAAATCCTATACACTATGGGTATTAAAAGACACTATAAATATAGATATCAAAAGAGGAGATAATCTTTTTCTAAAGATTTTATAGATGTGTTTCCTTTCTCGAAAAATTTAATTTAATTTAATTGGATAGATGTTATTTTCATATACACGTTTATATACACCCATTTTTGTACATGCATTAAAAATTGTCAAAAATATTATTCTTAGATTTGTCTCGTCATCGATTTTCTTTTATTGAGAATTGGTCTAAAAGTTGGTGAATTAGGATTGAATTGGTTATAATCTATCTAATGAACCGAATCGACATTTCCCATTTTTTCCTTCTATTCTACTATTGTTATTTTGATTGGCTCTCACTCATGCAAGTGGCTCGTGGTGCACATGTGGGTGATGCATGGATTTTCAGAGTTGAATAGAGGGTTTTCAATTGAGCATAAAATTTCATGTAGAGCCCTATTCTTGCTTCTTTGTTGTGGCTAGGATTTTATTTTCATTGGCTGATAAAGCCTTGCTTTTCATAGGTGTCAACAATGAAGCCCCCATTTGGCAAAAGTGATCGTGGTGCACGAGCATCTGACTCATTCAAAAAAGGATTGCATTGGATGATCTTTTTTGACCACCATTAGGATCGAAGTCTTGAAACTTTTTGATTGATTCGTGCTTCTTCTTGAAAACACAAAGGCTTGAGTTTGATACACCTAGTAGATTAGATAAATTAGAGGATTTCTCTTGTAAAATTTTGTTGCACATCAATCTCTTTCTAATAACCTATATGCATTTTTTGTAGACGAAGAATTAGAGAATAATTATAAATATCCTAGTTTTTATTTTTTAGCCTACTAAAACACATATGTTGTTACGTACAGTACCATATGTTAATACCAATTTTTAACAAAATTAGGTAAAATTATTGTTTGTAGATCTACGAGACAAAGACCTTGGACCACTGTGGCATGATGGTGTATTTGGCTCTCTAATACTTAAGTCAATAATTGAATTATAGAAGATAAATGAGATCTAGGTCTCGTTTTATAATGAATAGGAAAGAGAATATTTGTGACTACTCTTAGATCTTATATATTAGATCTTAGTTGTCAAATATCATGTGAACGTGTACAATAATAAATATATAGGGATTGAAAGTAACCCGATATATATTCTTACCCTTGTAGGTAGATTTTTTATAATTATTGGTCATTTATCTTTTTATAAAGATTATCTAATAGTCATAATTATCTGATAACTCAAATCTTACATGCTTAACCCATTAGGCTTTTTGGTGATTATAATAACTTTTTATGCTTAATGTGATATGTAATAAATTGTATTAATTATCTCAAATAGTAGCATAATAGATAATAATGCATGTTTACTTAAATAGCATTATAATTTTTTTTAAGTTTTAGAGTTTACTTTTTTTCCCTAATTATCTTTATTTATTTTTAGATATAATTTTATCGTCTAATTCACTTATATTGTTAGGTTTATTTTTTTAGTCTTATTTTGTTCTCTATTAATTAACAATCTTGTATAGTTTTCATATGTGTGTATATCTTACATATTATTATTTTAAAAATATGTATATAAAATTTACATACTATTTCCAAAATAATATATGAATCTTACATATTCTAGGAAAAATATGCATGTAAAGTGTAAAAAAAAATATTTAAAAATATCTATGTAAAGCTTACATGTTCTTTAAAAAAAATGTATATAAAACTTACATTCTTTTTCAAAAATATATATTTACACTTTATGTACCTTTTTCAAAATAAATGTAAGCCTTACAAATCTGTAACAAGGGTAATTGATCCGACGAGGTGGTCGACAAAGATCATCATAGGCATGACGAGGTGCTCGGCAAAGGTCGTCATAAGTCTTACAAGGTATTTGATAGGTCGTTGGAGGCCTTAAAAGATCTCCGATCGTTGTTGCTAAAATCATATTAATTTAATTTGTTAGTTAGATATTAGGTTTCATTTGGTTTATATATATATATATATACGAGTTCTTAAAAATTATAAATTTTATTCTATATTTTTACAATTTAGATAAACTAATATTTTTTAACAAATTTATTTATTTTTTAAGTAAAAATTACTCCCAACAGATTGAAGAAAATTATCGTCCGAAATTAACTTCAATTTCATTAATATCTATTCCTGCCAACAATATGACTTAAGTTCTTACCTAATAACTTAAATGTCCTTGCAGTTGCATGAATTTCACGTAATATGTTTGAATTTGTAATATTTCATATAATATTAGAACATATTATCTATCTTAAATTTAAAAGGGAGCATAAATGAAGTATTAGAGTATTATTGGTGAGTATAATTAAATCTATTAAATTATATTAAATGAAAGATTATTATATTAATTGATATAATGATATATTTATAATATATAAGAGTGTTATATAATATATACTGACATGGATATACTGTGGCACTCAATTTTGCAATTACCATTGTAAATACGCAAGTGGCCAAACTTGAGACAATATAGTGAATTAATACAAATGAAGATCGGTAGGGAGTTTGTAAAAAATATTATTATGATTTTTAACTTAAATGTTGTTTCATTATTATAAATCAAAACGAAAGGAAAAACTTAGGATATAGAACTCAGTTCTATGATTTTTTTTCTTGTGTGTAAGGGATGCAGTTAAATTCTATAATTTAAATCAAATGAATGAAAAATGCTCATTTAACTATTAATATTATAAGATAATTTTTAATTTATTACTTTTAATATTTTTATATTATTAATTTTTTTTCAATCAACTATCTTACCAAAAATCTAGTTAATTTTATAGAAAAATTGAATTTCATATTAACAAATTTTTGTTTGAAAATTATTTCATCTATAAAAATAATCAATTGAAATAAAAAATTGAAGAGTTTTTACGTAATATTAATAATTAAATTTACGTTTTCCCCGAACGAATTTCATGCAATAACCTCCAAGGATGTTATCTAATTTTGATAAATCGAAGAAAAAAAAAGTGAAAAGGACAAATTAACAAATTGATCGAAATCTTCTATCTGGTTCCACCTGTGTCTGGTCCACTTAATTTGCAAAAAAAATGACTAATGATATTATGATAGATCAAGATGTGTGGAATTTATTTTTGTGGGAGTTAAATATATTTTTCATAAAAAGAACAAAATAATATATAGGTTTAATTAATTGTGAGATTTATGGATATATGGATATCTATATGGCTTGTTTATCCAATTCCTCTATTGAAATTTTTTCTAGAGAATAATTGTCACATAGTGCCATGATGTTGAATTAGTCGGGGGCATGTGTTATAAACAATTTTATTTTGAAGTTTCAGTTTTTTAACGCAAGTTTTTAAAATAAGTGTTTGATTGATAATGATTTTCAAATTTAAAATCAAGTTAAAATTTAAAAAATATGTTTGAAAACCATATTGAAAGTTTATTTTTCCTTTAATTAGTTAACTTTTTATTTTTCCTTTAATTAGTTGTCTTTATATTTGTAAGAAATAATGAATGAAAAAATAATTTAAGAATAAAATTATTTTATTAAAATTAGATATATATATATATATATACAAAATTTAAATAGGAAAAAATAATAATCAAAGTCTGTGTATCACACAATATCCTTAAGATAATTTTTTCGCTCAACGTGAGTGTTTAAAAACGACGAAAACTTATATCTCAAGATACAACGATTAGTTATTCTATAAACTTTAAAGTGTCTGAACTTGATCAAAATAACATAACTATAGATAAAAAATATACAACTAAAATAAATAATATTAATAAATAAAATATTTTTATTCTTTTACTTTTTTTCATCTCTCTCCTTTTTCCCTTCCTTATTTTATTTCTTCTTTCTTATTCTTCTTAATTTTTCTTCTGTATTTATAGAAGAATTATACATAAATGAAAGCTGAGAATTGATACTTGAGTAGAGAAACGAAAGCTGAAATTGAAGCAGAGAAATGGCTAGAGTTAGAAGAATTAGTTCATAAACGAAAAAGAGAAGAACAGATTCAGAAACGGAAGCAAAAAGGGCAGAGAGCAGAACAAAAAAAAATTAGAAATAGACAATTTGATTTAGAGATGAATTTTCCGTTTTTGAATTAAGATAGAAACATTTTTTGCAATTAATTCAAAATATCTCAACAATCCCCTACATTAATAAAATTGATATAGATTTTAAATCAAATTTTGGCACGGAAATAGAATTCAACGAATCAAAACCTTCATAGGATAGATAGTTATTACCCTTTAAACTTTCATTTATGAAAGTATATGTATCTTGCTTGCTGACCAATAGGCGCAATGTCTTTGAATTGTTCTTCCTTTTATATAAACAATGACATACTTTACATAAGAATCTTTAAAAGTAATCAACAAAGAGTAACCTGCATACTCCACTCGATATTCTCTTCATAAGAATTATTAAAAGCCTTAGCTTATCTTGTATATTACAGGTATCGCTGTTTTCATCATAGGAATGGATTTGAGGGTAAACCCATAGTGATCTCATTAAGTCTTTACAATTAGGTTGGGTTTACATTGCAAATCCTTATTCATTTATGTGCTTTAATCTCATTCCTCTTGATGACATATCAATTAAATCTCGATTTAACCCTTTAGTTAAGGGATCAATTATATTATCTTTTGACTTCACATAGTCAATAGAGATAACCCTAATTGAGAGTAGTTGTCTACAATGTATATATCGAGACTTACCAACAATATACATATTGCAATGTGCCCTGTCAATAGAAGATTAACTATCATAATGAATGCATATTGCAGGTACATACTTCACCCACTTAGGAATATCCTCTACAAAATTGCGTAGCCATTCGGATTCTTCACCACATTTATCCAAAGTGATAAACTTAGATTCCATGGTGGATCTAGAAATGCACGTATGTTTAGAGGACTTCTATGAAACAGTTGCACCACCTAGTATAAATACATATCCACTGGTAGACTTTGAGTCTTTCATATGAGATATCAAATTTTCATTATTGTATCCTTCTAATACAGTTGGATATTTTGTGTAGTGCAGTCCATAGCTATGTGTACATATTAAGTATCTAAATAGTCTTGTAATACCTTTCTAGTGATCAGATCCTGGATTTCTAGTATATCTACTTAGTCTGCTTACAACGTAAGTTATGTCTAGTCTCGTACAACTCATCAAATACATAAGACTTTCAATCACTCTAGAATATTCTAGTTGAGACACATTTTCACTTTTATTCTTGGATATGTGTATATTTATATCTACTAGTGTTCTCACAATTCCAGAATCACCCTTGTTGAATTTCTCAAGTATTTTGTCAACATAATGACATTGACTTAGAATGAGACCGCTTGATATCCTTGATATCTTAATTCCCAGAATTATATCAGCATGCCCCATGTCTTTCATATCAAATCTTATATTCAACATAATGACATTGACTTAGAATGAGACCGCTTGATATCCTTGATATCTTAATTCCCAGAATTATATCAGCATGCCCCATGTCTTTCATATCAAATCTTATATTCAACATAATGACATTGACTTAGAATGAGACCGCTTGATATCCTTGATATCTTAATTCCCAGAATTATATCAGCATGCCCAATGTCTTTCATATCAAATCTTATATTCAACATAGACTTAGTAGATTTGATCATTTGATAATTATTACCCACAAATAGCATGTCATCAACATAAAGACATAAGATAACATAACCATCTTTTTTGTCCTTGATATATACACATTTGTCACATTCATTGATTTTAAAGTCGTTTGTCTTCATGACATTATCAAACTTTTCATGCCATTATTTAGGTACTTGTTTCAAGCCATATAAAGCTTCACCAATTTACAGACATTTTCTTCTTTCCCTAGGCATGAAAAACCCTTAGGTTGGTCGATGTAGATTTCTTCATCCAACTCTCTTTTTAGAAAGGCTATCTTTACATCCATTTGATGTATTTCAAGATTTCATAGAGCTGCGATAACAATTATCATACTTATAAATGTTATTCTTGTCATATGAGATTAAGTATCAAAGTAATGAAGGTCATATCTTTGTTTGTATCCCTTAACTACAAGCATGGCCTTGTACTTATCAATTGATCCATCTCATTTACGTTTTCTTGTAAAAATCCACTCAGACCCTAGTGTTGTACTACTTGGAGGTAAATCAACTAGTTTCCAAGTGTGATTTTGCATAATGAACTCAATTTCACTATTAATGGTTTCTTTCCATTGAGGCCCTTTAGAAGAATTCACAACCTCTTCATAGGTTTGAGGTTCACTTTCTAACAAATAGGTCAAAAAAATTGGATCATAAGACATTTTTGTCCTGGCCCTCTTGCTACGTCTGAGTTCAACCTTAACCTCAACCTCATCCTCAACCTCTTGTTCAGGTTCTTTGTTTTGACTATCTTCATTCATAGTCTCATACGTTCATTTAGATAAACTTGATTCTCCTTGAGATTTACCTAAAAATACATGTTTAAAGAATGATGCATTCCTTGATTCCATTATCATGTTCGTGGGTATGTTTAGGATCTTTGACTCATGCACAAGAAACTAACAAGGACTATTGTTATGTGCATATCCAATTAAGATGAAATCTATTGTTTTTGGACCTATCTTCACCTTCTTAGGTATAAGTACAACTACTTTTACAAGATGCCCCCACACTAGCAAATATTTATAGGAAGATACCCTTCATTTAGATAATTCATACGGTGTCTTATGTGTCTTTTTCTAGGGTACCTTATTTAAAAGGTAGTTAGTTGACAAAATAGCTTCCCCCTACAAGTTTTGTGAGTTTTGTGGCAACCTAAAACTTTATAGCATTGCATTCATCATTTCTTTCAAGGTAAGATTCTTACGTTCAAGAACTCCATTTTTCTAAGGTGAATAAGGCGTTGTGGTTTAACTAAACGATGCCTCATATTCACTACCATGATTACTACACAGTACCTTGATCTTTTTATTGAGTTGATTCTCAACTTCTGTTTTATAAAGAATAAATTTCTCTATAGCTTCATCTTTACTTTTAAGCAAATAAAAATGACAATATTTCATACTATCATCAACAAAAGTAATAAAATACTTATTATCACCCCTTGTTTTAAGAAATTTCAAATCACATAGATCACTCTAGATTAATTTAAGGGATTTAGTATTCCTTTCAATCGAATGAAACGATGACCTAGTCATTTTTGCCTCAACACAAGTCTTACACTTATGCTTTAAATCTATATGGAATGCGGGTATGTGTTTCATGTTAATTAGTATACGAAATATATCATAATTAACATGACTTAGTCTACCATTCCACATTCAGTAAATAAGCAGAAGAATTAATCTTATTAATATTTTTTTGCTTTTACATTCATTGCATTGAGCTTAAATAGCATATTAGATACATATCCTTTTCCCACAAACACTCCATTTTTGGTCACAACGACCTTATGAGATTCAAATACCATCAGAAAGTCATTATTGTTTAGCAATGAGCCAGAAGCAAGATTCTTGCAAATGCCTGGCACATAGAGTACATTGTTTAATGTAAGCTTCTTCCCAAAAGTTATTTTTTGTTTGATCTGACCTTGCCCTTGAATGGCTGATGTGGCAGAATTTCTCATGAAGAGCTTCTCCTCATCTTTCACTACTTCAAAAGTAGTGAATAGCCTCTTATTTGAGCATACGTGCCTTGTTGCACCAGTGTCAATCCATCACTCCTTTAGGCTTGATCCCACCAAGTTTACCTTAGAAATGACTACACACAAGTCAATTTTGGAGATATCATGAGTGATGTCACCAACCATGTTTGCCTCACAGTTTCTATTTCTTTTTGGAAACCTACAATTTGAGGCTTTATGCCATGTCCTCTAACAGTTATAGCAAATTCATCTGAAGCTTAACTTCTTAAAATTTGCTTCTCTAGGTCCTAATTTAGACCCTTTACCGAGCTTGCCCTTGCCCTTATTCTTATTTTGTTAGGAACTTTGACCATGTTCCATCACATTAGCCTTTGGTGTTGATGGGATATAACCTATTTTAGAAGAAGCCTTGTGCTTAAGATAAACCTTGAACCCTATTTATGAAGGGAGAAACTTTTCAATAATACCTACAACTTGGAAGGTTTCACTAAGTACCATCCCTTCATCATACATATTTGTTATGATATCTTGGATTTCACGTGCTTGACTGTATACAGATTTAGAGTCTACCATCTTATAATCAAGAAAGCGACTAACCAAAAATTTCTTGGCACCAGCATTTTTAATTTCGTGCTTTGGGTCCAATGATTCCCATAAGTCTTTGGTCGTTTTTTCCTTATTGTACTCATTGTACCAAGAATCAGTTAGACTATTCAGAACATAGTTGTGACATAGATAATCAGAATGCTTCTATGCTTCAATAGCACTAGAAGACTAAAAATTTTGTTCACCTTTAAGTTGATCGGAAGCTTCTTCAGTGAGCTTCTTCAGTCAAGAACCTTGCTAAATTCAAGGTGATGAGATATAACATCATCTTAATCTTCCATCTCTTCAAGTTTAAGCCATTAAACTTCTCTGGTCTCTCTGTCACATCATGGTTCATAGCAATAGAAAATGGTAACATTATGGTTAATTATCCCATGAGCCACAAAAGGCTTTATCATTTGGTTCACAGTAGAGTCAACATCATTTACAGTTGGGTTTTCAGTTTGGGACACCGGAGTTGTCATTTCATATTCCATAATTTTTTTATTTTTTTTCTGTTTAAAAATCACCAAATAAAGTTTTTCGATTAATATATATAATAAATAAATGATAAAAATATGTTAATATATATATATATATAATTTCATTAATTATAGTGATTAAATAATTTTAAAATAAAATAATTTATTTATTTATAAAATTATAATATATATATAGTAAAAAAATTAAAACTAGTAACTAAAAATAAATACAGAAAATAAATATAATTAATGATAACAACAATACATGAAGTGATGATATCAAATAAAATAAATGGAAGTAATTTAATATAAGAGTAAAATTAATACAAATTAATATTAAATAAATTATGAAAGATGTAAAAATTATACGGTAATTATAATAAAATATATATAGTAGAATAGATATATAACATATTATAAATAATATTTTTATCTCAAAATAAAGGAAAGAAATTATCTTAAGATTGTTAGAAATAATATAGGGAGAAATAATTTAAAAATAAAATTATTTTATTAAAATTAAAATACATATATATATATATAACTTAAATATAAAAAAAATCGAGACATGTATATCATATCTTTAAGATAATTTTTCTACTCAATGTCGGTATTTGAGAACGATAGAAACTTATTTCCTAAGATAATACGATTAAATAAAAATAAAATTATACCATAATTTATTATTCTATGAATTTTAAAGTGTTTAAACTTTATGGAAAAAACTTAACTTTAGATAAAAAAAATATAAAAAAAATAATAATAAATATTTAAATAAATATTCTTTTAACTTTTCATGTCTCTCTCCACTCTTTTTTTCCTTTCTTTCTTTCCCTTTCTTTTTTCCTTTTCTTTTTCTTCTTCTTCTCAGCAGTTGGCTCTGTTTTTTCTTTCTCTGATTTTCTTTTCTCTTTTCATTCTCAATTTTTCTTCTATATTTATAGAAGAATTATACATAAATAAAAATCGAAAATTTATGCTTGAGCAAAGAAACAGAAGTTAAAATTGAAGTAGAGAAACAACTAGAGTTAGAAGAATTAATTCATAAACGAAAAAGAGAAGAACAGATTCATAAACGAAAGCAGAAAGGGCGAAGAGCGAAAGAAATTTTTTTAGAAAAGAACAATTTAATTTAAAAATAAATTTTTCATTTCTAAATTAAGATAAAAACGTTTTTTTAATTTAATTCAAAATATTTCAATAATATTTACTTAAGAGGTAACGAAACAAGAAAATAAAATGTTTTATCAGATGAATTTTTTGTTCTTTTCATCTAAAAGAATTAGAAAATAGAAAAATAACTTCAAATATAAGAAAATAAATCTCGTTACAAAACAAACTCTTAACTACTTGTTGCAAAGATATTTAGAAATAGAACAGACAAATATATATATTCAAAAGTTTTTTAATAAAAATGGTTTAAATAAATATTTTTATGAAATAAGTTATATTTTTGAATAAACAAAATCTAAAGTTATATATATATTTTTTAATTATAATTATTATATTTATTAATATTTATGTTCTTAGACACCTTTCACACACTTTAAATCACATTCTACTACTTGATGTAAAAAATTATTCTGATCTTTTTTTTTTTTGCTAAAATTAATTTCAAAATCATTATCTTTAAAAATAATAACCACTTTTTGGTGATATAAACAATCAAGATGAAATTGATACCATATACAGCATTATGCGAAATAATAGATTTTGAAGAACTTAATATAAAAGATGTAGGGTTAGCAAATAGATGAAGATGTAAGAGAAGGGGAAAAAAGTATAATAATAAAAAGTCTACCGTAGAAGATGTAGTATAAAGTGTATGACTATTGTGTAATATTTTAATCTCTTAAACATCAACTAATAATAAAGGTAATTTAAAGGGAAAATATAACAATATATCAAAGTTTAGCATATATGACGTCAGAATTTAGAAGAGCCCAACTTAGAAAGCCTTAAAAAATAATAAGATTTATAATTAGTTGGAATTATAGTAAATATATTGATTATAAATACATGTAAAAAATTGTTTCTATTAATTTGAGGGTCACATGTCACTCCTAGAGAGCACAGCACGTACATTCACTGTGATAATTGAAGTTGTTTATCACCAACTTGTCATTTAATAGTTTAATGGTTAAGATAATACCATATAATTTCGATTTTGTATGTACAGTGATTTTTTGACACATGGTTTGTGGATGAAAACTGCATCTAATGTCACGAAGCTTTTAAAAGGAACCTTTTTTTTTCTTTTTCAAAAGTACTTTTGTTTTTTAGGGGGATATTGATGGTCCTTTTAATGGGTTGAAATTAGAGAAAGCGCTTCCTCTTTTCATAAAATTTATTGCTTGAAGCTAGAAGGGCTAAGAGATGTGACATTTGGGTAGGAAAAGAGAGTCTGTGGTCGATGCTGTCAACAAGGTCCCACTTATTGAAACTTTAGCATGATTGTTTGGATGTGTTTTTAACTTTGATAATGAAAACTCACGAACCGCTATTTCGAATCGGATGACTGTAAGTACTTTTCTTTTATAAACTGAGTATTTTTAATCAAATTATTAGTTATTTTGATTCTAAAAATAAATTTAATTTATATTATTATATTAAAATTAATATATATATATATATCGTTATAAATTAAATAATCTCTCGTTTTTTCTGTCATTTTATGATATTTATTTTTTATTAAAAACTTGCATATAATATGAAAATATTTATATATATATTAAAAAATATATTTTAAAAAAATAAAAGAAATTAATTAATTTCAAACAATATATATTCTTACGTATGCATGTTTTTCTAATTTAAATATAATAATATAAATTAAAATAAATTTATTTATTTTTAAAAATTAAAATTAATTAGTTGGTTGAGCCACTTAAAAAATAATAATTAAAATAATTTATTTATAAAAAAACTCTAATTAATTAGTTGGTCGAGCTATTATTATTCTACACGAAATACATTCAAATTATATAACTTTATGAAACCAGCTGATGTATTCCTCTAAAGACTTCTCCCAGAGCTCTACTCTAAAATGTCTTTTTAAGGATTACTTAAGTTATCAGTTGTCCTCTAACAAAAGTGATAAAAGCTTTTTATATAAGAAGAAAAAAAAATCATTGATTTTGGGGAAAATCATTAGAGAATTTTCTAGATTTTCAAAAACAGCAAAAACATTCATTAACTTTATAAAATAAGTAATTATATTCCATCAATAATTGTTTTATTATATATAATTTTTTTCGTTATTTTATGAAAATTGCAGTGATATATTTATAATTTACCGTTGATTTTAATCACCACGTCAACTATCATTTTATAAGAAATTCAAAAAGCTATCACGTTTTTATTACTTTGAATAAAAGTATGATTTCTACTTTTTCCCTTACAAAAGTAGTCTTTATACTTAATTTGAAACTTTAGTTTCTTAAATCGATCATATTTTAATTTAATTTCAATTTCTGTTTAGATTTATAACCTTGTTTGTAGATTACCTTTGAACGAAAAAGGAAAGGAAAAAATATATTTCTTTGTATAATATGTTTTTATTTTAATGATATTTTTCTTAAATTAATAAAAAATTAATTCAAAATTTGTAACTTTATACTTATATATAAATAATAAAACTTTATTTTAATGATATTTTTCAAAATTATTAAAACTTTATACTTGTATATAAATAATAATCGAGAAGTATTTCAAAATTTGTAACTTTATACTTATAAAATTTTATTTTAATAATATTTTTTTAAAATTAATATATATAATATGTTACATCTATCTTTACCCTTAAAGAGATAATATGTTACATCTATTTCTACCTTTAAAGAGATAATATGTTACATCTATCTCTAAAAGAATTGCGAGAGCTCTAATAGTAAAAATGTTGCATATTACATCTATAACTCTATCTTTTGATGTAACATATTATATCTACCTTGAATGAGATCACCAGTAATGATCGTCGGAGCTCTGATGAGGTCACTAGAAAAATTGTTGGAATTCAAGTGATAAGATCTTATAATAATCTTATTCTATTGAAGTTATAAAATGATGATATTTTGATATATTTGTTGAATAATTTGATATAAAACTGTTATTATTGAAATAGATTGTTGTTAATTATGAAAAATTGATCTAACTTATAAAAAAAATACTATTTAAGCCAATAACTTGAAAAAAGAAAGAAAAAATTCTTTACAAATTAACTCAAGTATATTCATTTAACAATGAGATATTAAAGAAAAAAGAAAAATTTATTGAAAAAAAATCTTAAAATTTGAATAGAGTGCTAAAATGTAATGAAAATAATGTTAAGGACTATTAACGTGATTTTATATCTTAAAAGTACTCCACTTATATTATGTCATCAGCAAAGAGAGGTAAAAAAGATTTGGGGATTAGACGGTTTAGTTTGGGATACAAGAATCCTAAGCCTGTTTCTGATATTTAGCCCACGAAACCCGTATAAATTAAAGAGCTAGCCCAATTACCCCCACTGCTGCAGAACAAATTACTCAAATTGTATATATCAATCTATGTACTTTATGTAAAAGTTGAGTACATTTTTTAAAAAAAAATTAGGATAAAACACTATTAATGTTTAACATAATTACATTTTGTCTTTATACTATAAGCTAGATTTAATAATAATAGAAATAAGTCAAGCGTATTAAAGCAATGATACTAACTTTTAGAGAAAATTATATGTTAGAAATAATTTTAAATGCTAAAGTAACTTAATTTACTAAACATATCTAATTTAACCTTAAAACAATTTATAATCTAAAGAATTTAATTTCACAACATTCAGATATTAATATTTCATACAATTACTAGTTATTAGAAGAAGAAAAAAATTCATGTGTACGAAAGAAAAAAATAATTTAAAACTTGTAGAACTTTCGTTCCTAGAAACTTAAAGAGAATTTTATTCATATTTATATGTTATATTTTTATCTAATTTTTATTTTTATTTTTAATCACAGTATAGTAAAATAAAATTTCATTTATAAAATTTACTTAGGTAATATTTTTGCAAAAATAAAATAAAAAAAAGAGATGTATTTTTTTGAAAAGTATTTCTTTATAACATTGGATAATTACATATTAAAATAATAAAATTTATTTATTTTATAATTAAAAGACCTTTACCTTTACCGCCTTTGCAGCACTGTTTCTGGATGAATGCGGAACGGACGCAGAGACCCTCGTAACCCTGTAAGCTCTTGTGCTCTCTTTGTTTAACTTTCTATGTAAAATTACTCGTAAGTTTAACTCTCCCTCTTTTAATTTTTCTGTTTTTTCTCGTTTTAGCTTGTAACTTCCAATATTTAGCTAATACGCGATCAAAATCTAGGGATTTTATGTTTGGGCGTGCCATACTCAATTTGGGATACCAAATATGAGTTCTAGCAACTATATGTGAGTTTTGGTAACATCTTGTCTTAAAATGAGTGCATTGGAAAAATTGAATTAGGTTTAGCATACTTCCTTGATGTTAGTTTCATTGGCTATGCAATAAGTTATTGATATTGGTTGTTCTATTTCACATTCATCGCGATTCCTAATCTTAATCTTGGTATATCGAGGGTATCTATTTGCGTTCGATGCAAACTGAGTTCTGATCACCTGCAACATTTTAGTGTATTCGCCTTCAATAATAATCTTTTTTCAAAATGTAAGTTTGTCATTCTGTGAAATGGGGGATTTTAAGGAAAAATATAAATTAATGCATTACTTGCTGAAATCAACTTAAGGGACTCAAATTAGGATCAGTTGTAATTGGAATGTTTCAGTTTTTATATAGTTGGTAATGTTTTTTGCTTCGTTCTAGGTGACTATGTACACGAGTTTGATCCCAGCATTTGAGAAGATAACCTTTTCTTCGAGTTTTCTATATTTTTTATTTTTTATTTTTTTTACTATTTTATATTGATGTATCAATGCTGTCACCTTTTCTTCGAGTTTTGTATATTTTTTATTTTTATTTTTTTTTACTATTTTATATTGATGTATCAATGCTGTCACCATATGTTTGTTTGAAATAGCTGAACAGATTTCTTTCTCAATGTTCTTCATGGTTGATCATTACTTTGAAATGATTGTTCTGTTAACGTAAAGATTGAGCACTGAGATTGTGACTAGTAAGATCTTACTTTTCAAGTTTCTTTGGTTTTCTAGGTAGTGTAATTGTTAGGAACAAAGGAAAGAAAAATGCCTTTGGGATTGATACTAGGATTGGCAAGGGGATTCCGGAGGAAGCGTACATCATCACTTGACATTCTTTCATCTAAAAGAGCTCCACGAAATTACTACAAGGGAAAGAATTGCAAGCCAACTGGTTTTCATACTCGAAAAGGTTTGTACACATTCCACCATTTAGACCAGTTGTATAATTTTTGTGTTAGCTTTAAGAGTTTAAGAGTTTTTTTCCCCTAGATTTTTATTCATCTTTGCCTAGAAAAACATGTTTATGGCTTGTGGATAAGAGAATGATTTTTTTCTTCATTTGTGAATGGATTATATTACTTTAAATATCCCTCCCCTCTCTCTCTCTCCTCTTTTCAAATATAAAGTGAGGAGATGAGAAGCTTGAACTCAAAAATTGAGTGAGGTGGGTGTCAACTCCCCTTCACATGTATAGAAAGCAGTCCCACTCCTGTTCTGGGACTGATTACAAAGTCCTTAGTTCTTTTGGTTATCTAGTGTTTATATCTTTATTGCAATTATTAAATTTTATGCTTTACTTAAATGCATTTTTATTGTAATGCAACACTAATTTAATGCAGCCATCTCCATTGTGGAGTGAAGGTATTCTTATTTCTTATCTTTTAGCACACTTTACTTTATAGGTTAGCAACATATTGAAAGTATGTGATTGAGTATTGCTACTTTGTCGTTAGTGCATTATACAAACCATGCTAGGAAACCATAAATGTCTTTAACTTTAAATAATCGAATAAAGCTAGGATGAGACAAGTTTTGTTGCCTCATCATGACCACACAGTGTGCAAATTTGAGTAATGATTATTGTAGTGTTTGAATGTTGTTATGCAATTGACATTCAAGAAATGTTAGATGTTTCATCTTAAATTGAGAGACTAATGAATTATTGCATATTCCCTGTAAAACATTTACAGCACTTGTATAAATTTAATTCTACTTGGATTTTTTATTATTTTTTGCAGGTGGATATGTTGTTGTGCCTGAGAAACTACCAAACTATGTAGTTCCTGATTTAACCAATTTCAAGGTACAAGAATTTTACAATATTGGCTGTCTTTCAGGATGATGGCTTGATTTTGATATGGATTCAGCTTCCAAAGTTTCAAACTATAACTTAGTTAGAAGAAGTGAATCCACTCTGCCTACAACCATTATCTAAAATCGTGCATTGTGTCATTGTGTGGATTGGCAGTGCATCATTTCATTAGCTCCCTCTCTTAAACACTGTTAGAATCATGAAATATGTTATTCTTGTAGGCTTTTATTTATCTTTAATAGTTTTCATGCATATGAAATCGATTGAAAAGAACATACTCATTTTGTATTGTATCTCTAGAGTGGGGTAGAGAGCAGTTCACTTGTTTCCCAAGAACGGTGGCAGTAACTTTCATTTTATGACTTCTGCTATGTTCATTTTTGAAATTACTGGTTGACTGATTTTATTCAACTAATGCACACTTTATTCTTTTCATTATTATTATTATTTTCCTCTTGTTCCCAGTTTTTGTTACGCTAAAAACTTAATTCTTTGGTGCTCTCTTATCTGAATGACTTTTTCACATCTTGAACTGATTCTCTTGTTGTCTGCAGCTTAAACCATACGTATCTCAGGTGGCTAGAGATGTCACTACTGTTGAAGCTGCTGAATCAACTAAATAGCCATCTGGTTTAGCCTACTGCAGTGCTATAAATTTTAACATTGTTTATATCTTTTAGACAGTTCGAAGCAGTCTCCTTTCAAATACATCAGCCCTCACCGGGTACCATGCTGTAGGACAGCAAGTTTGGGAATGACGAATGCTCTATTATAAATACAGCTGCTTTTACTCCTTGTGTTTTTATAACATGTGCGTTTCATTTATTTCATTTATTAAATTCGACTCAATGAGAATGTCACGTAAGTAATATGTGAAACTAACTGTCAAGTACTTTATTCCTACTTCTTTACAAATTACAATGTCCATGGACAACATACATTCTTCTTCTTCTTTTTTTCCTATTAGATTTTAACATCCACTTTTGTAAGTCTCTGATACGTGCAGCCATGGGCATACTGATGAGTTAGTAGGTGGAGTATTAATTTTGCTTCTTTAAGTGCGTTTCCACCAGGAATATGCAGTGGCGGTGAAGAATTTGGATCCAAATGTAAGCTAAGAGCCTCCGAATTTTCTTCTTTTAAAACTCTTGTTTTTATTCTGCATATGGAGTAGTGAACCTGTTATTCCATTAGGGAAGTAGGAAAAAAAATAATAGTAAAACCTCATATTCAATTACAAATGCAGAAAAAAAAGAGAGCAGTGAATTAAACCTCACATAGAGTTCATGTTTCTTCACTATAAATTTAATATTTTTAAGTAACTGATATACAAGTCGAATAAATAACCAAAAGGATGATAATCCTTTTGATTATGAGGGACTAATTTAAACTTTTAATGGTTTTGAAGCGGCCGAGTTGCTAGCAATTAGACTTGTTATTAAGAATTCAACATATTATGCTAGTCCACCATCTTGGCTAGGTAAAGCATTTCATATCGAAAACTTTGTTGTATGATTAGAAACTCTGGCCTGGTTAATGAAATTGGATTAGGATGGTACAATTTTAATTGAATGAACACCAAGGGAAGTTCATTAATCGTTACCCTTTCAAACAAAATGTACTGGGTATGATAAAATGGACAAGTCCAGAGCATTTTAATATTTTATGTGCATTAAACATAAATAAAATTAATTCATTAAACAACGAATAGAAAATGTTGTGTCACTCACGCAACGGAGTTACCATTAACAAACAAAGAATCAAATGGAAAATAATTCAAAATAACAATATATGTATGCTTTCACACCACCAATTAATCAACAAATAATAAATAAACACACAAAATTTAACGTAGTTATTCACTAAAATTACTGCTTACATTCACAATTCAAGCATTCAAACATTATTTTGCTGTAAATTAAGATGATTGCATTAAAATGAAAAATAGTACCTACAACGAGAGTGAAATCATGAAATCTTTTCACAAACTCTATTCTAACCCATTCAAGCAAGCTTTACAATATGAATTAATAATATAACACAACAAAAATACAATAAAAACAATATGTTTAAACCAACACGCCACAAAAACAACCAATAGATAAGAAAGAAAAATCTATGGTAAACACCCTAGTGATGATATCACTCACATGCTTCTATCCAGGCTAAAAATATGTATTAACATGAAAAATAGTACATTGCATCTGAATCAGGAGAACATATTGTAAAAGTTATAAAGGTTTTTCCTATCACTCTAGAACCTTCAATAAGCAAACATACTTGATAAATGATTATTTTACTCTCACAACATGTATCATACATGGTAAACCCATATAGGATCTAGCTTCTATATGGTCACATAATCAGGTTACTTAAGACAATCACTATATAACAAGTAATTCACTAAAAAATGAATCAATAGTATACAACTTGATAAAAGTATAAATGCATATATCTCTCCCAATCGAGACACCTGCCTTAACTATAACTAAGTTTCCCTCGCTCGTTGTCAACACAACATCTCATACAAATAGATCCAAGCTAGTCCACAAAGTTCTATCATCATATGATATGATTAACTATTAATGGGTCAACCTCCTAACAAGCATACTTGTTACGATCTCGCAATATCTAATTGACACATAGTACATAAACATATAAGCTTATCATATATACACTATGTTGCAACATCGCAACACTCATTCAACACACGACACACTACTGTATAGGCTCATCTTGCAACTATGAGCCAACACACTACAAGTCAATACTCCTCGAAATGACGTGGTTTTTCACTAGCCAATAAATATTTTAACTCAACAAAACCTTAATCAACCTCACATTTTTTCACTCAACTTAGTGTTTAAAAAATATCAGAGAGACTCCTCTATGATATTCTATGTCCTATAGATTTACACTATTTTTTGGACCAAACACTTAGAAGGATAATAAATTGGGAAAGTCTAATGCTAAATGGATAGAGTCTTTCTATGGATTCTAGCCAAAGAAATAAAGAGACTAGGGAAATTTATAGAAAAATTTAGCCTCTCAGACCTTGTTGAGCCCACCTTGCCAACCCCTCACCAATCACGTTGGTGAGAATTTTAGCGCGGGGATAATACCCATTACAATGCTCACCAACTAGGTCAGGGAGAGCGTCGATGAGCTTGCCAACGAGCCTCACCAACCACATTGGAAAACCCATGATAATAACATCAATGAGCTTGCCAACTTGCTCGCCAAAATCCACACAAAATGCGTTTTAGACATCGAGAAACGTCAAATCCCCAATGGGACCACACAATAAAAAACAAAGTCTATAATAGTACACCACAATAAAAAACACCCAACAATGTAAATTATATACAATTTAAGAGAGTTAATGTGTGTAATAGGAAAATACAAAACTATATCTTAAGTAATAATTAGTTATCAGTAACTAATCTTGTAAAGGACATACAAAATCATTAAATAAAATATAAATATCATATTTTGTACACAAAAATACCAACACCAAAATGGGAGAACTTACAAATAAACTTAAACTCAAGTGTTTTGTGAGAATACCAAGCTTTTTTCTCTACCTACAATGGAAAAAAACTCTCTTCTAACTTACTTCACTTTTACCCTTCAAATTAAGCTCTCTAAATACTCGTACTAAACCTTGAAGATAAACTATTTACACTTTAGGATAACACTCAAAAAGACCTCAAAAACTATCACACTCGACAATGGAAAAGCCTCTTATGTTCTCTTTTCTAAGCTCCTGCTCAAAGTGATAAATGATCTCTCTTAATAAGCTAGGTGACATAAAGAAGCTTATATAGTCTCCTCATGTCATTTACCAAATTAACTATTCTATGTCGTTTACCAAGGTCCAAAAAATATCCATGTGTAATTTCACAACAATCCTTGTGAAATAAAATGGTTGACAATTTTTACACATGAAAAAGAGACATTAGGCTATTTCTATGGAAAAAGGTTGCACAAAATAAGTAGTTGATTGGTTATTATGCAAGATAGATCATTTTTACGCAAAGACATGTTATGCAATATTCTTAGTTCAATCCTTGATACTTAATCATCTACATTAATTCTCAAAATGTTTCTATAAATTTGCATCATATATGATATAAAATTTTGAGTTTTTAGGATTAAGTTTGGTAAGCTTACTATAAATTAAGTAATATTTAAGTTTGAATGTGTTAGTTTTTCAGATAATATTTAAATAATATGTCAATTTTTTGGGTTCCAAATAATATACCAATATTTTGATGTTTAGTTTTTCACGATCCTTACTCACAACGACTTTAAAGTAGGTGGCCTCCCTTTAAAGTTGTTACTACAGAAGAGAAAAAAAAGTAAATTTATTACCTTTTAATAAAAATATATTTTAAATTTTTATTTATTAGATGGAATAGTTATTATATATTTTTATAAAAAACTTATAGAAGTTAATTTTATAAAAATAATATAATAGTATAAATCAATTACCTTTAAAAAATATGAATTTCTATATTATTTTTGTAAGTATAATGGATCTATGTGACCCACCTAATAAGTAATATATATATTTTTTAAATATATTTTTGTTAAAGAATTTGAATAAATTTTTATCAATTATATAAAATAACATTCTTAAAATTTAAACAAAAATATTATTCTAATAGATTTAACCAGATTAACATTAAATTTCAGGCTGCACCAAAAATGCAATAACATCGAATAATGTTATAATTTTCATTTTTCATATTTTCTTAGTTAGGGTGACTTAACACAGAAATTCCAAGCAAAACAGACGGCAGCTGAGAAATTGAGCTCAAAGCTCTCTTTATAAATTTTCACAGTACTTTTAATCAACCCCTGTCACAACTCACAAGCAATCACAACCACCGACATCAAACTCCAAGTAGGCCCTACACAGATCAGAACCGTGAATTTATTTTCCTCAACCCATCCGCCAACTTTTCAAACATTACAACCCCGTCGTCAAAAAAGCTAATATTAAGAAAACCCCAAGAAGCTTACAAGGAACCATCAAGGAAGGAAACTCAAACAAACTCCCCTAAACAATTCTCTATATATACAATCTCTCACCAAACCCTAGACATCTATATACAAAAAAAAATGAAAAGCTTCAAGAGATCTTCAAAGCACTCATCAAAACCTTTTGGTAATTGCAAAAAGCACCCAAAACACAAGCAATCACCAGGTGTTTGCTCTCTTTGTTTGCAAAAAAAGTTGTCAAAGTTACCAACTTCAAACTCACGTGCAACTTATACTACAACGGTGTCTTCTTGTTCTTCTTCATATATTTCTTCACTGTCATCTTATTACTCTTCATCATCAGCTTCTTCTTGCTCGTCTCCTTTGCATGGCTATTGTTTTACAAGAGATGGATCAAAGGGGTCTAAACGTTTATTTTTTACGAGAAGCAATAATATGATTCAGAAAAGCAAATCTCTGGCTTTTGTTTTTAGAATGACAAGTAATTATAAAAAGAGTAGTTGTGATGAGAAGAAGAAATATGGATTTTGGTCTAAATTCATTCTTCGTCGTCCTTCAAGTACTAGAAGATTGGAAGGGACACTCTTGCATTCTAGAACTATTAGAGAGATGGTTCATTGAACTCTTTTACTCTTTCATTTCACAAGTTTAAACCGCTGTTTGTTATTAAAAAAAAGAAGAAGATATATAATAAACAGAAAATGGCCCAGAAAATTAAAAAAAAATAACAAAAACAAACTTCCTTGTATTTGTTCAATCTTTTAATTAGTTATCTAATTTGTCACGTTATCATTAATCTTGTTAATTTATTGATATATATTACGCATGATAAAAAGTATGCTAGATCTTTATTTAGAACTCATAATTGTCTCTAGAAAATGAGAATGAAAGTATTAATAGCATATTTGATGCAGTTTATAATCAGTTAAGTATAATTATATTAAACTGAATTATATCAAATTTATTATAATTAATTTTTACAATATTTAGTAACAAATTATATAATTTATAATAAAAAATATAATATTTTTTATAAAAATATATATATTTAAAATAATATGTAATTTGTTTTAGGTAGTTTTTTTACTATCAAAATAATTTTATTATAAAAAATTTATTAAAATCAATATTTTATTTATTTTTCATATTTGTTTATTAAAAGTAAAAAATATATTACTTTTAATTTGAGACACAAAATAAAGAAAATTTAACATTTAAAATTTAGATAAGTGCATTTTCTAGTACTGGAGGTATAATTTTTTTTATTATTATTATATATAATACAGCTAAAGATGTGAAATTTTTTTGTTTATAATTTGATATAGATATATATTGATTTGCAGAGTAAGGTTTAAGTTGTAGCAATTATATATTTATTTTTGTGAATAGACTTCAAATAGAAGTGGGTTAAGAATAAACCGGTTCACAGAAAAAGCATGTATTTACATATATTTCGATGTATAAATATTAAAAAGTACATTTTGAGTTATCATAAATTTAGTTTGTTTAAATTACGGGTAATTATTTATTTATTAACTTTTTAATTTACTTATTAAGATTCTTAATTTAATTAAGAAATTAACGGTCTTTAAATCTATTAGTCTAATTAAGCAACCGTCGACTAATCCCAATTCTCTCCACCAATCTTGGGCAAGAAATGTCTTAAGATTAATTACCTATTCAATATTTGAATTAATGTTATGTAAATAAAGTCAGCCCACGCGATATTTTTTTGGCATAATATAATAACAGTACCCAGAGATCGTTGGGTAAATTAAGAATTCTTGATTTTTTGACACCTTATTTACATATTAATAGCAAATTAAAATTTAACTGCATGTGATAGTTTATTTATTTTTTGTACATAGAGTTTTTTTTTTAATGTATGTTTATTTTTCTTATAATAAAAATAAATAATAAACATATGTTTTTAACGTCATATAAAAATAATTTTTTTTTTTGCATATAATTAAAGGTAAAATTATATTTAATATTTGGTTCCAAATTAAATATACATACAATGTAAAGGGATTTCCAAATTCCTGGAGACTTCCTCTGGGTTGTAAAGTTCAACCTGTGATGATGGCACGGTCAGAAGATCGAAAGAGGAGAATTTTTATATCATCTGATAATCACCTATATGTTTTATTATTTTGTGTGATCAATTGAGATTTTTATGGAGATTTAAAATTTAGGAATATTCATTCAATATTTTTAAAGATGGATATATAATAACACAATTCTTTTATTTATATAAAAAAATATCAGTTTAATTTTTTTTTATTTTAATTTTTTGTTTTAAAAAAACACAAAAATAAATAACTAATTTTTTATTTTATTTTTATTTATTTCTTATCATTTTTAATTATTATTAAGATATTATTTTATATTAGGTTTAAAAATAAACAACAATGTTTATAAAATTGATAAAAAAATTTAAATTTAATCATTTATTTTTATACTGTTATTTTTTTCATTAAAAAAATTAAATTATTATGAAAAATAACAAAAAAAAAATTGTTTTAAGTGGTATAACCAGGGGAATTTAGATACATTTTTCTCATTAAAAATTTGATAAAAATTTAGTTGTATTCAAAAAGTTATTGACTTTAAAATATTTTAAAAAGTTACTAATTTTAATAGATTTTGACAGATGTTTTAAAGAATAATTATATGTCAGATAATTTTTGTTCATGATTCTCGCCGCCTAAATATTACAAAAGATTTCTATTTTTATTTTCATCTCCAACAATACATTATCGAGATATCTCTATTATTAATTTAATTATTATCATATAAATTTATAAAAATTAATGAATTAAAATACATTACAAACTAAGGGTGTATAACGAACCGATCCGGTCCGATTTTGAGAAAAAATATTTAACCGGATCAGACCGTTTATATTACTCAGACTGAACCGTTTGAAATTGTTTTAATTATTATAAATCAGAACAGGTCGTTTGATTTATATAACTGTTTGATTTGATCTGGTCCGATTCATTTTTCGATTTTGTTCGTTTTTTGGACATCTTTAATGAAAAATAATATGAAAATTTTAATATATTTATTAAATCGGTTCGACCGATTAAAACCATACTGGATCGTTTGAAAAACGGTTTTAATAAATACAAACCGAATCGGACCGTTTGATTTGTAAAACCGTTCGATCCGATTTTACGGTTTGGTCCGATCCGGACCGATTTATGGACAACCATGTTACAAACTAATAATTATTAAAATTTATAATTTTTTTAAAAATCTAATAAATCATATGCAATTAATTCAAGATTTTGGACTTAGAACGTGATTAATTAGACTAGTAATGCAAAAGATAAGTGATCAAACTGCTCACAATCTCACATGATGTGTACCAAAAGGCGCGCACAGATTTGAATCCTATGATCATGGTTCTTTTTTTAAAATATTTAATCTGTATTGTATTTGTTATATAACATTTCAAATTTCTTGAGAAATTTTTTTAAAATTTAAATTTTATTCATTTAAACAAAAATGTAAAAACAAGAAAATAAAAATACATATGAATTATAACAAAAATAGTATCCGAATTCAGAAATATATAAATTAATAATAATTTATATTATTTTTATTATTATAAATTTTAAATATATTATTTTGTGATTGTAGTATAAAATAAACTAATTCTTTTAGGTAAATTTTTTTTTTTTGTCTTTTCTTATTTTCAATTCCCCAATTTATATGATTTTCCTTTTGATGAGTAGAAGTTTATTGAATCCAACTTAAGATTTTATGTAATTAATAATGATCTTGACTATTCGAATTGAATGCATAACTACCTAAACCAAATATATTAGATACATATAGCATAGGTGTGAAGCTAGAAATTAACAAACGAAAACATAATAAGACATATGCCTAATATTTAAGTGAAACAAAAACCATATTAGGCTCAAATCTAATGACACTTTTTATCATAATCTACAAATTAAATGATATAAGCTGATATATTTAATTTGTTTACTATATGTGTCAAACAAAACAAAACAAAAACAAATTAGCTAACATAGATAATAAACTAAATGAAAAAGCATTTTAACAAATTAAAGAAAAAGGATAATTTGTTATAAATATAACTACTTCTTAATTTGATACTATTTGTAGATACTTTTACACCATATTAGATTGATTAAATATAATTGTATTATATTTAGTTTATATAATATAGAGTGACAAATCGTTTAATACAATTTGATAAAATTATTTATATTTAAATTATTTTTTTATTATAAAATTTATTTAAATTAATATTTAATTTATTTTTATATTTTATTACATTTTAAAATAAAAGAAAAAATCAAGACACATAATCTTATAATTAAAAATTCAGATAGATAAAATTAAATATCTAGTATGTTTTAAACACATTTTTAATTATCTTAATAAATTTCTAATTAATCTTATTATTTTTATATTATACGTACACTCTTATTTTATTTATAGTTAAATATATAATTATAAAAAAAATTATATACTTAGAACCTTTAAGCCCGTACGTAACAAAGTACTCTTAGGTTCCAAGAAGGAAGCTGGAAAGTCCGAAGAAAGCAATCCCCTGTCATTAAATAATTTAAAAGAAAAGCACTTATTAGGGCGTTATGTCACGTCCCGCACAAACTGTCCCTAAAAATCCAAATGATGGTTGCTTAAAGGATTTAAGACATATGGAAAGTTCTAGAGTTGCCTAGAGAAGTCTAGAAAGGGCTGGAGTTGAACGGACTCAACTCAAGCTTGAAGACGCTAGAATGTTCTAGAGCACACTAGAGGGTGCTAGAATGGGCTGGAATATTCTAGAACGCGCCGGATGGTTCGGGAAGGTTGTAGAAGCTACTGGAAGCTTACGGAACATCCGGGAAGGTGCATGAAGGAACTAGACAAACCTAGAAGACACTAGAGTTGGATATAAGGTCCAAGAACCTTGTGGCAGATTGTACATAGAACTATCTTGTATATTCTAGAACTAGAAGGATCTAGAGAAATGTGGCATACTCCTAGGCTTGTTGCCACACTATAAATAGACCACTTGGTCTTCATTTGTAATCATCCTTGGGAATTCTTAGCATTTGTATCATAAACTCTCTCTAGAGCAATACAAAGCATTCTTTGCAAACTCTTTCTATTCTCTTTGGAGTTACATTTCGGATTCAAAGGCAGGCTTAGTGCAACGGACCGAGCTAAGTGCCGCACGATCGCTACTTGAGAAATTAAGGTCGTGACAGTTGGTATCAGAGCATTAGGTTGAAGCAATCTTACTCTTGGCATAATGAAGAACGTTGGTCCATCTACTCCAAGCGTTGATGTTCCACCTATGGAACGTGGACGTGAGGAAACCCGTAAACCATCAAAGGAATCTCGAGCCAAGTCGAAAGACATACTTTCTAGCTTGGAGGCACGAGTTGGGAGTGCGCAGGACAGCTTGGGGGAGCTGTTTGACCGAGTGGACAACTTAGAGGAGCGTTGCAATGGCTTGGAGGCCGAGGATGTGGAGATCCATGCAGCGGTTAAGATGTCACTCAACGAGCTAGATGGTGGGCTAAGGCAAGAGATTGATGGGTTGAAAGCCGAACTTGTCAAGGTAAGAGATCTCGTCCAAAGAGAACTCGCAAATGTCTTGCTTAGAGTTGAGGATATGGGTGGTGATCTAGCTCTTTGTAAGCGGGCTATGGCCGCGGGAACTAGCACAACCACTGTAATTGAGGCTAAGAGGGTGGATGTTCCCAAGCCTAAGACCTTCAATGGTGTTAGGAATGCTAGGGAAGTGGAGAACTTCCTATGGGGGCTAGAACAATACTTCGAGGCTACTGGCATAACGGACCATGCCAGCAAGATCCGAACTACTGCCATGTACTTGACCGACACTGCCATGTTATGGTGGAGAAGGAGGCATGGAGATGTGCAACGAGGGGTTTGCACAATTGACACCTTTGAAGACTTCAAAAGGGAGTTCAAGATGCAGTTCTTCCCCGTAAATGCTGAGGAGGAGGCAAGGGGCCGACTGCGACGGCTAAAGCAGACGGGTAGCATAAGGGATTATGTGAAGGAGTTCACAACCTTGCTGCTTGAAGTCCCCGACACAACTGACAAGGATGCCCTATTCTTGTTCATGGACGGTCTCCAATCGTGGGCTAACCTTGAGCTCAAGCGACGTGGTGTCCAAGACTTATCTTCGGCCATTGCGACCGCAGAAAGCTTTATTGACTACTCCACAAACAAGGAGAGTCCAAAGGCCTCAGATAAAAAGTTTGGTGGAGAGAAGAGTAATGGAGGCCATGCCAAAAGTCAGGGTTCCAAAAATCATAAAGGCAACTCCTCATTCAAGCCACGGGATAAGGGGAAGGAGAAGGAGGATCGGAATGCCTCAAAGCCCCGTGTAACGTGCTTCATTTGCGACGGACCGCATTGGGCACGTGAATGTCCGAAGAGGAAGGCCTTGAGTGCCTTAGTTGCTTCCACTCATGACCAGGATGGAGGCGAGTCGGACGCAGGTGCGAAGATGGGTTCTTTGCGCCTACTTGGTGCAATGCAGAGCGCCCCAAAGACCCCTAAAGGCTTAATGTACGTGGATGCCACCATTAACGGGAAGGTCGCCAAAGCATTGGTCGACACAGGAGCATCTCACAACTTTGTTTCGGTGGAAGAAGCAAAGCAACTCAGCCTGAAGGTTGTCAACGAAGGGGGATCTCTGAAAACAGTTAACTCAGCAGCACTACCATTACATGGAGTCGCTCGCGGAGTTAAGGTCAGTCTTGGTGCATGGACTGGCCAAGTGGACTTATCAGTGGCGCCGATGGATGACTTCACAGTTGTATTCGGCATGGAGTTCTTGGACCAGGTAAGAGCTTTCTTGGTGCCATGCTCAAACTCTATGTGTATCATGGATGGTACGAAGGCGTGTGTGGTGCCGACGGAAAGGACCAGCAAACCTACTATCCAAGCTCTCTCAGCACTTCAATTCAAGAAGGGATTGAAGAGGGACGAAGAGAGTTACTTGGCCATTTTAAAAGAATACGACGATGAGGAGACGTCATCAAAGCCAAGCTTGCCAACGGAAGTGCAAGTTGTCTTAGATAAGTTCCAAGATGTAATGCCGGAAGCATTACCCAAACGGTTACCTCCAAGGAGGGAGGTAGACCATGAAATAGAGCTGGAACCCGGCACCAGGCCACCAGCAATGAGCCCATATCGGATGGCAAACTCAGAGTTGGCAGAATTACGGAAGCAACTCGATGAATTGCTGGATGCTGGCTTCATAAGGCCCTCCAAAGCCCCATTTGGTGCCCCGGTGCTATTTCAAAAGAAGAAGGATGGCTCGCTGCGAATGTGCATCGACTATAGAGCTCTAAATAAGATCACGGTCAAGAACAAGTATCCTATCCCTCTTATTGCTGATTTGTTTGATCAATTGGGGAGTGCAAGATACTTCACAAAATTGGACCTACGATCGGGATACTACCAGGTACGCATAGCCAAGGGAGATGAGCCCAAGACTACTTGTGTAACCAGGTATGGTGCCTATGAGTTCCTTGTTATGCCATTCGGCCTCACAAATGCACCAGCCACCTTCTGCACTTTGATGAACAAGATTTTCCATCCCTACCTCGACCGGTTCGTGGTAGTATATCTTGACGACATTGTGATCTATAGCCGGACTATGGAAGAACATCTAGAGCATTTGAAGAAGGTGTTCGAGGTCCTAAGGGAAAATGATCTATACGTCAAGAAGGAGAAGTGTTCCTTTGCCCAAGATGAGGTGATGTTCCTAGGGCATAGGATAAAGGATGGGAAATTGATGATGGATGGAGCTAAGGTGAAAGCCATCCAAGAATGGGAACCTCTTACCAAAGTTCCCGAGTTAAGATCTTTTCTCGGACTTGTGAACTACTATAGAAGGTTCATCAAGTCCTACTCAGCGAGAGCAGCCTCACTCACTAACTTACTCAAAAAGAACAAGGCTTGGGAATGGACAAGTGAATGCCAAGCCTCGTTTGAAGACTTGAAGAAGGCCGTTAGTGAAGAACCGGTGCTTTGCCTACCAGACCCTTCCAAGAGCTACGAGCTGCATACGGATGCATCGGATTTTGCCATTGGTGGAGTATTGATGCAGGAAGGACGTCCGATAGCCTATGAGAGCCGCAAGCTTAACGACACCGAACGCCGCTACACCGTACAAGAGAAGGAAATGACCGCTGTCATTCATTGTCTAAGGGTGTGGCGACACTACTTATTGGGCTCTCATTTTGTTATCATGACGGACAATGTTGCAACAAGCTACTTCCAGACTCAAAAGAAGTTGAGTCCTAAGCAAGCTCGATGGCAGGATTTCTTGGCAGAGTTTGACTACAGGTTGGAGTACAAGCCTGGCAAAGCTAATGTGGTGGCTGATGCGTTGAGCCGGAAGACGGAACTAGCAGCTTTAAGCAGGCCAAGTAGTCCTTTGTTAGAAAGGATCAAAGAAGGGTTAGAGCATGATGCCCTTGCTCAAAACCTCCTTGCCTTCATCAAGGAAGGGAAGACGAGACGATTTTGGCTGAGTGACGGACTACTCTATGCCAAGCAGAGTCATATCTTCGTGCCAAAATGGGGGAGCTTAAGGAAGGAGCTTATCAAGGAATGCCATGATTCCTTATGGGCTGGACACCCAGGAATGAGGCGCACCCTTGCTTTGATCAAATCCATCTACTATTGGCCTCAACTTCGGGACGATGTCGAAGCTTATGTGAAGACTTGCCTTGTATGCCAACAAGACAAGATAGAGCAGCATGCACCCGGAGGATTGCTAGAACCGTTTCCCCTTCCAGAGAGACCATGGGAGAGTGTCTCTATGGACTTCATTACTTGTCTGCCAAAATCAGAGGGCTTTGGCAGCATAATTGTCGTTATCGACCGCTTCAGCAAGTATGCAACATTCATACCTGCCTCAACGGACTGCACGGCAGATGAGACGGCACATTTGTTCCTTAAACATGTTGTGAAGCATTGGGGGATTCCATCCAATATAGTAAGTGATCGAGACCCATGATTCACAGGGAAATTTTTGACGGAATTGTTCAAGCTGTTGGGATCAGACTTGAACTTCTCCACAAGCTTTCATCCTCAAAGTGATGGACAGACGGAGCGTGCCAATGCATTACTGGAGTTGTATCTCAGGCACTTTGTGAGTGCTAATCAATGAGATTGGGCGAAGCTGTTGGATGTAGCCCAATTTTCGTATAATCTGCAAAGAAGCGAGTCCACCGCTAAGAGTCCCTTCGAAATTGTCATGGGGCAGCAACCCATGACTCCCCATGCCTTGGCCACGAGTTATGAAGGGAAGAGCCCTGCTGCTTTCAAGTTTGCCAAGGCCTGGCATGAACAAGCGGAGTTGGCCCGAGCCTATCTGAATAAGGCGTCTAAAAAGATGAAGAAATGGGCTGACAAGAAGAGGAGGATGGTAGAATTTCAGGAAGGCGATTTGGTCCTTGTCAAATTATTGCCCCAACAATTCAAAGCCTTGCGGAAGGTTCATAAGGGGTTAGTGCGGAAGTATGAAGGACCATTTCCTGTCCTTAAGAAAGTCGGAAAGGTGTCATACAAACTGCAACTCCCTCCAAAGCTTAAAATATATCCGGTCTTTCATGTAAGTATGCTTAAACCCTTTCATGGAGACAAGGAAGACATAAGTAGGGGAGAATCCAAGAGGGCGCCTACCGCAGTAGTAACCTCCTTCGACAAAGAAGTAGACTCAATTTTGGCGGACCGCTTGATCCGACGAAGGGGCGTACCAAGTTATAAGGAATACTTGGTCAAATGGAAAAACGCCCCAGAAGAAGAGACAAGTTGGGAACCTGAGGATTCCTTGTGGCAATTCAGAGATGCTATAGAGAGGTTTCAACTTGAAGGCGCGATGAGGGCGACGCGAACTTGAGTGGGGAGGGTGTCACGTCCCGCCCAAACTGCCCCTAAAAATCCAAATGATGGCTGCCTAAAGGATTTAAGACATATGGAAAGTTCTAGAGTTTCCTAGAGAAGTCTAGAAAGGGTTGGAGTTGGACGGACTCAACTCAAGCTTGAAGACCCTAGAATGTTCTAGAGCACACTGGAGGGTGCTAGAATGGGCTGGAATATTCTAGAACGTGCCGGATGGTTCGGGAAGATTGTAGAAGCTGCTGGAAGCTTACGGAACATCCCGGAAGGTGCATGAAGGAACTAGACAAACCTAGAAGACTCTAGAGTTTGATAGAAGGTCCAAGAACCTTGTGGCAGATTGTACATAGAACTATCTTGTATATTCTAGAACTAGAAGGATCTAGAGAAATTTGGCATACTCCTAGGCTTGTTGCCACACTATAAATAGACCACTTGGTCTTCATTTGTAATCATCCTTGGGAATTCTTAGCATTTGTATCATAAACTCTCTCTAGAGCAATACAAAGCATTCTTTGCAAACTCTTTCTATTCTCTTTGGAGTTACATTTCGGATTCAAAGGAAGGCTTAGTGCAACGGACCGAGCTAAGTGCCGCACGATCGATACTTGAGAAATTAAAGTCGTGAAAGTTAGCTATCATAATGACATGCAAATATTAAACTTCATATGATCCAATATTCGTGGGCCTTATTGAGAATGGGCTGAATTCAATAATGCACACAATACTGTTAAGCTACACCCCATCCACACAAACACTAGCTATGTTAAAACCAACACCATTTTAGTGCCTAGAATGAGTATAAGAGATAAACCATAGAAAGGTAATTACATATGCATATTGATAATTACATCATCAAATATTTTATTTTTAACATATTTTTCCTATTTTAATTGAGGTCTTGCATATTTCTCCGGCATACAATTTCCAAAGTTGGTTGGGATCAAGATTCTCTAATTTTTTTTTAATCTTTGTTATCTATTTTTACCTTCGATTCGATGCATGCAGTGAATATGAAGCTTTTAATAAAAAAAATCAATTCTTAGATTAAGGATGTAGTTTAGATTTGATAAATAAAAACAATAATAAAGTTGAAAGAAACAAAATTTATTGTGATGAAAATTAATCTTTTTTGATATTATTATGATATAAAAAATGCCACTGAGATATAGTATTTTCTTTACAAATATTTTACCCAAAATGAAATTTTAATTTGTATAATTAGGATTCTTTTAAGAATAATTTGTGTTATATTATATACCTTATTAATTTTTAAGTTAAATTTTTTATTGAATATAATTTTGTGTATCTAATTGTATTTATTATTATATTACATATTTTAAAATAAATATTAAATTTAAAATACATGATATTTTCTTAAATATATTATAGAAAAACAATCCCCTCCTAAGTCCTAACCTTATGTCCAATATACATTTCTTCACATAACAGCTGACTTTTAAAAATATAAATACCCATATATTTTCTAAACACATTACACTTCACTTTTAACAATTTTTAGGATTTTTTTTAAATAAAAAAAAACACAAGCACACATACAAATGTAGGGTTTAGAGTAAGGATAAGTTAATTTCACTGTACATTCTAAAAAATTAAATGATTTTTAAAAATATAAAAACACTTATATACTCACTCAACATATTAAACAAGGTAGGATTTTTATAAAAAAAAAATTTAAGACTTAATTTGAAGATGTTATTTATTATTAGTATTGACACTTAACATGATACTTTTTTAAGATGTTTTGTATTTTCAATCCTACCATCTTCTCACTCATATCTATATTTTTTTATTTATTTCAATCTCTATCTTCAAAAATATAGAAAAAATTATTCTCCTTTCTCCCGAGTTTTCAACATTTATTAATACTTTATTATATGTTTTAAGAGTAGTTGAACTAACTTTTGTATTCTACCAGGTAAAATTAAAAATACCAACTAATTATTCCACATAATAAACATTTAAGTTTTTTTTTTCTGGCAGCATTAGCTTTTTTTTTGCCTTTGCCTTTCTTCGAGAGTCGTGAAGTTCTCAATTACGATAACAACATTATCTGCTTTATGTGTGCCATTGATTAGTGGGCTTGTATGTAATATTAATTAATGATTATTCACTCTATATGCATTGCCTACTTCATGTGGTAATGACGTGTTATTTTTTATTAATCATATTCAAAAATGAATATAAATTTTTCTGTGATAAATAAATATCTAATAAAAAGTGAATAAATAAAATAATATAATTAATAAAAAATATATTTTAAAAACAATAAATAATAACTCATATTATATAGTAGAAAAATTCATAATTGATCCACTACGTAGTTTCTCCATTAATTTTACACTTACATATGTCACAAAGCAATTCACATTATCAAAACACATACCAACCAATCCTTTCATATAGCTGTTTCTCTTGTGTAATCCCATATCGACTATAAACAAAGGAAGAGGAAGAAAAAATGGAGGTCTCTCTTACTTATACAAAGGACTTCTACATTCTCGTCAGAATCACCGTTGGGCTTCTTATATTCTTAATGACAGGCTAAAAAGTAATCCTGGGCTTTTATGATATCTTTGGGCCTATTTATGAATTTTTGAAATTCATGTTATATTATATTACTAATTTACTTTAATACTTTATTATTAAAAAAAAAATTGTTTAACTCTAATTACTAAAACAAACTGATATATAATTATTAAAATTCGGTAGTAAAACAACTCTCTTAAAAATTTAATTACTGGGATAATAAATAACATTATTTTATACATTTATTACTCTCGAATAAATATTAAGTTTATATATCATTTAGATTAAATATTTACAAATCAATAATTAAGATTAATTAATTTTAAATACATGATTTTCAATTCTTATAACACGTTAAAATAAATTCTTTCAAAACTTTAACTATTAAATAACGATTAATATTATTTTTATACATTTATTATTTACGGGTAAATTGAGTTAGATTGTTTTCATTTTAATAATCATCTAATAATTTTTGCCCATAAGTTTATCAATTTGAAGTGTTCTCGCTGGCCCAAAAAATTTAAAACACAACCTAGTTGAAGTTACCCTTAATTCCCTAATATCATCATTATTTAGATGACAAATAATGGGGTTGATACAAATCAACCACAACTAGTTGAATCGTTATCATTATTAACCTAACCAATTGTAAGTCGAATATAGGTGTGTTTATGATTTGATTAACAATATTTCTTATCCATAATCAGTCAGTGTGAGACAACTTTCTCTGGAAAGCTAAGTTCTTATGAATAAGTGGACATAGCAATTCAGTTTTATTCTTTTAGTTATATAGGACAGCGTTATTTTTGAATTTTTGTTTTTGGTTATATATGTAACCATATATTCTATATTTACACTTAAAGTCGGTGTAGTATACTTCTTATTGATTATAGTATGTTTAGTTAAATTTAACTTATTTTATTTAATATTAATCAAATGAATCTATGAACTTTAAAGTTAAGTTCATTTTGTTCGATGATTAATAGAGATGATTTAATTCGTAAATACCTACTTAGATTATCTAACAAAGTACGTTATCAAAAAAATAATATCAAAATTCCATTTTGAAAGAAGATGCTTAAAATATGGTGTTTCTTATTATTATTTTTTTTTATTGTTTTAAAAAATCATACACGAAAGTTAATATTTTATAGTATTTTTATCATTATTATACAAAATTCTTATTTTTATTTTTTGAAAAGTAAAATTTAAAATTAAAATTTCTATATAACAATTTCAAATCAGAATCTTTGGTAATTATTTTATTATCTTATTTTTTTCTATACTAAAAATAAATAAATCAAGTGGAATTAAATAAATAGATATTCTTATTCTCTAGTTCTAGTTCTAGTTTTTGAAATGCTCCATTAAGTTGATTAAAAATTACCTTGAATTAATCAACCATATAAAGTTTAGATTAATTAAATTATATCTCATTTTTTCATCCGTGTAATTTATATTATATTATTTAAAATAATGAATTAATTTTTTTTTTATTTTTTAAAATAATCTAAATGTATGTCACCGTATAAACGAAGAGGGTATAAAAACATATGTTAATAACATTTCTCATAATGCATGAGTGCCATGATGGTGGGTTGGTTATTAGTGACGCATTTTCCTTAATATTGAATCAATTACACCAATAATACAACTACTACTCGTTTGAGAAGTAAGAAACTTAAAAGTTTAGTTTTTATATTTATTTGGTTACAATTAATGGTCTCCTCGCATTCATAAGAAATGGGACTTCTTAATTTGACGCACTGACTTGACGTACGCATTACGTGACTTGTGGTTGTGGACTTGGATTTTCAATTCATTGTCGCTCTTATTGATTCTCGAGTGTCAGTGTGTTTGGTTTGGACCAAAAGAACCGCTATATTATGCTATTCCGCCTTTTTCACTTCATAGATCATTATGACATATACGAATTCCTCCAAAACAAAAATATATCTATCTAGTGGTCATGAAAGTTACACTCATAGCGACATAACTTGTCTTGTTGAGAGTGGAAAGCGTTTTCTTATTGCGAGTTTACCGGACAAACATAGTGACCAAACAAAAATAATTCTTCAATCTGGTACCAAATTGTATTGTTGATCCACACTAATAAAATATATTATAGCGGTTAAAAAGAAAATCATTGGTTAATAGAATTAAAAAAATATAACAATTATTGTTAGAAAATTATTAAATTATTAAAAAAATTAATATTTATATTTATTTTTAAATTAAAATAATATTTTATTATAATTGTGATATCTATTTACATGAACATATTATAAAATAATATATATATATATATATATTTATAATTTTAATAATAATTCGGTATTTATCGGATTATATACTTTTTAATTTAAATTCGATCTGATTATAAATTATATCAATCCAATTTAATCTAAATCTGATAGATCGAATTAAATTTCTCAATTTAAATAGATTGATAAAATTATTTACTCAGTCTTAAATCATGATTTTTTTTATAAAAAAAGCTACTCTCTATTTCTCTCTAATTTTTGTCTAGTGTAATTTTCTAGAATATTTCTATTATTGTTTATACGCTTTTATATGAGAATTTCATACGTAGAAATAATTGTACAAAAATCAATTATTCTTCTAATTCAAATAGATAAACAAGACCTAGATGAATGATGAAAACGCTAATTCGTGGAATCTTTTTGTGAGCTCTATACTAATTCGACCAAGCAAATCTCACATACGTGAATTAAGCAAATAACATAGTAGAAGTATAAAACGACATGCACACACAACAAACACAACCAATAATAAGAAAGAACAAACTATAAAAGGCACATTAGTGACGAGGCTCATAGGCTTCTGTCCAAACTAGCAATAAGCATGGCAAACAACAGACAACATGTGAGACATGGATGCATACTGGAACAACAAAAGATTTTCAATAACTTTAAGACTTCATATGTGAGAACATATTCTATAAATGATGATTATACTCTCATGACATACGATTATACAAAACATATAAAATCCATAAAGAGTCTAACACTCTATACGTGATCATGATAAGAAGATATAGACTTCTTAAAGACTTACACCAAACTATCATGCTAATAAAAGATAAAAGCAATGTATATTAAACAAGAAAAAGGTATATTAACTTAATATAAGAAAAGCAATAAATAGAAAGGTATAGTCATGCTACAAGTAAAGAAAAGAAATCACGCAACTACACAAAATAAATAAGCTTTCCATTGAGAGTCTAGATCTAGTATGTTTGCACATATATAATAAAAACTCTGATTATTGTAACACAATAATCTAATCATACATAGCAACAATGAAGGAGTCCAAGACCTGGTACATAATCAAGTTAAAGAGATACTGACTCCTTAAGAACTCATCTCAAACACGTAAATAACATAGTGATAAATACTTGATAGATAATCACAACAGTAGTGCAAATAATCACAGACATGAAATATTATAAAACAGATGCAATATTCAATATTCAGGAAACAAGCAATAAATAATAAAAGTTTTCTAATCAAAGTATAAACTTTAGTATATAGAGACATATGTAATTTAAACTCTTATTGTACTAGCCAAACATTAGATCATACATAACACCATATATAATGAGGTAAACCTACATAAAATCCCTACTTATGTAGTAATATCCTTGGGAAATTACTCGACAACAAACAAATTTACTAAGCAATAAAATAAAAAAATTACAATCCTGACAATAAAATTTCATTACCTTTATCAATTGTGACCATTGTCCAAACTGGCTATTGCTACCCTAGTTTACTACCTTCCCAATAATTTGGTTCGAAATACAAACCCAACTCTCCTCCAAAACCAACACCACCCTATTTGGTGTAATCAAAAACTACATATCAGTAATAAGTAATGTGAAGAATCAATAAAACTACCCTCGAACATGAACCCCCAATAATCTTCGTGGGACACATAGTCAATCCATGTATTGCACAAAGTCATATATATGAGAACTCGCATATTGCACACAGCTAAATATATGAAAACTCTAAATACTTTAGCTCAATCCACTTTCACAATATTATTCTCATATATAAAAAGTTACACGAGGATAAAACTAACCGACACATGGTTTATTGCCACACAAGCTCTTTATAAAAACAAACTCATAAATATCGCCTTGAGTACTCACCACTCAAAAGCACAATTTTGTTCACTCAATCATAAATCACTAATACCAAATAATACTCAAAATAATAGTGATCCGAAAGCAAAAAAAAAAGAGATATCAATTTGATATAACTCTGATACATTGGTTAATAAAATTAAAAAGACTAATAAAATATATTATAGGGGTTTAAAAGAGAATCATTGGTTAATAAAATTAAAAATAGCAACAAGTATTATTAGAAAATTATTAAAAAATATAATTTTTATTTTTATTTTTAAATTAAAATAATATTTTATTATAATTATGTATGTGTTATATAAACTATAACATATTATAAAATAAAATATATATTTATTTATAATTTTAATAATAATTTGGTATAGATCGGATTCATTAGATTATAAAACCTGTAATCCATTTTTGAAATGAATCGATCAGATTATATACTTTCTAATTTGAATTCGATCTGATTACAAATTATATTTCCAATTTAACCTGAATCTGATAGATCAAATCAATTTTTTTAATTTAAATGGATTGATCGGATTATTTACTCAGTCTTAAATAAGGATTTATTTTAAAGAAAAAAAGCTACTCTTTATTTCTCTCTAGTGCAGTTTTCTAGAATAATTTTATTATTGTTTATGCATTTTTTATCTGAGAATTTCATACATAAAAATAATTGTACGAAAATCAATTGTTCTTCCAACTCAAATAAGTAAACGGAACCTAAATGAGGGATGAAAACGCCAACTCATGGAATATTTCGTAAGCTCTATACTAATTGGGATAAGCAAATAACACTATGAAAATACAAAACAACATGCACACAGAACAATCATAACCAATAATATGAAAGAACAAACTGTAGTAAGCACATTAGTGACGAGGCTCATAGGTTCTTATCCAGATTAATAATAAGCATGGCAAACAACAAACAACATACAAGACAAAGATGTATATTGGAACAACAAAGGATTTTCAATAACTTCAAAACTTTATATGTGAGAACATATTTTATAAATGATGATTATACTTTCACGACATGCGATTATACAAAACATAGAAAATCAATTAAAGAGTCTAACACTCTATACATAATCAGGATAAGAAGATATAGACTTCTTAAAGACTTACACCAAACTCACATGATAATAAAAGATAAAAGCAATATATATTAATCAAGAAAAAAAAGTATATTAACTTAATATAGAAAAACCAATAAATAGAAAGCTATAGGCATGCTACAAGTAAGGAAAAGAAATCAGGCAACTACACAAAATAAAATAAGCTTTCCATTGAGAGTCTAGACCTAGTATGTTTGCATATATATAATAGAAACTCAGATTATTGTAACACAATAATCTAATCATGCATAGCAACAATGAAGGATTTCAAGACCTAGTACATAATCAGGTTAAGGAGATATTGACTCCTTAAGGACTTATCTCAAACACGCAAACAACAAAGTGATAAATACTTGATAGATAATCACATCAGTAGTACAAATAATCACACACATGAAATATTATAAAACATATGGAATATTCAATGTTCAGAAAGCAAGCAATAAATAATCAAAGTTTAAACTTTAGTACACAGAGACATACATAATTTAAATTTCGATTGTACTAGCCAAACATTAGATCGTGCATAACACCATATATAACGAGGTAAACCTACATAAAATCCCTACTTATGTAGTAACATCCTTAGATTACTTATGAAAATGACTCGATAACAAACAAACTCACTAAGCAATAAAAAAATTACAATCCTGACAATAAAATTTCATTACCTTTATCAGTCGGGACCATTGTTCGAACTGGCTATTGCTACTCTTGTTTACTACCTCTGCAATAATTTGGTTTGACACACGAACCTAAATCTCCTCCAAAGCCAACACTATCCTATTTGGTGTGATTAAAAACTATAGATTAGTAATGAATAATGTGAAGAATCGATAAAATTACCCTCAAACGCGAACACCCAATAATCTTCGTAGGACACACAGTTAAGCCACGAATCATAAATTGTGTACATGGGACACACAATCAATCAACGTATTGCACAAAGTCAAATATATAAGAATTCACCTATTACACAACTAAATATATGAGAACTCAAAATAGTTTAGCTCAATCCACTTTCACAATATTATTCTCATATATAAAAAGTTGCACGAGGATAAAACCAACCGACACATGGCTTATCGCCACACAAGCTCCTCATAAAAACCAACTCACAAATATTGCCTTGAGTACTCACCACTCAAAAGCACAATTTTGTTCACTCAATCATAAATTACTAATACCGAACAATATTCAAAGTAATAGTGATTCGAAAGCAAAAAAAAAAAAAGAGATGACAATTTGATATAGCTCTGATACACTTTCTCTAGATTAAAAATAAGAAAATAGGGGGTATTTATAGAACTTACACAAGCTCACGACCACCCTTATCGAGGTGCCTCTCTGACCAACTAGTAAAGGGTTCAACTAGAGGTCCAATGAAGACCTCCTCGAGGTGTCCAAAAATCCCATTTTTTGTTTCCAAAATACCAAGTAATATTCATAAATACTAGCAGCCAAAATTAAATAAAAGCACGAGCGACAACATTATTATCATTTACGTTACGAAAATCAATATCATGGTATGTATAAACATGCTTTTAAATACAATGTATCTAACTGTGTGTGTATGTATTACTAATCCATAGTAACCAACATTACATAGAAAAAGACAAAACATTGAGTAAAATAAACAAATTCTGTATTTTACACATGAGAAGTCAACATGCAGACACAAAGTACAAAAAATACTTATATTATTTGTAAGTCATATAATCCTTTATATCTATGTTGGCTTCTCATGTGCAAAATGGAGTTTGTTTATTTTACATAGTGTTTCTATCTTCCTCTATATAAAGTTGGTTATTGCATATTAGTAATGTACAGATACATAGTTAGGTATATTATGTTTGAAAGCATGTTTACATACATCATAAAGGTTAATTTTTGTAGTATGCATTCTAGGTTGAGCATACTTGTAAGCTAACATTGGAGTTCGTATTTTTGGTTCATTTTTAGTACGGATATTTATGAAAATTATTGATATTTTGGGAAACAAAATGGGATTTTTAGGTACCTCGATGAGGCCCTTATTGGATCCCTTGTTAGACTTCCAACAAGATGGTTGATTATGCCTTGGTGTGGTTGGGTGTCATGCTTGGATGATTACTATAAATATCCCTTCTCTTTGTGTTTTGTATCCAAAAAATTATAACCAAGCTCTATCAATTTGACATATTATTTTCTACTTCTGAATCACTATTACCTTAAAATATTATTCGATATTAGTGATTCGTGATTGTGTGAGTAAAATTGTACTCTTCAGTGGTGAGTACTTGAGGCGCGGTTAGCAAGTGGGTTTTATATGAGGAGTATGTATAGACGTGAACTATGTGTTGACTAATAGTTACTAGGATGCAGCTTTTTCTTAAGTGAGGAGCTTGTGAAGGTGAGCCGAGTGTCGGTTGTTAGTTACTATAATGCAACTTTCTCAAAATGTTAGTTGTGTATTGTACATTTTTAACTATGTGTCCCATATAGACGAATTGTGATTCATAGTCAAATGTGTTTCCCACGGTGTTATTGGTTGTTCGTGGTTGAGAGTGGTCCTTACATTTGATTTTTTATACTATATACTTTACTAAACTATGGTTACTAATCACACCACATTAAGTGGTGTTGGTTGTGAAGAATTATCTACTTCATGTGTCAAACCAAGTTGTTGCAAAGTTAGTAGTGAGTGTAGTAGTAAGAAGTTAATAATGGTTTTATTTCTATTTGTGTTATATCTATTTTTATTGCTTAGTGGATTTATTTGTTGTCAAGTAGTTGTCATAAGCAATGTGATAATGTTACCATATAGGTATGGCTTCTACGTAGGTTTACCTTATTACATAACTATATTTGTATGATTAGCTATCGTGCTAGTTGAATCTGAGTTTCTATCATTATATACCAACATACTAGATTTAAACTCTAATTAAGAAAGCTCTCATGATTATGTTGTTGCATGCTTTCTTCTCTTTACTTGTAGCATGCATATAACTTTCTATATATTTATTTTACTATATTAAATTAACCTACCTATTTTCTAATTAATTTATATTATTTTTATATTTTATCTGCATGCGAATTTGATGTAAGTTTCTAAGAATTTAGAACCTTACCTTGGTGATGTATCAGGTGCCAAACTTTTTATTATTGTTAATTATATTTATGCATGATGGTAGCCTGGATAGGAGCCTATGAGGCATACCATCATTAGTATGTTTACCGTAATTTTTTATTTCTTACTGTTAGTTGTTTTTATTATGTGTTGAATTGATCATGTTGTTTTGTATTTTCATTTTTTATTTTCTTAATTCACATTTGTGATACCTGCTTGGTCAAATTAGAATAGAGCTCGTAAAAAGATTAAATGGGTTGGCATTTTCACCCCTCATCTAGGTCCCGATTGCTTTTGGATTGGAAGAACAATTCACTTTTGTGTAAATTTTCCTTGGTATGGAACTTTCAGTTGATATTAGAGTGGGTCACCCCTATTTTAGCTTAACTGCTTAAATGCTCGATCCTAGAGCTCTATATACACATACACACTCTTTGTATATTTGTGCCTATTATATCCAGTGGAGATGGTTGTTATTATGATGTGAGGTTGTTTATTGTCGTAAACTTTTGTTGTTTACATATGCTCTATTTTCTTGTTCATGCATATCTCTTTCTCACTACTTCTTTGTCTTACACAGTATGTTAATTTCCATATTTATTGTTTTACCTAATTGTTAGATCATTTACTAGTGCTCTTTCTTGCTAGTTGATTTGACATGTTCTTTATATGTGTTTGCCTTGCTTACTACTTACTTCTAATTCTGTGGTTGTTTATATGAGCATAAAGTCATATATTTTTATCATAGTGTCAAAGTATTAGGATTTGTCTATCTGTAATCTTTTCATTCATTTGCCATGTCATATAGAATACATATAACTTATTCTACTAGGTTATTATTTCCTATACCTAATATGTTGAGTGTTAGTTCTCTATTTTTCTCTTGTTGTTTTAAGTTTATCTTTTACCTACACTTCTATCTCTTGTGATTTATATTTCTTTTTTGAGAAAATTGTGTTGTGGTACAAGATTTTTTACATGAGTGTTTCTCTATACTGTACTTTTTTAGGTTTTCCTTGCATTTTATGTCATATAAATTGGTTACCTATCTTTAAGATTCTTGACTTACATGCATTGATGTAACTAGACTAGTGTATTTTGTTAGCTTTCTTGGTGTTTGAGGTGTTGATCATATCTAAGCATGACATGAATTATTGATGTATCATTCTATGTTTGAATGTTAAAATCTTGCATTTTATAAATTAGGATGATCAATTAGTTTATTACATACATACATGCATACATATATATATATTAAATTATAAATTTGGTATAAAATCACTAATTTTTGTTATTTAAGTGACAAAATATGATTTCTATTACAATTAGAATTGAATACTTAGATTAAAGATTATCAACATATTTAATCTTACTTAGATTATTCATTACATTTTTAGATTATAATGCAATGAATAAAATAAAATTATTAATCATAATTCTAAGTTGTTTCGATTAATAATTGAATTATTAATTAATTTTACTAAAAGAAATAAGTCATATATGATTTCTAAAGCTTAAATCAGGGACTAATGATTTTAAATTATGAATTTGATTAAGGACTTTATAGATTAATTTTAATTTTATGACATGTACTAGTTATGAGGATAGTCTCTTAATCACGTATCTTCTTTATTTTTATATTATCTTTATCCTTTTCCCAAGCACCAAAAATCTCCAATTGTAATTTAAATTAATTCACTAATAAATTAATAATTAAAAGTAGAACTATTATATACTTATTTAAGCTATATTATTATTGTAAAATAATTATTCTAAAAAAAGTAAGAAATTAACTTTTTACATGACACTCTAAGTGTGCCATTACCCCTGTGTTTTAAGCGACATTGGATTTCCTTTAGGAACTAATCTATTATCACATTCAATACAAACTCTAATCATATGATATGATGATCGATTAGGAAACATATCTAATAAATACTTTAAATTAATCTATCTATTTATATTTATCAATCAAACACTGTGTTTGTACATGTTAATTTATAACTTAATAAAAACATAAGACTTAATATAATAAAAAAAATTATTTATATTACTTCAGATAATAATATTTTATAAAAAATAATTAATTGTAATATATAAAATTATCAATATTTTATCTATAATAATTTATTATTTAATTTTTAAAAAATATATATTAATATAATTAATAAAAATGATAATTATATATATTAAATCTTATATAAAATGATAAAATAATTTAAATTTAAATAATTGTTAATATTTAACTATTAATAATTTATTATTTAATTAATAAAAAAATAAACTTAAGATAATTAATAAAAAAAATGAGAATTATGTTATTTAAGATAAATAATTATAGTATTAAAAATTATCAATATTTTTCCCAATAATAATTTATTATGTAATTTATACTAAAAAATAAAACTTAATAAAATTAACAGAAAATTAATAATATATTAGTTAAGATAAATAATATTGTATAAAAATAATAAATAATAATAATATAGATAATTCCAAATGTTTGAGGTACTAATATTTTGTAATCAATGAAAATAATACTTAAGGTAATTAACAAAAAAATATAATTGTATCTATTATTTAAGATATATAATCTTGTATAAAATTATAAGTAATTTTATTCTAAAAATTTATCGATATCTACTAATAATTTATTATTTAACTAGGGAAAAAATCTTGAAAAAACTAAGGAAAAATGATAACTATTTATATTACTTTAGATAAATAACCTTATATAAAAGAGATAAATAGTTGTAATCTAGATAATTATTTCTATATTAATTACTAGTATTTTATCACTTGATTTACTTATATAGTTGATTAAAAAGTAAGATTTAAAATAATTAATAAAAAATGATAATTTTTATGTTATTTAAGATAAATTATACAAAAAATAACTATAATTTAGATAATTAATATTTTAATTATTAATAATTTATTATTTAATTGATAAAAAATATAAATAAATTTTATTTAAAAATTTATATGTGGTGATTTAAAATTTTATATATAGTAAAGATTGCTATATCAATAATTATATATTTACATGTTATATATAAAAATCTAAATTTATAAAAATGTATTCCTATGTTTTAATTTATTGACATTGGTTATCCTTTTAGTCATTATACTATTATCACATGAATAAAAATAATATTTAATTAAAAATCTAATAATATTATATCTAATAACAAACACAAAACACATTTAAATTAATATAATAATATTATATTGTTATTTAAATTTTCTTTATTTTTTAAAAAATATATAATATTTAACTTTTAATTACTATATATTATTTTAATGTATTTCAAAAATCTATATATAAAAATATAAATTAACCATAACATTTTTTATGCAAAAGATTATTTCTATATTTTAAACTATTTACGTTAGTTGTACTTTTATGAATTAATATATTATTATATTTATTAAATAAGAGAAGTTTTATCATAGGATGATGGAATAAAATACACATCAAATAAATTTTTTTAACTAATATATATATATAGCTATATTTATCAAAACGATTTAAATTAATAAAATCTATATAATATATAATTTTCTATCTATTATTCAAACGTGTTTTAAAAAATAAAATAAAATTTAAAATATAGATACTCCAAAATAAAAGTTAAAAAAAATTATGTGTGACGCACATGTATATCTACCAGTATTACGAAAAAGTATAAATTTATTATTCAAGAGAATTAATATTCTTATGAAATTAGAATTTTTAAGCATATGCCAACGAAGAAAAGGGAAAAATATTTGGAAAAAAGAGGGGAAAACAGCTATTCCATTGAGGGAGAATTTCCTCAAAGGATAAAGATCGTATTGCACCCAATCTAAAAACAGTAAATTAAACATTTGTTAATTAAATCTTATGTTAATCAGTAATCACAACTAATTATTTATCAATATATAATTAAATAAAATCACGAATAAGATAGACTCATTAATCCTTATTATTCGGTTACCTCAATATATAAAACTGGCCGAAGCTAAGCGGCAAAAGTTAAAAGACCCACCAGAAGAACAAAATCAGCCTAACAACATCAAAAAGACAACAGCTCACCCAAGATGGAAGTCCAATCACACGCGAACTCTACATCTTATAACTGAAAGATAGAAATTTGAATCGATACGTAATATTCTGGGTTTCTGTAATCTCTCACAAACATTGACAGTGTTCTGGGTTTGTTTTATAAGAAGAGGGAGAGGGAGAGGGAGAGGGAGAAATATATTATATATTGCATATAGAAAGAGAGAGAAATAGTTTTAGAGATGCAGAAGAAGAGACGGAGACCATTGCCGGTAATGAGGAAGGTGCTTACGTGCGCCATTTGTTCGATAGCGATGGTTGTAATCTTCTCAGTACATGTGCCGGTTTTCCCTCCTTCTAAGGTTCCCAAGTTCTCTGACCCTTACAAGCTTCCCACGGTGATCCACCATCTTTTTATCCTTCCCTTTCTTTTCCTTTTCCTTTTCCCTTTCCCTAGTTTTTCAATTGATAAACACAATGAGCAATACTTGGTTTCGATTTTGCTTCTCATATGAGTTTTCACTTTTCCAGGAATTTCTCCGATCTTCTTCTCCAAAATTTCTAATTTTATCTTCTCTTATGTGTGATCAGCGAGATTTAATTTTTCATTATTATTGCTAATCCTTGTTATTCTTACTCCTTTTTTTAAAATTGCTATTATTTGGTTCGGCAATTCCCTTTACGTTTTCATTAATAGGTTGGATTTTTATTGACTCGAAGGTTCACAATATTGACTGCAAATATAAAAAGTTTCTTCGTTGTGCTTTTCAACTTTATAGATTGGCATTTTTGTTTTGTTTTGTTTCTGTGTATAATTGTTTACGATTCTAATTTTATAGCAACGCGAAATTCAGTACCAGAGACTGAGTACAGAGGAGAGCTGGATGCAGGAGCTTGCTCCACCCCATTCCAAAGCTCCTCCACCTTCACACAAGGTTTCCTGTTTCTGCCATTTTTCTCATATTTATGATATTTAGTTGCTGCTATATTTATGTAAATAGATAGGTTATTTTTTAGTTCGCGGAAAAGGTATGTGCCTATATGAAGATTTCGAAAGTTCTGGATTTTACTTAGGTAGGACTTTAACATAGTCAGTACAACTGTTGTGATTTATTTCTTCAATTTATATTGGAGGAAAACTAGAAAATAAAGGGACAAAGGTTTTGGGTATGTTGTATTTTATGTCTGATAGGGGTCATGCATCTTTCATTTTTTCACTCCTTTAGATTTGACAGTTGGATGGCGCAAGTGAGATTTTGGATTTTGACAAGCTTTGGAAGGCTCCACCGAATCGCTATTTTGTGCCATGTGTTGATCCAAGTCCTAATTATTTAGGTAAGAAAGGTGTTGATATTGTTGTCTCACTCCCTCAGCTATGACATTGTTGAATACTTAATTTCCAGTTTTTGGTTCATGTTGCAGCACCTCCAGAATCCAGAGGTTATCTTCTAGTTCATACAAATGGTGGGCTGAATCAGATGCGTGCTGGGGTCAGTAAACACTTGACTGCTTCTTGGGTGTGATTAACTGTGAAGAAAGATAACTTGCAAAAATATTTATCTGTCTACTCTGTTCCAACATGGATTCCATAAATATCGCTTTTTATTTATTGTCAATTTAGGGAACCACTGAAAGAGGAAACAAAGTTAATTTTATCGATGCAAAGATAGATTGAAAAAGAAAAACTCAAACTTGTTTCCTATGCAACTGTTTTATGAGCTTATTATTGTTTCATATGAAATAGAACTTAATTCTGTCTTCACATGTTTGTATTCTTACTTCTTAACCATCATTCCTAACTATGAATCTGAAAGAGGAAAGTAGAAGAAGATTTTGCTTATATTCCATTTTCCTTGAGAAATAAGTAAGTCCTTAGCCAGCATTGCCATGGGCTCTGTGAGTCCTTTCTCATCTCATTGTTCATCTGGTTGCTGCACTTATTGAATGTTTCAGTATGTGCCTCCATGATTTAGATGTTCTAAATAATGCTATCATGGACTTCTGAGTTGCAAGTCTTTAGTCTGACCCTCCAGAAAGCATGCTATCTTGAGCTTCTAAGATGTTTAGATCTCTTGATCTCTCACTTGAATGTTTTCTGCTTGCTTGTCATCTTCATAGTTGGAAGTTGTATGTCGCAATATTAGAACAAGAGCCCTGCAAAAATCCACATGAAACTTGTTGACTTATTTTCACTGATTTAATACATGTGACTATGGAGATACTGCATGTTGGACTAGAGATACTGCATGTTGATTAAATTTAAAAAAATGGCCATTTTTGAATGCAGATATGTGACATGGTAGCTGTAGCCCGTATAATAAATGCCACTCTCGTAATTCCGGAACTTGATAAACGATCATTTTGGCAGGATTCCAGGTAGCCTGGTCTTTTATATTACTTATGCAGCTTTAATTTCCATTCCAATCACATGACTGATGTTAAGTATTACCCCTCTTCTTCTGGTTCATTGTATCTGCAGCAATTTTTCAGATGTTTTTGATGAAGATCATTTTATCAATGCTCTATCAAATGATGTAAAAGTCATAAGAAAGCTTCCTAAGGAACTAGCTAGTGCAACAAGAGCAGTAAAGCATTTTAGAAGCTGGTCTGGTATGGATTATTATGAGAATGAGATAGCTAGCTTGTGGGAAGACTATCAAGTATGATTCTTTAAGTAACCATCGCATCTGCTCCTTTTAAAATCGTATTTTGGTTGTCAGAATCATCTCATTTAATGCTTCTTTTTTGCCTCCCTTCTTCCCTCTCTACTAAGGTTATTCGTGCTGCCAAGTCAGATTCTCGCTTAGCAAATAACAACTTGCCTCCAGATATACAGAAGCTACGATGCCGTGCTTGTTACGAAGCTCTCCGTTTTTCACCTCAAATTGAAAAGATGGGAAACGTAAAATTTAAAAACTTCATGCTCACATTTTCTGGACTGGCTTTGTTTTGAATTTTCTCCCTATGATAATCATCATAAGAGTTTGTACTTTTGACAATATTGTAGTTGTTAGTGGACCGGATGAGGTCCTATGGTCCTTATATTGCTTTGCATTTGCGATATGAGAAAGATATGCTTGCCTTTAGTGGATGCACACATGATTTGTCTCCAGCTGAATCCGATGAACTTAGGATGATAAGGTATGAAATGCTTTGTTTGCCTAATAACTTAAATTGTTCCTTCTGTCATTTGATGGAGTCCTCAGAACAAGTTTTGCCTAACAATTTTATTTTTAACTCATAGGGAGAACACTTCTTACTGGAAAGTGAAGGATATTGATCCCATAGAACAGAGAATAAAAGGTTATTGCCCCTTAACTCCAAAAGAGGTGGGAATATTCCTCACAGCTCTTGGGTACCCAACAAACACTCCCATATACATTGCAGCTGGAGAGATTTATGGAGGTGATTCTTGTATGGCTGATTTTCGGTCACGCTATCCGTTATTGATGAGAAAGGTATGCACTTTGCTCGGACTTTTTTTCTGCGCTTTTACTTCATTTCACTTGAATGAATTTTCAGGTGAGCACCAGCATCTTGGCTTCTCAAATTGACTGACAATTTTTGTAGAGGAGTTGTGCTATTAATGGATTCTATGAATCCTTTCTTTCTGATATTTTCCACATACATATTAGTTTTCTGGTTCATCTCTATTTGATTGCTTGGCAGGAAAAATTGGCATCTGCAGAGGAACTAGAGCCTTTTCTAAATCATGCATCTCAAATGGCTGCACTTGACTATATAGTTTCAGTTGAAAGTGACGTGTTTATTCCTTCATACTCTGGTAACATGGCAAGGGCGGTTGAAGGTCATCGTCGTTTTCTTGGACATAAGAAAACAATATCTCCTGACAGGCAAGATTGAGTTTTGAATTATTTTTCTTACATATAAATATTTTGCCTATATGTTCAAAAGCTGAATCTTTGCATGTTTTATTTATCTCTCAGGAAAGCTCTGGTCCGTCTGTTTAACAAACTTGAGCAAGGAACATTACATGAAGGCGATAATTTATCAAATCGAATCGTTGAAATTCACCGAAAACGGTGTGTGATTATAAATATACTTGAGTTCATGATGCATGGCTTACATAGTTTTTCAGTAGGTGCTACTCTATGTTTTAGAAGTTATTCATAGTAACAAATATGACTTGAGGCTGTTATGCAATTACCAAAACGTGGAAGGAAAAGTTTTTTTTTTAAATCAATCTCGTCTCATCGTGTTGATTTTAATTAAATGTCTTTTCGATTTCAGCCTAGGTTCCCCTCGGAAGAGAAAAGGCCCCATATCAGGAACAAAGGGTACGGATAGATTTCGTTCTGAAGAATCTTTTTACGTAAACCCTCAACCAGATTGTTTGTGTCGGACGGAAGAATTTCCAAACGGGAACATGTCATTAGTTATGAGATAGGATCACATAGTGGAAAACCATTCCGCTTGAGCAAAATCCTTACCTGTGCTTTCAGTACTAATCTTTCAATATGATTTATTGGATCAATACAAGGTGCCATTAGAATTATAGGGACACGGAATGTGTATATTCTGAGCTTAGAGCTTTAGATAGTAGGGGCAGTATATAAAATAATAGTAGATGAAAAGGAGGTTGCACAGGAAGATCAAAGACAGCCTTTCTTTAATTATTGAGGCGTATTTATGAGCTTGTAAAGTTAGCCAGCATTCTAAGATGAATAGCATTTATTAGAAATTATTACCCTTGTTTTCTGTTTGAAAATGACCTAAAATATAAATTCTTACACCGAGGTTATTCATATTTTTATTTCTTGGTAGACTTTTTATTTTTTTGGCTGAATTGGTGGGGCTTAAAATAGTTTTCAAATCAATTTGTTATTAGTACTAAATCTCTTGATAAGTATAATATTAAGCTTATGATCCAAGAACCAAGTGACGGCTCCCTTGTTACTATGGTACTTGGCTGGAGAAAGCATTAAAAATATTTAGAACTTCATAAATGCGCTTTTGCGTTTGTCGCTATCGTGATCAATGAACATATCACATCACACGGCACTTTGTGATCAATGCCATTCAACATAGTCTTACCTCTTTTGTCTTACATACTTTGTAAATTTACTTCAGTTATCAACTCATTTGATATCTATAATCCACTTCCTACATTTTAAACAGTAATTATTTGAGTAAAAAAATTAATAACACATAATTTTTATGCATTATTTATCGGAAAAAAATATCATAAACGTATATTTTTTAAATAAAAATGTTATTTAGTGATTTAAATTTTAAAAAGTATTCATTAATTTTTTTACTTATAAAAAATATGATTATTGGTTATTTTACTTATAAAAAATGTATTCGTTAAGTCATTTTATTTATAAAAATATGTATTCATTGAAAAATTTTTATTAATAAAAAAATATTAAACCGATATTAGTGAATGTAATTTTGTTATTTGTTCTCACTCTATTAAATTAAAAAAAATTATAAACATAATTGGTGGGGATATTACTACGTTTCTTTATTTGATACTATTTTTATAAATAAATAAACTAAATATCATTTTTTTTAAATTAAGTTATCGAATGAATTTTTTTGTACAAATAAATGAAACATCCTACCACCTTTACCATATTACATGATATAAGTAGTAAGTATAAACTTATGTGTAGTTAGTATTTCTCTTAATAGAATTTGTGTAGTTAGTATTTCTCTTAATAGAATTTAGACACTCACTGAACATTACTCTATTCATGTCACATGGATATTTGAATGCTTAGGTGCAATATTTTGTATTAAGTTTTGATTTTAGGTGCAATAATCGAGTAATTTACTAAATTATTAAAACATTTAGTTATATTTAATTTTTTACTAAATTATTTTAAGGTAAAACTTATTATTATTGTGGTAAATTTTATCCTGCACTGAATATCAGTGATAAGTCTTTCTATATTAGGTCAATGTCTTACCATGATTTTAATTTTTATTAAAATTGATTCAAGGTAAAGCTTATTATTGTTTATCATTATTGTGGTAAGGTTGTGATAAGTCTTACTTCTAAGTGATTGTGATAAAATATGAAAAATTATTGATTTTAAATAATTTCTACAATAATATGTGTAATTAGTATTCTCATGCATTAGGAAAAAAACATTCTTTTGCGTTATTAACTCTTTCTTTGGATCGCTTATTCACTTCAATTCTAAGCCCTTAAGCGTTAATGAAAATAATATTTAGGGGCTATTTGACTTCAATCTCAACTAGGAGTTGTACAAAATAGGTTCATCAAATATTATCTTATAAATTTATTGAGGTTGTAGTTTATTAATTTTTGTAATTATTTAATTATTGGAGAAATTTGATAACATACACAAATAAACAACTTTATAAAGGTATTATAAATCAAATTTTTTTTTATGATATTATGTCAAAGACAAATAAAAAGAATTTAATCATATCGTAATTCAGGTCAGTTATACCGGTTCATAGAGCGAGTCTAGACTAGTGATCTAAAGATAGATGTGGATATAGCAACAATAATTATATTAATAATTATAACTATTTTAGATAGATTCAATGAATAATCATCAATTAGAAACATATATTAGTTTGTGCACGGTTTATTTCGGTTCTTATTTTTAACATTTATTTAAAATAGTTATATTTTTAAAAAATTAAAATATTAACATAATATTCATTCCATTAAGTCTTTAAAATATTGACATTAATTTGTATTTTTTTAATTATTTAACATATAATAAAATAAATAAAATTTAATTTACTTATTTAAATTATTGTGTTAATACTGAAAATGTCTTTTTCTACTTAAATATATGTATATAATATAAAATTATTATATGTTGAGTTTTAGTTATTTACTGTTTTGATATTATAATAATTATATTCACTACATGCATATTTGGTTACAAGAAATAATTTTTTTTTTATTTTTAGATAATTAAGATTTCGACTATACATGTATAAAATGTCTATCACTGTGATGATCTAATCCTAGTTAGACATAAAGATAGAATATCACATCTGTCGTAAGAAACTAAGGTAGGGTTAGTTTCTCACCTAGTAGCTTGATGGTAAACATAGTGTTTCGTATTTCTTTTGTTATAGGTAATGTCTTATATTATCTCTAATATTGTCTCAAAGTATATTTCTTTTTCTATTACAAATTTTATTACTTTAAATGTTTAATATATTTTATTTTATTTAAATCATGTATTGTTGATGCAAGTTTATAAAAACAGTGTAGGAACGATATTACCGATAACTTGAAAGTAATTGCTTGGGTTGAGTCGCGGACTAGGTCGCTCTCTTTAAGACGTTTCGCGGCTCTGTCCAATTTGTGCAAGCAAACACAACCTCGTCGTCCCTAGGATAAAACAACCCAGAATCTTAATCTGCGTCTCGGGCTTCACCGCAGATGAAAGGCGGAATGCTACACTGAAAATTTGTTGCTCGGAAAACTAAAAAGAACTTAGAAATTGTAGAGAGAATTTTTTTTAGGGAGATGATTGTTGATTGTTGTGTTTCAAATGAAATTTAAAACCCTCCTTTTATAGATTTTAGAAGCTGTAGCAATTATGAATAAAACGGTAATGTCTGGGAATTAAGAGCGTAACGGCAATTCTGAGTAATGAAGAGTAACGGATAACGGATATTTTTTTATGAATAAATACGAGCAACGGCTCTTTTTCTGAATAAATAAAACAAACGGCCATATTCTTAATAAAAAAAAATAACGGTCATTTTCATTTTTTTTTCTGAGAATATATATAACAACCATTTTATAAGTGAAAAAATTTTCCTTAAAAAAATATTATACCAAAAAAGAAAATACCACCTCACCTCACACACACGCACTCGGACTCGGACCCAGACTCGCTCGGCCGCAGACGGCCTGGCCGTCGGATCGACGTACGGCAGTGGCGGCACGCAGCGTCTTGTTGTGGTATCACATTGCCTATGTCTCTCCCCCCTTCCAAAAGTCGGGTGCCCTTGGGCCCAATCCCAATAGCCTTGACTCTTATTTATTTAAACCTCTTTAAAATAATGTAAAAAGCAATGTGGAACAAGGCACATTTCCCAACAATTTTTTTATTTAAATTTCATCTTTTCCAACAATCCCCCACTTGAATTTTATATAAAAATAATTTTTTTCATCGAGCAAACCGATCAATTAAAATTATAAGATTGTGCGTATAAGCGAGCAGTGTCTATCGACTTGAACGCTGCATAGTGTTGATGTTTTAGAATATACTAGAGTAACTCGTAGTTTTGAACTACATCTCTAACAATCATCACACACATGACCTTCCCAGGTGTAGTCTCGAAAAAAGCCCGTGCTTTTACGGCCGTACATGTGTATCCCAAGTATAAGTGAACGCTACAGTAAATTTTGCCCAAAAAATTTTCATAGGAAGCGGCCACACTTCCACGTTCACGTAGGTGAGTCTATCAAGAGTACTCGTAGCAGCCATGTACTCGACTCCACGTAGAGTATAGAACTTCATTAAGAGTTTAACAAATAACTTCGTCCTCTTTATCGCTTGAGGACTTCATACTTAACAATATAGAATGAGATTTGATTAATAGCATGATACATCTCGTATCTTCATGACTTGTTGTTACCGCTTTGAACTTATTTCTTGGGATCTCGGTCTATAAATTGGGTTACCATCATAAGTGATTCTTCATTCTAGGGCATTAATCCCATTCCTTTTGAGGTTTTGAAAACCTTTCTCTTGGTAATCCTTTAGTCAAAGGATCGCTAAATTTTCATCGAACGTCGTGATCGACTCTTATTGCTCCCGTTGAGAAATTCTCTAACGGTACTATGCTTACGACGTGTCTGTCGTGCCTCTTTACCGTTAGTAACGGTTACGAATCTTTCAAATAGCAGCGATCTTATATTTGTGGATCAAGACAACGGTGGTATCGGTCTTTCCCATAAAAGGGATCTCACGAACAAACTTCTTAGCCGCCACTTCTTCACTAGCAGTGGCTAGTCTTATCATTTCGAGACTCCGTTGTAGATTGAGCCAATATTGTTTGTTTCTTAGACTTCCAGGAAAGCACTCACCATTTATGTTAAAAATATAGCCACTTAGTTGCTTTGGAGTCTTCGATAAAGTGTTCCCTGCATCGTTGTATCCTTCTAAAACAATGAGAAACTTTTTATAATGTAATCCAAGGTTCATAGTTCTCTTAAAGTATCTCATAACCACTTTCAATAGCATTCCAATGCTACATACTAGTCTCTTGGTAAACCTACATAGTAGTCCCATGACATAAGCTATGTACGGTCTAGTGCGATCGGTAGTGTAACGTAAGCTACGATGATGCTCGCGTACTCGATTTGTCTAACACCGTCTCCGGTGTTCTTGAACAAATTTACACTAGGATCATGGGAGCATAATGCGGGTTCTGAGTTAAAGTAATTATATTTCTTTAAGATCTTACCGATGTAGTGAGATTGATCTAGAGAAATTCCTTTCCATACGTAGTTATTTTTATACCAAGGATTACACTAAACCTCCAAGATCTTTCATATCAAAATTAGCTCTTAACAACATTTTGACATTATTCACAACATAAATATTTAATCCAAAAATAGCATGTAAATCCCACGTATAAACATATAATAGTGCAAATATTATCTTCTAATTTATAATAAATGCATTTGTCACTTTCATTTATTTTGAATCCATGTGAGATAACTAGATTATCAAATTTTTCATGCCATTTCTTAGGTGCTTGTTTTAGACCATAAAGAGATTTATCTAATTTACAAACTTTATTTTCTTGACCTGGGATAACAAAACCTTCAGGTTGATCCATATAAATTTCTTCTTCTAAATCACCATTTAAGAAAGCAGTTTTAACATCCATTTGATGTACTATTAAATCATGGATAGCAGCGAGAGAGAAAAGTACACGTATGGAAGTTATTCGTGTAACTGGTGAAAAGGTATCAAAGAAATCTACATTTTCTCTTTGCCTACATCCTTTAACTACAAGACGAGCTTTATATTTTTCAAAAGTACCATCAGGTTTCAATTTCTTTTTTAGTATCCATTTACATCCAATGGTTTTGCAACCATGAGGTAAGTCAACTAAATGTCAAGTCTTATTATACTCAAGTGAGTCCATTTCATCATTTATGACTTCTTCCCATAAGTTGGCATCTAAAGAAGATAATGCTTCTTTAATAGTTTGGGGATCTTCCTCTAAGGTATAAGCATAAAAATCAGACCCAAAATCCTTAAGGGTTCGAGCTCGTTTACTTCTTCTAATTTCAGTGTTTAATTCTTCAGTTTGTTCACTAGTTCTAGTTATAGGTAAACTACTAGAAGACGAGCCCCCTATTCTTAAATTTAAAGGGAAACCTATATTCATGTAAGTCGGCATCATTTGATTCTATAACTACGATCTTTTAAGTCATAGAATTTATAAGCTTTACTATTCCTGACGTATCTATGAATACACATTCATATGCTCTACTAGCAAGTTTATTTCTCTTTTAGGATCGGGGATTCTAACATAGGCTAAACAACCCCAAGTTTTAAAATAAGTTAAATTAGGTTTCTTATTTTTCAAAATTTCATAGGGTGAAATTTTATTTGTAGATTTAGGCCTTCTGTTGCTTTAGCACATAGGCAGGTTAATAAAATTTCTCCCCGAAAGGGAGAGCGGCGCGAGTTTAATAAAATTGCAACAACGATTCAAGAAAGTTCTATTTTTTTCTTTCGGCTTTGCCATTCATTTCGGGAGAATAAGGTGCGAGTTTTTCATGAATGATTACATGAGTTTTATAAAAGTCATTGAAGATATTGGAATCGTATTCGGTGCCTCTATCACTTGAAACCTTTTTATTTTTGTTAAGTTGATTTTCAATCTCGGTCGCCAAATATTTTAAACATATCAAATGCTTCACTTTTATTTTTCATTAGATATACATAAGTGTAATCTGACAGTATCTATAAAAGTTATAAAATAGCGTTTTCCATTTCTTGTTAAATTTCCATCAAGTTCACGTATATCGAGAATGAATTAATTCTAAAGGTTCGATTCTCTAACTACCGATTTATGTGAAGTTTTGGATTATTTTAGCTTGACTACAAAATTCACATTTTTCAAAATCATTTAAAGATAGTTTAGGAATTAGTTCTAAGCTACTTTCATGTTCTTTATTATGCGTTTATTAACATGACAAAGTCTAGCGTACCAAATATTAAAGGAACTCAACATATAAGCGAAGAAGAGGTTTTATTAATTTCAACATTTAATTTGAACATGCCATCGGTGGCGTACCGCTTTCCCAACAAATATATTATTTTTAGTTATAGTATATAAATCAGCCTATAGTTTGAGTAAACCCGGCTTTGTTAAGAAGATATCCGAAACTAAATTCTTTCTCATCTGCAGGTATGCGGGACATCCTTGAATGACGGTCTTTCCGTAGGTAAACTTCCAAATCACCTCACCCAGTGACTTTAGTGGGTGGGAGTCACCCAGAACACTTTCTTATCCTCGAGAATCGGAGAAGTTTGAACATGTCTCGATCATAGCAAACATGGCGAGAAGCACCGATCCATCCACCACCTCGGATCCACCAACAAAATTGACTTCGGATATCATAGCAATAAGTTGATCTTCGGTAAGGTTCGCTGTGGGCGAGGATGATTCTGTTCAGGCGGTTCCTAGCCAAGTGAGCCGAGGTCTATTACAACTATAACACATGAATGTGTTATTCCTTAAGGGGGTTGAAGGTCTATTACAGGAGGATAGTTTCTATTTCTATTTTGGTGGTTGCGGTTTTGATTATTACTACGATTAGAGTTTTCATATTTCTACCTTTAGGTTTTATTGTAGATGAGGGTTTCTTATTGGTACTATTATTTGAGACTACGAGTACTTCATCTCTTTGGTCTTGTTTTCGAGCTTCTTCTTCTATTCTTAAACGGGTTATAAGACTTTCTAAAGAAAATTCCTTAGTTTTATGCCTAATTGTATTCTTAAAATCTTTCCCAGCAGGGGGTAATTTATCTATTATAACAGTTACTTGAAATTGTTCATCTAAAGCCATACCTTCAGAAGTTATTTCGTGTGCTATCTTCTGCAGTTCATGTGATTGAGCTTCCACTGATTTGCCATCAATCATTTGAAACTTCATATATCTACTAACAACATACTTCTTAGTACCAGCTTCCTCAGTGTCGTATTTATTTTGAAGTGCTTCCCAAATTTCCTTAGCAGACTTATCACAGTTATAATAATCATACAAGTCATCAGCTAAACCATTAAGAATATAGTTTTTGCATAGAAAATCATTTTCAATCCAGGCGTCTAAATCTTTAGTTTCGAACCGGTAGGAGGATTGAATTTGTATTGGTTTTTCGATGGTAAGAGTTAAACGACTTTTTCATGGTTAAGAAAAACAATATTTTTTGTCTCCATCTTTTAAAGTGTAATCCTCAAAACGAAATGGTTTGTTTAGATCATCAGTTATCATTTCGGTAGACATGGCATTGAATACGTCTTAAAATTGTTGATGCAAGTTTATAAAAATGTAGGAACGATAATTAGATAACTTGAAAATGCTTGCCTTGGGTTGAGTCGCGGATTAGGTCGCTCTCTTTAAGGCGTTTGTGACTCTGTCAATTTGTGCAAGCAAACACGCCTCGTCGTCCCTGTGGATAAAACATCCCGAGAATCTTAATCTACGTCTCGAACTTCACCGCACTAATGAAAGGCGGAATGCTACACCTGAAAATTTGTTGCTCGGAAAACTAAAAAAGAACTTAGAAATTGTAGAGATAATTTTTTTTAGGGAGATGATTGTTGATTGTTGTGTTTCAAATGAGAGTTGAAGCCCTCCTTTTATAGATTTTAGAAACCGTGTAGCAATTATGAATAAAACGGTAATGTCTGGGAATTAAGAGCGTAACGGCAATTCTGAGTAATGAATACGAGCAACGGCTCTTTTTCTGAATAAATAAAACAAACGGCCATATTCTTAATAAAAGAAAATAACCTCACACACGGACTCGGCCGGTCGGACGGACGACGACGACGGCGCGCGCGTGCGTGGTATCACATTTCTTGCAGGTCTCTCCCATTCCATAAAAAGTGGGTCTTAGGGGCCCCGTCGAAATAGCCGTACCCTTCACTATTTAAACCTCTTTAAAATAATGTAAAAAAACAATGTGGGACAAGGCACATTTTCCAACAAATTTTTTATTTAAATTTCATCTTTTCCAACATGTATCGATCATGTCCAAGGGATTTACACGGTATAACCTCCCATAACTACTTTACTAGTATAAATAAGAGGAAGTAGTATCAATGGAGGACCATCTAGAAAGTGTAGTATCCTTATATGGTCTAATAACCTTGTTTATTTAATCGAAGAAGCTTTGAGCTATAGCCTTTTCTAAATTGTTTTGTTTCTTCTTAAAAAATCCTTGCTTTTGATAACCTTCAAAGGAAGGCTGGTAAAGTATAGTGCTCGGTACTGGTCAACAAGATGTTTGGTGTAAGTTTAAACTTAAACCGTATGACAACTTGTTATGTTTGATTTATTGTGTTTTCTTTTGGTGGTGACAGATTGTTATGTTTGATTATTGTGTTTTATTTTGTTGAGCATCTTTACTATTTTTAATGATCTTCATTCTTATAATATTTTCATTAATAAAATCATTATCTTGATATTTGATAAATGAATAAACAAAAGTGAGAATTTGGATGCACATATTGTAATTACTTTAATAGGGAAGTATTTTCTAATGCTTTTAGCTTGAATGGGTAAGATACATGTGCAAAATAACACCATAAATAAAAATAATACTCTCTTAATATATTTTGTTATATCTTTTTTTTTTAATTTTAAAGGGTTGTAATTTTTTTATGTTTAAATTTATAAGATTTATGAGTATTTATAATATTTGTGAATAAAATGTTTAAATATACACTAGATTCTAAGCCTATTTTCATTTCAGTTCTTCAAAGTTGAATAAACTTTTGAACTTCAATTTAATGTGAATTATGTATACGCTTATTTTTTAACACATTAGAATTAAATTTACACACATAGAAAAATATGATATAATAAATTAAATGTAAAATTAAGGTATAAATAAAAAATATATATGAAAAAAAGTATAAAATATTATCCTAAATAAATAAAATTTTGATTAAAAATAAAAATTATAAATAAATAATTTTAAAGGTAAATAATTTATAAAATAAAAAATTAAAAAATTAATATAATATTATATTTTATTGATATTTGTCAACAACTTTACGATAATAGCCATAACATCCATAATATTTTGATAAAAAATAATTTTTCTAGACAAAAATATTTTGTCAACATAGTAAAAAAATTCTTAATATTTTAATCAAAATATATAAATATTATATTGCAATATTGAAATATGCTAAAAAGTGAAAATATTGTAGCAATATTGATGATGTTATAAACATTTCAATCCTTACAAAAAGTAATTTTTTTTCCTAACACGAAAGGAGTTGCAAGCTTACTTTTAGTATAATTGGTAGAAGAAAAATTTTCTTTTGATATAAATTATAATAATATTATAACTGATACAATAGTTAATTTTATTTTATGTCAATAAAAGTAAATTTTATCATTTTAATAAATAATTATTTATTATATCAGTTGTAATTATATCATAATTTATGACTAAAAAATTATTTTTTTGTAAAATTTTAACATTTTTTTAAAAAAATTAAAAAATTATAAAAAATTACATTAATAAAATATAATAATAATAACACAAAGTAACAACTTAATAATTTTAAATTAAATTTAATTAAATAACATTAAATATTATATGAATTTAAATTATCTTAATTCAATTTAAATATTAATAAAATTTAAAATAAAATAATGTATCATATTTTTTAATAATAAAAATATATAAATTAAACATAAAATAATATTTTAATTATAAATTTTAATGTATTCCTATTATTATTATTTTAATAAATTTGTATTTAAAATTCCCAACCGATGTACATTACACCAGACGCTTTTTTTTTACTCCACAAGGAAGTAAAAAAAGAAGTCCAATTTGGCGATCCGCAGATGATTGATTCCACCACTCAGAAGCAAGCTTTTCTTTCTATTAATCCGTGGCGTAATAAAAATAAATATTTGAGCCGTTGATATAGGAGCTGTAAAAACACAATACAACAGAGCTTAAGCCGTACGATTTGGAACCTAGAAAACACAGAGATACCAATCGTGGAGATTTGCCGTTTAACAAGCACTATATATATGAAGCGACAATACCAGTTTTTTTTTCCAAATATACCTTTCAATTTTTAATATTCGAAGTTAGCAGATTCTCTTTTCGAACATCCCTAGGATAACTGCTCTGCTCTTCACGAATAAAATAATTAGAGGTATGTCTTTTCCAATTATCTTATTACGTTTTAGTAGTATTACAAGATATTTTGCTGCTCCATTGAGTGGATTATGTAGAATTTTGTTTTGTTCGAGTCATTTAGGGTTTCTGATCTGATTTAACACAAGTTAGGGTTTTGACAAATTTAGTGTCCCTATGCGTTCTGAATGATCTTTGTGAATCATATTAGGTTATTGCCTTCTTTATTATAACTAAATTACTTATTTTTAAAGCAATATCATTCTAGATCTTCTGAAATTAACGCATGACATGTGTGCACTACATGCTTAATGTTATTGTTATTCCGAGATCAGATTAGACTTTGTAACCGGTTAGAAATATCTGGAATGTAATTAATTGGGAAGAGCTAAACCTCGAGCAATTATGAGATCTAACAAACGGAAGATTTGTTGCAGATGGCTCGTACGAAACAAACTGCTCGTAAGTCCACGGGAGGTAAGGCTCCTAGGAAGCAATTGGCCACTAAGGCTGCCCGTAAGTCAGCCCCAACTACGGGTGGGGTGAAGAAACCTCACAGATACCGTCCTGGAACCGTTGCACTACGGTTCGTGTTACAATTCTGGTTCGTTAATTGTAATTAAATTGTATTTGAAAAATTATGGTCTAATGTAGGTTTAATCAAAATTGCAGAGAAATTCGCAAGTACCAGAAGAGTACGGAGCTGCTGATCAGGAAACTTCCTTTCCAAAGGTTGGTTCGTGAAATTGCGCAAGATTTCAAGACGGATCTTAGGTTCCAAAGTCACGCTGTTTTGGCTCTTCAAGAAGCAGCAGAGGCCTACTTGGTTGGATTGTTTGAAGATACTAATCTCTGTGCCATTCATGCTAAACGTGTTACCATCATGCCCAAGGATATACAGCTCGCCAGGAGGATTAGGGGTGAGAGAGCTTAGGTTGAAGCGATTGAATTCAACTTGAAATTGGATGTGTTACTTGATTCTAATTTTTCTCTAGCAGTTTATGTTGTAATACTCAAAAACCGTACAATTCACTTCTAAGATTTATCTCGTTTGGTTGGTTTAGATTTTCTGAACAGTTCAGTTATAGATAATGTTCTTTTGTTATTTTCCCTGTTCTAGATAGAATAATTATGGTTTCTGTAAATTTACATGCACTTATTCTTCACGTCTTTTGATGAGAACATTGAAAAGGCTTTTACAAGAATTATCAGACTTCTGAATCTTGGCATTCTGCATTATAATTTATAGTATTATGGAACTGTGGAGGAGTGACATTTAAAGGTGGGGTATGTAGATATTGATCGATTGGTAAAGCCTCATTTTGTATGTATAATTAATATCTAATTGGCAATTTAGTCACATTGCAACTGAAAATTATAATGCACTCGTCTCACTAGAGTGTTTAGATTACCATTATTTTTGACAATATGTTGAAGATATTAATATATTTCTCTTTCGTCATCATTACTATAGAACAGTCTCTAAAATTGTTTGGAACATGGTTCTTTGGAGAGTGCGATCTGACAAGTTACTTAGCAAATTTTTGTTTCTCTTTAAATGAAATATCAAGAAATTATGCCAATTTTTTATGCTTTTAGTTGGATAATTTTCACGTTCAGTAGTTATACATAAAATTTGAAAGAATTACATTCAAATTTAATGAAGTAGACACCACATAAGTATAGAGAATTTTAATTCAATTTTTGAAATAAACACTTGCATCTTGTATTTTGATATTTCATGGAAATAGGTAGCTAATCAATATTTCTTTTTACCTTAACCGCAAGATAATATATAGATTTAATAAGAAAATAACTTGTTTTATCAACAATCCAACTAATCTTGTTTCTTAGGGACCAATTCCAACTAACAGAATTAGCTAAATCATTAACATTGAGGTTCTTTGCAAATATGATAGTGTCATTCATTGGTATTGGTATAAATTCAGGTAGTCCAGGTACCTATGGATATTTAAATGGACATAATAAACATACTAATGCCCACCCAAAAGTCTATAGAGTTATAGTACCAAGAATACCCTTCCAAACAAAGGAACAAGAATTCACCCCCAACTTATTTGAATTTTTGACCACGTGTCACCCAAATTTAGCTTAAAACGCTTAATTCATTTGATGGAATCTTTTAAACCTTAATCCTCCAATTTCCTTAGGTTTTCAAATAAAGTTTAAATTTTTATAAGCATAAAAGCAATTAGAGTTGGCTTTAGAATTTCTCCTAAATTTACCTAAAAGAGTCACTTTTTTACATATAGTTTTTAACACTTTGAAAGTAATTATTGTATAAATAAAGATATATTAGAGAATAGAGCATATTAAAGTTACCTTCTCTACATTACGCAAAAATTTTGCTCTCTATCATTAGTTTTTGAAGCAATTTTTTTCAAGATTATATTAAAATTCATTATTTTATTTCTTTGTAAGGAATAAAGGATTACACCGGTAGATAAATTGAGGCAAAGTTTTTTGTATGCACATTTCTTGAGTCATTTGCCTTTGGATTTCATTGCCAACATTCCTTAAAAAAAGAAGTCCAGATTTCATTAAGGAATTGCTCTAAAAGTTGCTTGTAGTCCTCTAAAGTGTTAAAAATATTATCTGTTTGGATATGTGAATCGACTCGAAGTCCTATTCATCTAATAATCCAACCCAATAGCTAGCCCAAGCCGTCAGGCAAGGTCGTCTTAAGAGAAAATACCTGTGCCTGTGCCACAATGACACTGGTAGCATGGACCTACCTACCCATGGGAGTCTTGGTGTTGGAAGACGTGGTGTTGGAAGACTGACCCAGGGAAAGCTATGATGTGGTCGACCTTAAGCTTTGAATGTATTATGCTTTACTCTTATATTCATTCGACATGCTGTGATATGTACGTCTTATGTAATCGATACGTGTACATGCAATGTTTTATATAGACATGGACTCCTTAAGGGATTCACACATTTCAAACACTCCATGGTAGGGACACGAGACAAAGAGCGATTTTGAATAAAAAATAAGGAGGCAACATCTGCTCAAGACCATAACTTGTCAATTGTAATGAGCCCATGGGGGAGGCCGATCCCTACCAAGAGCTGGCTCGCTAAAATTTTTAGCTAAAAAGAGAGCTCGAGGAAACCAGACAAAAGAACAGGACACTTCGATCACAATAAGGCCTAGTAACCCCTGAAGGTCGAGTCGCTAACCTGGTTAGAAGAACCTGGCCAAATCATGTTGTGCCTAGTGCTACTCAATGTGAGAACACAACTAAGGTTGAACTTCCCTCTAACTTTACAAGGCCCAATAATGATAAATTGCGACAAGATTGTGAAAGATGGGAGGCATAATTTCGGGCACTAGAGAAAGCTAATAGAAAATAAGACCAAACCCTGAGAAGAGCCAATGAAGGGTAAGACAAGGGTAAAGTGCCATACGATATGGATAAAGATTGTGAGCAACTATATGTCTTCCCCTTTTATGATGAAATAGAGCACAACGAGCCCCTGTCTAAGTTTAGTGCTCCTAAGTTCCCAAACTACCAAGGAACTAAAGATCCGGAAACTCATATGCAACACTTCAAATGGCTATGGCTCCTGTGAGCCTCACTGCGGATAAACGAGATGCCCTGATGTGTAAGATGTTTACTGTCATCTTTTGTGATGGTACACAGAAGTGGTTCAACAACATGACACCCATACTATAACATCTTTTTCACAATTTTCTAGGATGTTCATCACCCATTACCACTACCTCTTCTCGATCACCTAGGGATGAGGTAAGTCTATGAAGGAATACATGACAAGGTATAGGGAAGAAAAGCTAGAGATAATAGATTACCCTGACTCTATTACGATAGAGGTCTTTAGGCAAGGTCTATTAAAAAATTCTGAGATATTTGTTGAGTTGACCAACTCAATCCCAAAGACTTTAGAGGATGCTTATGAAGAGATGAGAAAATTATTCAATCTTAAGAGAGAGCTTCAATTGGATAATAACTGTAAGGAAACTATGAAATCTCTATCATAGAAAGAGAAAATAAGAATAACCTGGATAGGGTAAGTCAAGACAAAATAATTAACAAAAACAAGCACTTTATGCCTATTCACAAGGAGAATGGCCAATGGGTTGGGAACACGGGGCCTTAGGGGAGGTCATTGTCTCCATTTAGGGGTCCCTCTTTAAGGATGAGCCTGACTTAAGCGGTATCGAGAATGGAGGAAGAGTAGAATGTTAGATGGTCTCTAAAAGTGAGGGATTCCCCAGGGAAACATCTAAATGGTATACTTTCTAGAAGGATATGGGAAACGAAACGAGAGATTATATGTATTAAAAAAAGGAAATAGAGGATCTATTGACAAAAGGGTATTTAAAAGACCTGGTAGGAACCAATAGTAGGGGATAGAGCGCCAACCTGAGCGTGAAACATTAAGGCTGCTCGCTCCCTTAGGTAGTGAGATAGACTCTTATAATGGGTCCAATGTAAGGACTATCCATACTATACATGGAGGCCATGAGCTTAACGGGACCTCCAACAAATCGTGTAAGACGTACGCGGGATACTTTCATAGCTTTCTACATGTCTACAAACTGGAAAGAGCGAGGTCTTTCGCTAAAATCACTTTCATAGGAAAGGACGAGATTTCATCTCCCCATGAAGATCCCTTGGTAATTATCCTAAGGATAGGATCTTGTGATATTTGTCGGATGATGATCGACACAGGCAGTTCGTTGACCTTTTTTTGCCAACAACAAAGGCCCTAAGCATAAAAGAAAGCGACTTAGCAAGGAAAAAGCTACCCTTGGTGGGATTTAATAGTAGCACTATCTATGCAATTGGAACTATGGTCTTACTAGTCATGGCACAAAGATTTATAGTGATGACCAACTTCATGGTAATTTATGTCCTAGCATACTACAATGCCATACTGAGCATACCATGGATACATTATATGAAAGTGATTGCATCCATATTTCACCAAGTCATTAAATACCTTACTGAGAAGGGCATAATATAAATAAAGAGGGACCAGGAAAAGGCCAGAAGTTGTTATAATGCCACTATGAAAAGGACCACTCCCAAGTAGCAACCATAGTATGGGCCTTTTTGTAAAAGGCCAAAAGGTGTATGTCTAGCAGAGTCAATCAACACAAATGAAGTACAAGATCTACCAATGGGGAACTATGAGGAAGAACAATCTCTAAAGTTAAGCACAAACTTGACAACGAAGGTGATGGAGCAACTATCTCATTTCCTAAAGAAGAATGTTGATGTCTCTACATAGAGACCTACAGACATACCTGGGATAAATTCAAAGATCATAACCCATAAATTGAATGTTAATTCGAAAGTTAGACCTATCAAGCAAAGGAAGAGGAAGTTCCTAAAGAAAAGAATGAGGTGATTATAGGTCAAGTCATTACGCTCAAAGTGACAAAGATTATTAGAAGGGTAAACTAACCCTCTTGGTTGTCAAATATGATCTTGCTAAAGAAGGCTTACGGGTCACCATGTATGTGTGTGGCCTTCACAGATTTAAATGATACATTTCCAAAGGATTGTTTTCCCCTCTCAAGCATTAATCAACTGGTTGATACCATCGCCTATTTTGGCTTGATGAGTTTTTTGGATGTATATTTTGGTTATTATAAGATCGGAATGCACCTAGAAGATGAGGAGAAAACATCTTTCATCACTGAGGCAGAAAACAAGGAACAAAGGGACTAGGGATCCCACAGGTTATACTAAAGGTTGGGCGACCAAGGTCAAGACAAATGGGTTGTCACCTTTGGACGAGGAGAGGATAAGGAGAACATACAACATTCCCTCCTTGGTTCAAATAATGATTCCTATGTCGGGGGTTCGTGATAGTGACCTACCTCTATTTGGGTAAATAATCTTCCACGAGAAGGCCTTATAAGGAAATTTTTGGCTAAAACTCAGCTCGTGCTGGGTCAGTTGATGCTTAATAGATAGAGGTACCTTATTTGCCTCATATTGATATGCATAGATCTTGGGGTTGAGTTGGATATGCACGATTTCAATGAGGCCTATGTGTTAAATTAGAATCATACAGACCTGAGGAGGGTCTATATGTCAGTAAAATAGTACCGGGGCATAAATGTGACTGTCTCCAAGAACGAGAAGAATTGGAAGGAATATTTCTTCGACGTCTCAAGTCTGTGAGAAACTTTAGATAGTGATATGAGTTTGAAGCAATGATTGATTGATATCCAAAACTATATGCCCGAGAAAACTCCATAGAGGAATCTACTAAACACCACACACTTTGTTGCATGTGGTTTAATGGGATGAGGCTCGATGGAACCCTCTTATAGGATTATACATAAATGCCGGGCACCATCAATGTACAAGATCTCTCCTACATACTATAGGGTAGGTTTGAGGTGGTCACCATCGATGAGGTCGTGCCTTTAAGTGTCATCGAGCCCTCTTCGGCATCCTTGGGTCCACACCCTTCCCCACCCGTCAACTTGGGTTAACAAACACCTATTCCCCTGTGAGGGATTTGAGGAAAGGGAAGGGTGTCATCAAGGACTTCACCATTGATGTTGAGGGAATGGCCTTGTACATGGGCCTGGCACCAGAGAAGTTGAACCACTACGAGAGCCATCTCCCATACATGTTCCACGAGAGAAAACTCGACACTATGTGCGAAGGTATGGACATCGAGGTTGTGCTCAATCACCTTATGTACCAGATAAGTGTTAGTTCAACCTTGTTTCTGATTGACCCTCAAGCTTTTATATTGTAATGACCTTGTGTTGTTTTTCTTGTTTTTAGGCACAACTCCTTTATATGCTAGTTACGACTTGGGGTGGACTAAGTTGAAGCATGAGCTTGCCCCAGAACTCACTTTTTGGTTGACCCGAAAAAGTGAGATGTTGTGGGCTCTCCCAGGAAAAGCCCAAAGTCTATTTTCCGTGTATGCTCTCTACAAAATATCATGAAACATAAACAAGTTAAAGCATGAAAAATAGGGATTACCTAGGGTCGAGTTCGAAATAAAAAGGGAAGAATGATTCTTTAAACTGACTTAAAAAGAAAGTATAAAATCGTTAGACTCAAGGACTTTTTTCATGAAAACCTGAGCAAGTAAACTATGTGCCAAATTGATTTTCTTACCACTGAACAAAGAATTTATATGGCTTGAGATGAGGCAATAGAGTGTTTTTGCTTAATTTTTGTTTGATGTGTAGGGGATTATGAAGTGAAGAAAAGTCCAAGCTCCTTTTTATATAGTGGTTTACATTTCTCTCTCCAATCATCTAACAAACATTTATTGGGGGAATTGAACAATTTAGATTCCTACCTAAGCAATACTCTTCCACCCTTTTTCAAGACCTGAGTTGAAATACTAAATGGTTCAGATTCCTGTCGGAGCTATACTCTTCCACCCCTGGTTAGGAACCAAGTTGAAAGAGTAGAGGGATTAGATGTTTGGACATGTAGATCCACCAAGAGCTCTATCCATCTAATAGTCTGACCCAATTGGAAGTATCCATTAGGCGAGGTAATCTCAGGAGAAACTAAGTGTACTTGTACCATAATGACACCGATAGTATAGACCTAGCTACGCATGGGAGCCCTGGTGTTAGAAGATCGATCTCCAGGCTGAGCTATAGTGTGGTCGACCTTAAGCTTTGGAGGTATTTTGCTTTACTCTTATACTTCTTTGAAAAGTTGTGACGTGTATGCCTTATATAATCGACATGTGTACATGTAATGTTTTATATGTACATGGACTCCCTAAGAGATCTACACATTCCAAAAAACTCTCTAACTTCTTCCTAGTTTCTCTTTTTACAAATCAGATCAATCCTACCATTATCAGTTTCAATATTCATTATTTCCTTAATAGTAACACATTATATGTATGAAAAAATGGCTAGTTAGGGGTGCAGATCTAGATAACTTAATATCATGAATCAAATTTGTAGCTTCAGTTATGACAAACAGTCTATAAAGAACTTCAACAACAGTAATAAATAAATACGAGGATAAATGATCACCTTACTTGGTTCCTCTTATGATATTAGCAAATTTAGAATCATTAGGAAGAATACAACAAGAAACAGATGTTAGGCATTGCTTCATCAATTGACATAATCTTGCTTTAAATCAAAATCTAGATAGTACTTGTAAGATTAATTTCCATTCTATTTTATCATATATTTTCTCCATATCAATTTTAGTACCTATAAGAGCTCCTTTACCTTTTTTTCTTCATAAAGTGAATTATCTCTTATATCAATATGGTATTTTCAAAGATCCATCTCGGGACAAAGGTATCTTAAAATGGAGAGATAATTCTATCAAGAGAATGTCTTATATATGATTTTATATAGACCTATAGGTTGATAATCATTGATTATTATTGGTTGATTTTTCTTTGGAATCAATATGATCATTGTCTCATTAAGTTCTAGATTCATAATAATTTAGAGAAAGAATTCTTGCACAAAATTACTTGTATCTGTTTTAATAACACCTTAATTATTCTTAAAAAAGCTAGCTGATATACCATCAAAACTAGGAGAATTGAGATTATGGATTGAACATAAGGCTTTCTTAATCCCTTGCTTTTCAAGTAATAAACACAAAGTTGCATTCTCATCATCAGTGATGCAAGATTGGAATATGTTATCAAGAGACTAGAATGCAAATTGATATGCTACTTAATTTGTTAACATCTATTTAACCAGTTTTCATTCAAGTCTTAAATAGTCCAAAATTCAAGACTTTGTGTTTTTATCCCTTTCTTTGATCCATATTTCTATAGACTTTTGTTTGCATAAAAGTTCATGTCTCATTTTTTGCTCATTGAGTTCCTCTTGGAGCCTGAGGCTTTTATATTGACCATATTCATCTAGTTTTTTTCTATTGTAATGCGACCAATTTGCATTCTAATATCTTGATATTTTCTTTACACTTGCTAAAATAATTTTTGTTCCACTATTTTAATTCAACAACATTGTTTTGTATTCTTTTACATCATTTAAAACTTCATGTACCACTGATTGAGTTCCAAGATAATCAAATATTATATGGGTCATGGTTCCAAGCTTCAAAACATCTTAATGGACATGGTAAAAACTCATCTCCTTTTGTTAGTATGAATTATTAATGATAATGGTTTGAAACCAAAGAAGATGGATTGTTGAGTCACAATTCTGGACAACAAGTTGCTCTATCAAGTTTTTTTCTAATAATGTTTGCACTAAAGCATTTGTTTCGCCAAGGAAAATTAAAGCTGAAAGCACCAAGATCCATTGCTCCCATTGTATCCATCAAGCCTTTTAACTAGCATTCATGGACATTAAAACATTTCCACCATATTGCTCTAAAGAGTTGGTTATTTCATTGAAATCACCAAGCATTAACCATTGAAGTTCTTGTAAGTCCTTTCGTTTTGGTATTGGCATTATCGTATGAAAAAAACAATATTTGTATTTTATTTGATGTTTATGTATGTCCTTTGTAAGGTTGGTTGCTGGTGGTTCGGTATCACTTGGGATATAGTTTTTGTTTTGCTTGTTACACATATTTATTCTTTCAAATTAAATATGGTTTGCGCTATTAGGTGTTTATTATTGTGGTGTCCTATTAAAGATCGGGCCTTTCTCCATGTTGGAAACACCTTTCATCGTGATCATTGATGTTCTTGTTGTTGTGTCATCGTTGTCTTGTTGGGGTGCTTTCCACCCCTTGCCACCGTGGGCGACGAGTGTGTAATGGCTAGTTCTCTTGCTGAGGGCTTGTCGCCTTGCCGATGAGGGGCCAGCATGGGGGGCGGCGAGGATCCGAGACTTGGAATTTTTCTATAAATTCTCACTTCATCTTTCTTGTTTTCTTGGCTAGAATTAGGGGAAAATTCTACTCATTTGGCACCAGACTTTCCCAGTCCATTTTCTTCTAAGTGTTGGGTCTAAGAAACAGTATAACATCTATGTGATATAGGACATAATAGATGAGTCTATCTCATATTTCTCAAACACAATGTGAGTGTAAAAAATATGAGATTGAGTGAGGAGTGAGGATTTATTGAGAGTTAAAATGCATGGTTGGTTGGTCGGTCAAGAACCACATCATTTTAAAGAGTTTTTCTCAGTGTTAAGTTATCGTGTCTCAGCTCATAGTTGCGAGAATGCAACAATTTCCATAGGAGATGAGCCTATGTGGTTGTGTACCGTATATCAATTGGTAGTTAAAAGGATGCAAAAATTACTATAGGTGAGGAGCCTATATGGTGATGAATATTGTGTCGGCTAGGTGTGTTGCAAGGTTCCAATGTTAAGCATAGGTGAGGAGCCAATATGTTAATGTGTCTTGTATCAAATAGGTGTTGTAGGGTCACAATGTGTATGCATGTTGGGAGGTTTAGACATCAATAGTCGATCATATCACGTGGTGATGGAGCTCCAAAGACGAGCTTGGATCTATTTGGATCAAGTTTCGTGATGACATGAAACTAGGACATCGTAGGAATAGCGAGGGTTAGATGTCTTGACTAATAGAGGTATTATAGTTATATTTTTATTAAGTTGTAAACTATTTTTATTCTGTTAGTTAATTATTTATTGTCGAGTGGCTGCCATGAGCAAATCGAGAATGTTATCACATTGGTAGGTGTCTATGTGGATTTACCTTGTTACATGCTGTGAGTGTACAATCATCATCTCGAAAATATTATATTGGTTGGTGTATTCACCCCTCATTAGTTCCTAAATGCCTATTTGAGTCGGAAGTTCAATTCATATATGTGTAATTGTTTTGATATATGGAACTCTCCATTCTCAAAAGTAGATACTACTCTTTCACCTACTACCAAAAGAGATAATTTTCATTAGCATAAGGGGTAGCATAAACAAAACAAGCCATCTAGGCATTAGAAGGATAAGAGCCATCTGAAAATTCTATTGCAAATACATTTCCACTTTGTTCAATAACAGAAACTGAAATCCCATCTTTTACATAACATACCAACCCCCACTATTGATAGAATGACATATAACCTTATTTCTAAACCTAAAGTGATAGCTAAATAAAAAAGATGATCACTTGAAGACTCAAGTTCCATTAGCCAAACACAGTATGGATTAGCTTCACGAACCAAATTTCTGAAAGCCATTTATGCATTCTTGCACGCAAGTCCACGGGTGTTCTATGAAAGTATTTTCATGTTTTCTGTTGGGGTATGTTTAGGATCGCCTCCTCATCTTGTTATTGTCAAAACCAGACACACTTTCCTTTAAGAATAAAGGACCAATTGCTTGAGAATCAGAATGGTTTAAAATCTTCTTCCACCTTCTTTTTGGCTCATTATTTTTAGTCTGGGCAAAGTTAAGCAATTCCTCATCTCTCTGAACTAGCCCCTTGTCCATTAGAAACTTCAATATATCTTTATGATAGTAATTACTAGAGTTTTGCAGTATAGTTTTTGTCAAAATATTGTGTTTCTCACATAATTATCAATATATTTCATATTATTTCTTTTCAATTTTTGTACAAGAGTTTAGCTATATGTATACAAGGAAAACGAAAATTAAACAATAACCCTAATAGCTGCACATCCATATTTTATGGCTCTACTAATATTATTGTCTGCTCCATGTTTTGCTCTGCTAAGCATTGATGTCTTCCACTATTGCAGCATTCACCACAACACACACGAACACTCCCCCTCAAGTTGGTGCATATATGTCTCTTATGTGAGTTGTAAAAGTTCTTTGCATACATAGATTTTGTGAGTATATTAGCCAATTGATCTTTTGATTTAACAAATGAAAGCTGAATAATCTTTTCTTCAAGATTCTGTTTGATAAAGTTCCGATCCACTTCAACGTGCTTCGTGCGATCATGTTGAACTGGATTGTGAGAGATGGAAATGGCTGCTTTGTTATCACAAAATAAGTTCATTTCAGAGTTAGGAGCAATACCAATCTCTGTTAGAAGTTTTTTAAACCAAAGGAGCTCACATATTCCCTTTACCATTCCTCAAAATTCAGCTTCAGCACTAGATAGTGCAACTACATTTTGCTTCTTGCTCCTCCATGTAACTAGATTGCCCCCCATAAAAGTAAAGTACCCAACAATAGATTTTCTATCCTTCATATTCCTTACCCAGTCTGAATTTTTATATCCAATGACTTCCAATTGACCATTCTTTGAAAACATAATTCCTTTCCCAGGGTAGGATTTTAAATAATGGAGTATTCGCATGACGGCATCCATATGATCTTCACTTGGGCAGTGCATAAACTGACTCACGACACTCACAGCATAAGTAATATCAGGTCAAGTATGAGATAATTATATGAGTTACCTACTAACCGTTGATATCTCTGTTTATCTGCTAGTACTTGGTCCACATATTCTCCAAGTTTATGATTTTGGACCATCGGAATATCGACAAGTTTACAATCTAGTAATCCTGCCTCTGCCAGTAGGTCTAGAGTATATTTCCTTTGGGAAAGACATATACCTTGTTTTGATCTTGTTACCTCAATGCCTAAGAAGTATTTGAGCCCTCCCAAGTCCTTCATTTCAAATTCATTTGATAGTTGTTCTTGAAGCCAAGAGATTTATTCTTTATCATCCCTTGTAATGATCATGTCGTCTACATAGACTATAAGGGCTATTATTTTTCCCAATCGATGTTTTAGGAAAAAAGTGTGGTCAGAGTTGCTTTGTTGAAACCCATATTTTCTCATTGCTGAACTCAATCTGCCAAACCATGCTCGAGGTGATTGTTTTAGTCCATACAATGCTCGTTGTAATCTACATGCAGTTTCTTTTCCTGATGTAACCATATATCCTGGTGGAATATCCATGTAAATCTCTTCTTCTAGGTCACCATGAAGGAAGGCATTCTTCACGTCAAGTTGGTGCAATGGCCAATCTAAATTTTTTGCAAGAGATAACAAAACCCTCATAGTTTTTAGTTTAGCCACAGGTGAGAAGGTTTCTTGATAATCTATACCATGTTTCTGTGTATACCCTTTTGCTACTAGCCTCACCTTGTATCGATCAACTGACCTATCTTCTTTATACTTAATGGAGAAATCCCACTTGTATCCTACCTTTTTCCTCCCTTTAGGTAACTTGCTTAACACCCATGTGTTATTCTTCTACAGTGCCTCAAATTCTTCTTTTAAAGCTTGAGCCCAATTTGGATCAGATAAGGCTTCTTCAACGTTGCTTGGAATTTGACATGAGGAGAGTGTTTGTGCAAAAGCCCTGATAGGTTATGGTAACCCTTGAGTAGATACATAATTGGCTATTGGATACTTGGATTGTCGTTCCTATTTGTTTGGAGAGTATCGGTCCGGAGGTTTGCCTCGATTGTGTCTGAAAGGTAGAACATAACCAACAGATGTATCTATAGCATTAGTTTGTAAAGGTGTGATAGGAGAACTTACCTCAGGAGTATTCTCAGCAGGAGGATCATTGGGTACTAGAGAGTGGAGGGGTGCATCAGCCACTACATCTTATGCAGATTCAGTTCTTAGAAGTTCAAGTTCAGGTCTAGGTACTGGCTCATCTATATTATTGGCATTATCTGAGTATGTCGGATTGTTACTAATGTCTAATACTTCAACATCAAGCCAATTCTGTTCTTCACCATAACTATCCCATTAAAAAGGGGAATTGAATACTGATGATGGGAAGAAACATTCAGATTCTAGGAAAGTGACATCCATGGTAATGTAGGTTCTTTTAGTAATAGGATCGTAGCATCGATATCCCTTTTTTTGTACGCCATACCGCAAGAATACACATCGGACAGCACATGCATCCAACTTAGTTCGTTGATTTTTATGGAGGTTAACAAAAGCAACACATCCAAAAATTCGGGACAGAAGCATCAAAATAGTAGGCAAGGGAACATGATCAAATAACACCTTTAATGGAGTCTGAAATTGTAAGGTTTTTGTGAGCATACGGTTCAGTAGATACACAGTTGTAGTAACAACATCACTCCAGTATCTACTAGGCATATGTGCACCAATTAGTAAGGCCCGAGTAGTTTCTAAAATATGCCTATTCTTCCTCTCTGTAGTCCCATTCTGTTGTGGGGTTTGTGAACACGAGGTTTCATGGAGAATACCATGGTTGTCCAAGTATGTCCGAAATTGCTGATTAACATACTCCCCTCCATTATCAGACCTAAGAATCTTAATTTTTTCAGAAAATTGTGTTTGAACCTTGGTGTGAAACAAGTGAAACATAGAAAATACTTCATATTTATGTTTGAGAAGGTAAAGCCATGTCATTCGTGTACAATCATCAACAAAAATAACAAACCAACGATGACCCGATGACGTAGTGACTGGGGAAGGTCCCCAAACATCAGAATGTACCAAAGCAAAAGGAGTCATACTTTTATTCATACTCATAGGATAAGACGCTCTATGAATTTTTGCTAGGATACAAGTATCACATTTGAAATCTGAATGTGTGATATTTGAAAATAAGCTGGGGAGTAGGTGCTTTAAATGCCCGAATGATGGATGCCCAAATCTATGATGACATAGCCAAATCTGTCGTTCCTTGTTACCAACAGTGTGTTGCATGTGATTGGATCTTCTTGAACTGAGGTCATCCACATAATATAACCCTCATCTCTTAGTACCACGTCCAATGATCTCCTTGGTGAAAATATCCTGTAGAAGGCAAAAAGTAGAATACATCAATACTACACAAGCTAAGATCCGTTGACCTCGACTTACGTACATTAGCTTCCGCTTGAAAGCAGAGGTACAAGTAAAGTATTAGATAATGATAACGAAGGAGATAAGGTCACCGTTTCTAGCTCCCGTGAATCGATGTTGACTCCATTGGCATTGGCAACACTCCGTCTCGTCTGGGTTGTATCGAGATATCTTTTGGGTCAAATGTGGTGTGATGTGTAGCTGTAGAGTCTAGAATCCAATGGTTATTATTACTACGAGTAGAGATGTGAAATTCTTTACTTGAAATACTGATCCCGAGAAGATTTGGCCCGAGGAGCAGGGATAAATGAGGCATTATTGGTAGCCGCAATGCTCGCCCACTGTCCCGTTTCTTCCGTGTCAAGATCATTCCACCATTCTCGATACCCACGTAGTTCGGGCGCTTTAACGGCGTGTTCGGGAGTTTCCGCAATGGTCACAATTGATGTCACAGAGATGGGTGGATTCCCCATGGATTTCTTTGCTACCCAAAGAGGTTCCCGTTTTTGGGCGGCATCGACACAAGGTGTCCCTCGACCCCTTTAAAAGCTATAATCGCTCCGGCATCGTATCTATACCGTGATCATCACGGTTACATCGACCTCTTCCCTACGTACGAATCCATGCGCTTGCTCCACCGTAGTGGGAATGGCTCGATTGACGGAAGCACATCACTTTGAGTTTTGTCGAGTCTGTCATCAAGTCCATTAGGGAAGGTATACACTCAATCTTCCTGTACAATGGAGTTGTATTTTTGTATGTCAATCAAAGACTCCATTGGATTAGGACGACGGAAATCAATTTCTCTCCATAACCCTTGAAGGTCATTGTAGTATTTTTCAATGGATCCACCCGCCTGCTTCATACGAGTAACTCGACGGCGAAGATCATACACTTGAGACGTGATTGTCCCATCAAAGTAGGTGGTAGCAGTAGAATCCCAAACTTATTGTGCAGTTGGGAATCAAATAAAATTTGCAATCGCTGCAGGGTCCATCGAATTGATCAACCATCCTTTAACAATGGTATTTTCAGTACGCCATCTCCTGAATGAGGGGTGGGTTTCAATAGGTTTAGGAAAATCCACATTAATATATCCCAGTTTGTCTTTGCCAGAGATATACATCTCCACCACCTGGGACCACAAGGCATAGTTGGATCCTCCTAACTTGATACTAATAGGGGCAGTCAACGCTTCAGTTAGCAAAGGTTAGGAGATGGTCTGAGCTCGAGTTAGAACTTCCGTCATTTTCGTCGTCAAATCTTTGTACACTATATATAGAACATTTCCTAACCCTAGCTCATTTTCTTCTCCATTTGCGCAGCCCTCTGCAAGTTTTCTTCATGCTGCCCTTTGCGGTGCCTTTCTTCTTTTGATGGAAAAACCCTAGCCGACTACAGCATCCATCCAGAGTCATCCCTTTACCTGGTCCTCTGTCTCTGTGTCTGTCAAGCAGCGCTCTTCTTCTACTTCGTTCCAAGTTTCTCCACGATGGCAGCTAGACTGGTACGTAGAGAGATTGCACCAGCCCCAACGAGTAAGCGACGTTTGGCAACTACGACGGTTCCAACGAGAAGATAGACCTGAAACGTAGGTAAACTGCAATGGATCCAACAAGCAGCTAGATCAGTATAGCTCCCTGAAGGGTTCTGTTGAGGTTGCAACGGTAAAACTGACGTTGAGTAGAAATGACGACTCTAGATACTAGATGGTCGTAGCACTGGTAAGGCTTCACTGTCTACCCATCCGTTCAGGTTTCAACCTCTGTGGCTAAGCCTTACAACAATTTTGTTTGTACTTATTCCCTTCTAAAGCACACTGTTGTTATTGTTTTTCTTGATGGTATTTTTTTCAGTATTGCAACTGATCGATTTCAACGAGTAAAATAGAAATCAACTTCGAGAAAAAATATAAACCAGAAATCAGAAACAGCTTCGAGAAAAAAAACTATAAACCAGAAATCAAAAATCAATAGCCACACCAGAAATCAAAAATCATCAAATCATAATCAGAAATCTAATGGTAGTGGAACAGAAATCAGCATAGCAGGTAATTCTATTAGTCAGCAATAACTTGCTTTGATACCATGTCAAAATATTATGTTTCTCTGATAATTATCAGTATATTTCATATTATTTCTGTTCAGTTTCTGTACAAGAGTTTAGCTATATATATATATAAGGAAAACGAAAATTAAACAATAACCCTAATAGCTGCATATCCATGTTTTATGGCTCTACTAATATTATTATCTGTTTCATGTTTTGCTCCACTGAGCATTGATGTCTGCCACTGTTGCAGCATGCATCACAACACACACCAACAGTTTTATAAGAACAAATAAGGAATGTGGGTTACTCAAGGCACTTATTACTTCCTTTTTCTTCTCAGGTTTAATTATCTCTTCATCCCCCCTTCCTTTTCTTCCTACCAATAGACTAATTACTAGCATTGGTCACTTTGGCTTTTTTTTCTAGCTCTTGTTCTACGGGTAGACACATATTTTAGGTAAATAGATGAAGTGGGTGCCACAGGACAGCTTTGAGAAGCCAAAGTTTTACGCATTATGGGATAATCAATGGTGATTACTGCAGTAGAGCTTTAGGATTGTGACAGAGAATTTTTCACAAATTAATCGAGTTCATTCAAGAATTGGGTTATAGCTTAAGAGAGTTGGGACTCTGGATTTGCTTCAAAGACATTAAATAATCCATTTGGTAACTAAAGGCACCTATTGTTTCCTTTTTCTTCTCAGGTTTAATTATCTCTTCATCCCTTTCCTTTTCTTCCCACCAATAGACTAAATACTAGCATTGATCACTTTTACTTTGTTGCTAGCCCTGTGCTACGGTTAGACAGAGATTTTAGGGTAATGGATGTAGTGGGTACCACAGAATAGTTTTGAGGAGCCAAAGTTGTATGAATTATGGGAGAATCAATGGTAATTATTGCAATAGGGCTTTGGAATTATGATAGAGAATTTGTGACAACTTGATCGAGTTGATTCAAAAATTGAGTTTGAGGTTGAGAGAGTTGGAACTCTGAATTGGCTTGAAAAACATTAAACAAATCATTGGGGTAAGTTGATCGAATTAGGGGAAGTCAATTGAGAGGAAACTGGGTGTTTCATAGTAAAAATTTTTGGGTGACACAATCATTCTATTGGATATTGTCGGTTCCTCATTGAATTGAAGAGATCCATAAAAGAACCATGCTAGTTTTTTATCAACAGAAATTGTGACACAAAATCAACAGAAACATAAAGAACACAAGCACTCCCTTCTCTCCCTTCTCTCCCTTGTTTTATTTAATAAATTTCTATTACAAAATATTTTTCACTCATAAGATCTTATAGATGAGCATCAATCTTATCTGCAAGTATATCAGCATATGCATCATATCATGGTGAAGGTGCATTATAGCTTTTGTGTTGTTTGCTTGCTTTCTGGTTCCAAGGAGGCTGTCTGCTGCTCCCATTACATTCCCAGCATTTTAAGGGATGACCTCTTGGAAACTACGTCAATACTCCCTCTCAAGTTGGTGCATAGATATCCGTCATGCCCAACTTGCCAAGTTAGTCATGAAAAGTTGCACTTGAAACTCCCTTGGTTAAAATATCTGCTAGTTGATCACCAGTTTGTACAAATGGAAGGGAGATGGTATTCTCTTCTAGATTTTGCCGAATGAAGTGTCTGTTCACTTCTATGTGCTTTGTACGGTCATGTTGTACCGGATTCTGAGATATGGCAATTGCCGCCTTGTTGTCACAAAAAAGCCTCATTCCATCACTTGGACCAAAACCAAGTTCACTTAGGATTCTCCTTAACCAAATTAGCTCCTGTAACCCTTTAGTGATGCCAATAAACTCAGCTTTGGCACTAGAAAGGGCTACCACATTTTTCTTTTTACTTCTCCATGTTACCAAATTACCTGCCCAGTCTGAATCTGTATACCCTTCCACTCTTAGGTGTTCATTTTTCTTGAAGAAAATTCCTCTACCTGGAACACCTTTTAGGTACTTGAGAATTCTAAACACGGCTTCCATATGCTGCTCACTTGGAGCATGCATGAACTGACTTACTAAACTCACAGCATATGCTATATCTGGTCTAGTATGAGACAAGTAAATGAGTTTGCCCACAAATCGCTGGTATTTCTCTTTATTGGCCGGTTCTTGAGTCGGAAACTCACCTAACTTAAGGTTTTGGACAACATAGGTATCAACTGGTTTACAGTCAAGCATTCCAATTTCAGTTAGCAAATCTAGTACATATTTCCGTTGGGACAAAGATATACCTTGCTTGGACCTTACCACTTCAATGCCGAGAAAATATTTCAGTCCACCTAAGTCCTTCATTTCAAAATCTTTAGAGAGTCTCTTCTTCAGACTTTCTATCTCATCTAGATCATCACCTGTGATTATCATATCGTCTACATATATAATTAAGACAACTATCTTTTCATGTCCTTCGTGTAAAACAAAGTATGGTCAGAATCACTTTGAGAATACCCATATTTTCTCATAGCACTACAGAATTTTACAAACCATGCTCTAGGAGATTGTTTTAACCCATATAGTGCTTTTTCCAATTTGCAGACCAACTGTTGAGACCCTGAATGGTTGTACCCGGGTGGAATCTCCATATAAATCTCCTCTTCAAGATCACCATGAAGGAAAGCATTCTTTACATCGAACTGATGCAAAGGCCAATCAAGATTAGCTGCAAGAGATAATAGAATTCTGATGGTATTCAACTTAGCAACTGGTGAGAAGGTTTCCTGATAATCAATACCATATGTTTGTGTAAACCCTCTAGCAACTAATCTAGCTTTATACCGGTCGACCAACCCATTTGGACCATACTTTACAGTAAATACCCACTTACAGCCTACCGTTTTTTCTTCACTTTGGTAAACTTACCAACCGCCATATGTGATTTTTCTCTAATTCCTCCATCTCCATCCTCATAGCATCTAGCCACTTGGGATCACTCATCGCTTCTTCAATTTTTTCTGGAACCCGAACAGAAGCAAGAGTAGTGTCAAACTCCTTTAGAGAATTGGTCAAGTGTTCTATTGCTACAAACTTACTAATCGCATAATTTCCTCCACTATCTTCATCCGGTCTGAACCGCTTAAGAGTTTTGCCCCTGTTATGTCTGTCAGGTAATCTATAACCTGTTTTAGAATTATGTGAATCTAGAAATTCAGAGTTTGAGGTTACCTCGTTTTCAGGAGATTGGTAATGGTGAGGTAAAGATGACTGTATCATTTGTCTCTGCTCACTTTCAGGCTCGGCATCAACAGATGGATCAGCAGCGAAATGGTCTGGGCCAATAGCAATTAATTCTGGGTTCGGCCCAGTAGCAGCTGGTTCTGGTTCTGGGTTCGGATTCCCTATGGTTTGTTCCGAACTGAGATTCCAGTATCTATTAGAGTAGGACAGACTTTCATTCGTAGAGAAACTCTCCCCCTGAGAATGATACGTGTCCTTTCTAAAAAAACTCTCTAATTCCAGGAAAGTGACATCCATGATAACAAATACCTTTTTAGAAACATGATCGAGACATTTATAGCCCTTCTGATTTTGACCATATCCGAGAAATACGCATCTTTCTGCACATGGTTCGAGTTTAGACCGTTGATGCTTTTGTATGTGAACAAATGCAACACATCCAAATACTTTTGGTGGGAGGTTAAGAGTTGATGGTAGCAATACGTACGAAGAAAGTACTTGAAGTGGAGTTTGAAAATTTAGTACATTAGATGGCATACGATTAATTAGGTATACTGCAGCAACAACCCAATGATCCCAATAGGTTTGTGGAACAGTATTCTCAAGTAACATAGACCGGGCTGTTTCTAAGACATGTCTGTTTTTCCGCTCAGCTACTCCGTTTTGTTGTGGAGTACCGACACAACTTGTTTCATGAATTATACCTTTAGAGTTAAGAAATTCTCGAAGTATGCTATTAACAAACTCACCTCCATTGTCACTTCTCAGAATCTTAATGTTTTTATTAAATTGATTTTGCACCATGTTAAAAAAAGATTTAAAGACATGTGTCACTTCATCCTTTCTTTTAAGAACATACAACCAAGTCATCCTAGTACAATCATCAATAAATAACACAAACCATCTATTTCCAACAGATGAATTAACCGGGGACGGACCCCAAGCATCCGAATGAACCAAATCAAAAATAGTTGTTCTCTTATCCAAACTACTCGGAAAAGGCACCCGATGACTCTTGGCTTTAATACAGGTTTCACAATCAAAGTTTTCATTCTCACAACCAGAAAATAAACTTGGATAAAGTTTTCTTAAATACTCGAAAGATGGATGTCCTAGTCTCTTATGCCACATCCAGATATGAGAGATCCGATTTGCTGAGGAACCTTTAGAAAAATGAGCCTTTCCAGTCACCATGTCGTCCAAATGATACAGTCTTCCTCTTCTAGTACCACAACCAATAATCTCCTTTGTGAGAAGATCCTGAAATATACAAAACTGAGGATACATGAGAATAGAGCAATTTAGTTCCTCATAAATCTGACCAACAGATAATAATTTAGTTGATAGGGAGGGCACAAGTAAAGTATTTGATAAAGTGAGAGAAGGTGAGCGCTGAACATCTGCGGCACCCATCACAGGATATGTTTCTCCATTGGCATTGACTATCATTGTTCTCCTTGGTGAGGAACTCTTTACTAGATCCTTTTCTGAGTAGGTCATATAATCGGTTGCCCCTGAATCGATTATCCAGTCAAACTTATCAGTATGATAACTATTAGAAACAAGAAAACTTTTACCTTCCATCAGTTCTTTGTTCTCAACCAGTGGTAAGACAGAGTAGCCACCCCTTGAAACCGAAGCTGCAACTGCTTGAGTCGGTTCAATAATAGTCAGCCCAGCAGGAGCCGACTCAATAGAAGCTGCAGCTGAAGCACCTGCAACCATTCGTGCCTCACCCCTATATGGCGGCCAATCTCCCTGCCTCTTCTTCCTTCGATCTTTCCAACCCGGTAGGTAGCCAATTAAACTGAAACACTTATCTCTAGTATGTTTTTGGGTTATGACAATAAGTGCACCCAACAGCCAGACCCGAGTTTGGTTTGAAATCAGGTTTGTTCATGACTAAATTTCGGTCTCTTGCTATCATAACCATAGAAGGTTCAGTTCCCTCCCCTTTGTGTAACATTAATGACTGACAATTTTCTTCTCTATGAACCAATGCAAAGGCTTGCTCTATTGTGGGAAAAGGTTTTTGTTGTAAGACCGTTGCCCGGATAGAGTCCAACCGGTCATTTAGACCATCCAGGAAGGTTAATACACGGTCCTCTTGAACAAGAGAATTGTGTTTTTCAATATCAACTGGAGAGGTCATAGGGTTTGGCCTACGGACATCTAACTCCTTCCATAACCCCTGTATTGGGTGTAATAAGCCTCAACTGGACCACCGGCTTGTTTGACTCGATTAACCCTTCTTTTCAGTTCAAAGTATTGGGTTAGGTCATCTCCATCAAAAAAGGTTGTTCTTACCGAGTCCCAAACTTCTTTGGCCGTAGAGAAAGGAAGAAAGTTACCTACCAAGGAAGGATCCATGGATTCGATCATGTAGTCTTTAACCCGAGAGTCTTCCATCTGCCACTTCTGGTAACTTCTATCAATTTGTAGTGGTTTGAGAGTCGAACCATCGATGTAGCCAAGTTTACCCTTCCCTGACAGCTTCATTTGCAACATCTGCGACCACAGATTAAAGTTCTTCCCATCGAGTTTGATCGCCATAGCGGAAATGAGCCCATCAGGATTGGAATCACCCGTCTTGTGTTGGAATAGTTGTGACAAGGTGGCAGATAAACTCTCTAAAATGAGAACCGCCTCAGATTTTTCTTCTTTGTCAGAACTTCCATCATTTCCAGACATTTTTTTTTCTCTCAAGGACAGTTAGTAAATCACACATGCTCAAAATGCTCAAAATGCTCACAAATGTTATAGAGAACAAAGGGACTATAGAGAAACAAGGACCCGATTTGGCTACACAAATGCCCAAAATCGTGACCCGTGCTCTAATACCATGATACAAAATCAATAGAAACATAAAGAACACAAGCACTCCCTGAATCTCACTTCCCTCCCTTGTTTTATTTAATAAATTTCTATTACAAAATATTTTTCACTCATAAGATCTTATAAATGAGCATCGATCTCATCTGCAAGTATATCAGCATATGAGGCATTTCATGGAGAAGGTGCGCTATAAATTTTGTGTTGTTTATTTGCTTTCTGGTTCCAAGGAGGCTGTCTGCTGGTCCCATTACATTCCCAGCATTTTAAGGGATGACCTCTTGGAAACTGCGTCAATAAATTGATCAGTGTGTGTATCAGAACCAAAACTAGGACCTAAATTAAGATGAATAAGAGGCTCAACAAAATTTTCAAAAACATTTCACTGCCCTCATCTATTTCAGATTGTATTTGAAGGGATTTTCCTTTAATACTTTGAAAATAATTTGGACAACATTTGTGACTTTTGGGTCTTCCATTGGAACTTGTAATGCAGGAACCAACATATTAACATGGGTAAGAGTGCCTGTTCCTCCAGAATGCTCATCAACAAGTCTCTTATTAATTGCCGGTATGGCTTCCATACATGTTTTGTGCGATTATTTTAGCACTGGTAGCTTCATCAGATTGATTATCAAACGTATGTTATGATATATCCCCTTGATCTGAAGATATTTGATTCTCAGCAACTGAATTGATTCTTCAAACGGTTTATCAATTCTAAAATTAGATTTGTTGCCAGGGATTCCTCTTCGAAAAAATCTTCTAATATAATCAGCCAATAGAGCAACCTGACACAAGCTAGCTTTTAACCAAAATACATATAAAGGATGTTTAGATCCATCTGCTAATGTAATAAATGCAGCCTCTCTAAATTAACACTGACCAATAAAGTGTGTCAAAATTTCACATATATGGCAAAGTTCTAAGATTTGTTCATACTGACATTGAATCCAAATCTGTATGTCAGATGGCTCCACTTGTTTCAACAATTTTCCAGCTACTAGAGGCATACACGTGGTCTTTTGAGTCTCGTGGTACTCCAAATTGTGCCAATGATGGATTTGTCAGCATATGGAGTTAATTCAATCTCATACTCTGAGGGGCTCATCTCCACTAAGGAAGTTAAGATGCCTATGTTTTGTTGATCTGGTGCAAGATTTTGTACATTTGCCATTAGAACTTCTGAAGATGAAACAAAGAGATCAAGTTCGTAGAGAATAGAAATTGCAAGCGAGACTCAAAAGTAGAACTAGAATGTTTTATAATGAAAGTAACAAAGGATAAAAGAAAGGTATTTATAGACACAACAGAAAACCCCCCACACCATTAAAACTGAGCACGTATGATAGAGTGTTTGTTCTCGAGTCTGACAAAATATTATTACATGCAAAAAGGTTGGCTCAAATTATCATAGGTGTTATAAAGATCCTTCATTTAAGGATCAAATTAAGGAGCAAAACATGGAGCAAAACATGGAGCAATTTATGGAGCAAAACAATGAGCTTAATTCAAGGAGCAATTTAAGGAACCATTAATTTAAGGAGTAATTCAAGGAGTGAATTTTCCTATAAATAGATGTGTAATTGTAATGAATTAATCATCCAAAGTGTTCATTCCAATTGAGAGAAAAGCTTAGAGAGAAAAGCTTTTGTGAGAGAAAATTGAGAGTAATTTTCTTGGGTGTAATTGGGTTGTGAGTTGTGAGTGTTGTAAACACCTTGTGTAATTTCTCCTCTTTCAGTAAAAAGATCTGCAGTAGGTCCGGAGACGTAAGCAAGATTGGCCGAACTCCGTTATCAAATGTGTGTGTTATTTTTATATTCTTGCTTTCTCATAAATCTGGCTTATCGGGAATTTGCGTTATTTCCCAACAACTGGTATCGGAGCTATTGGTGATGATTTCGGTCAATTTTTTGGAAGGTTACTGTTTACGTGAATAGTGAATTACATGAATAGTGAAATTTTGTTAACGATATTTGTTCGTTGACGGAGGTGTTCTAATACACGGTGATTTACAGAAATAGTCAGAAACGATCCAGAGGAAGTCAGATTTTAGTGGGAGGTAGCGCGGATGAAGGAAGGGTGAAACTCGAGAAATTTGATGGCACTGATTTTGGGTTTTGGAAAATGCGGATAGAGGATTATTTGTATCAAAGAAATCTATATCAACCTCTCTCGGGGAAGAAACCGGAAAAGCTATGAAGGAAGAAGATTGGAATCTTACAGGACGGTGGCTCTCGGAGTTATTCAATTGTATCTAGTAATGTTGCCTTGACATAGCAAAGGAAAAGACCACGACGGTCTTATGGCAGCTCTCTCCAATATGTATGAGAAGCCATCACTCGAACAAAGTGCACTTGATGAGCGTTTGTTCAATTTGCGGATGAATGAAGGCGTCGGTGGCCTGTCTCAATGAACTCAACACAGTCACAACCCAATTAAGTTCAGTGGAAATTGAATTCGATGAAGAAGTACGAGCATTAATACTTTTGTCTTCTTTACCAAAAAGTTGGAATACTATTGTCACGGCTGTGAGTAGCTCGTCAGGAAGCAATAAGTTAAAATTTGACGATATTCGTGATTTGGTTCTCAATGAAGAGATTCGACGTAGAGAGTCAGGTGAATCGTCAACTTCTTCAGTTTTGCATACAGAGTCAAGAGGAAGAAATTCAACCAAAGGGAATGGATGTGACAGAACAGACTACGAGGTAGATCAAGGACAAAGGAGGTCCAATCCGGGAATCTAATAATTCCCGTAGCTCGAAGACTATCGAGTGTTGGAATTGTGAAAGAAGCAGGAAACCTTACAAAAATCGGTGCAAAAGAAAGTGCAGAAGGACAAACAAGTGAAGGCAGAGGCAAATGTTACTTCCACCTCGGAGGGAGACGATGCATTGATATGCTCTTTGGAGAGCAAGGAAGAATCTTGGGTGTTAGACTCAGAAAACGTTCATTACTCTTCACAAAAGAATTCTTCAAGAAATATGTCTGGAAACCTTGGAAAGGTATATCTTGGTGATGATCAACCATGTCTATTATTGGTAAAGGTGTAGTGAAGATTAAGTTGAACGGATCTGTTTGGAAGCGATGTCGGGCGTATTCCGATCTCGAAGGAACTTAATCTCGGTAGGCGAGTTGGCCGGATGAAGGCTCTGTACGGATCTTCCACGTGGTGATGATTGGAAGATTTCAAAGCGGTGCAATGACAGTTGCTCGAGGAAAGAAAAGTGGCACTCTTTACACATGACGACAGAGGCACGTTGTTCAATTAAAGTTGCGAAAAGAATGAAACACAATCTGTGGCCACGAGAAATGCTATAGAAAGGGGATGAAGATTATGCACTCAAAGGGAAAACTTCGTGTCTACTACGGAGATAGAAATGTGTGAAGATTGCGTACTTGGAAAGCAAGAGAGTCAACTTTCGAGAAAAGTTGCGAGAATCCCCAGAAGGAAAAGGCTAGAGCTTATTCACTCGATGTTTGGGGACCAACGACCGTCTCGTGTTGGTGGGAAACATTACTTCGTGACTTTCATCGATGATCACTCTCGGAAGGTATGGGTTTACTTTCTAAAGCGTAAGTCAAGTATTTGAGGCTTTCGGAAGATGGAAAGCTATGGTGGAAAATGAGACGGGTTTAAAGATCAGCTAAAACCGGGAGATAATGGTGGTGAATATGAAGACACCAGTTCAAAAATTTCTGTATGAGCACGGGATCGAATGGAAAGAAGCTGTGCTAGGCACGCCTCAACACAATGGTGTAGGCGGCGTATGAACCGAACGTTGACGAGAAAGAGCGAAGCATTCGTATACGGTCAAACTGATGCAGGCGAAGTAGTCAACACGCATTCTTGATCAACCGAGGCCCATCTGTTCCATTGGAGCGTAGAATACTATAGGAGGTATGGAGCGGAAAAGAGGTGAAACTATCACATCTAAAAGTTTTTCGGTACATGTAGCATTTATGCATGTCGGCGATCGAGGTAGGAATAAGCAGATCCCAATCCAAGAAATGCACATTCATTGGCTATGGTGAGGATGAGTTGTTCTTGCATTTGGGATGATGAAAGAAGAAAGTTATACAGCATGAGATGTGATTTTTCAACGAAAGGGTGATGTATAGGACATGCATAAAATAGACACCAACGACTCGAGTAGAATGAGTCGGTATTTGCGGTGCAGACGCATGATGTCCCCGGATACTTCCGCAGAACCAATTGTAACAAGTCCTCGACGGAGGAACTTGTTGGACATAAGCGATACGACGGCCATTCGGACACACCATGACCTCTTACTCCAGCCCTCATGTATCGAGAAGGTCTTCTCGACCTCGTGCCTAACGGGGGATACATGAACTATATGTCTTGGATGGATGGAGGGGAGCACGAGATGCTATGATGAAGCCTTGTCGGATTCGGAGATTCCAACAGTGAGGAGCACATGAAAGAAGAAATGAAATCTCTCATCTACAACGCAGACGTGGGAACTAGGTGAGTTACCTATGGGAAAGAAGGCAACTTCACAAAAAATGGGTGTCTGGTGAAGAAGGGCGTGATGGTTCCAGAGATACAAAGCCGCTAGTTGTCAAAGGGTTTCAACATTGAAGGAAGGAGTTGACTACTCGACAATTTTGCTCCCGTTGTGAAGCTTAATACTATCATATCGGTATTGAGCATTGTAGCCATCGAAGATCTTCATCTTGAATAGTTGGATGTGAAAGGCGCATTCGCTTCGTGGAGATTTAGATGAAGAGATATACGTGTACCACCCAAAAGGTTTCTCGAGAAAGGGGAAGAAAAACATGGTGTGTAGACTTAAGAAGAGTTTGTATGGCACAGAAACAAGCCCCGAGACAATGGTACAAAAATTTGTGACTTAAGACACAGGAAGGTTTCTAGAAGTGCAATCTTGATCATTGTTGCTACTTGAGATATATCCGATTATATCATTTTACTACTTTATGTTGATGATATGTTAGTAACGGGTTCATATATATGGATGATATTAAAAGGTTGAAAGCAATTGTCAAAGGAATTTGACATGAAAGACTTAGGTCAAGAAAGAAGATTCTTGGAATGCAAATCATAAGAAATAAGAAGAAAGGATCCTTCATAGCTTATCTCGCGCAGAAGTACATCAATCGTGTTTTGCATTCAAGCGTATGGGTGATGCCAAGCCAATTAAGCACACCCAGCGGTCATTTTCGCTATCCGGATCGGTCCCTCGGACGAGAAGAGAGAGAATTCATGGCTAATGTTCCTTATGCCTCGGCCATTGGAAGTTTGATGTCTGTGATAGTGCATGCGAGACGAACGTTAGCCGTACGTCAGAGTTTTTAGCGGTTATGTCAAATCCAGGAAAACTCATTGGGAAACTGATCAGTGGATTTTGAGGTATCTGCGAGGCACACGAGAAAAGTGCTTGTCTTTAGTAAAGGAGAGTTAAAAGTACAAAGTGCGTAGACGCTTGACTTTGGAAGGTGAAGTTGATCGCGGGCATAAGACCACCGGCCGGTTATATATTCTTGTTGGAACTACAATTTGTTAGTTGGATGTCACAAATACAGAAAATTGTCACTCATCACTTCTGAGGCTAAGTATATAGCGATATCAAGCAGGTAAAGAGATGATATGGCTTCAAGGTTTGTTAATTGGTGGGATTCAAACAAGAGAAGAATGTTACTGCGTAGTGATAGTCAAAGTCACGATACACTTTGAAGAATTCATCATTTCATTTTAGAACAAAGCATATTGGACTTCGTTATCACTTCATCTGATTTGGAAGATGATGTGTTATCTTGGAGAAGATTCAAGGAAGCAAAAATCCGAGGATATGTTAACAAAGGTGGTGACTATTGACAAATGAAGTTGTGCTCGAAACTTCAGTTTGGCTAGAGTAACAAAGACTAGAAAACTGCTGCATTGATCAAGGTGTGAAAGGCATTGAAATCAGTCTTCAAGTGAGAGATTGTTATAAAGCAAGCTCCTTAATTTAAGGAGCAAATTAAAGGAACAAAACACGGAGCAAAACATGGAGTAAAACATGGAGCAAAACAAGGAGCAAAACTGGAGCAATTCATTGAAGCAAAACAAAGGAGCTTAATTCAAGGGAGCACTTTAAGGAACATTAATTTAAGGAGTAATTCAAGGAGTGAATTTTCCTATAAATAGATGTGTAATTGTAATGAATTAATCATCCAAAGTGTTCATTCCAATTGAGAAAAAAGCTTAGAGAGAAAAGCTTTTGTGAGAGAAAATTGAGAGTAATTTTCTTGGGTGTAATTGGGTTGTGAGTTGTGAGTGTTGTAAACACCTTGTGTAATTTCTCCTCTTTCAGTAAAAAGATCTGCAGTAGCAGGTCCTAAGCGAAGATTAGTAGAACTCAAGTATCAAATTTGTGTGTTATTTTTCTATTCTTGCTTTCTCATAAATCTGGCTTATCGGGAATTTGCATTATTTCCCAATAAGCGATTCATAAATACAAGAATATACTAAGGAGAAATGATTAGCAATGAGGGTATTAAGGAAGATAGCGTGAAAAATATGAGAAGTTTTGATGATGTTTTTGAGAAAATATTAGCTAAGAAGTCACTAGTACATGTAGAAATGAAACACAAAACCCGAAACCAAGGCCAAACTAAATAAATCCTTCGAGAAGATGAAAGGGTTTTGCTAAGCCTTTGAGTGTAGATTATGTGAAGATGCTCTAACAAAATGATTATTTTGGAAATTTATAAAAAGGAGAAGCAGCAGTTGGAGAGTCTTGTGATTAAAGATGAAGGAAACAAAAGAACTTTGTTTCATACAAGAAGGTCAATTCTATGTTTACGGTGGGACAGGATCCCACTTAATGATTTGACAATTTAATGGAATCTCTTAACTTTGTTTCTATAAAGAAACCCCAAAACGTGTTATACCATATAAAAGTAGTAATCTCATACAAATATATCACCATTTAATTTTCTAAATAATATAAGATATATGTAGGCATAATGCATCCTATACTCCACCTTAGGGAGTCTTACGTCCTCGTAAGAAAGTAAGCCTACATGATCTAGTAGTGTCATGTCTCTGATATCAATTGATGCATGATGGTCAATCTCTCTGCTTACAGTAAGGCAGGAACCCACTTAACTTGGCACGATTTTATCCATTTTAATCCATAATTACAACTTTAGTGGACCCACGATCATGACTCGACACTTCAACAAGGTCATGATCATGATTTGACACTTCAGTGAGACCTCACGTCTTTATTTCTTAAAAAAACTCCAAAACATATTATATCGTATAAGAGTGTTCACTCCTTATAAATACATTACCATTTAACTTTCTAAACGATGTGAGATATTTACAAGTATAGTGTATTGTACTCTCTCAAGATTCTTTCTCTCTAGAAAAAGGATCTATAATTCTAGGTGCACTAAATATTACTTAGTTATACTATTTGTTATTAATGAACAATAAGAAATAGAGCATGTTAGTAGTATTGAGTGGTGTAGTATTGATATGATTGATTTTTTATGTTTTAATAAGTAAAAGCTTTCATCAACTAAAATACCAAGGTAATTTTTATAAGAAATATAATATTTTTCTATAATGTCAAACACGATATGATAATATGATACAAATATGATATACATAAAAAATTTAGTTAGAATTAATTAATAAGTCTTTCATGTCTTAAAAGACCTTTTTATTATTATTATAAATAGGTAGTATGAAAAAATTAAATACAATTTTTCATGTGTTAACTAATACTTAAACATAACACGATAACATAATACCAATACTATTAACACCACGTGATTATCACACCTGTATCAAACTGAATAATTGTTCATCTTACCAGGATGGAAGGAAAGGAAAGAAAACACCATTTGTTTTTTCTTCTACCCAGCCAAATTACACATTACCATTAATCATTGATATTCCCCCTTCATGGTTCACAATAGTTCACAATATCAAACGTTAGAGCTTATAATTAATACATATATAGTTTATTTGCCAAAGAAAGACTTATTTACTGCCTTGTTGACTGGTTTAACATAGAAGCCGTAAGCTTCCCATTAGCTTTCATCTATAGAAGCCGTAAGCTTCCCATAGGCATGTGGCAGAGATAGTTCCTCATCAATTCATCATAATCGAATTTTATAAGATGAACAACTACAAACTTTAACCTTATGACATTAGGTCCTTACCCAGACCAATATCAACAATAACTACAAGCCAGCACTTGCTACTATCCATTATAAGGAGGATAAAACAGCAGCAAAAAAAAAAAACTCAGATTCTCAGCTATTAGCAATCTGATGCCCTAGTCCCTACACCATATTGCTAGCCTCCTCTACTCTCAATGCCCTGCTCATGTTCAAAGTTCCTGCCCGTTTAAAATTAATCATTAACGAGTATAGCTTATGTATAGATTCACGAATTATGCGATCCCTTGTCATCAGAAGTATATCTGATTTTTAGTCCCACATCGATAAGCGTCAAAAGGAAAGAAGGCGTTAATGCCTATAAAAGAAAAAAAAATCCCATGCCCAATTCATACCTTTCTCGGCCTTTTGGCTAAGATCAAGTGTAGTATCTGTTCTTATCAGTTTAATATCTGATACGTGGGCCATCGGTCCACATGATATTAAATTAATTTTTTATGGGGGAAGGTTCATAGAGGTAGCTTGCTATCTGGATCTTCGAGTGTCGCTCATGCGTTGCACTATTGCACGGGCCTGGCACACCCCTCCAACTCTAGTCATTAAATTTGTTCTTGTTCCTTTTTTCTGCGCCACATTTCGTAGGATGGTTGAAGTTATTTTGTAAGGTAAAATTACAGTTTTTATTAAGGTGTTGTTTTTGTTTATTAAGTAAACAATTAAAAAAAATAGCGTGCACGTTATTTCGTAGGAATCGAAAACAAAAGTGTTAAATAATAGTAATATAATTATTAAAAAAGCTATAATAAATGAATGGTAACTAAAGGTGATGACGGAGGAAAAAAAAACTAATACTGATCATTTTTCTCACTTTGAATAATAAAATATTCAATTAACATAGTGAATGCAAAATACTTTATATTTAGTAGGTAATGAAAGAAGAGTTTTATTCAAGATATTAGATAAAGTTAAAGAGTAATATCGATATCTTTATTTAAGTAGCCTTATAAATTTCAAATATGAACTAAAATTCACATAGTAATCATGGTAATTTTTGTACCGAGGCTTCTTCAATGGTATTTTTGCAGCTTTCCAGAAGCGACCAATATTTTTGTTTTCATAAGTGTTCCTTAAATTTTGGACATATTAAATTTATGAGTTAAGACAAAAATTGACTGATAGATAGAAGATAACTTCCAAGCAAAAGTGAAAAAAAAGGGGAATCACCTAAAAATGAAACGTGCCTGATGCCATCTTACTATATAATTTAGGTTGTATAAATTTTGCAATAAAAATTTGGTAAAATTATAAAAAGCAAGTAATGGTTAGTGGAGAGGGGAAAAATGAGTTTAGTAGAAAATTTGAAAAAAAAAAGAAAGAAAGTGAACAAACTAGATTTATTTTGTGAGTTTTCCCTTTATATTTAGAAATCACTGAGAATATTCTCAAAATATTATTTCACACTATATACTTGGTAAAGTTTAGTGAGGCAAATGTAGCGCGTGGCGTGGATAGGAAAACAAATAAATTTAGTCTTAGAAAATTTACATCCAGATGTACTCAGATGCTTACATATATAATAGAAAATCTACACAGGTGTATAATTATGGAAGTTTTAAAAAAAATACTAACAAATTAAACAGTGCACCAAGACATTGTAAATGCCTATAATTAAAATTAAACAGTAAATATTTAATATAATATGTTTTGTAATTTATAGAAAAAAAAATAATTTTAATACCCAAATTATTGTGAAAACTCATTAATCTTATTCTAGTATGAATACCTACTTATACTTTTTATAGACGTAGAATAAAAATAGGAAAAAATGTTCAACTTATTTTGCAATCATAGATATATAAAATATAACATAATATCTTATCTCATATCTCATTATTACCTTTAAATAGATTAATGATATATTATTATCTTATTTTATTTAAATATAATCTTATCTCAATTCATTTAAATTGTAACTCTAAGAGACCTGACTTTAAATATATATTGTATTATTTTTCTTATTAAATTTATATTATAAATTATCATTTTTCATATTTTTTATTGTTTTTATAATTTAACTTGTCTCGTTTATACCCATTAGAGATAAATAAGACATCTTAATTAACATCGTTTAATTATCATCTATCTCAAAAAGATAAAATTTACAAATTAATAAATTATCTCATAAATCTTATTAACTCTATTTTGACTCTATTTTGCAATTAGTATCTTTTACTTTTTAAGTTGGAATCCTTTCCAATAAACAGGACAAAACTTCCGTATTTTTGTTTCAATTTCATATTTAGCTTAAGATTTTCTATTTATTTGATTTCCCGATCGCTTCAATTGATTATTCCATAAGTTTCTGAACAATTTGGGAAAACGAAATACAAAAAAGCGTTGAAAAAAACTTAAACCAAGGTATCAATCAATAACTTTTTTGTACTTGACACAATAAAAAGAACTTTTATTAACTCATCTTTTTTTGTTAAGGACATGTACGATCCCTGAGAGTTCAGTACTAGTAGAAATTTATCGATCGGAGTAGAAGATCTGGAAAGAAGAGTGATGGAAACATAAGCTTTAAATTGGCACCCGCTACAGAGGACCTGGGAAGGTTCCATTCTCCCTTTGCTCATTCCATCTCTCAATCTGACATGCGTAAACGCAAAAGTTGGCATGAACAGTAATGCTAATCAATACTTAAAACGAAAGTAGGACCAAAAGATAACATTACCAACAAATCACATAGCCTAAAGCTACATTTATGTTTCAGTGGCTTCCTCCAAATTGTCAAAAGACATGCTCAATGTAAGTAACTGTCATTTTCTCAATACCTAGGAATGTCCTCTTTCCAATACAATTTTTTATAACTTGGATCAGCAATGAAGCTTTAGTGTATGTAGAGACAACTTATCTATGACTACAACGATCAAGGGCATTCAGACAAATATTGAAAGATACATACCCATTCACCAGGGCAAAGAGCACGATAATATTTGGCAAACTTGTCACACTCTGGAGCACCTTCCCCTTTGGCAGCTATGCACCTAGAGTATGATTGATATTATATTGACAATTTTTTCAGTAATGAATGGCCAAGCTAATATGTAAAGTGAAAAAAATAAATCAAATAACAGCAACCAAATAAATGAGAAAGATTAAAGAAAATAAAACTATGTCAAAGTAGACTTACCGATGATACTCAATGTATCGGGTAAAGCAATGCCTTGATTGATTTGTTGTAGGAAAACGGAAATCTACTGGTGCTGTCTCGAGCTGGATGCCAAGCATATTAAATGCTAAACAAAAAGGATGTAGAAAAATGGAAATGGCCAGCTATTTATAATGGTATAAGAAGACGAACCTTAATCTCTGGAGTCTCCTCAGTAGCTGCTCCATCACCTGAATTTTCAGCATTATCATTGGTGTCCTCCGTAGCAGCCTCATTGCTGTTTTCTGCAACAGAAGTATTGGTTTCAGCATTTTCACCACCATCAACAGAAGTGGGCTCACTGCTTCCTACACTTGCAGCATCAGCAGCAATAGCAGCTGCTGTTTCATTGGCTTTCTCGGACACTACTACCTGAGGAGCAGCAGCATTCCCTGAGTTCTCAACATCTTTCACTTCTACAGGTTTTGTGTTAGTGTCTGTCTTTCCCTCATGCTGCCTTAATAAATATTGCTGCAAACCATTAAAACTCCTGTAAGCTTTTGTTATCACAACTTAAGAGGGTCTACTAAAGTGCGCTAAAAAAGTATACAGAGAGAGGATCCAAATCCTGTCTTTGTCGTCCATCTTTTTCTGTGTCAAAAATATATTCACCTCCTCAAATCTCATTTTGATCAATTATTGATGATGGCATAATATGTATAGTTATATTAACAGGGCAAGTGAGATCATGTAACAGCAATCATTGGTACGATATAGAAATCCATAGAAATTAAACAAGGGCTTGAACTTCACATGAAAGTATATACTCCCTATACAAAACAAATCAAGAGAACATGAATGGCATGGTATCTACGCAGCCAACACATTTACTTGACAGTTAGCCAAATTTTCTTTACAATTTGTAATGTCCTAGCACCAATCATTCAGTCTTAACCACCTTATGGCCACAATATTCTAATCCCTATTGGCCTATACATGCCCTTCTTCCAGGTCACTTATGAGCCTAATAAAAAATGGGAGAGAAAAGGTGTGTTGACCATGGATTCCTAATGTTTTGAATGTTCTATGCAATGAGTTCATAGAGATTCATCTATCCCCCTCACATACAATTACAATTAAGATCCATTCACCTCAACAAAAGCAATGTGATAACATAGACATAGAACAACAGTTAACATATTATAGATTTAGGTAGCATAGAAGCTGGAGAGAGTGTTAGTAAGGAAGCTTAAGTTTTATAGACTCAGCTGTAAGGTCACAAGTCATCAAACTATATCACTTGTATTTACAAAAACCCAAGTGAAAGCTCATTGCTCAAGCTTATTGGTGAGAAAACTAAAGAGATAAATGGAAGAATTCACCATTCATATTGTGATCCTACATGGCCACATTAATATGTTCATGAAAGAAAATAATGGAAATAGCATACTCTTTTAACAAGGAAGGTTTATGCCTAATGACAATTTTCCAGAGCAAAATTGACATTAACTCTTTATAAAAGATCAAAAGCTTGCCTTGCTACGATATAATATAGCATTCAAAGAAAAACTAATCATAATAAACTTCATTTTTCCCATTTCTCTTGGTTTATCATAAGAGAAATAAAACATAGAACACATTATAACACAAAAAATGGAAAAAAAGAAAAATATTAAGCAAGGCTATAATAAAAAGAAGAGAGAAGTGAATGAATGAGAAATATTCTGGTTGTATTACTCTGAGCATAAGCTCATATATATATACACAAGTATCAGCTAGTAAATGTGTAGCTCTGCACCTAACATCTAATATAACACAATGAATCTACTCTAACCGTCTAACAAACTATGGACAGCTAGATAAATATCTCCATTCTATATTTTACACAAGATAGTATACTATAGTACTAAAATACATCTTAATATCCCCTTAAACTGAAGGTGGTGGAAACACCAACAATTTAGGTTTTAATTGAATTTCCAGTGACAATGGCTTTGTAAGTATGTAATTAGTTCTCTGATGGATCGTATCTGACGTCAAGTTTGCCTTCAACAACTAGATCACAATGGAAGTGAAAATTAAATTCAACTTGCTTCATCCTAGAATGCATAATAGGATTGGATGCAAGATATTTGGTGCTAATGTTATCGCAGTATAGGATTGGTTTGCGAACTGTTTTCATTCTCAACTCAGAAAGTAGTGATTGTAACCATAGCATTTCTATGAAAGCCAATGCTAATGTAGATGATGTATTTTCTATTTTCTTGTACTCCATGAAACCAAATTCTCACCAAAATAGAGACAATAACCTCCTATGCTTCATCTGTCATCAGGGCAACAAGCCCAATCAAAGTCAGAGAACCCAACTATACCAAGGACTTTTGACTTTTGTGACAGGATTCCATGAGATGGACATAATGAATAAGTATTAGCTAGTACGTGTAGATCTATACCTAGCATCTAATATAACATAATGAACCTACTATAACCATCTAACAAACTATGGACAGCTATTTAAATATCTCCATACTATACTCTATACAAGATAGTAAACCATACTACTAAAATAAATCTTAATAAAGGATACATATTTATTTATTAGAGACTAATGCATGCAGGATCCCTTAGTTATGCTAGTTAGAACAGTTTAATCTCTTTGTTATTTTATAACAATTTCGGCCCTTTGTTATGAAAAAGTTACAACACAAGAACAAAAGATAAAATTTAAAAAAAAAATAATCAATTTTGTAGTCATTATTATATATTCTAAAGAAAATCAATAAAATTAATATTTCAATAATAGTTGAAAAATATGAGAAAAATAAAAACAAAATGAAAAAATTGTTTATTTGTTCTTATACTATCACTTTTCTAAAACAAAATTATTAAACTGATACAAAAAAATAACAAAGAGACTAAATTATTCTTCTTGGCATAACTAAGGGCTTTGTGCTATCACCAGTAGCAGCAGATGTAGCTCTCGAATTTAGAGGAGGCACTAATCAATAATCAATAAGGTGAAATTTGTCTAAATAATTTACAAATTAAGATGTAAATTAAACATTAGAGCTAAAATTTTGAAAATGAATTTTTTTGAATAAATACGTATCAAAATGTGAGATTTGCTATAATATTGCGTTTTAATTAAAAAGTAATTGAGTTTATACATAAAATTTAAGTTTAAAAGATTTTACATTTAGAGCATAAAATTTATGTCCACCCTATTTATTATTTAGTCAAAGCATGAATTGTTCCTAACAAGCTTAACTTCTTTTTAAGTCTAATTTACAACAAGAACCTAAAAAAGAAAACCACAGCAATGATGCAACCACATAGATTCGCCCAGCAATCAAGCAGTCAAGTACATCAAATACAACACCTTTACACCGGGGCCTTATATTCATTCCTTACACTAGCCACAAAGCTATGTCCTACATACAGCACCCCAATTACAAAAGTAAGCAAAAGTATGTTAATATTTTTCTTCTTCAAATTCCATTGCTGTGAGAAGGGAACTGAAAAGAAACTTTCAAAACGTGTACAACACAAATGAACTCTGAAATTAATTAAATTAATTAAAAAAATTAGGCGGTCAAATAATAAGAAAGTTTATTTCCCAACAACTACAGCTAAAACCCAATAACAATTGAATAATAGATCATACATAAAATCACTATATACCTTGACCCAAAAAAAAAAGAAAAAAAGAAACATAATGACTATATACATTTCAACTCCCAAATGAAAGGTGAAATACCCGCAAACAGAAATCCTATAATACAGCAAACAATCTGTAAAACACGAAGCTAAAGAAGCACTTAGGTGTAAATTTACTAAAAGAAGAAAAAAATTCCAGGAAATATACATCGATTTGAAATTGATAGAATTTAAATTAAATAAATAAATTAGCTACATTAAGATGATTAGACAGAAGAAAAAGGAATTGATACCTCTGATAGGGTTTGGTCTTCCGCCATTTCAGATCAGCTTCTTTTTATCTAATTTTGGCAGCTCAAGATGACAGGAAGAGAAAAGAAACATGAAGAACAAAAGAAGAGAGAAAGCACTCAGCAGATGCCTAGTAGAGGGGCAATGCGTTTTGATGTAATGCTCTAATGATTTTTTTTATACCCATTTTTACCAAATAATAATTATTTCTTTTTTAATTTTATTTGTAAGAAAAGTATTATTTAAGAGTATAAAAATATGTTGACGATTAAATATATTTTTAAAATTAATATTTAAAAGTAATAAATAGAAAAAAAATTAACAAATAATGTATATATATATATAATTTTTGATTTTTGATTTAAGAATTACATTTAATAACCAATAAATATTATTTATAAGTTAATATTTTTCTTCTTATTTAAAATATATATTTAAAATATTAATCTTTTATTTTTATCAATTTTATTCTTAATCATAAATAATATTTATATCAATAATAAAATAAAGAGTTAAAAATTTGTGAATTTGATATTAGAAGGGTGAAAAACACTAATTATTTCTATTTTGTACCATCTAGAACTTTTAAATCATATTTATTATAATATTAAATATTTTAATCGTATAATTTTTATTCATTCGTGCATTAAATCATATCATATCTCATAATATAAAAATATATGTTATGCATAAATTTTATATGATAAAAAGCGTGGATATAAATTATATTAAATATTTAATTTAATTTGTCTAAGTTTTTAATTAAAAAATATAATAAAAATATTAAATTAAATTAAATGTCAATTTAAATATATTTTATAAAAAATATTATTTTAAATATAAATTATTAAAATATTTAAATTAATTTTATTCGATTATATTATATAATTTTTTATTAAATATTAAATATTAATTATATTATAATATAATATAATTATATTTATCTTATTTTATACAATAGATGTGTTATTGTATCATTGCTTTATTAATCTCTCGTCTCAATACACGTACATTTTACCGTCAGATAAATAGCAAAGTTCTTAAAGCGGTTCAGTGAAGTCCAGTAGTCTACAAAGCATAATGTCACGACCTTATTTTCTCGCATGATCGTCGCACAGCTTAGTCTTGGATTCATACCCTCATTTGAATCCAAATGTAACTCCAAAGAGAATAGAAAGAGAGTTTGTAAAGAATCTTTGTATTCTCTAGAGAGTTTATAGATCTGATTGCTAAGAATTCCCAAGGATTTCCCAAGATGTGAGGAATTTCCCAAGATTTCCCAAGATGAATGCAAAATGAAGACCCAAGTGGTCTATTTATAGCTAATGCTCTAGCTTAGAGCATGCCACCACTTTCTGTAGTCTTCCAGTCTAGAATGTACAAGTATTCTAGATTTATCTGATATGCCACAAGGCTCTGGGACCTTCTAGCCAACTCTGCAAGTATTCTAGGTTTGTCTAGCTCCTTACGCACCTTCCGGGATGTTCAGATACTTCTAGCAGCCTTCTACATCCTTCCGGACGTTTAAGCTTCCAAGCATCCTTCCGAGATGTTGGTAAGCTTCCGGCGGCTTCCGAACCATCCGGCGCGTTACAGAACGTTCCAGCCCATTCTAGCACTCTCCAAGCGTGCTGTAACATTCTGGGGTCTTCAAGCTCGTTGAGTCAGTCGACTCTAGCCATTTCTAGACTTCTCTAGACAACTCTAGAACTTTCCATATGTCTTAGATCCTTTGGCGAGCCAACATTTGGATTTTTGCAAGTTGGGCATGACGTGACACCCTCCCCCACTTAAGTTCGCGACGCCCTCGTCGCGCCTTGATGAAACCTCTACATGTCATTTTTGAATTGCCACATAAAGACCTCGGGTTCCCGGCTTATCTACTACATTTAGGCGTTTTCCATTTGACCAAGTATTCTATAACTTGGTACGCCCATTCGTCTGATCAAGCGATCCGCCCAAATCGAGTCCACTTCTTTGTTGAAGGAGGTTTTTGTCGCAAGAGGCGCCTGCTTCGATTCTCCTACTTATGTCTTCCTTATCTTCGTGAAAGGATTTTAACATGCTTACATGAAAAAACGGGATAGATTTTAAGCTTCTGAGGGAGTTGCGGCTTATATGACACCTTACCGACTTTCTTAAGGGACAGAAATGGTCCACTCATATTTTCGCAATAACCCTTATGAGTCTTCTCAGGTCTTCAATCATTGGGCAATAGTTTGACAAGGACTAGATCTCCTTCCCGTAATTCGACCATCCTTCTTTCTTGTTAGCCCACTTTTTCATCTTCCGAGATGCCATATGCAAATAGGCTTGGGCCCATCCTACTTGCTCACGCCACGCCTTGAAAACTCGCGCAAAGAGTACTTTTACCTTCATAACTTGTGGCCGTGGCGTGAGTCGTGGGTTGTCATGTCCACACGATCTCAAAGTGGACTCTTCGGGGTAGACTCGATTTCGCTGCAGTTATACGAGAATCGGGCTACATCCAGCAAATTTTGCCCAATCCGTTGATTGTGCACTCACAAAGGCCTAAGATACAACTCCAAAGAACGCATTGGCACGTTCCATTTGCCCCGATTCGGTGGAAGCTTGTGGAGAAATTCATGTCCGATCCCAACAATTTGAATACTTCCGGTCAAAATTTCCCCGTGAATGGGTCTCACTCACGATATTGGAAGGAATTCCCCCAATGCTTCACAACATTCTTGAGGAACAACCGCACCGTCTCATCCGTCGCAGTGCGTCCTTGAGGCAGACATGAATGCCGCATACTTGGCCGAAGCGATCAATCACCACACAAATAATCTTTGCCAAAGCCCTCCGATTTGGCGTGTGCAAGTGATGAAATCCATAGAGACACTCTCCCAAGGTCTCTCCCGGAACGGGCGACGGATCTACAGGCCTGCGGGTGTATCTTTGCTTGTCTTCCCTTCGACTCGGCGCATCAATCACCATGCTTCATTGCACTCGATTTTTCCACCGGACTGGCTCGTTATTGGTGGTCTTGTGTCGAGATCCAACTTCGACTTTATGGTTCACCTCCTCCTCGAGGTAACCGTCAGCGAGGCTCCACATCACCCCGCAGGATTTATTCCCAGGTAGCTTACCTCCGTTGGCAAGCTTCGACTTTGGTGACACCTCAAACATCACCTTGTGAGACTTATCTCGGGCAACACGTCCGTCGGGCAAGCTCGGCTTTGGTGACGCCTCAAACATCACCTCGGGGACTTATCTAAGGCAACTTGCCGCTTCCGTCGGCAAGCTTGGCTTTGGCGTCTCCTCACTCATTGTACTCTTTTGAGATGGTCGTAACCTCTTCGTCCTCTTCAATCCCCGCAGCGGAAGTCGAGAGTCAGTCAGGCGTTGTGCGTTTGGTGGCCCCGTCCGCGTCGGTACCACGCAAGCTTGCTGAACCATCCATGGTATGCACACGGAGTTTGAGTACGGCACCAAGAAAGCTCTTACCGGGTCCAAGAACTCCACGCCGAATACCGTTGAGTAGTCATCTATGCGCCACCGATAAGTCCCACTCGATCCCACCCACCAAGATCGACCTTAACTCACAGCGAAACGACTCACGTATGGTGGTAGTGTGGCAGAGTTACCGCCTTCGAGATCCCCTCCGTTGACAACCTTCGTGCCGAGTCGATTTGCTTCTTCCACCGAAACAAAGTTGTGACGCACCCGTGTCGACTAAGGCTTTGGCGACCTTCCACGTTGATGGTTTGTCTACGCACATCGTGCCCAGGTCTTTGCACTCGCACGTACCAAGTGGCGCAGCAGAACCCATCTTTGCACCATCGTCCGACTCACCTCCATCTTGGTTATGTGTGGAGGCAACTCAAGGCACTCAAGGCCTTCCTCTTCTACATTCGCTGCCCAATGCGGTCCGTCGCATATAAAGCACGTCACCCGGGCTTCGAGGTACCCGATCCTCCTTCTCCTTCCCTTTGTCCCGTGGCTTGAATGAGGAGTTGCCTTTATGATTTTTGGAACCCTCGACTTTTAGCGTCTCCATTACTCTTCTCTCCACCAAACTTCTTATCTGTGGCTTTGGAGCCCTCCTTTGCTGGAGTAGTCGATAAAGCTTTCTGGTCCGCAATGGCCGAAGATAAGTCTCTGGACACCACGTCGCTTGAGCTCTGGGTTAGCCACGGTTGGAGACCGTCCATGAACAAGAATAGGCATCCTTGTCGTACGTGTCAGGGACTTCAGCCAGAAGGCCGTGAACTCCTTCACATAATCCCTTATGCTACCCGTTTGCTTCAATCTTCGCACCGGCCGCTTGCCTCCTCGGCACGTGACGGGGAAGAAGCTGCGTCTTGAACTCCGCTTTCAAGTCATCAAAGGTGTCGATAGTGCAAACCCCTCGTTCGCACATCTCCACGTGTCTCCGTCTCCACCACAACATCGCAGCGTGAGATAAATACATGGCTGCGGTTCGGATCTTCGCGTACGGTCCGTTATGCGCGGTAGCCTCGTAGTATTGTTCTAGCCCCCATAGGAAGTTCTCCACTTCCTAGCGTTCCTAACGCCGTTGAAGGTCTTGGGCTTGGGAACATCCACCCTCTTAGCCTCAATTACCATGGGTTGTGAGCTAGTTCGCGGCCACATAGCCCGCTACAAAGAGATAGATCACCACCCATATCCTCAACTCTAAGCAAGACATTTTGCGAGTTCTCTTCAGACAAGATCTCTTTACCTTCGACAAGTTCAAATTTTAACCCATCAATCTCTTGCCTTAACCCACAATCTAGCTCGTTGAGTGACATCTTAACCCATTGTACGGATCTCCACATCCTCGGCCTCCAAGCCATTGCAGAACGCTCCTGCAAGTTGTCCACTTGGCCAAACTCCCCACGTCTGCGCACTCCCAACTCGTGCCTCCAAGCTAGAAAGTATGTCGTTCGACTCTGGCTCTGGCTTCTTTTAATGGTTTCCTGGGTTTCTCACGTCCACGTTCCATAGGTGGAACATCAACGCCTGGAGTAGATGGACCAACGTTCTTCATTATGCCAAGAGTAAGATTGCTTCAACCTAATGCTTTGATACCAACTGTCACGACCTTATTTTCTCAAGTAGCGATCGTGCGGCACTTAGCTCGGTCCGTTGCGCTAAGCCTGCCTTTGAATCCGAAATGTAACTCCAAAGAGAATAGAAAGAGAGTTTGCAAAGAATGCTTTGTATTGCTCTAGAGAGAGTTTATGATACAATTGCTAAGAATTCCCAAGGATTTCCAAGATGTGAGGAATTTCCCAAGATTTCCCAAGATGAATGCAAATGAAGACCAAGTGGTCTATTTATAGTGTGGCTCTAAGCTTAAGAGCATGCCACCACTTTCTAGAGTCTTCCTAGTCTAGAATGTACAAGGGTATTCTAGATTTATCTACAACGTGAGAAGGCTCTAGGACCTTCTAGCCTCAGAGTCTTCAGGTTTGTCTAGCTCCTTCACGCACCTTCCGGATGTTCAGATACTTCCAGCGCCAGCTTCTACATCCTTCCGGACGTTCCGTAGCTTCCCGGCTTTACATCCTTCCGGATGTTCGTAAGCTTCCGGCGGCTTCCCGAACCATCCTACGCATTCTAGAACGTTCCAACCCATTCTAGCACTCTCCGCCGTGCAGAACATTCTAGTGCCTTCAAGCTCGAAGTTGGTCCGAGTCTAACTTCTAGCCATTTCTAGACTTCTCTAAGCAACTCTAGAACTTTCCATATGTCTTAGATCCTTTAGGCAGCCAACATTTAGATTTTTAGGGGCAATTTGGGAGGGATGTGACAATAAGCTACGTGTCTTCTCGAACTCGAGGACATAATAAAAATAGTATGCGTTGATTGATTTATGTATTTAACAACATGCATGACAATTTCTACGACTTTAAGAATTAAGGATGTATGTAAATATTAAAAGGATATCATTATTTCTATGCTTAAAAAGGTTGAAACCATGCTAATAATAAAATTAATTGTAAGTTTTGATAATTTTACCCTATTTACTCCATCTATTCAATTAAGATGAGGATAAACCAGACAATAAAAGTCAATTTCAAAATAAGAAATATTAATTTTTTTTCCATAGAGCAAACCACAATCGTTATATATGAATAAAAAAAGTCCAATTATAATTCATAGTTTTTAAGAATAACTTGAATATTTTTTAAATGATAGATGATGACATATAATACCTTAACTTGATAGATACTGTTATTTAAATGGCACAAAACAAATGCGGACCAAAATCCATTACTAAATAAACACAATATTCATTTGCTATATATATATTAACTAAGTTTACTTAGTTAATTTTTTGTGCGTATAGCCGCGAGAACGTAGCAGTCCGAAATCAATCAGATCTCCCTCATTTTCCCATTATCTCCTTCACATATTATTAAGTCTAGCTTCACTTTAAGAACTACCCTTATTATTCTAGCAATTCTTGCTAGAAGAACTTAGGAGGAGAGGGTCATTTTTCTCAATCAGCTTTCCTCTGGTTTGTTTCTTCTAACACCAATTTCAATGCAGACGCAGATAGAGAGGAACTGAAATTAAGTAAGTTATTGATATCATGTGTACGGTAATATTTGATTTAATTGTAAGTTTGTTAATTTATCTTGTTATATATTACCAGTAAATTAGAGGGGATATTTTGTGGGTTGATTTTAGATCTTGATATAATTTGTGAAACTATCTGGAAATTGATAGTTATATCTCCATTTGATTATTAATGGATTTTTTCTCAATGTGCCGTTGTCAGTAGAGTAGACTTTTCACGTTAAAAAGTTGAACCACTTAAATCATTGTGTGTCATTAATTTTCTTACTGCTGATTATTTTGTTGTTACCATTTATTATTAATTTGTGCAATCAAAATTGGATCCGATTTTCGCTTTCGCAAGTACTAATTCGTAACAAATTTGTATCAAAGCCCTTAAGTTATTCTGTTATTTATTGGAACTGATCAAGTTTGCTCTTTTGGATTTATTTTGAGCTTCTGGTTATCTGATTGGTTTCATATTTTCTGGGTTGTGCTTCTGTTTATTTAATATTGGGTTTTCTGTCATGGCGGCAAAATATGAAATTGAGAAATTCAATGGTAGAAATGATTTTAGTCTTTGGCGTATGAAGATGCGGGCCGTATTAGTTAAATAAGGGCTCGTTAAGACACTTGAAGGTAAGTATAAATTGCCAAAAAAATTGAATGATGAAGAAAAAGATGCATTGATGGAAAATGCTTTGAGTTCAATTTAGTTATCCTTGTCTGATGAGGTATTACGCGAGGTTGGTGATGAGGAATCTCCTGTTGGGTTATGGCTTATATTGGAGAATTTGTATATGACCAAGTCTTTAACCAGTTGGTTATATTTGAAGCATCATTTGTATACATTCAGAATGTCAGAAGGTACACCTTTGTACGATCATCTTGATGAATTTACTAAAATTATTCGTGATTTGAAAAATGGTGGTGTTAAGATTGATGATGAGGATCATGCCTTACTTCTATTATGTTCTTTACCTCATTCATTTGAACATTTTGTTGATACTATGCTATATGGGCGAGACACTATTTCTTTGGAAGATGTCAAAGCAGTTTTGAATTTCATAGAGTTGAAGAAAAATGTGTCTACTAGCAACAATGATAATAGCAGTGGTTTATTTGTCAGAGGTAGAAATCAAGAAAAAGGCACAAGTAATAATAGAGGCAAGTCTAGATCCAAATCTAGAAAAAGAAAAGATAAATGCAACTATTGCCGTCAGGAAGGGCACTCGAAAGTAAATTGTCCTAAACTCAAAGGTAAAGGAAAATCGATCAACGTCTTAGAATGCTTACCAATGGTGTTCTTTGGTGTTACTTGAGATAGTTACGGATTCGATGGTGAAAATGTTCTATCAAGATCTATTGGTTCTCTTGAAGATGTTTGGATTCTTGATCTTAGGTTGCACTACCATACGTGTCCTAGTAGAGATTGGTTTGCTTCTTCTCGCCTATTGATGTGTGTGCTGTCTTGATGGGTAACAATATGTCCTACAAGGTTGTTGGTATTGGTACTGTCCGAATTAAGATGCATGATGATATTTTTAGGACTTTGAAAGATGTTCGCCATGTTTCAGATTTGAAAAAGAATTTGATATCTTTAGAGTACTCTTGATTCACAAGTATAAGTATGAATTGAAGGTGGAGTTTTAAGAGTTAGTAAGGGTGCTCTCATTGTTATTAAAGGGAAATTGTCACGTGGTCTCTATATGCTTCAGGGTAGCACTGTTATTGGAAGTGTATCAGTTTCATCCTCGTCAGATCAAGATTCAGACACTACTCGATTATGGCATATGCGGCTTGGGCATATGAGTGACGCATGGATGTCTATTTTGAGCAAACGAGATTTGCTTTGTGGTCAGAAAACTGGGAAGCTTGATTTCTGTGAGCATTGTGTTTATGGAAAGCATCACAAGGTTAAGTTTAGTACATCCATCCATAAAACAAAAGGTACTATTGATTATATTCATTCAGATCTTTGGGGTCCTTCTCGTGTTGTGTCTAAGGGTGGTGCTCGGTATATGTTGACTTTTATGATGACTTATCTCATCATGTTTGGGTGTATTTTCTGAAGAATAAGAATGATGCGTTCTCAAAATTTTTGAAATTTAAGGCTTGTATAGAAAATCAAACAAGCAAGAAAATCAAGCATTTGAGAACTGATAATGGTTTAGAATTTTGTGATAGTCAGTTTAATGAGTTTTGTGAAAGAAATGGTATAATGAGACATCGTACTGTGCATCATACACCACAGCAAAATGGAGTAGCAGAACGTATGTATAGGACTCTCTTAGAAAAAGCTCGTTGTATGCTCTTTCAAGTTGACTTGGATAAATCTTTTTGGGCTGAAGCTTGTAACCATGCCTTCTATTTGGTGAATCGGTCTCCATCAACTGCAATTGAGTTGAAGACTCTGTTTAAGGTATTCTTTGGTACTCACCCAATTATTCGATTTGAAATTTTTTGGTTGTCCGCATGCTACGTATTAACGATGGTAAACTTGAGCCTAGGGCATTGAAATGCATATTTTTGGGGTATCCTTCTAGGGTGAAGGGTTATAGATTATGGTGTGTTGAACCCAAGTCACCTAAATTCTTGATTAGCAGAGATGTTAAGTTTGATAAGTTTTCTATGTTGCAAAAGAAAAAAGAGTCTATTGTTGCAAAAGAAAAAAGAGTCTATTGTTGCAGATAAAGACCACGGTGTTAGTGACCAGGTGGAGCTTGAGAGTGGAGCTCCTAGTCAAGTGCAAGAGGGAACTTCAGATCAACCATCTATGGATGAGATAGATGATTCTCGCTCGTGATGTGAGAAACTGAGTAACCATATAGTATCGCTAGGGTAAAGGAATAAGAGAGATTTGACGCCTCCAGAGGTGCTTGATACGTACTTAGTTTCTTTGCATTGTTTGTGGCGAGTCTATCGAGGTGTATGGACCTTCTAGTTATCATAAGGCATCACTTGTGATGAGTCATTCGGTGGTTGGTTCTTATGAATGAAGAGATTGAATCACTTCATCAAGAATCGTACTTGGGAATTGGTGAAGCTCTGCATGGTAGGAAGATTGTTGGAAACAAATGGGTCTTCAAGAAAAAGGAAGGTATACCGAGGTTGAAATGCCTAGGTTCGAAGGCACGTGTTGTTGTAAAGGACTATTGTCAGAAGAAAGGTATTGACTTCAATGAAATATTTTCTCTTGTTATGAAACATAGCTCTATTCGTGTGTTGCTTGCTATGGTTGCATTGTTTGACATGGAATTAGAACAACTTGATGTCAAGACAACATTCTTACATGGTGAGCTTGAAGAACAAATATATATGCATCAACCAGAAGGGTTTGTTGTTCCAGGTAAGGAAGATCATGTTTGTTTATTGAAAAAGTCTTTATATGGGCTGAAGCAATCTCCTAGGCAGTGGTATAAGCGGTTTGATTCTTTTATGATTGATCATGGTTACTCTAGGAGTGATTATGATAGTTGTGTTTATCATAAAATATTTCATGATGGTTCATCAATTTATTTGTTGCTTTATGTTGATGATATGCTTATTGCTTCTAAGAATAAGTCTAAGATTCAGAAATTAAAGTCTCAACTTAATGGTGAGTTTGAGATAAAAGATTTGGGTGCAGCGAAGAAAATATTGGGCATGGAAATTTACAGGGATAGACAAGCGAGCAAGCTTTATTTGACTCAGAAAAGTTATATTGAAAAAGTTCTTGAACACTTTGGCATGAAAGATTCTAAATCTGTGAGTACGTTGTTAGCTCTGCATTTCAGGCTTTCTTTGGATTTGTCTCCACAGTCAGAAGAAGAAGAGAGGTACATGTCTTAGGTTCCATATGCTAGTGACGTTGGCAGTTTGATGTACGCTATGGTTTGTACTCGTCCAGACATTTCACATACAGTTAGTGTTGTCAGCAGATATATGGGTAATCCTGGTAAGTAGTCATCGCGTTGAAATGGATACTTCGGTATTTGAGGTACATCTAATTTTGGTTTGGTATATGATGGGAGTTCTAATACTGGTTGCAGTGTTATTGGTTATGTGGACTCCGATTATGTTGGTGATTTGGATAGAAGAAGATCTATGACAGGTTATGTCTTCACTCTTTCTCATTGTGCCATTAGTTTGAAGGCTACTTTACAATCTACAGTTGCTTTGTCTACAACAGAGGTAGAATATATGGCAGCAGTAGAAGCAGTGAAAGAAGCTATTTGACTTAGAGGTTTGGTTTGTGATTTGGGTTTATAGTAGGATACTTCTATTGTATTTTGTGATAGTCAGAATGCGATACACTTGACCAAGAATACTATGTATCATGAAAGAACCAAACACATTGATGTCAGATATCATTTCGTTTGTGACATTATCTCTCAGGGTGCTATTGTTGTCAATAAGATAGTCACTACAGAGAATCCAGTTGATATGTTAACCAAACTAGTTCCTTTTAACAAGTTCAAGCATTGTTTGGACTTTATTTGTGTTTGTAGTAATCCAAGAAATTTCATATTCGAAGAACTTATTTTGTGTTTTGAGCCAAGGTAGAGATTTGTTATTTAAATGGCCCAAAACAAATGTAGCCCAAGACCCATTACTAAATAAACCCTATATTCATTTGCTATATATATATATATATAAGTTTGCTTAGTTAATTTTCTGTGCGTATAGCCGCGAGGATGCAGCAGCCCGAAATCAATCAGATCTCCCTCATTTTCCCACTATCTCTTACACATATTATTAAGTCTAACTTTACTTTAAGAACTACCCTTATTATTCTTGCTAGAAGAACTTAGGACGAAAGGGTCATTTTTCTCAAGCATCTTTCCTCTGGGTTGTTACTTCTAACACCAATTTCAGTGGAGACGCAGATAGAAGAATAAGGGAAGAACTAAAATTAAGTAAGTTATTGATATAATGTGTACATTAATATTTGATTTAATAGCAAGTTTGTTAATTTATCTTGCTATATATTACCAGTAAATTAGAAGGGATATTTTGTGGGTTGATTTTGGATCTTGGTATAATTTGTGAAACTCTCTAAAAATTGGTGATTATATCTCCATTTGATTATTAGTGGATTTTTCCTCGGTGTGCCATCGTCAGTGGAGTAGAGTTTTCACATTGAAAAGTTGAACCAGTTAAATCATTGTGTGCCATTAATTTTCTTAGTGCTAATTATTTTACTGTTACCATTTATTATTAATTTATGCAATCAAAATTAGATCTGATATTCGTTTCCACAAGTGTCAATTCGTAACATATACAATTAAAATAGAAACTTTAAATTAATAAATATTATGAACCTAATCTAGTTAGCTTCTCCAAAGTTGGGTTTGGATTTAAGAAAAAAAATTGGGTTTGAAAATTGAGAATTGGATCCTAAAGTGGTGAACTAATTTTGGAAGTAAATAGAAAAATATAAACTTTCAGCTTTTCGAAATTGTTTGTTTTTTGTCCGATTTGAATATGATATGAATGGATTTGAAGATTTTTAATCCGACGATATAATCATTTTGAATTCAAACATATCAAAATTTTTCAAATCGATTAGGGACATATTAATGTTAAAATTTATTTATAAATTATTATCATATATAAAACACGACGTATGCAAATTTTAATTTTAAATTTATATTTTTATAATAAATATTATTATTTATAGTTATAACTAAAAAAATTAAAAGAATAAAAAATATGTTTATACAATTATTAAATTATTATAAACATTTATATTTATTTTTTAAAGTTAAAATAAGAATATAATATAATTATGGTATGCATAATATTTAAATATCATATAATATAAAATAAAATATTTATTTATTTATAATTTAATAATAATTCGGTTCAAATCGGATACAACAGATTATAAAATCTATCAATCCGAATTAGATTCCAATCCGAATTAGATTCAAATCCGAACGGATTGTATAATTTTTAATCTGAATATGATCCGACTATGAAATTTATCAATTTAATCTTTATTAGAATTCGATAGATTAGAGAAAAAAATTTTAATTTAAATGAATTGATCAAATTATTTACTCACATCTATATATAAGTTAGTAATTATGTATTGTATATATAATTTGATGATTTTAATTAAACGATCAAGTAAGTTAGTTATCAATTTGGTTTTATTTTATGTGCATATTTCGATTTTGTTTTATGAAATTTCCTAAAGATTAGATAAGTTCGGTTAGTGTTTTAGATTAAAAAATGACTTAATTGACTTATATCTATCTCTATTAAGAATCTGATAAAATGAATCAAAAGTGGGAAAGGTAAAATTTATTATTTTTTTCAAAGTGTCACCAAAATTTAGGTTAAAACAAACTCACGATTTCAGTTTGATTGATCGATTTGAAAAAATTGTCCATTCAATTGTTAACAAGTGTTAAAAATATCACATATCATATTCATAAAAAAAACTACCGTTATAATTAAATTAGTTTCTCTCCGAATTAAATCTTTCCTTTTTTTTATTATCACAAATTACATATTTTCTCTCACTATTGCAACCACTAACTTTTTCTCCTTCATGTTACAAATCATTTATTCACCCGCCTGTCATTTTGTTTTTCAAATTCTTATAACTTCGTGCATATCTTTGCATATATGATGACCAAAAAAGTTTATCTTCCCGAGAAAAATAGAGTTAAATCTATAAAATTGATCATTTAAGTCAAGATTTAAAGTCAATTTTTGATAAAAACTAACTTATAATAAATTTAAAGTTTGTTCGTTGAAAAACTGACGTTATCCACGTAATTTGTAGCGTCGGTTGACATGTAGAACGGATACATCCTACATATAGCATCAGTTTAACACGTCAAATGTCGCTATAAACTATGTGGATAGCGTCGGTTGATACATAGAACATATACTACACACGTGGATATTTCATTTTCTTTCTTTTTTCCCCTAAACATAAACTATTTCAAACGCTGCATAACTCTCGAAAACCTAAAACCTCTTCCAATTTTCCTCCACTTTTTCTCATTTTTCGACCACCTATAACCACTAATTTCAACATCAGTTAATTGGTTTTCTTCCTCTCTAACTTATCTTTTAGATCTTCTATTTTTTTGAACAAAATACTCAAATTTTTTATACCCATTTCTCACTTACAAAACACAATTTTTTCTTCATTTTCTTCATTTTTTCACTTCATTTACTCTTGTAAGTACTTTTATTAATCCTACACACTTATTATTCAAATTTTTTATATATATTATGTGTTATTATTTATGTGTATAAATTTTTGTATTATATATGTATATTTTGTATTATAACATCAGGAGAATAATATGATGATCTTGAATAATATAGGACAATATCATAGTAATTTTTTTTACTATTAATTAATATTTAATTTTTCAATTATTTATATTATTTAAAATATTTGTTAAACAAATTTTGTTTTTTTCTACAATTATGTAGTGATCGAATACATGTTTTTAATTTAAGTATAATAGAAAGTGAATAAAATTTATGAAAAAAATAAAAATTTAAATTCAGTTAAACGCGTGAATCGATTTTACATTTTTAAGTTATTGTATTTAAAGTTAATTCGGTTAATAAATGACTTTAAAAGTCATTTTTTAAGTAGTGAGCTCAAATCAAGATTTGAACTTGACTCCTTTCTCTTCAAATTCTCATTTTTTTTCTTTCCCATAATTTCTGTTTGGATTCTAGTAAATAGCAAGAAAACTGAAGAAATTGTGGTTAGAATCTCTAGACATTGTATGTTTATTCCATCCCTATTTTGTTTGGTTCTTGCAAAATCTAAGAGAAAATAAAATAAATTACAAGGTTGAACAAATGTCACTATGACCCGGCCTGGACTAAATTTTTCTTTCTTTTCCAAATTATTTCTATTGTGAGATTGATAAATTAGTAAGAAATAAATGGGAACCCTAGATTCATTACACATCATCTTATTCTTTTCAACTATTATCAACAAGATGATTTTGCAATGTGAAATTTGATTGGATCTACCATATGAATTAAAATTTCATTTATATTTATTTCACAAGTAAATCTTACAGAAACTAATAAATTTAATGTGTATGTAACTTAGAAAGCAAATTTTCCACTATGATTATGGGACAACACAGGAAAAAAAAAAGTGGAAAACGAAAAGCTTAAAGAGGACTTATAAAATATAAAAGAAAAGAAAATGGAAAAATAAGGAAATAGAGGTAGTAGGTTAATGTATATTTATAAAATGTTTTCAAATCCAGTTGTTTATTATAAGATTGGATAGTTTTATACATGTGTCAACTAATAACCTAAAGGTTCACCAAATAAGGAAATTGAGGTGGTAACTGGTGTGTTAGGTTAATTAAAACTTTCTCTATAACAATGTTTATGACAATACCAATCCGATAAATTGGAGCAGTTAAGATTTAGGGGTGGAATCAGAAAAAAAATTATTTGGGAAGCTGTAAATTAATTTTTTTATTATTATATTATAATTTAAATTTTAGAATTTTTATGTTAATATTTTATTGTAATTTTTATTAAAATTAAAATAAAATAAAATTCATAAACATATAAAATCAGATAATTAATATTATTTTAAAATAAAAAATAAAAAAATATATTAAAGTTTAAAATATTAATATAATCTAGGTATTAAATTCTAAAAATATATTAACTAACGACTTCAAATAAATTAAAAATATTATTAAAATAAGATGTTAAATAATATTAAGACATGATATATATTATTTATTAATAAAATATATGTATTTAAAAATAAAACTAAAAGATGATAAAATATTATATGTAAAGTATTGTATCATTTATTATATATTTTTCTCTTATTTTAATTTATCATTTCATATGTAAATAAGAATTTACATTAATGTGGATATAAAAATACTTAAAGATGATAAAAAAGTGATTTAAATTATGAATATATTAAAGTTTTATTATATATTGAAACATAGATAACACAAAATAAAAGGATTGGTCCATTTCACTGATATTTTGTGAAATACTTGAGCTCTGTGTAGCCTCTTTCTAAGCTTGTATTTGAGAATATTGTTATTAATTAAGTAAAATATTTTAAGTTTACTATTTTTTTAAAAGTTTCATCAAATTTATTTGAAAGATTTAAAAAAATATTTTAATCGTATGTTATTAATTAAGTAAAATATTTTAAGTTTATTATTTTTTTAAAAAATTTCATCAAATTTATTTGAAAGATTTAGGTTAAATTGTTAGGGGTATAATTAATGTTTTGTAAAAAAATATTTTAATGTATCAAAAAAAAAATATTAATTGTTTTCTAGATGTACGTCGATGATCGTTTCAAAAAACAAAAATAATAACAAACTTGTATTACTCACTGAATAATCCATGGAATAAAGGATAATTTGATAAAAGTTAGAATATATCCTTAATAATTCATTTGTTATTTCTATAAATGTAATCTATTAATTATAAATTTATTAACTAATATACAATTAATATTAAAGATAAAAGAGTAATAATAAAAATATAATCGGTTGTATAAGTAATCTAATTATTTAACTAATCCTTTTAATGTTTTAAATAAAAAAACATGAATATTTTTTAGTAACTTAAAAAATATATAAACTTATACAATATAATTAAAGGGTGTATAAAAAATCTGATCATTTGACTAATTCAAACTAGTCATATTTTAAGGTTTATTTTAATTTAAATAAGTTTATGTTATGTAAAAATTTAAATTTTTTATTCAAAAATATAAAAAATAGAATTAATTAAATTTATTAGTCGGATTGATCGGATTCAATCGATCCAATCCAAATAGATTACGGATCAAATTGCATCGAATTTGAAAGATAATTAGATCGGTTGCGTATTAGAATGTTTCAATCAAATCGGATAATCGGACCAGATTAAATAAATATAAAATCAACGGTTTTGATTCGATTCGATAGACAGCCATACAATTAAAAAACTGTTACATCTTAAAGTTTTTCATCATCCGAAACGAGGAGTTATTTACTTAATTAATGGTAAAGCAATCATTAAATGATACATTATTGATAAAGCAATCATACAGTTAAAACCAGAGAGCTAGTGACCATCCATCCAAATGATGCAACGGAGGCTCTTTCCTTGTTGGAGTAAATCAAAAGCTTTGTTGATATCTTTAAAGCTCACCTCGTGTGTTATATACCCTTCCAACTCAAGTTCCTGCATTAATTGTACGTACAACCATACAATAAACCTCAAATTATCTGGATAGATAATTAATTTATATTTAACTGATATGTAAATTAAAATTGATATATAGGTCAAAATATTAATATGTATATTAATAACCTGGTTTAGATATTTCTTGGCAAGAAATGGAATGTCAGTTTTGGGTTTGATACCACCAAACAAAGAGCCAATGACACATCTACCAGTAGAAATATGATAGGGGTTCAAACTTATTGGTGATCCATGCATCTCTGTTCCTAATATCACTGTCATCCCCCAACCCTGCACTCATCTAATAAATCTTTTAGAGGTTGGAATTACTTATAAAAATGAAACACTAACAACGTTAAAAGTAAATACATAGGGATTTAAGATACTTCGTATTATCTATAATATTCGAACCACGTTAAGTTCTATATCGTTAAAAAAAATATCAATAAGAGGCTCAATAAATTTCAGAGAGAGACAGAACGGACCGCTCGGCAAGAATAGAAAGCATCTTGCATTAAGGAAGCCAATCCAATGCACTCAAAGCAGTAATCAGAGCCACCATCAGTTAATTCTTTAATTACCTGCTCAATATATTTTATATTAACAAATTTATAATATAACATTAAAGTTATCATTAGTTTACAAGCTATATTCAACTTAGTTTATTTAAATTTATACAAAATAAGTTTAATTTATTTGATTTTTAAATAATTTGAATTTGAGTTGAGTAGTTAACTCATTTTTTTTTTAAATATAAAAAATTAAAAATATTTATAATTTTATTTGTAAATATAAATATTAATTTTTTAATATATTTTTATAAAATAAAAATAATAATATATTTTATTGTAATTATAAACTTATTATGATTAACAAAAATATTTTATTAAATAAGATTTGAGTTAATTTATTTGAGTAATTGATTTCATATTAATCAACTTTAAATTTAAGCATACATGTCTTGTTTTACATGATATTCTTTTTCTACATTGTCTAATTTTGAGAAGAATTGAAACTACTTTTCAATAAATTGGAGAAGCTCTTGCTATTAAAATGATTTAATTATGTTATTGATTTAACCAACCTCGCTCACAGGCTTTTCACCCAGGGTTACAGGGTTTACAAAATCAGTGACTCCAAATTTCTTTCCTACATTAACAAAATAAATAAATAAATAAATAAATAAATAATGATAATAAATAAATAACAATTTCAGTTGTTAAGAATTAACAGTGTGGAAAAAAGAAATTTTACTAATTAAAGGAAATTGAAATAAAAAGATAAAAACCATTTTGGACCTATCTCAAACTTTTCAGGATTTATATCAACCCCAATAATCTTTGAAGCACCTTGTAGTTTTGCTCCTGCTGCTACCTACAGATTTTATACGATAGAAATTAATTATCACACAGAAGAATATATAGTAAAATAATAATAATAATAATAAGAAGAAGAAGAAGAAGATAAATAGTACAAACCGCAAGACCAACAGAGCCAAGTCCAAAGATAGCCACAGTAGATCCCTCTTCCACCTCTGCCACTTTCCATGCGGCTCCCACCCCTACATTTTCATTCAATTTTTAGAGTATTAAGTTTGTGTTTAATCCGTATAATGAAAACATAACTACGAGAATAAATTAGTAATAATAATTAAATTTAATAGTATGTTTATCGAAAAATATAATTAAAATTACGATAAATATTAAAATAAAAATTATAAAATTATAAATAATTTCTAAGTTTGGGTTATTGGAAGAATGATTGTCCGGGTCAATTATTATTATTATTATTATTATTATTATTGATATATTTTATATTCTATTTTAGATAACATAAAAATAACATGAATCATTATTATTACCCTTTCAATTATTACAGTAAAACTTTGGAATCATATTTTTGCTTCAAATACACGTAGAAAGGTTAAATAAACTGTACTAACCTGTAGATACTCCACAGCTAAGCAAACAAGCCTTGTCAACAGGAATCTTAGGGGTAATTTTGACTAGATGTAATACATCTACCACTGTGTACTCTGTGAAGCTTGATACCCCAAAGAAATGATGCACTATCTCTCCTTTATTGTCTCTGAATCTGCTGGTTTCATCTCTTGGCATATCATAAAACAATTTGTCTTTAAATACAGTACAAATGTTGCTCTTCTTAGACTTGCAATCTCTGCAATCTCTACAGTTTGGTAAAAATACTGGCAATACTCTATCCCCTTCTTTCACTTCTTCCACATTCTCTCCCACACTCTCAACAACTCTTCATGGCATTAAAACCAAAAAAAAAAAATGAAAACCAAATTAATAACAATGCTAATTAGCTAAGGATTCATTTGATTGTGTTTATATCGGCAAAAACAAAATGTGCTTTATAAACCCTAAAAACATTTCTAAAATTTTTTACACGTTTGATCCTAAAATGCTTTTATGTTATCAGAATTGTTTTTATAGAATCCTGTTGAAAAAACAAGAAATAACTCTACACAAAAGAACTCTTATTATTTTCTTCATGTTTTCATTACAATTGTATAGCTATTTATAAGGAAATTTTACTCCAATTATTCTTTGAATTAAGCATCCCTTGATTTACTCCTTGAATTAAGGATTCATTGTTTTACTCCTTGAATTAAGGATTCATTGTTTTACTCCTTGAATTAAGAATTCCTTGTTTTACTCCTTGAATTAAGCTCCTTGTTTTGTTCCTTGAATTAAGGTCCTTGTTTTATTTCTTGAATTAAGAGCTAATATCCAATACTCCCCCTCAAGCTGGATCCAAAAGATTTATGGATCCAAGCTTGGACAAAAGTCGTTGAAACTGATGAGAAGCCAAGGGCTTGGTGAAGATTGAAGCTTCTTGTATAATGTGTCTGAATCACTTGTGATTGAACTTGTTCACGAATGTAATGACAATCAACTTCAATGTGTTTCGTCCTCTCGTGAAACACTGGGTTTGATGCTATATGCATGGCTGCCTGATTATCACAAAATAAGGACATAGGAAGAGTTGTAGGAACACCTAAATCACATAGAAGACCTTTAAGCCATATCAACTCACACGCAGTTGAAGCCATTGCACGATACTCAAAGACTTGATCTAGCGATGACGGTTTTGCTTACTCTTCCACGTGACCAAGTTTCCACCGACAAATGTACGAGCTGGTGGACTTGCGATCGATTGCATTCCCAATCGATCACAATACCACTATGATTTGTGTGTTGTCATTCTTCTTCATGATACCACGATACCACGACCCACCGATCCTTTTAAATAGCGTAAGATCCTTTCAACAAGGGTCAAATGCTCAAGTGTTGGGAATGCATGAATTAGCTCACAATACTTACGAGAATATGTGATGTCGGTCCGGTGATTGTTAGGTAGATCAACTTACCAACCGTCGTTGGTAATAACTTATATCCGTGAGTGGCGTGCCTTTCAAGCTAGGTTTGAGCTTCTTTGTCGAGAGGGTAATGGTGGTTTAGTATCACTCATGTTAGCTTCCGAGCAAATCTAGGACATATTTCCTTTGATTAAGAAAGAGTCCTCTTGTGCGAGGTTGCCATTTCTAAACTAATAAAGTACTTCAATATCCCAAGGTCTTTAATTGCAAACCTTTGTCCGAGGATTTGTTTGAGGTTGAAAATCTCGTCAGCATTATCACACCGTAATTATCGGATCATCTACATAAATCGGCCTGACCAATTTTCCCATAGTTCTGTGCGAACAAATAGTGAAGAATCGGCATTGCTACTTTTGAAACCAACACTAGCGACCGAGCTTAGCTTGGCATACCAAGCTCGTGGGGGACTGTTTCAAACCATAAATGGATTTGTGCAATTTGCACACTAAATCCGATTCATTGCTTTGAGGATGCCGGTGGCAATTTCATATAGACTTCTTCTTTGAGATCACCATGCAAGAATGCATTCTTCACATCCATTTGGTACATGGACCACCCCTTGTTCTGACCACGACGTAGCACTCTTACTGTTTTCATTTTTGCAACAGGTGCAAATGTTTCTTTGTAATCCACCTCGAATGTTTGAGTGAATCCCCGAGCCACCAATCTTGCTTTATACCTCTCAATTGATCCATCTGACTTGAATTTTAGCTTATAAATCCATTTACAACCTACGACTTTCTTGCCTTTTGGAAGTTTGGTGATGCTCCATGTGTTGTGTTGATCTAGGACTTTAAGTTCTTCTTGCATGGCTTCTTTCCACACCTCTTGGCTATTGGTCTCATGAAAGTTTTGAGGCTCATTGTAACTCGATATAGTGCTGAGGAATGCGGCATGGGTTGGTGTCACTCTCTTATATGACACATAATTTGAGATGGGATGTGTGGGTTTGTAGGTGACAAAGTCTTGAAATCTTGTGAGAGGTTGCCTAACACGCATTGGATTACGTCGTGAAATAGACCCTTTAGTTATGTCTCTATAGAATCAATCTAATTGTTACGAACAATTACAACTATCCAAAAACCATGTCTAATCTCTTCTACAAAAGTTAACAACCTTTTAACATAAATCATACTATTTCATTTCCAAAAATTGCTACTTTTTAACGTGATTTTTACCAAAGAGACTTAGTAAACCATTTTAACTTTTCATCCAAATACTATAATAATTTATTTTTTAAAATGTACCAACAAGAAGTGCTTTTATAGAATCCTGGAAACAAAAACAAACATAACCCAAGAGAAACGGAGTGAGTTTTACCCAACAGCTTCATGCCCAAAAATCCTTGGGAATTTCGCAACAGGTGCCTAGTGAAATAACAGAGTGGATTAGACCAATATTCTTAAAAAAGATTTGCCTAAGCCTTATTATTGAAAGTGAAGGAAAAGTTAGATAATAGAGGTAGGATTACTAGGCTCATTTTCCAGAAGGTAACATCAGTGTGACACAGAGATGTGCATAGAATCTTAATCCTAACCTCCCAAGCCTTAGGAGGATCTACTTTTATTTCCTCAACAACCAGAGGCTCTCCAGCTTTTCTACATATTGCAGCTATTTAATCAAGAGGAAAACAGAGAATTAATTAGTATTGTGTAAAATTCATATAGCATTCTAACATGAACATGGATGTGTAGAAGAACCTTTGCATCTAATGGCTTTTCCTGCCGTTGCTGAATTGCTTTTGCTTTCCATCCAGCTATGACTTAATGGGATGTTTAATCAACAAAAAGAGTTTTTGAGTGTAAAGACTTGTGTTTTGTTTTTATTTTGTTATGAAGTCAGAATATAGGGTTGCTTTGTTCATGATGCCTCATGTCCACAGAGTTGGTTGGTTAAATACATAAGCCTCCTATAAAAGCGTCCATTGAGATAAGAATTTAACAGCACTATTATAAACGTGTAATTAGACGCTTTTATTTAGCAAAAGGCTTTCGAAGCAAGTTCAATACCTAAAGAGTCAAGTGTAGAAGTATTGATTAAGACTGGTATCTATGGCAAAAAATATCAATTTTCAACCAACATCCCCATTCAAGATGGATGCTTATCTTAAAAAAAAAAAGCCTATTACTTTAATAGTTTTATGAAAAATAATATATAGCCCGATCGTGATACATCACGACATTACGTGTCCTTCTAATATTAGGGTTGAAGTATTCTTACTTATTTATTATTACATTGAAAATATTTTAGTGTATAAATGATTTAGTTATTAAATTAGTTTTATTTTTAATTTTTTAATAAAAAAAATATATGTTTATTTTATTATAATAGTAAAAAATATATGTTTATTTATATTTTAAGAAAAATAAATAAATATTTTCTTTTAAGAATTAAAAATAAAACTTTTCTTATAAAAAAATTATATTATATAATTAAACTCATTTATAATTGCTCATAGAGACAGCTCAAAAAGTTCAGCATTATTACCCTCAGAAATCTTAAATCACAAATTTGTATGTTATATTTTAAGCTGACTTATTTGTAAAGTTTAAAAAAATGTAAGACATTTGAAAATTAAATCGTTTTTGTAAATTTAAGATACTTATGTAAATATGTCATAATATGGGGACCGAACTAGTTAGGTTTTTTTTTTAATCTATTGTTAGTTAAGCTATAATTAAGTTATATAAAAGTTTTAGGCTCAAAATTTCAGGTAGAAAGGAAAAATTAGGTTGTCGTTGGGTAGACTTAAAATGGATCAGGTAACAACTAATCCAATTTTTTTTTCAATACAAAAAATCAAACGAATGCTAACAACACTTCCTAATGCACTCTTTAATACACCCTCTTACTTCGTTTAATGACATGTTATTTTTTAAAAAATTAAATTTTATTTTAATTGAAATTTACATTGTTTGAAAGTTCACTAAAACATATTAAATAAAAAATAATAATGAGTATATTATCGAAGAGTCTCATATCGATCAAGAAAACCAGTAAAGTATTGATTATAAGGTTATGATAACCTTTTTTTTTCTTTGCGAGCTTTTTTAGATAGATTTATGTTATAATTTTTTACATGTTATCAAAACAGATCCTTAGATTCAATTGATGTGCCCAACACTGTCAATGTCGATCATTCAACCTCACAATCAATCGGTCTTTACGGTATCTCCGTCCGATGTGAGGGGGGTGTTGAGGAGTCTTACATCGACCAGGGAAGCCAACAAAGTGCTGGTTATAAGGTCATGACAACCCTTCCTCTTTGAGAACTCTTTTGAAGGAAGTTAGGTCATGACTTTCTACATAGTATCAAAGCAGGTCTCTAGGTTCAATTGATATGCCTAACACAATCAATCGATCTTTGCGATATCCTCGTCCGATGTGAGGAGGGTGTTGAGGAATCCCACATCGATAATAAAAACCAACAAAATATTAGTTATGAGATCATGACAATCCTTTATCTTTTAGAATTTTTTTGTAGAAAATTTCTAAATATATAGAAGAATATGAAAATTGTCATAAGCAATCCTAAAAAAGAAATAAGATATGGAACAAATTTTACATTCTGTCTACATTTTAGAACACGAAGCTAATCTAACAAGGTACAATTTTTAGTTAGAATTATTAATTGTTTTGCTGTTGACAAAAACCCCTCACCAAGCCCACACCAGTCACAAACCCCCTACCAATCAGAGACACGGGTCACACCAATCCGAAAATTAACTTATTCCACCACACGTAACCCTGTATTCGTAACCCAGAGAAGACCAGACACCTATCCGCGTGTCGCACGTATCTGGCACCTGAAATGTCAACTGACCAATTGCACTTTTAACCGTACCAAGAGTTCTATACGCATCTCAATTTTTGCATCCTATTAACGAACAATTTTTGCTCCAGTTTAAAAAAATACATTAACAAACAAAATGCTTTATAACTCGAGCTAACAAGAGATCAAGAACAGAAACCCAAATATATTACAATGAGGTAATGAACTAATCCTGAGATTTGCACATAATAATCCAATGTTATTCCATCAAACATTCTCTATAGTGTCAAAAAGCTCATTGAGTTTGTGCCAAGTTGAAATTGTTCAAGCTTAAGCTCATTCAACGATCGAATAGAGAACATAAGTCAGAACCACAAGTAAGAACCACAAGTTTTGATGCTAATATAAAGTGCAATACTTCAATTAGTGCACTCATGAGAAATTGGTTGGCACCTAGGTTCATATAAAAAAATCCAACACGGATACAGTATCGTCAAATCTGAACAAGGAATTGAAATGTGATATTCCATCAACCGAGGGGTCTCAATATTTCAAAATAAGATAATAGAAAGAGAACAACAATGGACAAGCTAATGAGTTAATTCCGGATTTGACAAACATCGTCAGTAGAACAATACCTAGCATCAAAAATTTTGCAAGGTAAGCATTTTACATGATCCAAATACCAAAGATGGATGAAGAAATAACCAATGTTTACCATCAAATATTCGACAATTACAAATACATCTCAAGATCTGTTCAACATAATCCCTACTTCTCACAAGTAATAAAAATATCTCATATCCCACCAAATTTTTTTTTAATCAATAACCGAAATTCGAATGGCATGTCCCAAATGGTAAAACACCAATACTGCTCCACAAGGCAATGGAATATGGCATCACCAACAGCGAAGGAGCTCTCAAAGATGAGAGCCGTCATCAACCATCAATATTGGAGTTTGATTTGTGATGCTTTAATTGGGAATATACAAATATAGTATTAAGTTTGCTCCCTATTAAATGTACGAGATTTCATCCGATTAGTCTAGCGTTCAACAATATATTTAGTGAACTGATTAAAGCCAACATGAGAAATCACCTGCACTTCATTCATCAAAGACGACTTTGCCCACAGTAATTGCAAGTAACCAATTCTATCATGTACTCAGGCTTGCATGGAAATATCAAACCAGGTACTTGAACTTGACAATCGAAGATTAAGAGTCAGTTGATCCAACATAATCACATCCAATAAAGGAAATATCATTCTCGAGGTATAGCATACCATGTAAAACATAGAAGGCAAGCACAAAATACGAACAGCCAAATAAGCAATATATGCAAGACTTAATCCCACTAATTTTTGATGAAGTATCAAATGCCAAAAATTTGAAGCAATCTCATGCTTCATAGCTGTTGTGGTCTTATAAGTCAAAGCTACGTGTCAATATTATCCCACCAAGTCTTGACAAAATATTAGAAAAACAAACTTGAAATTGTCCAAGCTCATTCAACAACCAAATAGAGATCAGAAGTCAGAAACGTATATTTGATGCTCATATAAAGAGTAACAAATACTTAAATTAGTTTGTCCCGAGGTTGACAATACTTAAATTAGTTTGCCCTGAGGTTGAGAATGTGGTTAGCAGCCAACTTCATAGCAAAAAAAAAAAATCCAACGAGACAGTACTGCTAATTCCGAACAAGGAAATGAAATTAGGGTTTCATATCATGAGTCATTTTGATGTGATAAACAAGTAAGCAAATGGTCAACATTTTACTTAACAAAAGCTCCTCTTTCAAGACATTTTGCACACAAGTTTTGTAATAGTAATATATCGTAATGGTAAACACATGTAATAGCACACCAAAAGGATACAGGCAAAAGATACACAGGCAAATAGAAGTGAAAATTCCATCAACAGATGGGTCTATGAGAGACATTTATATAAGTTTTCTAACATTGTCTACAGAACAATTTCCTAAATGGTCAATGATCCAAATCACAAAATTGAAGCAGAAATATCTACTGTTTGCCATCAGATATTCAATAATAACGAATACCCTTCAAGTTTCTATAAAATTTCAATCTAATGACTACTTATCTAACACATAAGCCAAAATTAAATCTCAAATCCCACAGTTTTCATATTTATCAATAACCGAATGTATGAGACTTCATCCAGAAAGTCTCGCTTCACACAATACATTTAGTAAAAATCTTTTTGACGATATAAAGAAGAGGGATTCAAAAAATTATCCAGAAAATAAATAGTTTTGGTTCTCATAATCAATGAAATATTCGCATCATGTTGTTTATAGGAATAGCTTATAATGCTCTGTATAGGGCACGAAATCATAGAGCCAGTATTGGAAACTAAACCTCTAAAGTAAGATTTGTAATATTAATAGTAAAACGATTTTAATTTTAGTATTTTTTTTCTCTATATTTTTTAAGAGTTAACTTAGCTTTATCCATTTAAAAAAGTAATAATGTATTATTCAAAAATTATTTTCAAAAAATATACTTTGAATATCGTTTAATTAATTAATTATAAAAAATAATCTTTGATTATAGCATGTATATTATTAAATATGTCAAAAAAATTCAATTAAATGATAAATTAATATATATATTTATATCACACCTCAAAATATAGGTAAAAAAGTATAAAATATACAATGATGCTAACTCCTTAAAATCAGTGACAACAACAAATAAAATCGTTTTACTAATATATCAAAAACAAGATTAAATAAAGATTTGAAGTCTTGAAATAATGATTAAAAAGTAAGATAAGTATCGTAATAGAGATGTCGACCACGGTTGAGTAAGAAACATGGTCCAAAAGATTACTCATCGTGTCTAACTTCAAAGCAAAAATGAAAATCAATTAAAAAATCAACGAAAAACAATTTGTTAAGGACTCATCAGAGACTTAAATACAATAAATCATAGAACGTATCCATCATATTATTGCAGTATTCTCTCATCACCTGAATGCGCTTCTAGAAAAAACAAGAATGCATTGACAAAAGGATACAAACAGCGAAGAAAAGGCAAAAACAAAACGCAAATAAATGGGAAATCAAAAAAGGGTAAAGAAAACCGCAGTCGAGAAAAAACGAAAGCTTCAAACAGAGAATCCTCTTCAGCGCAAATTGAAGCGGCAATGAACACTCAATTTTGCTGCCAAATGCTTTAAACCCTAGGTCTGAAGGACGGGGGATGGAGAAGAGGGAAAACACTGATTACCGGTTCTAGCCTATTTTAAGTCGTCGATAGCCCTTTATAATAGAAACCCTAACTTACCAAAAATAAATGGAAGCGATAATATAATTTTTTTTATATAATATATCAAAATAATAAATATTTCTAAAAAAATTAGTAAAAGATATAATTTATTGATTTAAGAAATAAATCAATAAATAAATAAAAATATTTTACTTTATAATTTTAAAAAGGATCAAGAAAAAACTAACACTATTATTAATTAGAGTTATATTTGATATTATATTTAATATTAATGTTATTAGAGATATTTTTTAAAATATTATAAATATTTTTAGAAAAAAATTAAATTTTAAGAGAATCTTTGATATTTTCCTTAAAGATGTGCCACTAATGTTTATTATAACATTAATTATTAATGTAAGATATTTATAAAAATTCAATACACATTAAGAATATTAAAACCTATTTTTTAACAATTAAGAGCATTAATATAAAAAATTGAAAGATATCATTGAAATTTTACCCATAAAGAAATGGAGTTTTTTTTTTAAGATATAGAGAGAGAAAATGCTTAACTAATAAACGGTCTATTCACGAAATTTTGAATACATAATATTCCTATCTAATTACTTTTATATTATCATATTGATTATATTATTATTATTTTCATTTTTTAATTAATAAATATTTATTTTTTATTTTTTAATTATCTAATGATATTTTTTTATTATAATCTATAACAAAACGTATGTACATTGTTAGATATAAAATGAATTTTTTTATTTATCTAAATTTAATAAATTTATTACCAGATGAAAACTTAAAATATTAAAAATTGATTAAACTGTATAAATAATTATTTCCCACTTAAAAATATGCCTACATTAAATAAATTTTATTTTTTCTTATATATTTTATAAGTTTAATTTTATTAAATTTTAAAAAATATACTTAATATTTAAAAAATTTATAATTTAAATTATTTTTTTTATGTAAATAAATCTCTTTTACAGCTTTCACGACATATAAATAATCTAAATTTGTCGTTGGTAATTTTCTTTCTTTTATAAATTTATTTTTTATATTTATTAAATTTTACAACTTAGTAATTAGTAAAAACAAATTGTTACAATTGATAAAAATACAAAATTTTATTTATTTTTATAATTTTTCATTAAATAAATATTAATTAAATTAATCTATATAAAAATTTATGTAAATATATATAATCGTAAAAAAGCAGCTAAATAGGTAAAAAAAAGTTTAAAAAGTTACTTCCTTTACTAAAAAGATATATATTTTAAGAATTATGAGTTTTTGTTATTAAATTTGTAATTTATTTTTTTACTTTAATATTTTTTGGTTAATTTGATTTAAGTGATATATATTTTGAATCATTTAATTAAGATTATTCATTATTAAATTCATTCTAAAACACATACGAATACTTATATTTTTGTGCTAACTATTTTGCAGTTAATTTAAAAACGTATCTGATTAGTAGAAAATTTATTGGAACATTCGTCTGAAAACCGCTCACGTTAATTTTAAAAACTATAAAAATATAACAAATGCTCGTAAGTAAAATAAATTGAGATAATATCCTAAGGAATGTAGCATAAGATCGAGTTTGTACTTGAATATTTATTTTTCATAGTAAAAATTAGGTGCTCAAATGATTTTTTTCTTAAATCATAATTCTGGCTTAAGTTGTTTCCACGTAAAAATATTATATATTATTATCTTATTTTCGTAATTTATTTTTACACACGATTGCATATCTAATCTTTTTATTCAAGTTATCTAATTATAAATTAATAAAATTAAAAATAATTTATTCATTCCCTTTAAATTAATCAATTCAGTATCTTATAAACTTTCCTATAATAATCTTATTAATAGAGAATAACAACTTATTAACCCATCATTTCTTTAAAATATATATATATATATATATATATATATATATATTAAATTTTATTCTACCAAAAATAATTAAAGTGAATAAAATAATAATTTTCTTTTCATATTAAAAAATCATTATTTTTGATATATATTTGATTACGTCACTTTTATAATTATATGTGATAGAATTATATAAAAATAAATAAATTATTTTATTTTTTTAATATAATTATTTTATTTATTATGATACAAGTAGTATAGTTATAAAATATGTATAAATTTTTGAATTTTTTATATTTTTTATATTTTTTATTTTATTAAATAAAAAATATATTATTTATTAAAAATATATGTGTATAAAATAAAAATTATGTGTGTTTTATAAAATAAATAATATAAGATATATTACTTTAAAATAAAAGTACGAAAATTTGTATTCTTCTATGAAGAAAATTACCTCCCGTAAATAGTTGGCCGCTCGTGACACATGAAATAATATGGATTTGGTAATATCATATTATTATTTTGATATCTATCCTCTTTTAATTCCTTTTATATTATTAAAAAATATTGTTTTAATATCTAAGTTTTTTTATATATTTTTTATCTATAAAATATTATGTACATAATATATGTCTTTAATAGTTTTTATTTTCGTTATTTTTATATGAACTTTTGTATGCCAATGAAGCTCACTTTTAATTAGCGTTTTGACAAAAAGATTATCGAAGAAGTAATTTGAGCAACAAGAAAAAATGCTTATTAAAGTGATAATAATATCAAATTAATATATATCTATATGAATTTTTAATTTTTTTAATTAATATAATAAATATAATGTTTTATTTAATAAATTTTTAATTTTTATAATAATATAATTTATAATTAATTATTATTGATTAATTAATAATAATATATAATTTAACATAAAATAAAATAATGAATCAAATATGCACTAATAAATCTAAAAATAACAAATTCATAAATTTTTTTAAATAAAATAATAAAAATATTAAGATTTTTTCTCTATAAAAAAATTAAATTTAACATACATGATTTTATTATTGATTTTTCACCTACATAAGAAACTGTTAAAACATTACCATCACCATTTCTCAAGCAACCACTGCTCAGCATACTCTGTGAGTCAGAATAATTTGTTTCAAGAAGATAATCCCCACCACTCATTCCATCAGACGGTCATAACAGCAAACCATACAACTTATAGATAGAGGAATAGAAATTGTTTTAGATCTAGAGAGAGAAAACGCTTCTGGGTTCTCAGTTTTATCGGTAAAATATGGATAAAATTTGTCAACCCTTTGGGGATTCTAGTAGTAGCAGTAGCATTAGTACCAAAGATCAATACCTCAAACACCTCAATAAGCTCTCTCACAAGATCTCAAAACCCACCAACAAAAAAACCCCTTTTGATCCAACGATTGATCCCCAAAGCCACTCTCATAACCTCAATCCTCATCAACAACCACAAGCTCAATTACAACAACCCGGCCCAGCTAGATCGTCTCAGACCCAGAACCAAAATCTACAGCCTCAGCAACCACCCGTCTTCAACATCAACAAGAATGACTTCAGAGAAGTGGTTCAGAAACTCACTGGCTCGCCAGCCCAAGAGCGATTTTCTAGTCCTCCGCCGATCCATCCACCAAAAGCTACTAGCTCTCGTTTACATCGGTTTCGCCCTCCACCTCTCGCGCAAGTTAGCAACCGCCCGCCTTCCCTCCTAAATAGAGCAACCGCTGTCCCACCTCAACATCTACCTAACTCTGCTGTTACAAACCACATCAACCCTTTTGGTGCCATGGGTCGGCCAATTGCACCATTATCTCCTCTTCCGCCTTTACCGACGGTACACGCGCCTGCTGATTCGCCGGTGTCTTCGTACATGCGATACCTCCAGAACTCAATGTCAAGAGTTGATCCCAATCAGAAACAGCCATCTGGGTTCTCACCGTTAGCTCCTCTGGTCTCCTCTCGATGGACCAATCCATTGTCTCCACAACAGCAAACGGTTGCTCCGTGGAAGCAGGGGATGCTTCCTCCTCCGGCTACTCAGGCACCGGCGACGCTATCGTCACAGTCACAGTTTCCGATGCCTTCGTCACCACTGTCATTTGGGTGTATGAACTCGCCGAAGTCACCATATCCTTTGCTATCTCCAAGCTTTCTGTTTTCGCCTTCTTCGGGTCAACTAGGGTTTCCTCAGCTTCCACTTTCTCCAACCGTACCGAACGCAAAATGGAGAGGTTTTTAGTGTCTTCTTTGGGCAAGTTTCTTTCGACGGATATTGTTGAATTAGGATTATGGTTTTTTTTTTATTTTTGGGGGTTTGGATTCTGTTTAATAGACGGTGGATGGATGGAAAAGTTGTCTATCGCCGGAGTTACATTACTAATAGTTTCTCTCTTGTGTATAAATGGAATAATAGTATACATGTAAAGAGGGTAAAGGAAAAGGAAAATGTTAAACTTTTTGGTTTAATGTTGTTAGTTTACTTGGCGTCTTCGGGAGAAATCCGAAAGAATTAAATATAAATAGAAGCTATAGTGGAAAGGATATTGTTGTTGACTATTTCCTTTTTTATGGAAATGTTCGTGCACTCGAAAATTATGTAGTTTGCTAATTTTATTTTATACATGGTTCGTTGGTTCAAATTTGTTGATGTACTTTAATTTGGCAAAACATATGATAGAGCCTTTAGGATAGTACATTAGTCTCACAAGTTCAAGATTCTATAGTTGTACAAGATTTCTCCTTTTGAGTTTGATGCCAAGTTTTATTTCACCAACTCAAATTACTTGATAGAATCTTTATTTTGAATGTATACCATATTGTGTGGAGTGATTGTGGTGACGAGCCTATGGTTTTGTAGTTCTAAGTAAAACCTCTAGACCCTGGTGGAGGCATGTACTTGAGAATTCATATTCCTTTCTAATGCCTCATGCATGCAGCGACGGCCACTGCTGCAGCACTGCGATTTCGAATTTGAAAGTTTCGGCATTCAACCCCATTCAACTACATCCCCCACCCACTTCCCTAAAACCTTCCTAAACCTCCCTCCCTCACCCTCCCCTCAACCTTTCCTCTCCTGGTCAGCCTCATTTGACTCGTTTTCTCACCCCCACCTGGTCTTGAGGCAGGTGGGAGACATGCTTATGGTGCTTCAATTTTTTTGTCTTTTGTTCTTTATCCTGTTATTTGAGTTTGAATCTTCTGTGTGATGCACGTTCATGTACTATTGTGCTAGTGATGTATAAGCTTACAAGGTATTTGATAAAATGCGTGAGTGAGCTTATGGCTAATAAATTATGTTGTGTAAGGCGTGTTTCTCAGTCACTGTATGCTATTGTCTTCACTTTTTGTTAGTCTGGTGCATGTAAGTGTTTGATAAAAGTCCCCCAAATAAGGTTTGGGATTTTGTTGTACCCTCTTGGTGGCCAAAGTGGTGTGTCATAATGGAACTGCCTACGCTCAGGAGTCCTGATGTTGGAAGATCGACCCTTAAGATGAGCTATGGTGTGATTGACCTTAAGTTTTATACATACTTTGATTTACTTTTATATCTCTCTGACACGTTGTAATAATGTGTATGACATATGTAATCAACATATGTATATATAATGTAAAATATATACATAAATTTTCTAAGAGATCCACATATTGTATAAAATTCTATGACTTATCTCTCTTAATCGTACTATCTCCGACACACTATAGGTTTAAAGTTAGATTCATTAGAGTTATAATATAAATGAAATAAACTTATATTTAAATAAAATGAAATGATATTATATCATGAATCATTAAGGACATAAAATAAAAAAACAACTCGATTTATATCTCTAGCATCATTAATTAATCATTTCTTTCTTTATTTCATGCATTTGTGTTTTTTTAACAATGCACACATTTTTAAAATTTATATTTGTTTAACAATGAACACATTTTTAAAATTGAGAAACATGTCATTTAACTCGTGATGAAAACGTTTCAAATTTAGAAGAAATTAAGCACATTCACTTCTAGTGACCGAAGATAATAAACACATGTTCAAAAGGTAAATAAAGATGAACACTTGTTTATAGAATTTGTTTATATCAAAGCAATGAGTTTACTCCTTGGACTCAATTTTTAAAGTCAAAGATCAATTGTAGTTCAAGTGCAACTTTTATCATAATTAGTAAACTATACGAGACTTATCTAAGAATACGTGTACTAAAATGTAAATTTGTCCATTTGGGTCATTCAGTTGTTACTAATTTTTTAAGAGCGAGTTTACCATTATTTTAGATTTATTATCTTAATAATATCATAATTTTATTTTTAGTATTATTTTTTATCCATATTTTTAAAACGGTATCTTAGTGGTGTCTCATTCAAAAAAATATATTAATTTAATATAATTTTTTATTTAATTAAATTTTACATATATAATAATATATAAGCGATATTAAAAAAATATTTTTAAATAACTAATTAATTAAATAGTATACGTTAAGATTACACCTAAAAAGTACGACTAAAAAACATACTAAAAATAAAATCATCATATTAAAAAATAAGAATCCCCTTATTTCATCACAATTTCTTACACCAAAAAGTCAACTGGACTTCAAGTTCATATTTTTAAAATATAGCAAACTAAATATATACAATCTAAGAAAATGGGTTTTAAGGTGCTCCTTTACAAAAATAAGTGTACTATTTGAGTATATAAATATAAACGCATATTTAACACTTATTTTAATTTATATTTTGAAATAAACTTGAAAGTATATTCAATTCGTTAAAAAATATGAGTAGAACACGTGTTATTAAGTTTAAATGTTTGGATAATTGTTCAGCCATTCAGAAAGAGTTATAAATGAAAATTCAAAAAAGGAAAAAAATAAATTACTAAACTTTGCATATTGAAAGAATATCCTGCGCATTATTAGTTTTTTTTATTCTTATTTAAAAACTATTATAAATCCTATTCTAAAACAAGAAGAGGGATAGTAGAAGCCTTTTAGATTTTAAAGTTGATATTGTGTATAGGGATAGTTATTTTATTTGATAACCAAAGATGTAAAGTTCAACGATTTCCTCCTAAAATTAATCGTAACTAAATAGGTATGTAACAGTAATAATTATTATAATTTTAAGATCATGAGTAACTAAAAATTGATATTTATTTATATTATAATTTTATATACATATAATTAAATATTAAAATACACTTATAATATTAAACACACCACATTTTTAATATATATATTAAATGATAAATAGTTTATTTGAATAAGTATTATATTAATTTTAAATTTGTAAATAACATATATATTTTTAAATAAATATTAAAAACAATAATAAATATTTTAAATTATTATCTAAAATCGATGTGTATAATTAGTATTATTAATATAACAATCTAAACGACTATTTCTAATTGTATAATCCCTTTGTTATAAAAAATATATATTTTAATCGTCAAGAAAAAATGGACAAATTAAGAAAATTTATATTATTTAATAATTTTATTAAAATATTATTTTGTTTGATAACTTATTAAAATACGATAAAACATAATATATTAACATGATTATGAATGAAATTTAATAATAAATTATTTAAGTAAAAAAATACAATAATAATATTATTATATAAAGTTATTTAAATATATTATTTTTGTTTTAATAAAAATAATTGATAAAATATTAAAAAACAAAATTGTTCCAATCAAAAAATATTAAAACAAATATTTTGTGAAAAAAATTCATATTAGTTTTCACTCTACAATTATTAAAACATAAATTTTTAATCATGTTTTAATCACTTTATATGAAAAAATATTTTAATAAAAAATTACCAAAATAATATTATTTATCTCTAATTGACTTCTTTTATCAAAACTATAGAGCTAAAAAATTATAATTTGGTAGACTTAACATACATATCGGCCATGATATTTTCTTTAATAAAAAAGATTGAGGTTTAATTTATGTATAAATCTATTTTCGTCTCTAATATTCAATAAATTATTCTTGATTTTTGTTATATAAGTATTTTTTATATCGATTTTTATCAACATAGATGATTAGATGCATTTTTACTTCTTATGACCTAAGAACAAAGAATATATTGTTATGATCTTATATCGATATGTGGTGCGGTAACCTTTGGTCTTTCAATACTTAAATAAGTGTGGGTAGTAAGAAGAAGAAGAAGAATAGTGTCTCTTTGTGATATAATGGGATGCAAAGATATATTTACGAAAATATTTAGAAAAATGTGTCAAAATAAGTTCTCAACTTCTTATAACTTTAAAGCTTGACATAATAGCCCATTCTTCTCTCTAAACTAATGACATTGAGATATATAATTTTTTTAAATATATCTATGTATTTTCCTGCATTACAAAAAGAGATATTAATCTTCTCATTTCTCTTACTATTGGGATTTACTTAAATATCATAAGGTAAAAAACCTCTATATCCTATAATGGTACAAATTCTTAACAATGTATTCTATAGTCTTAAATACACAAGAAAAAGATGTGTATCCAATCATCTGACAACAAATATTGATGCATAGTAAATCATGCTTATACAAAATATACTAACTGTTATGATTCTCATTTTAAAGCTCCCACAAAGCTCCACTATGTAACTATACACGTATATTGTAGCTAAAAAATAACTAAACAAAGATTAACAAAGACTTATAACTTACTAAATGTTTTAAATTGTATATATAAAAAAAGGTTTAAATAAATTCAAACCCAATATATCTTATTAAAATAAAATCTTAATTGCTTGAATTTGTCCGGTATTATAAATACTTTCGATTAGATCTTAGAATCAAGAAATAGTATTAGTTAATCTTGGACTAATGAGATGTAAAGAAAGATTAGTTGAGTATTTTGGTGATGTAATTATTTGATTTATATCTTCTAGTTTTATAGTTTTTAATATGAATTTTATTATTCTTATAATTAAAAAATATTAAGGATGAAAGATAATTTAGGCACGAAATAAAGATGTTGGTACACATGACATCACACAGGTTTTTGTGAAGGGACATTTTGGGAATTTCAAAAAACTTTCCAACCATTGGACCTTCGTCGTCTTTAAAGACCCCAGCCAAGCACCTCCATGACGAGAAAACCATCATAGCCACTAGAATTTTTAAACATTTATCTATTATCTTTGTAATTTCTGTACGAAATGGAACAAAGCTTTAAATTTTCTCTCATACCCACTCACCTGATACAGTTCATTGAAATTTTGGACATTTGAACCATAACCACTAGAATTTTTAAACTTTCAATCCTGAGGCCTCTTTAATTTCTGTGCAAAATAGATAAAAATTATAAACTTTCTTTCATACCCAATCATCTTGTTCATTTCATTGAAATTTTGGATATTTGTAGCTAATATAACCACCATAATCATTCTCTACGATTTATAATATTGTGGGAGAAGATGAACCCCCCACTATCAATGTACTTTGATGGAGAGGATGCAATAGATAGGATATCTTACTCATCGAAATCTTAGGCTTTTTTTTTTTGGTGTGAACCAGTAGGCATCCCTTCTATGTGTTGTCTTCTGTTCTTTTGATTTGATGTTTTCAGCACATTTCAAATAAAACAATAAGTAAATAATGTATTCTTCTCGACATTTTTTAATGGGCATGCAATGGTATAAGAACAAACATACCAGTTACAATTTTTCTCGTTAGGATGAAACTGTCCCTATGATACATGACACAGATTTTTCATATAGTGCCACGTGCCCAATTTCATAATATTCAGTAAAAAAAATTCATGTTGTATATAAAAGTTAAACTACAGAACCAATAAAGTTCGCTTTAAAAATTAGTGTTTTAAAGTATGAACGGAATGATTTACAAGGCTTTAAAGCCTCGATACCAAGAAGGATGACATGCATTTATTTTTAACTTTGTTATTCTCTCTCTTTATATTAATTTCTTAACTGACATAGTTTGATCCACAAACAAATAATAGTTTATCGAAAAACAAAAATAAACAGATCAAAGAGTCCCATGTACATAAAAACCCGAACAATGTTACAGAATTTTTTTAATATTTTACCAACATCAGTGATCACATATTACATCGCTCTCTTAAAAATTACATCGCACCTAAAAACAGTAAAATTAAATTTGCCAGGTGAGAAATGTTTTGCCAAATTCAAAGATTCCATACCATCCGAGATATCATTGGCCACAAAACCTGCAACCAATAATTCCTTCCCAATTTAAAAGGGTATAAATACAACTCACTGAATTGAAACAACAGATGACACGTGAGTCAATGCAACTTGGGAGCATCTCTGATCTACCAAACACGGAAATCAGGCAGCCAAACATTACTTTGTCACTTGAGAAATAAAGGATAAGACATTGGCGATACTTAGGAGCAATGAATAATTTCCAATGAAATTAGCAGATTCTATTGCAAACAAATTAACATCAATTTATTCACCAACAGAAAGGGTTAGTCGAGCTTTCGTGATTTCCATTTACTTGAGAGAGAGAGAGAGAGAGAGAGAGAGAGAGAGGGAGCAGTTATCCTATAATTCATTGTTCCTCTTCACTTTCATGAGATCATATTTGATTCAAATAAACAGGGTAGAGGTAATAAGCTAAAACTAGAAATACTAGGCAGATATCAGGCTTCAATTTCTTTGAAAAATAAGCACATAACTGATGAAACAAACTAATTTAAAAGGAAAAATAAATAAATAAAAGGCTCAGTATGCCAAACATTCATCAATAACAGATATAATAATTCCTAAACGCTCATAATAACACCTTAAATCAGCAAACGAGCACCTTCTCCTATTAAAAACATAGAAAGGAGAAGCTAGCTCTACACTTATTTGCAGTCAACTATGCTCCCTGCTGCTGATCCTCATCACGCTTGGGCGGTGCTTCTTTAATCTCATCTGCTCCATCGTCCTGCATACAAGTTGAATGTATTTCAGATCAATATGAATATATATTTGGAAAAAAAAGGAAAAAAGGACTAAACAAATGATAAGGACCACTATCTTGTTCACTTACCTGCATGTCAGAGGTCCACAGTGTGAGGTTATCACGAAGAAGCTGCATGATCAAAGTGCTGTCCTTGTAAGACTCCTCTCCAAGTGTGTCCAACTCAGCAATGGCTTCATCAAAAGCCTGATGATGCATGAACAGTCGCATATAATCTCAATTAGACATGCATAACGGGTTGAACAAATTGGAGTTCTAGCATGGACACTCGGGGATATATATCAGTTTATAATCGAGATTTCCAGCATAATCCACAGCAATTAAATGGACTCTTAAAATTATCTAAATCACAAAGCATGACATAGAGCTTTGAAGTTTGCACCAAATTATTGATTGCAAACATAGGACATGGTTGAAATTTGAATAATACACAAGATATTAAGGCAGAATTCCAGTTTCCTTACCTGTTTAGCAAGATTGCAGGCTCGATCAGGAGAATTCAGAATCTCATAGTAAAACACGGAGAAGTTGAGAGCCAATCCAAGGCGGATTGGATGTGTTGGTGCCAATTCAGCATTTGCAATATCCTGCAACCATGCAAAAAATCAAAATTAGAAGCAATATGAGGCAGATCTGATCATGAAAACTAATGCCAACAGTAAAAGCTCCAAAATAATTATGTTATATCATCAAGCATAATTCGTCAATGTAATTAAATTTGCTGTAAAAATGCATGACTAGTCATCAAACAAAAAATTGAATAAATTTAAATCAACTACATACAATCAGAAAAATGAAATATAAATCAATGCATAAATCAGGAAATGCAAAGCCAGATATGAATGGACAAACGGACCAAACCTGAGCGGACTTGTAAGCAGAGAGTGTACTCTCTGCAGCCTCCTTGCGCTCAGCACCGGTCGTGAACTCAGCGAGGTAGCGATGATAATCGCCCTTCATTTTGAGATAAAAGACCTTGGAATCACCAGCGGCAGCAGAAGGAATGAGACGAGTGTCAAGGAGCTTGAGAATGCCATCGCAGATGTTGGATAGCTCAGACTCGATCTTAGATCGGTAGTCACGTATCATAGTGACATGATCTTCGTTGCCACGGCTCTCTTCCTTTTGCTCTATCGATGAAATGATACGCCAGGAGGCTCGACGAGCACCGATCACGTTCTTGTAGGCAACGGAGAGAAGGTTGCGCTCTTCAACAGTGAGTTCCTCGTTTTCACCGTTTGCAGAAACTTTCTCCATGAACTCAACCATCTCTTCGTAACGCTCGGCTTGCTCGGCCAGCTTCGCCATGTACACGTTTTCTTCGCGTGGCGTGGGTTGAACCGCCATTATTTCCTTTCCGAAGCTCGAGAACGAGATGGAGAGGGAGAGAGTTAGATCTGAGTTTGGAAGAGGGAGAGAGAGAGAGTGGGGATGTTGAGGGGTTAAAGGTACGGAGAGGAATTTTGTTTGGGACGTGGATGTTGTAGTGGAGCGATAATTTCGTCGAGGGGTATGGGAGGGATTTTTGGGGTGATGAAATATCGGCCGTTGGATCTGAGTAGACTTTCGGGGTGGCTGTGGCTCTGTGCGTTTGTGTCTCTGAGTGTGGAGTGGATGGAGGTATTCACTTTGTTTCCTACGATTGGCAGCTGGCAAACACAGACATTTTGATTTGAACTGAACAAAAATTGCCCGCTTTTTTTTCCTATCATTTATCTAAATTATATATCAGTACAAGTTTTTCTTGATTATAATATAAGGCAAAAATTTAAAATATTTACTAAGATGTGTTAAATATATTATACTATCTTGTTTATAATTGATTTTTAAAATATTTATATAGATCAAAATATCAAGATTTAAATATTACGAAAATGATGATATTATTATTATTATTATTGATAATAAATTTAAAAAAATTTATGAAATCTTTATAATGTCATTATTATTATTGATAACAAATTTAAAAAAAATTATGGAATTTATGAAATCTTTATAAGACATTATAGAATATTTCATAAAGCTTCATAAACTATCAAAATTATCAATTATTTATACTTTAAAATAGTTTTTTTTGTTTATGAATACATAGTGTGTTTATTTTGATCAATAAGTCAATTAATTAATTAAAAAGTTATAAAAAATAGTTAAAATCTAATATAATTATTTATATTGTAATTTTAATAATATTATAAATAGATAAACATAAATTATACATATTATAATTAAAATTATAAAAATAATATATATCCATGGTTTTGTAAGAAAGATGCAAGGTTGTGAACCTTCTTTCATTATTCGTGGGTTTAAAGAGTATTTTGAACAAGTTATGACTTGCTTGGATTTCTCGTAGGGATCGAAAGGACTTTCACCCTGGTATGCATTGAAGGCATTTTGGTTGGTTTAATGGTTTTAAAATGGAATATCCAGAATGAAAAATATTCTAGGTTTTGGATTAGGAAGTTATCAAACTATTTGGTTTATGATCCCGATAATTAATATTTTTGAAATGGAAATTTTGAAGTTTAGATGAATCCAAAATACTGTGATAGGATTATGGGGTTTTGGTTAGGTTCCAAGTTTTGTAAAACCAATCTTTTGAAAATATTTTTTGTTTAAAAATATAAGGATTTTTGTTATGAAATCTTTTCATAACTGTGATAATATTTTGTTTAAAAATATACTCAATTTGTTTTGAAAACGATTTTGGAGATGACTCTCCTTTCTTTGTTATAGAGATTATAGACGTGGATGGCTCCTTTTTTAGAGAAATATTTTTGGAAGAGGTTTCTTCCTTTGTAATAAGGTTAGAATTTATACCTGTGGAGGTTGGTGCCTTTATCTGATTTTGATCTTCAATATTCTGAAGGAAATTCTGAAGAGTTTTGAGCAAGTTTAGAGATTTGTGTTCCTGACTTTGTTTGGTTCTTGGTTTGATTGATTTAAACCAAGTGATACTAATGTGTTTGAAAGAAGAAATGGTTATAGGAATTGATTCTTCTTTCCAAGTGATACTAGATTTTGGAGAGGCAATATGCCTTAAAGAAGAAAAAAGTTGTATTAGTGGTTTGTCATTTTCTTTTCTTGGTATTGCTAAGTTTTGTGAGGATCGCTAGGTTAGAAAATCTGGTAATGAATTTGAATTCTTTTTAAGGATACTTCATATGTTTTTCTATAAACAATAATTTATGTTAAATTTTGAAAATATGCACATGTTATGCAGTTTTTGCAAAATATCTTTTTTTTGGAAGTTTAATTCATAAGCTTCCTTTAGGAAAAAGTTTTGATATCTAGAAATTTTTTGTTTTGGTGTATCATAATTATGATTAGTTATGACTAATTTACTAACTTGACAGTTATTAGAAGAGTCTTTAGAATATGCTTCAGACTCAGAGGTTTTAATGAGGAGAGTAGAGACCTTTTGGAGAGTCTCTCTCTTAAGTTTTGAATTTTGGAGTTTCTTGAAAACTCAATAGTGTTTTGAAGTTTAACCTTTTTTTGCCATATAAATAGAAAGTGATTATTTTTGAAAAGGCTCTTGGATTTTTGGGAGATCCCTTATATGGTTTTGAAGAAGTTTTGTTACTGTATAGTGTATTGAAATATTTGATTTTAGTAAGAGAAACATCAAACTGTTTACAGTAAGAACTTAGTTTTTTCTGAGTTTCACGTATTTCCTTTTTAAGTTGGTTTTGTAACTTCAAGTCTTTGCATATTTGAAGTCCTTGATTTTGAGTGAAAGTAATCAATTCACGATAAGTGAGTTGATCATATGGAATCATATAGTTTTCAAAGGTTTCACGGATTTTGTTTCTAACCTTTTCTCCTAGAAGGTTAGAAAGTCCTACAAAGAACTTCTCTTTCCAATAGGGTTGGTTAGAATCTTCTCATACCATAACTCTGCTAAGGGATTTTGTTTTGTACCAATGAAAGTCACTGAGATTTGAATACCGAGGGTTTGAAATGAGTTCATCATTTTTATTTTTTATATGTAAGGAGTCACCCATAAAATACAATGATATTGTCAATATCAAAGTTGATATTGCATCTTGAATAACTTCTCTATGATGATCGAGAATGGGTTCACCATCATCTCCAATTGGATAACACTTAAGATATCCAACCGTTGTTGCTTGGTAAGATGGAAATCTCACCATTTTTTTAATTGGCATAAAAAGCCAACTATGAGGAGTTCAACAACTATTTTATCCGATGTCTCGGACTGGGTTTCGTAAGCATTTGATGCCATAGTCATTTACTATAATACGTTTAATATTTTATTTTCATTTTTGCCATCATTATTCCATTCGTAAACGAATAAGGCATTATATTTTTGTTGGATGAGTTGGTTTGGATGGGTTCCTAAACTAAGGACCTAGTGGGTTTTATACTCCTCAGGTTTTGACAACTTAATGGAGCAATCTTAGGAGACAATTCATGAGATGTTCCTTCATTGGAGTTATTGGAACCTTTATGTAAGATACAGTTACTCTATGATGGTTTAAGTGATTTGGGAATACGAGCATCTAAGTGTAAGATACTAATATCCTGAGGAATGGTTTGAAGGGTTTCACGTGATGATGCCTGAAAAGTTTTTTCATCATAGATACTAGCATCTAACTTCAAGATATCAATACTTTAAGAAGTGATTTGTAATGTTTCAGGAAAAGGTTCCTAAATGATTATATTTTCAGAGGTATTAGTTGTTACTACACTTTGGGTTTTGGGGTTTTCCCAATCATCATCCAGTAGGCTATTGAAATCATCCATTGTGATTTCTTCAGTACTAATTTCTAAAAAGAATAGGGTTTGGTTTTTCTCTTTTTGGGATTGAGTTGATATATTTCTAGAGTACTAGTGTTGGAATTGGAGTTAGTAAACTCTAGCTTTTTTATTAGAAGTACTAGCATCTGGATGTAAGACGCTAATATCTTCAGATGATATTTGAAATATTTCTAGAATTATAGGAGTTTTTATAATTATAGGACCAGTTTCATTGTTGGTAGCTTGGTCTTCTTGGGAGTTCTTAAAGGGATAAGATTCAACCTTGGTTTTGCTACATGGGAAGTTGATAGGTCTTAATGGAGGGTTTTCAGCCTCGATTGTACCATCTGGGGTTTCCATATTGGTGATTTCTTTGTAATATTGACCATGTCAATTGATTTAACTGGTTCAATAATTTTAGTTTCTTTAGGTAATATGGCTTGTTTGAAAGGATCATTCCATCCCTTGTTAGAGTAATACAACTCAAGCCAGTCAAAGAATGGTATGTTTTGTTGATTATGGTTAACATACCTGTGATGTTTCCTCATGAAGCTTCCTCTTTGTGCTTAAGAGAATTCATTAATAAACCAAGTTTTAATATGGCTATTATATGAAGCATTAATGTATAAACATAGGGTTTCTATATCTAGCAATTTAAACGCTTTTTCTATAGGGTTTTTGGTGATGATCGAGGAAAGAGGTGATTTATCTTGATCTTGGTTATGTTCTTTGGTATAGACTGGGTGTGGTATTGGGATACCTAAGTTTATTTTTTTGAGTTTTAAGGTAGGTATTTCAAAGATATAATACCTAGGTTGATTTTGAGAATGTAGAGATTTTTGGATATCTCTTCCTTTGGGTTGAGTAGAAAAATTTATTGAGGCATTCTTTTTCTTTTTGGCTTTAAGAGGAGAAACCTTTTGTTTGAGATGAGGGTGTTCAGTCTTTATAGTTTTGGTTTTAGCCTACAAGTCTTGGATATGACTTTATGGCTTGTCATTTTGGTTTTTTCCTATTAGGGATAATTGTGAGGTCATTCTAGCTTGTGCTAGTTGAGGGAAGTTTTGTTAGTTGTTCATTGGTGAAAGTTTTAACCAAATGATCTAGATATTGTTGTGTAAGAATAGGGTCATTTAACTTAATAAAAATATCAAGAATTTGACTATGTTCTTTAGTTAGTAGAGGTTTTTTAGAATAATCTTTTTTAGAAGATTTTCTGATTTTTAATATAAGCTTTTGTGTTATCAATTTTTTTAAAGGTTTTTGAATTTCTTTAAAAGAGTTTTGAGTTTCTTCAAAAGAGAAGTTTTGGGTTTCAAAATAGTTTTGTTCAAAAGAGAAATGGTTATCTCTTTCGTTATTTTGAAAATAATCATAAGGTGATTCATTATTTTTGTAAGAAGAAAAAGAATCTACAGAAGCAAAATCTAAAAAATTATTATCAAAAGAAGCTATACTATAAAACAAAGAAGTTCTACTAAAAGCCATACTTTAAAATTTTAAAACTGTAAAACTTATGTCAAAATTAACCATCAATATAATATCCTTAATCTTTAATAACAAATTATTAATCTTTAATACTACTTTCTTTAATCAAATATCAAGATACTTAATTATACTCTTGACAACAAAAATCAGGAAGAGAATAAAGTACTTCTACAGAAGATGGAACTGATCATTTATACTATTTGAATTTTCATTTAACTATAATCACATGTACTTTGATCGTTTTATTGATCTAATGGGTTGAAGGAGTTCATAAGTAATAGGACTATTTTTTAAAAAAGTGTACCATTTAATTCAACTAATGATTTATACTCTACATTGGTCGTTTTACCGACCTATCGGGTTGAAGGAATTCATAATAAGACTCAATGTGTAAGAACTATACTTTCATTCAACTAATGGTTTATATTGATTGTTTTACCGATCTTATGGGTTGAAGGAATTCATAAGAGGTCTCATTGCGTAAGAACTATATATATTTATTCAATTATGGGTTCGTACTTACTTTAACCAGAATTGACAACGGCTCGAATATTCTTTACATTAAATTAGGACTTATTCCTCTTCTACCTATCAAGCAAGAAGAATGAAAAGTTTTACTGAAAACTTAAAATCTTCTACCACATATGTTTTGTAAAATAGATTAGGACTTTGATTTACAAGATTTAATACTCACTTTCTTGTCATTAGAGATTTTACCCATTTTATCTAGTCATACTTATGGATTTACTACCTCATCATCAAGACTTACACCATTATCGACTTAGTAGTCACATTCCACAGGTAAATTCTCTTATGGTAATAAATAGGGACTATTTATTTCAATTAATCCTTTCTTAGTTTATACATGATAGATAGATAAGTATTATAATGGTATTATAGCAAGCTATAACTCAAACTTTCCAACCCCTATTTTAAAATAAGTTTTATTCTTTCTATTAAATCTTCAACGCCTATTGGGTTTTGACACAAAGTAACTCATTGCAAACTCATAAGTAAACATATAAAACAGTGTTAATAAGAACCATAATATGTTACATCTTCACATACCCCTTTCGTTTTTATACCAAGCTTAAGTACAAATGCAGTAGCTAAACATAATGATATAGTTAATAAGGACTATATTATGCCACATCTTCACATATCCTTTGGGTTTTATACTATTGAAGGATTGTATTGTCCCACATCGACTAGGTGTTCAGCTGTAGTATAGTTTATAAGTGTGGGCAACCCTTAACTCAATGAGATCTTATTGGGTTGAGTTAGGCCTTGGGTTTATATAACATGGTATCAAAGCTAAGCCCTGAGTTCATCGTGGTTTGTGGCCTTCGTTGCCCCTGTCCGATATGAGGGGGTGTTGAAGGATTGTATTGTCCCATATCGACTAAGCGTTCAACTGTAGTGTAGTTTATAAGTGTGGACAACCCTTAATTCAATGAGATCTTATTGGGTTGAGTTAGGCCTTGGGTTTATATAACATACACCAAATAATTCGAGTATAAACAGAATAGCCAAACATAATAATATTGTTAATCAAGGATTATTATTATGCCACATCTTCACATACCCTTTGTAACTCACCACAAATAATCATAACATAACTAGATTATAAACAATATATATAAATGAGTATCTACAATTTGTAATGACTCATTCAACATCCCTCTTGGCTCTGATACCATAAGTACACCTACGATCTGAAGAGTTAATCAAATAGATAATATTAAAGAATAAGAGCACAAGATTAATAAACAAGTATATATATTAACAAGGTTAGACGGCTTAGCCTACCATAAGTTTACAAACTTAATTACAAATATTTAAATTAAGAAAAGTAAAAAAGGAAATTAGAAAGAACAAACTAAGAACAATTATAAACTTACTTACATAAGCTCGAGGATATACAAAAAAGATTATGAAGAGAGGGAAGGTTAAGAAGAAAACTTATATAGAAGGTTTTGATTTAAGACCAAGAGATGTTTTTAATGCTCTTAAGAGAATATTTGCTTAAGGCTTGCAAAGAAAAGACTTTTTTTAGAGGAGAGCTCTCTTTTTATAGCCAAAAGTTTTACTTATAGAGATGCTTGCATTGTTTTTTGAACAGTGTTTTGTCACCAACTTTATACTGTAAAAGATGTTGTTACTGTTTGGTGAACAATGTTTTGTCTAGTACCTTTTACTATATGAGATGCTTTGCACTACTTCTTGAATAGTGCGTTGTCGGCCACTCCTGTAGCCGTTTTCTCTTTGGTGTCGACTTAATAGTGTCAGCTACTAATGTCTTAGTGACGTCCTATAGATATCACCATGATGTTGATGTTGTAGTGATGTCTTATTGATTTCATCATTAATGGGATTTGAACCCTTTTTTGGCTCCATGCTTTGGGCTTTACATTTTTACAATCAATGTAATTTTAATCCTTTATATATGTAGATGAGCTTATAACCCTAATACAACTTATAAGGCCCAAATGCCATTTTACATAAAATTTTAGAGGTATTCCAAATAGTCTTCCTTGTCTTTCCCAAAGGTGCTGAATTGTTTGGTGTAGAGTTGTCAGACATTTTGCTTGGAAGATCCTGTTTTATCTTTTGATAGTTGATGCATGGTGTCCCAACGTTCTTTTGGTTCTGCTGTGACAAATGATGTATTGGCCTTTTAAGCCAAGAAATGGCGTCAGGTTGGTTGAAGCTTTTCATGCGATTCTTCCACTGCTAGTTTTGAAACTCTTTTGGGGACATTAAGTGTTGTCCAACACCTGGTTTTATTAATAATTCCTAGGTCTTATACCTATCTAAAGGACAAATGATATACCCAAAGAATGTATGGTTTTGTAGGAAAGAGACATAAGGTTGTGGATCTTTTTTCACTATGTGGGTTTAAAGAGTGTTTTGAATAAGTTATGTCTTGCTTGGATTCTTGGTAGGAAAATAGAAGACTTTCACTAATGGGTATGCATCCAAAGCATTTTAATGATTTTAATAATTTGAAAATAGAATATCCAAAATGATGAATACTCTAGTTTGTGGATTAATGAGGTACTTAACCACCTTGGTTTATGATTCCAATAATGAAATTTTTGAGGATTGAATGAATCCAAAATACTCTGATAGTATTATAGGGTTTTGGTTAGGTCCCAAGTTCAATAGAACCAATTTTTAAAATTTTTTTTTGTAAAGAATTCTTATTATGGAATTCTTATTTTGAAAATATTTTTGGTTAAAAAATATAAGAATATTTATTATGAAATCCTTGCATAACTGTTATAATAGTTTGAAAAATTTGTTTAAAAATATACTCAATTGGTTTTGAAAATGATTTTGGAAAAGATGAGTCTCCTTTTTTCCATTTTGAAGATTATTTTAAATAATTTGGGAGATGACTCTCTTTCTCTTTTTATAGAGATTATGGATGAAGATGGCTTCTCTTTTAGAGAAATATTTTTGGAAGAGGTTTCTTCATTTGTAATAAGTTTAGAAGTTATACATGTAGAGGCTAAGCCTCTATCTGTTTTTGATCTTCAATATTCTAAAAAGAATTCTAAAGTATTTTAAGTATATTTGGATATTCAAAAAGGAACATATTTCATTCCTTATTTTGGTTGGTTTTGTGATTATGAGTCCTTTTGAGTTTTGGATTGTATTGCTTTAGGCCACATGATAGTGGGTTTGAATGAAAAAGCGTTTATAGGAAGTGATTCTTCTTTTTAGGTAATGTTAGATTTTGAAAATGAAATGAAATATTGAGTTAGAAAATCTGACAATAAATCTATATCTTCGCGAGAGTTATGTTGGACAATCAACTCTTTTTTTCCTTTTTTTTGTACTAGTGTAAAATATAGTTATTATTTTAGTTTAAATTATATGAAAGTTTTATTAAAAAAATTACATGCAATATTTATTTATTAATACTAAAGTTGTATTTATCTTTATTTTTTTTAAATTAATTTATGGAAAGAATTATTATTTATTTTAAATTGGTAGTTTGATGTTAGAAAATATTGTACCATTTATTGATATTGTAAGATGTAAATAAAAAAAATAATGATATATAACATTATCTATCTATTATATATTTAAAAAAAAAATTAATTAGTATACTTTGAATTTGATTTTATTTCTTTTAAAAAGTTTAGCAATAATTTAAATTGTAATATTGGATATGATGACATAACTTACCATAATGTAAATAAAAAATAATTAATTTATAATTACTTTATTTTAAATTATTTTTATTAATAATATCATGAAATATTATATAATTTTTATTAAAAAATAAATAATTTATGATTTAAAATAATATTTAAATAAAAAGTTAATATTAAAAAAATTACCGAATTATCCGATGGAGGAATATGAATTATAGTATAGTTGTGACAAATGTACTTTTTTTCAAACATTGTTAATAATTAGAAGAAGCATTCGTCATACTAAGGCCCACACTTTTCTTTTTTCTTTTTTCTATTGGCGAAAGGTCCAAACTCTATGCTTACTTAAGAAGTGAATTAGTCCGCTTATTTTCTCAACAATTTTAGAAGGAACCCTAATATAAAAAGCGTCGATCTAACACGAGCCATTCCATTCTCATTTGCTTGCTTTTGGCGGTGACACCTATTCTCAATCACCATTGTCGCATTATCACCTCCACGGCTCTCTGATCGAAGATGAAGGTTCTCGTTACTCTCCTCTTCTTTCAGTGTGTTTGTATATGTGAGTGAACAGAGGCTAATTTGATTACATTGAATTTGCGCTTGCTCTATTTCTTGAGGGCAGTTCAACATTGCAAACCCAACAACGTGTTGGTTTGTAAACTTGTTTACAAGCCTAAAGAAATCAAAAACAAAATTTGAAACATTAGCGTTTGAAGTCATTTCGTGGAACACATGATGATGATCTGGATTGATAAGGATCATAAATTCATGGTTGGTGAGAAGAAGAAAAATCAATGGGTTAGGTAAGAAGATAAGTGTATGGTTTAGATTGTTTTGGTAGGTTTAGATTGTATGGCTTAGATTTATTTATTGTTTCTATAAATACCTCTCATTAGCAATGTAATAATCAAGTAAAAGAAATCAGAAACGAAAATTCAATAATTTCGAGTGTTTTAAAATTGTTCTTGAGTGTTCTTGAAGTTTTTGAGAGCTTTGATCCAATAATTTTCCAACAAAGTGGTATCGGGCGTAGTTGGAAATATAAATATACAATATTGTATATCAAATCGAAGCTCTCACGACAATCCGACGCCGCAAGAATCATCCAGATCGGAGTTCGGACGCGCCACACGATTCTCCCGGAAGTTTACGCAAAGTGAGTTAACTGTCAGCTGGTCGGTAGGATTGGGAGGAGTTGACCAAGCGGTGAAGCACATTGGCCAGTGGTATGAGCCACGCAGGTTGATCCCGAGCCGTGAAGCTGTTGGCCGAGCCACCAAGCCGTTTGACTGAGCCGTCAAGCCGTTTGACCGAGCAATTGCGAGACAGCTTGACCAAAAAAGTTGACTTTGACCGTTGACTTTTTGACCGTTGACCAAAAAAATCAGTTTTTCCCACGAAGTTCCTCTTGCAGGTTTTTGGCGTTCAGATCCATCTGTGCGATCGAATTTACAAATTCTCACTATATTGATAGTTATGTCAAATGAGCATGTATTATCGTTTGATCCCGGACACCTCAATACGACAACTACGATAATTGGAGTATCAAGATGAAGGCTCTTTTGGGTGCACGTGATGTGGGAAGTCGTAGAAAGGCTTAAGTGAGCCAGGCGATGAAACTTCTCTAAACGCAAGTGCAAAAAGAATCTTTGAAAGATTTGAGAAAGAGAGACAAGAAAGCTCTTTTCTTATTTATCGAGCCTTAAATGATGATGGGTTTGAGAAGATTTCAGATCAACATCTTCAAAGCGGCGTGGAATAAGCTTCATTTCTTTCCAAAGGAAGCCGAAAGTGAAGAAGGTTCGCTCTCCAAACACTAAGAGGTGAGTTTGAATCTCTACGTATGAAAGCTTAGAATCTATTTGAGCTTTTATTTTCGAGAGTCGCGGTTGTTTCTAATCAATTAAAAAGAAAGCGGTGAGATGTTGGGAGATGTTAGAATAATGGAGAAGATATTTCATTAGATTCCAAATTTGAACATATCGTCGTGACTATTGAGGAAACAAAAGATTTGGAAGAAATGACCATTGATGAACTCAATGGGTCATTACAAGCATATGAAGAAAAGCATAAGAAGAAGCAAGGGATCACTGAGCAACTCTTCAAGATGCAATTCAAGGATAAGCATGAAAGCCAAAGCAATGACAGAAACCAACGTGGAAACCACGGTCGTGGACAAAGTTGGAATTACAACAACAATTCCAAGAACTTTGAAAGAGCGGAAAGCTCAACACAAAGTCGAGGAAGAGGTAATATGAACTCAAGGTATGAAAAATCTCAAGTTCAATGCTATAATTGTCAGAAATTTGGACATTATGCTTCAGAATGTAGAGCTCCCAATAATAGAGTAGATGAGAAAATCAACTACATAGAGGAGAAGACCGATGAGAAAGAAACTCTTTTTCTATCACGAAAGGAGGGTAATAGTAGTCAACCAAATGCACAGTATCTTGACAAATGAGCAAGCAACCATATGTGTGGAAGGAAAGACATGTTCGTGGAACTAGATGAGTCGATGAGAGTGGAAATGTTTCATTTGGAGATGATTCAAACGTAGCGGTGAAAGGAAAAGGTAACATTCTTATTCGTTTGAAAGATGGGAAACATCAATTTATTTCCAATGTTTACTATGTCCCAAATATGAAAAGTAACATTTTAAGTTTAGGACAAATGTTAGAGAAAGGTTATGATATTCATATGAAGGATTGTAATCTTTCTATAAAAGATGATAAGAATAACCTCATTGCTAACGTGCCGATGTCAAAGAATAGAATGTTCTTGATCAACATACAAAATGACATTGCAAAGTTGTCCGAAAGCTATTGCTATAAAGATGCATCGTGGTTATGGCATCTTCGATTAGGACATCTCAATTTTGGAGGATTGGAATTTGTCTGGGAAGAGATGGTGAAGGGACTACCTTGCATTAACCATCCTAATCAACTTTGTGAAAGTGCCTACTCGGGAAGCAATTCGGAAAAGCTTTCCAAGGAGTCGGACTCAAGAGCCAAGAAGCCACTCGAGCTAATCATACGTGTGTGCGGACCGATCAAGCCTAGTTCTCTCGGTAATAGTAACTATTTTCTTCTTTTTATTGATGATTTTTCAAGAAAAACTTGGGTATATTTCTTGAAACGAGAAATCGAAGTTTTTGAAGTATTCAAGAGGTTCAAAGCTACGGTGAGAGAGAAAGTGGTAGAAAAATCAAAGCCGTGAGATCGGGCCGAGGTGGAGAATTTACATCCAAGGAGTTTCAAGAGTTCTGTGAAGCAAATGGAATTACATAGATCTTTAACAGTGCCAAGATCCCCCAACGTAATGGTGTAGGTGAAAAGAAAGAACCGAACAATCCCTCAATATGGCACTGACGTATGCTCAAAGCAGAAACTACCCAAAGAGTTTTGGGCGAACGATGGCGTGCGCTTTACTTTGTCAAATCGATCTCCAATAAGAAGTGTATGTGAAAGACACCCTGAAGGCATGGAGTGGAAGAAAGCACCTGGTATTTCACCTCAAGAGTCTTTGAAGTATAGCCCGTGTTCATGTACGGATGAGAGAAAGAACAAGCTTGATGATAAAAGCGAGAGTTTTATCTTCATTGGTTATGATACTAATTCAAAGTGAGCTATAAGGTCAGACAACCCACACAATAAAAAGATTGTGATTAGTCGAGATGTGGTATTCGACGAAGAAGGAGAATGGGATTTTAAATCCCATGTAGATAACTTCAATTTCTTTCCTCGGTTTAAAGAAGATGAAGCGAGACAATGAGGAGGCAATCCGTAGAAATTCAACAAGATCCAATGACTCCACCTCTTCACCAATGCCAACCACTGCGAAGATTCGTCTTCATCTTCGAAAGTGGAAGTGAAAGAGCTACGTGACACGTACAAGAAATCTCCAAGATCTTTTGAGGTAATAACGACAAGATAATCTTACCTTATTCTGTCTCTTTTGATTTGAACCAGTGAGCTTTCAAGAAGGCGTACAGAGAGAAGAAGTGGAGAGATGCGATGGACGAAGAAATCAATGCTATGAGAAGAAACGACACACGTGGGAACTTGTTTCACTTCCCAAAGTAGTAAAGGCAATAGGTGTCAAATGGGTGTACAAGACAAAGAGGAATGCTAAGGGAGAGATTGAAAGACACAAGAAGCGAGGCTAGTAGCAAAATGATATAGTCAAAAGGCTGGAATTGACTATGATGAGGTATTTGCTCTGTTGCTCGATTAGAAACTATAAGACTAATCATTTCTTTGGCGACTCAAAATAAGTGGAAGATACATCAAATGGATGTAAAATCTGCTTTTCTAAATGGAGTCCTTGAAGAAGAAGTCTACATTAAGCAACCATCGAGGCTATGAAGCAAAATGTCACAAAGACAAAGGTATTGAAGTTGAAGAAAGCTCTTTATGGGTTAAAGCAAGCACCAAAGCGTGGAATAACCGCATTACAAGTACTTTCCGGAGAACAACTTCATCAAGTGTCCTATGAACATTCAATCTACATCAAGATTGAAGATGGCGATATTCTAATCGTTTGTCCATAATGTAGATGATCTCATCTTCACCTAAGTAATCAAAGCTATTTGAAGATTTTAAGAAAGGTGATGACCCGAGAGTTTGAAATGACGTATATCGGGTTAATGGCGTACTACCTTGGAATTGAAGTGAAGCAAAGGAAGAAGGTATCCTCATCTCTCAAGAAAGCTATGCAAGGAGATACTAAAGAAGTTCAAGATGAACGATTGCAAGCCGATCAACACGCTGGAATGTGGAATCAAACTATCCAAGCATGAAGATGGTGAAAATGTGGATCAACATTTTCAAAAGTTTAGTTGGAAGTCTGTTATCTCACGTGTACAAGGCGACATCCTGTATGCCGTTGGATTGATTAGTCGCTATATGGAGAAACCGACAATCACCCATTTCAAAGTCGCAAAAGAATCCCACGCTATCTAAAAGGTACAATCAATTTTAGCTTGTTTTTATTCACTTCTAATAATTACAAGCTTGTTGGATATAGTGATAGCGATTTTGGTGGAGATATGACGATCGAAAAGCACCTTGATTTGTGTTTTTCATGGGAGACATCTTTTACATGGATGTCAAAAAAGCAACCGATTGTCACCCGTCTAGTGTGGAAGCGAGAATATGTAACTACCTCGTGTGTTTGCCATGCAATTTGGGTGAGAAACTTGTTAAAGGAGCTAGGTTTGACACAAAGAAGAGCCTAACCAAAATTTGTGTCGATAACAAGTCAACCATTGCCTTAGCGAAAATCCCTGTTTTTCCATGATCGGCAAACACGTATGGATACTCGATATCATTACATCGGGAGTGCATCACAAGAAAGGATGTACAACTCGAGTATGTAAAATCACAAGATCAAATTGCCGACATCTTCGCTCAAAACCACTCGAGCAAGAAGACTTTGTCAAATTGAGAAATTTGCTCGGCATCATAAAACAAGTTTAAGGGGGGAGTGTTGGTTTGTAAACTTGTTTACAAGCCTAAAGAAATCAAAAACAAAATTTGAAACATTCTAGCCCGTTTGAAGTCCAAATTTCGTGAAGCTTCTATGATGATGATCCGGATTGATAAAGGATACACTCGTGGTTGGTGAGAAGAAGAAAAATCAATGGGTTAGGTAAGAAGATAAGTGTATGGTTTAGATTGTTTTGGTAGGTTTAGATTGTATGGCTTAGATTTATTTATTGTTTCTATAAATACCTCTCATTAGCAATGTAATAATCAAGTAAAAGAAATCAGAAACGAAAATTCAATAATTTCTGAGTGTTTCTGGAAAATTGTTCTTGAGTGTTCTTGAGTGTTCTTGAGTTTTTGAGAGCTTTGATCCATAATTTTCCAACACAACGGGCTGTCAAAAGAAGCTCGAAGTCGACGATGAACATAAACTGTTAGTTTTTCTTATTCTCAATCTTCACCAACATAGTTCGGTGATGTGAAGTTTATTTGTCATTGGATGTATTATGATCATGGCTCATGAACAGGGACGGAGCCAGAAAGATAATGTAAGGGGCTGAAGTATAATTTTTTTAATACACAATAAGGAATTGAATTTAAATATTTAATAGTAAAACGAATACGATGATATAGATATAAAATGTGGCCAAGAGTTATCCCAGATTCTTCTCAATCCTCAATTAAACATAAAAATTTGAGTAGAATAGATAAAGTGAGTATATTATAACTTATAATAAAAATTATATAATGTAAATAAAAATATAATAATTTTATAATTTTATAAGTATTAATATTATAATAAAAATTATCTCACCTAAATAAAAATATAATAATTTTATAATTTTATAATTTTATAAGTATTAATATTATATACGTGTAAGTTTTATAAATTAAAACTAAAAAAAATGTATTTAAATATAAAGAGTAAGGTTTGATTTAAAATTCTAACCTTAAAAATATATTTAAAAATATATAGTCTTAAAAATAAAAGATTAATAAATATAAATTTATTTTGTCAATGTTTATTATATCTGTTTTTTTTTCGGATGAAATGAGTAGGTTTTGTAGTAATGATAAAAATGAATGAAAAATCAATAGAAAAATATTAAATTTTCATATTAAATTTTTTTTAAATAAAATAAAAAATTATTAAAATAAAATATGAAATATTAAAATATTAGAAAAAATAAAAATTTAGAATTAAAAAAATATGAGAAACTTTAAACATATGAATGGAAAACGTTAAAAGTTTTATTTTTAAGTTTATTATTATGTTATTTTTTATTTTTATAATGTTTAACATTTTATTTTATTATCATAAATTAAAATTAAATATATAAAATATTTTAAATTATACTATATTAACTTAAAAAATATTTTTATATAATATATACTAATATAATTTTATATGTGCAATATATTAATGTTTGTTAAATACGTGAATAAGAATACACATGTTTAACTATTATTCTTAAGATTCATTTATATCATTTTTGTCTGCATATTTGTTAAATATTAGTAATACATATAATGGTATATTAAAATATTTACACAAAATTAAACTTAATTTATTATTGTAAATAAACTTTTTATTTAATACTAAAAGTATAAGTACAATTAATTTTTTATAATATTTTTTAATGGGACTACAGCCCCGCCTAGCCCCATATAGCTCTGGCCATTCTCACGAATGATTTTATGAATGCTTTTGCTATTTATAATATAGTCATGTTAACTGGTCAACGACCAAGGCGCGATTCCTGCTTTATCTACTTGTTTTGGAATTGAGAGCCCATCTTAGGTGTAATTTTCTTTAATAGTTTTAAATACTCCATGCTTGTTTCATTGTGTGTAAATAGGAATGTAGGATCCATCTGAATTTCGCTTGGAGTTCTAATGTTGTCAAACTAAGATGTCAATGGGTCGGTTTAGTCGGATCTTAACCAAATTGAATTGACAGAAAAGAGAACTGAATTGAACCGTTTTAAGTTGTTTTGGGTTCAATTCGGTTCAAGTATTAGCCTTAGGTCGGATTCTTACCGTTGGCCCGTTTTGAGTACTTTTTTTTTGGTAAAATGTAAAAAACACATTACTAAAAATAAACGTTGAAACAAATAAAATATGACCTGACCCGCGAACGGAGCCGGTACACGCAGGGCACTATAACCCGTTGTGTCAGAGTGCCATCCCTATGTCAAACGGATCATAATTTTGAAACTCATGCAACTAATTTTATTGGGATTAAAATGCTTTCCGTGTTCTCTTTTACTAAAGTTATGATCTTTTTTCTCTCCTTTTGTACTTGAACTTTTAGCTTTTTAACTGTGAGATACTCTATCTCAAAAATGGTTTAATATATGTCAAATTTTTTGTCATGCATTACTGCATCAAATTGAGTATTGCTAAGTGATGCACTAAACTGGTGCTAATTCTGGAAAAAAAGAGAGTAGAAGAGATTGTTTTGATATCTTCAACTTTAGAAATGGAGCAATTACAAAGATTTCTTATTTGATTGCAGCCGAGGAATTATGGAGAAAAGAATCTCCCAAGAAGTTAGTGGGGATGCACTCGGAGAGGTAATGAACTACATAATGTTTCAAAATTCTTAATCTTACTATGATACAATGTCATTGTAAAATATTAGTAATTGGTTGTACAGGAATTTAAGGGTTATGTTTTCAAAATTATGGGAGGCTGTGACAAGCAAGGTTTTCCAATGAAGCAGGGAGTCTTACCAATGTGTAAATCAAAGTGGTGCAACGTTAGTGAACCGTGGTGACGGTTCGGTTTGTGGAAGCGTCATCGTCGGTTCAGCCGAAACGAGGTTCTTGATGGAAGAACCTTAATAAAGTATGGTCCTCTCATATTAAGCTATGTGGTCAGTTACACCATCAATACCTGTGAAGAATAAGTGTGAGAAAGCAAGTGGCATCGAAACGGAAAATCCATTGGAATTCTCGTGTAAGTCTTGAAATTTGATCAATGGTAGGAGGTATGTTTTGATCCAATTTTGTTTCCATTTGCATTTAAATTATGAATTCATATCTTTTATGAATGTTTACGGATTGAATTGAGTATCTAACATTTGGTATCGAAAGCAATTTGAAAACAACTGTTTTGCTCTGTTTTCACGAGCTGAAATTTTGGGTTTTTTATTTTGATTGTTTTTGATGCATATGGAAATTATAAAGTGTTTGATATTGATTTTTGAATGATTAGCAAATTAAACTTGAAAAAAAATGAAGAAAATAAATCGATTTAGCGATGGGTATTTATTTCCTTCGTTAATTAACTTTTTATTTAAAATGAAGTTTTTACTTAAAATTAAGATCATGAATATTAGAAATTGAATTAGAATTTTGAGAAAAGAGCAGCCCGGATTAAATCAGCGGAATAGAAAGATCTGTAGGGTATCCGTTAGTATAAAAAGCGAATTAATTATTGGACTAGAGGTTGAAGATGAAGTTTTATTAAAAAAAAAACAAATTTGCTTAGTCGGGGAATCGAACCCAGATGACACGGCAATTTTTGCAATGACCTATCCACTTGACCACTGAGGCCGTTCTGTTATTTTATGTAACAGAATATATCTATAGAATCAGAAGTTAGTTTTATTAAAAAAAATCAAACATTCAGATTATCTGGGACTTGAACCTTGGTCCCAGAGAATTCAAGGACCAGACCAATAGGCCACAGCATATTATGTGTTTTATTTGTGTAATATTTTATATATATTAGATATTTAATTTTATTAAAACAAAATAAATATATATATATTAATATATATAAAATAATTCTGAATATAATTTTAAATTATGTTTATCATATGTATAATATTTATTATACATATTATATTTATTTAAATAATTTTTGTACACATTAAAATTTTATTTAAATACATTATGCTTAAATTATTTGTTTTTGGTATTTATATGTATAAATTTTGTAATTAATTATACATATAAAATTAAGTTAAAAAAAAAATTATGTATAATGAAATTAATTTTTAATGGCTCTTATGGATTTAATTAGTGCTTATATTATTTAATTTTGCTTGTATAATTTATTGTCATATATGTAATTTAAGATAAATAATACTTACACATTTGATATTAAATTAATATTGCTTATGGTTTTATGCAATAATTGAGCATAAGAATTTAATTAATATTTAAGTGATTCATATAGTTTGATTAATTAGGGAGTAGCCACAGCATCTTTAATTAATTAAAATTATAATAATGTTTTTTTAGGATCACATTTAGAAAATAAATATTAATTGTAATTAATCATATGTGATATAGTAAATCTTATCACGAATTTTTATTATATTTTTTGTGTGATTAATTAGGATATAATATCAAATTATATTTTTTAATTTACCCTTGAGGATTAGGAAAATGAACATAATTTGATAGTTTTATCGTAAAGTTAGGATAATTTAATTGAATTAAAACTTTGTAGCCAGCGCAAGTTTTATGTCACTAGATTCATATTATTCATTATTTACATTGGTAAAGAATGATTATAGTTTATGCCTCAATTTTAATAAGCATATAATCTTTAATTGCGAACTTCTGACATTTTGTAAATTTCTCTCGATATCCATTTGTGATATTCCCGTCACGAAGGGATAACTATAAAATATGGAAGGAAAGAATTCTCCTTCCAATTAGGGTGGATGGATATTGATTATGCTATTAGGAAAAACGAACCACCTAAAATTACTCAAAACAGTACTCAGAGAGAATATCATGGCTTTATGAAGCAGTAGGAGCGATCTAATCGCCTTAGTATGATGTTCATTAAGACTAAAATCTCTCAGTATTCGTGGTTCGGATTGATCAAACATACCAATGTTCAAGACTTGCTAAAGGCCATTTGATGATCAATTCGTCACTTCGAGATAAGGCTTTAGCAAGCACCCATATGAAGTTCTCTTCTTTAAGACTCGCAGTGTGAAAGGTGTGCGCGAGCACATTATGCAAATGAGGACATTGCGGCTCAACTTAAGCATCTCGAGGTTGAGATGTGGAATCCTTCTTGGTGCACTATATCTTGCTCTCCCACATCAGTATGGGCCATTCAAAATCTCGTACAATACACGTAAAGATAAATGGTCGTCAATGAACTAATGACCCGTATGTGTTGAAGGAAGGAGGCTTGTTATAGAATTTGGTGAAAGTGCAATGTTGGCTACAACTTGTGCACCGAAGGAAAATCTCAATACAAAGCGTAAAGGAAGGGAATAATTCCACCTTATGGTGATATTAAGAAAGAATCCAAGTGTTTCTTTTGTAAAAAGAAGGGACAATATGAAGAAGGATTGTATCGGATTCGAGAAATGGCTTGAGAATAAAGGTAATCCAACCTCGTTTGTTTTGTTATGAATCTAATATGGTTAATGTTAATATTAACACACAGGTGGATTGATTACGGATCTACAATCCATGTTGCAAATTCCTTACGGGGTATGCAAAATCTAAGGAAGCGGTGGAAGTGGCAATACATCTTATCCGTGTAACGGGATGGGCTCGCGTGGAGGTAGGGGCGTATAGTTTGATTTTAAGTAGTGGTTTTTATTTTAAAATTAGAAAAGACCTTTTATGTTCCAAGTTTCTCTAGAAACTTGATTTCAATTTCAAGACTTGTACCTTATGGTTATTCCTTTCACTTTTGAAACATCTTTCAATTTATTTAATAAATGCGATTGTGTTGGGAATGGTATTTTGTCGATGGTCTTTCTTTGCATTAATTTACAAAATAATGCCACTCATAACTTATTATCGTGTTCAAGTGGCACTAAAAGGTGTATTATTTGGCGATGACTCTTCTTACGTTATGGCATAGGAGATTAGGGCGTATCTTTATAGAAAGAATTAAAAGATTAGTGAAAGATGGGGTCTGGTACTCTACAGATTTTATTGATTTTGAGACATGTGTGGATGCGTTAAAGGAGAAAGCGGACTGAAGTCAAAGAAAGGTGCCAATAGAAGTTCAAACATATTAGAAATCATACATACGGATATATGTTGTCCAGGCATGGACATTAGTCAAAAATATTTTATCACCTTTATTGATGATTTTTCTCTATATATGTATCTACATATGCTTAATAAGAATGGAAGCATTGGATGCCTTCAAAAGCTTTAAGGTTGAAGTAGAGAAACAATGTGGAAAGCAAATAAAGATCGTGAGATCGAGATAGAGGTGGTGAATATTATGGTAGATCTTGAGAATGAATATGGCCTTTGGTCAGTTTGCTAAATTTCTTGAAACGTGGGATAGTTGCCCGATACACTGTACATGCAGTTCACTTGAACGAGAATGGTGTAGCGAGAAAGAAGAAACCGAACACTTTTGGACATGGTGCGGAGTATGCTTATAGCTACGTCTTATAAATCCTTGTGGATTGAAGCTTTAAAAGGCAGTGTGTATATATTAAACCGAGTTCGACAATTTGTCTCGAAGACACCATTTGAATTATGGAAAGGTTGGAAACCGAGTTTGCAACATATATGCGTTTGGGGATGCCTATCCCAGTGAGGATATATAATCCCTGAGAAAAAGCTAGACCCAAGGACCATTAGTGGGTATTTCATTGGATATGCAGAAGTCAATTAAAGGTTATAGATTTTATTGTCCGTCTCACAGCTTAGATTTGTGGAATCGAAATGCAAAATTTCTTGAGAATTACTTGATCAAGTGGGAGCGATCGATCCCAGGGCATTGGTTACGAGAAAGATCATTCGGATGCTCGATGTACCAACTTCGAGTAATGGGTGATCATTATTGTTAACAACACGTGAGTACAAGCATTGTGTTGAAGAACCGATCTTGGAAGTACCACTGGTGGTGATCACGATCTAGTAGATGTTGAAGTTAGGATGCTGCAGTTTGAACAACTAGTTGAACAACGTGATCCTGGCTCGCTCGGGAGAATGTTGATACAACATTAAGAAGATCTACTAGAGTAAAGGAAATCGGCGATACCTAATGATTATGTTGTGTATCTACTGAAATGTGACTATAATGTTGGAGCTAGAAAATGATCCCTGAGACGTTTTCTGACACGGGCCATGAGTTACGAGGTTTCGAGCTTATGGTATGATGCCATGAAAGAAGAGATGGATTCTATGGCGTCTACCGAGTCGGGATCTCGTCAAGTTGCACGATGGTGTGAAATCCATTGGATGTAAATGGGTCTTCAAAACAAAGAAAGATTCACAAGGCAACGTTGAGAGACGTAGGCAAGACTTCGTTGCCCGAAGGATTCACTCAAAGGAAGGAATCGACTACACGGAGACATTTTCTCCACATGTATCTAGAAAGATTCACTTCGTGTGGTCATGGCATTGGTTGCCCGTTTGATTTGGATTTGCAACAAATGGATGTGAAAACGGCTTTCCTTAATGGTAACCTAGAGGAAGAGGTTTATATGAAACAACACGAAGGATTTTCTCTAGTGATGGTGAGAGCATTTGGTTTGTAAGCTTAATAAATCCATATATGGATTAAAGCAACCTAAAGTCAATGGTATTTGAAATTCCATAACGTCATCACTTCATTTGGTTTTGAAGAGAATGTCGTGGATCAATGTATATACCAGAAAAGTTAGTGGGAGTAAGATTTGTTTCTTGGTGCTATATGTGGATGATATTTTGCTTCGACCAATGATAGAGGTTCTTGCTACGTAAGGTAAAACAATTCCTCTCTAAAAATTTTGATATGAAGGATATGGGTGAGGCATCTTATGTCATTGGCATTAAGATCCGTAGAGATAGACTTGAGGTGTCTTCAGGTTTGTCTCGGGAAACCTATATCAATAAAGTTTTAGAGATTTGAATGAAGGATTGTTACTGAAGTCTTGCTCCCGTTGTGAAGGGTGATAAGTTCAATTTGGACTGCCGAAGAATGATTTTGAAGAGAACAGATGAAAACCATTCCGTATCTTGTTGTTGGAAGCGATGTATCTCAGTGCGTACGGACGACATTGCATTGTTGTTGGCTAGGGAGATATCGAGTAATCCGGTGTTGACCGTTGGAAAGGCAAAGAGAAAGTGATGAGAGTCTCTGAGGAACCAAGGATTATATGCTCGTGTATAGGCGAAGTAGATGAAGCGGAAGTAATTGGCTTCTCCGATCTGGGACTTTCTTTGTATTGATTCTGAAAATCAACATCACAGTTACGTTTTCATGCTTCTTAGGTGGGCGTGTCTTGGAGGAGTGCGAAAGCGGTCATTGGCTGCCTACTTCCCTTATGGAGGCCGGAGTTCGTATCATGTTTTGAGGCCACGTCGCATGGTGTATGGTTAAGAGTTTCATTTACGGGCTTAGAGTAGTTGACTCTATTTCTAGGCCATTAAGATTATCTTGTGATAACTAAATTTCTTGTATTTATGGCTAAGAACAACAAAAGTGGTAGTCGTAGTAAACACATCGACATTAAATACGTGGCCGTGAGAGGGCGTGTTAAGGAAGAGAAAGTGGTCGTTGAGCACGTAACCTTGAGTTGATGATTCTTGATCCTTTGACTAAAGGCGTACGCCAAATGAAATTCAAGGATCATGTAGAAAATGGGAATTAGTTCCACTTTGTAAATGTATATATACAATTAATTAATGAAACTACTTATATATTGTGATATTTTCTCGTATTAAATGTCTTGGCTAATTTATTTGAGAATATATATATATTTTATTGGACGAGAATAAATATAGGATTTATTCATTAAGTTTAGTTACCACGTAAAGTATAATACTTGAGAAACTAAATACGTTGTAGTACACTGGAAGATAATACCGCTCTTGAGGACTGTCGCTATGATTCATGTGTTTTGTTACTGAGAATTTAACTTAACGTTTGCACCAAGTGGGAGAATGTAAATCAAAGTGGTCAAGCGTTAGTGAACCGTGGTGGCGATTCGGTTCGTCGGCTTAATGCGTCGGTCCAGCAAAACGAGGTTCTTGATGGAAGAACCTTAATAAAGTATCGGGTCTCTGTATTAAGCTATATCATTGATTACACCATCAATACGAGAGAATAAGTGTGAGAAACAAGTGAAAAGCATCGAGCAGAAAATCCATTGGAATTCAGGTGTAAGTCTTTGAAATTTGATCAATGGCAGGAGGTATGTTTTCAATCCAATTTTGTTTCCGCTGCATTTAAATTATGAATTCATATGGTTTTATGAATGTTTCTGGATTGAATTGATTATCTAACACAATGGCCGTGTTCGCCTTTTGCTTCATAGAGGTTGGTCAAAACTCTTATAAATAATATTATTGAATGTCTCCTTTGCTGCAGTGAATAATGTCCAGCTAACTTTGTACGTGACTAAAGATAACATCAAGTATGTGCTTTAGATATGGAGAAAATCTGAACGGTCACTATAACATTTTCTTTCTAGGAACTCCCTGCTTTCGTGGTTATGGAAGGCGCAATGGTGAGAGGAGGAGGAAGTCTGTTCGAGGATGTATTGTTAGCCCTGACCTTTCTGTTATTAACTTGGTAATTGTGAAGAAGGGTGAGAATGATCTCCCTGGATTGACTGATATTGAGAAACCTAGAATGAGGGGTCCCAAGAGGGCCTCAAAGATTCGCAAGCTCTTCAATCTTTCCAAGGAGGATGATGTTCGCAAGTGTGAACACCTACCGCAGAACATTCACATCAAAAAATGGTAATGATTCAGCTATCTTAGTTTTTTCCATTTAATTATGTTGTTTTTTCAAGGAGCGTGATTGTGGTTGATGTCTGAACTGTATAAAGGATTGAAATTTAAACATCAAGTGGGCTAATGATTTGCTTCCACTTGGGCCATGTTTGGGGTTTTTATATATAAAATACATTGCTGTATGCAGTTGGAGTAAAACACATGTTTTTGCATGAATGATATTTAGTTTTATATGCCATGGTCAAAGGGACTTGCTTTGTTTTTAATATTAATTACAATTTTAACACAGCATGTCTACATTCTGAGTAGAACTTTTGCAACTTTGAGTGCCATATTTTTATGACACTGAATTGTAGTGGCAGGGTTATCTTGTAATTTTGGTGGTGTTTTTTTTTTGGCAGGGAAGAAGGTGAGCAAAGCTCCCAAGATTCAGAGGTTGGTCACTCCGTTGAATCTGCAGAGGAAGCGAGCAAGACTTGCTGAGAAGAAGCAGAGGGTTGCAAAGGGGAAGGCAGAGGCTGCAGAGTATCAGAAGCTTCTTGCTACCAGATTGAAGGAGCAAAGAGAACGTCGAAGTGAGAGCTTGGCCAAGAAAAGATCCAGGCTTTCTGCAGCATCTAAACCATCTGTTGCAGCTTAGGTCTATGCTAAACAAGGTCTACGATCTTTAATAAGTTTTTTATTTTATTTTTTTGGATTAGAAAATAAATTATTTTTACACATGTTTTTGCATTATCTTTAGGAACCTCTAAATGCAACTAGTTTTATTGGATTTTTCTCAATGATAAATATTTCTTTTTGATATTAATGCGACAGTTTTAGTTCAAGATTTCTTGGTACTTTGATAGTCAATAACGATAATCTTATTGAGATATTGCTGGATTTCAATTATGGGCCTTATGAGTTTGCAATGTCATCAGGTACTGGAACTATGTGAGCCTTTAGCTCAATCTGAATTTCAAAAGTTTTCCTGATTTTGCAACCCGTTTAAATTGGATTGAATTATACTAATAATAAATTGTATTATATATATATAAATGTTAAATTTTTAATTAAAATTACATATTTTTCATCTATATCTTAAGGATAAAAATATGTGTAGTTTATAATACAAGACATGAGTCAAAAATGTATTACAATATCGAAAATTTTGAACAATTTTTGCTAATTAAATTCTTGCAACGTAAAGTGAAAACATCAGTATTCAATACAATTATGATGCTTAGATTAAAACATCTTTATATTTTTCCTGAATTTTTGAGCAAACAAATCTATGTAAGAAAAGAAAAAGAAGTTTATCTTTGGAAAAGTTGTTCCCTTGTTTTGTCCAGTCACGAATCTTCATACGATACAAAAATCAGATCTCTTAAACTTTTCATGCATCTTGGTGATGCACTGATACTTGTGTTATGAGTCGCCAAGCACGTGACATTTTTCATTTCTTTAGGAAAATTAAAGGCATATAGCTGACGAAATTTTGATCTTCAAATTGCTGCCGAGTTGTGCACAAGTGCATTAAATTTCCAAGATTTCCAGCTTTAAAGTGATACATTTTAATTCTGGATTACTAATTTTAAACTGAGATTTTTTGGTACTGAGTCGTTAAATTATAAATTTGTGCTGCCTATTAGTTGGACTTGATTGGAATAAGAGGAATTTTCAAATTAGCGGGATAATTATTATGATTTTTTTTCCTTCTTTCTAAACGTTAACGTGATTGGGATTGATTACCATTACCATCATCTAACTCAATGAGGGGATTTAAGGATAAGTTATATGCACACTATAAGTTATACTTAAATTAACGATATTTTTGTAATATTTATAAATAATGGTATAAAAATAATAAAAATAAGTTAAATAATATTTTTATAATATTTATAAAATTTAATGGTACGTAAATAATAAAACAAAATTCTACGATATTTTTTTAACAACTTCAAAAATTTAGTGGTGAAAAAAATTTATTTATTTTATAGTTATAAAATTTATTTTTATAAAATAAAGTTATATATTTTTAATCACTTTTATTTTTATGCGTATCGTATATTAACGGGTATATAAGATAATATATCTAAAATAGACATAAAAATTGAAATCCATTTTTTTTACTTACTTTTAAATCAAAATTGAATAAACTTGAAAATCATTAAATATGTTTCTACAAAAAAAAATAGTAAAATATCTTTAGTGGTTAGGTTACTTTTAGAAGATGATCAAGTGGGATTTTTTTTGAAAACTTATATTAAAAAACAATTTTAAAATATATAATAATAAAAATATTACTTAATAATATTTAACAAAGTTTAATTAATTAGAATTTAACATTTAACACTTTTAATTATTTGAATTTCAATATTAAACAAGTTTAATTTATCAGAATTCAATTTAAATAATAATTTTTGAAATAAATTTTTTTAATAAAAATATATAAATTATATAAAAAATATTAAATTTTTATTGTAAATTTTAAAATGTGTTATGAATATTGTTTTCCCTTTTTCAACAAATATGAGAGAAAAACAAATATGTTAATCGGAGAAGATTATGGTCAACTAGTTAAATAAAAATAAACTCACATGTTAAAGGATTGATTTAAAAATAGAATCATAAGAGATGATTTTTAAAATAATAATATATTCTAATCACACTAAAAATATTATTTATCTATAAAAAAAAATAGAACCTCGAGAGAGAGATAGAAAATAACATATTAAGACAATACCAAGTTGTGTTTACTAATCAGTAATAATAATAAATTAGAATCGGAACAAACAGTAAGAATAAATATGTTGATTACTTATTACAGTGTTTACTAAAAACTTTAAGAATTGAAATAACCAAGAAACAGATTATTTTTAAAATAAGAAGTAAACATGCATAATGAAAATCAAGAGTAATAAAAATTACATTTTATAAAACTATCTTTGTACTTAAATTATTATTTATGTTTAATTTATAATTAATATATTAGTTTTATTTTTTAAAAAATAATTAATATAATAATATCTTTAATTTTAATTAAAAATTAAATTTTACTTCAATCATCATCATTATTATTCGAAGAATTAAATAATAAAATATTTAATTAAATAAATTTTAAATCTAAACTGAAGGTATAAATAATTTTAAATCTTACTATAAGTATATTTTTGAAATATTATAATTTTTTAAAAGATTAAATTTTACTAAAATTTGTATTTAAAAAAGATGAAATAGGAATGAATACATAGAAAGAGTTGAAGATGAAATTTAAAGATATTTGATAATTACTCATTTTTTCTTTCTTATATATTTTTTTGACAAGTAAACATGAAAAGTAGTTATTTTTTTTTCTATTGATAAATACATCCTAAACTAATCATGAAGAAAGAGAGAACTTATCATGTACATTTTTTAAAATACTAAAAATGATGACCCAAAAAATACAAAAATAAACTTGAATTATATGTTTATCAATGTATATGTTTTTGTCAAGATATATATTTTATATGAATTTTATGCTTATAATCAGAATTATCCATATGTAATGATAAAAATGAATTAAATTGATATAATTTATTTATGCTCGTCTCATTTTTAAGCTAATTATATAATTAAACTCGTATATATTTTATGTGAATCACATCCAATTTAAATTAAATTTAAATGAATTTAACTTAAGAATCTATAATATCGTTCATTTATACTTCTAAAATAAAAAAATAAAAAAATATTTTTAATTGTATTTTCACAGTAATGTTATTATAATTATAAAAATGATATCATTATAAAAAATATTTTATTAAATAAATTCACAATATGTTCGTAATAATTGTTGGTGTGTGTTGTTGTGAGGCACTTCGAGTGGAGTAAAAGCATGGAGCGTAATAAAATAATGGTAGTGGATCATAAAAAGCATGGATATGCGGGAATTATGGTTATTGTTTAATTTTCGTTTTATACGTATATCTGTTATTACGAGAAATATAGCAGAAAATATAATGAAATATCTTGTTATCAGAAATACGATATTTTGACATGGTATCGAGACGAGGATATTGCTAATGAACTGTGATTTATGCAATGAAACTACCATTCTTTGATTCTTGATATGCAAATTTACGAGTTCTTAATTTCGATTTACGGTTTCGATTTCTAATTTCGATCTACGGTGTGGTGCATGGTTTTTCAACATTTTGAGTTAGATCTACGGTTTATATTCCAACTCTTGTAGCCATTTCAAACATCGAACGTATGTGCGGCTCGAAATGAAAGCAAGATAGTTATTTCACGTTTATTTGTTCGAGAAATTCAATAAAAGATTACGGGTTACACGCCTTAAAATATATATCGGCTGTCTGACTTACGAGGAGTCGAGGATTTGCAACGAAGAACCGTTGAAAGAAGGTCGGACCACTTGAAGTACTCACGGCTGGCAGTTGATGCGGTTTACGGTATAACGGAGAATAGGTGGTCTTTGTGTGGTTGAACCTACCATTTCGACGGGAAGGAGAAAAGTTGTTGTGAAGAAGAGCGCGGCTATGCAAAGAAATGCGAGAGAGAGAGAGAGGAAGAAGATGGGCTGCGAGATTTTTGGGCGAGAGAAGAAATGGTGGAACGCGAGAAGATGATGGTCGAGAACGCTTGTGGCTTCTATGACGAAACGCGGGGGAAGCTGCGCGACCAATCTCTTTGAAATCGCGCGAGGAAGAAAGGGGAAGGCTGCGAGACGGCAGTTAAGAGCGGGCGCTGCGTTGAGAAAGCCTTGATAGAAGGAACTCTGTGAGGAAGGAAAGAATCTGTCTTTGAGGAAGAAGGAGGAGGAAGAAGGAGGAAAAGGGAGCTGTGAAGGGGGAAGAAGGAGGAGGAAGAAGGAGCTGCGAAAAAATTGAAAAAAAAGAAGGGAAATTTAGGGTTAGCAGCTGCGCGAATGTGAAAAGGGACGGTTAGGGTTACAAATTTTTCTTTATATAGGGTTGTAAGAATTGTAAAAAAAAAAAAAAAAAAGGAAAAACGGAAGGGAAAAAATTGTAGATTTCATGGGGGAATCTAGAGATTTAACTACCAATTTCATATTGGAAGATTGTGGCGAAAAATGACGGAAGTTTTCAGAGCTCGGATCGACTCCTGGCCTGTCAGGCCAGCGTCGTGCCCCGTTAGTATCAAGTTGGGAGGATCAAGTATGCCTTGTGGTCCCAGTGGTGGAGATGTATATCTGCAGCGAAATACAATGGGATATATTAATGGGGATTTTCCTCGACACTTGTTGGCCAGGCCCACTCGATTCGGGAGATGGCCTTTGAAAATGCCATTGTTAAAGGATGGTTGATCGGTCGATGGACCCCTCGCGATTGCAAATTTTATTCGATTCCCAATGCGAAACAAGTTTGGGATTCTGCTGCTTACCACACTTACATGATGGGACAGGACACGTCTCGAAGTGTATGATCTTGTGAGTCGAGTTACTCGTATGAAACGAGCGGGTGGATCCATTGAAAAATACTCTGATGACGCCGAGGGTTGTGGCGAAATTGATTTTCGTCGTCCCCAATCCAATGGAGTGTGCGAATGACATACAAAAATACAACTCCAGTGATACGGGAAGATCAGTGTATACCTTCCTTGATGGACTTGATGACGGAACTTCGACAAAACTCGAAGTGATGTGCTTCAAATCAAACCATTCCACTGCGGTGGAACAAGCACTATGGATTAGGTCGAGTCGGGAAGAGAGTCGGGAAAGGCCGTGATGATCACGAGGTGTAGATCTGACACACAGGAGCGGTTATGACTTTTAAAGGGGTCGAGGACACCTTGTAATCGGATGCCCAACGGGAACCTCTGCAGGTAGCGAGAAATCCTCGGAAATCCACCGTACTCTTGACATGAAATGTGGCCATTGCGGAAACTCGACACACCGTGAAAGCTGCCCAAACTCAGTGGGTATCGAGAATGGTGGAATGATCTTGAGCACGGAAGAAACGGGACACCGTGGATGGCTTGTTGTGGCTACCAATAATGCCTGTATCCCCTTACTTCCCGGTGAATCTTCCCGGGATCCGGGTATTTCAAGTAAAGCATTTCACGTCTACACTCGTAGTGATAAAGATGATTGGATTACGGACTACGGAGGCTAGATCAGCATGACATTTGACCCAGATGATCTCTCCCCGGTCTCAACCCGACGAGACGGAGGCGTGTCGCCAATGCGAAATGGGGTCGCTTATCCGATTACTGGGAGGCTGGAGCGGTGACACTTATCTCCCTCATTATCATTATCTAATACTTTGCTTGTCTGCTCTGCATCAAGCCAGAGGCCAATGTACGTAAGTCGAGTCTTGAGACACTTAATTGTGTAGTATTGATGTATTCTACTTTTTGCCTGAGGATATTCTGCGAAGTCATTGGGCGTGGTACTAGGAGAGGAGGGCTATATTATGTGGATGACCTCGGTTCGGGAAGAGCGATCACATCTGACATCTTGTTGTTGGTAACGAACGAGCAGTTGGCTATGTCATCGTAGATTTGGGCATCCATCGTTCGGGTATTTAAGGCCTGCCTCTCACTGGTTTATTTTCAAATATCACACGTTCAGTTTCAAATGTGATACTTGTATCCTGTAAAAAGCCATGGGCGTCTTATCTATGTGAATAAAAGTATGACTCCTTTTGCTTTGGTACATTCGATGTTTGGGGACGCTTCCCGGTTATTACGTCGTCGGGTCATCGTTGGTTTGTTATTTTTGTTGATGATTGTACACGAATGACGTGGCTTTACCTTCTGGAACATAAAGATGAAGTATTTGCTACATTTCACACTGTTTCACGCTATGATTCGGACAGAATTTTACGAAAAAATTAAGATACTTAGGTCGATAATGGAGGAGTATGTTGTCAACAATTCGGGACATACTTGGACAACCGTGGTATTCTCCGTGAAACCTCGTGTTCGCGAAACCCACTTGACGAGAATGGAATTTGCGGAGAGGAAGAATAGGCATATTTTAGAAACGGCTCGGGCACTACTAATCGGTGCACGTATATGCACAATAAATCTTTGGGTGATCTTTGTTACTACATTTTGTGTATCTCTTGAATCGAATGCCCTTGAAGACCTTACAATTTGAGGCTCAATTAAAGGTGTTATCAGATCATCTTCCACTTACCTCTTTTATTTTAATGCTTAGCCCTAGAATTTTTGGATGTGTTGCTTTTGTCCGCCTCCTTAAAAATCAACGAACTAAGTTGGATCCGTGTCTTTGTCAGATGTGTATTCTTGAGGTATGGTGTACAAAAAAGTCTAGATGTTATGATCCAATTACTAAGAAACTACTACCGTGGATGTCAACTTTCTAGAATCGAGAATGTTTTCCCATAGGTATCGATTACACTCTTCGGGAGGAGAGTTATGGTGAAAAGCGAGTGGCTTGATGTTGAAATATTAGACAACTAGTCCAGCATTACTCGGATCCACTGCCAGTAATATGGAGGAGCCGTGTCTGAACCAGAGCTTGAACTTCAAAGGCGAAGCGAGTAGTAATTGAATCTCGAAGATGAAGTGGTTGATGTGCCACTCCATTCTCTAGTACGATGATCCTCATGAGAACACTCACGAGGGTAAGCTATCTATCACGCTTTACAAACTAATGCTATAGATACACACGGTTGGTTATGTTTTACCTTTCGGACACGATCGAGGTAAGAAGCCTCCCGAATCGATACTCACGAGAAAGAGAAGAACGACAGCAGTATCCGATAGCAAATTATGTATCTACTTCAGATTATCGGAACCTATCGGGGCATTCGCGCAACGCACTCTCATCGTGTCCAAATTAGAGTAGCGTTGAAGAAGCCTTATACGATCCAAAAATGGGCTCAGTATAAAGAGGAATTTGAGGCATTGCGAGGAAAGAATAACACGTGGGTGTTAGCGAGTTGCCTCGAGGAGGAAGATGGTAGGATGCGAGTGGATTTTCTCCGTTAAGTATAAAGCGAGATGGGTTAGTTGATCGTTACAAGGCGAGGCTTGTAGCAAAAGGATATACGAAACGTGGGATAGATTATCAAGAAACCTTCTACATGTGGCTAAACTAAAAGCGCTGAGAGTTTTGTTATCTCTTGCGACAAATTTAGATTGGCCATTGCACCAACAGCGTGAAGAATGCCTTCGCCATGGTGACGCCTTGAAGAAAGAGATCTACGTGGATATCCCAGGGATATCTTGTTACATCGAAAGCAGCTGCATGTAGATTACAACGAGCGTTGTATGGACTAAAACAATCACTCGGCGTGGTTTGGTAGGTTGAGTTCGGCAATGAAGAAATATGGGTTCCAGCAAAGCAAGCTACGATCATACTCTTTCCTAAAACATCGATTAGGGAAGATAACATCACTTATGAGTACTATGTAGGCGACATGATCGTTACGGGGGATGATAAAGAAGAAATCTACTAGCTTCGAGAACAGTGTCGAAGGAGTTTGAAATGAAGAACTTGGGAGGGCTCGAAATACTTCTTAGGTATTGAGGTATGAGATCAAAACAAGGCGTATGTCTTTCCCAAAGGAAATATACTCACGGACTCTTGAGAGCGGGACTACTAGATTGTAAACACTTGTCGATATTCACATGGTTCAAAATCATAAACTCGGAGAATATGTGGACCAAGTACGTGAGATAAACAAAGATATCAACGGTTGGTAGGAAAACTCGTATATTTATCTCGTACTCGACCGATATTGCGTATCTTTGTGAGTGTCGTGAGTCGGTTAAATGCACGCTGAGTGAAGACCATATGGATGCGGTTAAATGCGAATGCTTCGTTACTTAAAATCCTCCACGGGAAAGGACTTATGTTTTCAAAGAATGGTCGATTGGAAGTCCTTGGATATCGGTGATTTGGGCCAGGGGAATATGAAGGATAGGAAATCTCTTCTTTGGAGTCTTTACTTTCGTGGGGCGTCTTGTTACGTGGAGAAACGAAGCAAAATGTAGTTACTTATCCGGTCTTTGAAGAAACTGAATTTCGAGGAATGGTCGAGGAATATGTGAGGCTCGCTTTGGTTGAAAAACCTTGGCGAGATCGGAGTTGCTCACCTACGAAATGAACTTATTTTGTGATAAGCGGCCAGTAGTGCCATCGCTTGTCAGGTTCAGCGTGATCGCATACGAAGCACGTTGAAGTGGATCGGAGCTCATCCAAGCAGAATCTTGAAGAAAAGATTATTAAGCTTCCATTTGTTAAATCGAGAAGATCAATTGGTGATATCTTTGCATAAAATCACGTAATGCGAGAACCTTGCAACTCGGCAGACAAGTTGGGCGTAAGAGACATATATGCCGATTTGAGGAGGAGTGTTGGTGTGTGTTGTTGTGGCGGAGCACGATAACTGATGGAGTAAAGCATGGAGCGTAAAATAATGGTAGTGAATCAGCAAAAACATGGATATGCAGGAATTATGGTTATTGTTTAATTTTCGTTTTATACATATATCTCAACTATTGTACAGAAATATAACAGAAAATATAATGAAATATACTGATAATTATCAGAGAAATACAATATTTTGACAATAATAACGGAACCTTTTCAGCTCTTCATAACAAATATATATGACCTGAGTTGTGCTAAGTAGTGCTATCAAAGCCAGTACCTACCAATTTATTAAAATAAATGGGGAAATTTGCTAAAAATATAATATGAAAGCTAACTGCTTGAATTCTTAAAAGGGGATAGTGTTCCATTTATTTCCGTTTTCCCTTCAAACTATCATTTCCATTATACATACAACACACCATAAATTACCAGTTGAGTCCAGGAAAGTAACATATTAATAGCACAGGTGGAAAAGTAAAAAGAAAAAACAGGAGCAGTCTTCAACCATCTACATTCCTGAGAGAGCAATAGATGGTTGTGATCCAATCCTTCTCTTTCTGAGGCGCTCAGCGATGATAAAGGCCAACTCAAGAGATTGTGAGGCGTTGAGTCGAGGATCACAGTGAGTGTGATAGCGAGAGCTTAAATCATCGAATGTAACGGTGCGTGATCCACCAATGCATTCGGTTACATTCTGGCCAGTCATCTCTAAATGAACTCCTCCAGGATGGCTTCCTTCTTGCTCATGCACGTCAAAGAAGGCTCTTACCTCAGCCTACATAATACAAAAATAACAAAGATTATTACACTGGTATGTTGTCACTATCAGTTATTTTCTAACTACCACACCTAACAGTTGGTTTTCTTTTCTTTAAAGTAATTAATCCTGACCGATTAAAAACTATGAGAAGCAAACTGCCCCTAATGTCACGAAACCTAGTGGCCAAACAAAAAAGAGAAAGAAAACAGATAAAACAAACTTGTTTACTAACCCCCTAAAGACGTTCCTAATCCAATATTAGTCAAAGAACAGCAACCCCAACTTTGTTACCTTGAGAAAAATGTATAAGAAATTACATCCCTATCAAATTAATTTCACAAGATTGCAGAGCAAAAAAATTTGTACTGATTGTTCCCCGCCTCATAAATAATCTAAAAAACATCAACCACTTGTTCTTAATCTTCAATAGTGCGGATCTTCATACCAGAAACGTAGCCCTCAACCCCAAGTCGTGCATCTGATTGGTATTTATATAGTTGAGCCAAATAATTTGGCAGCAATTAAACTAAGCCAGAGAGACCAAATGTAAATGGCATTTAATTATTTGTTCACCATATGAGTTGACATACTATGTTTGCAGCATATATAATACACTGTTTCATCTTTCAAACTCAGTTACAGCATTTGCATGTCAACAAAATGATTTGCAATTATATATGCTTCAACATTTGCCTCAATTTTTCTATTGATTGTGTGTAATAATTTAACTGGAAGGGTGTTTTCTCCAGTTAAATGACAACATAAAGTAAACTGAAGGTTTCTTCCATATGAAGTATTTAAACATAAGTTATAATGACAAACTCTATGCAAAGCAATAAAAATAAGTACTAAAAAAAAATATACTAATTTGTGATTAAAAACTCAGTAAAAGATGAGTAGTATACCCTGATAGCATCGAAAGGGCGTGTTTTGAGACCACATGGAGCCTTTATGGTGTTTCCATGCATAGGATCACTGACCCAAGTGACAATTTGTCCTGCGCTGCGAACAGCCCTAATAAGATGGGGTAGTTTCACCCTCATGTTCTCAGCTCCCATTCTTGTGATAATTGTTATCCTCCCTGGCTTGTTTTGAGGATTCAAAATCTCTATGAGCTTAACCAGTGCATTTGGATCCATTTTATCACTCACCTGGATCAAAGTGAACTCAAATCAGTCGTCCCCATACTATTAACATAATTACTTCAATTTGGTCAATTATGGATCTTTCAAGTCAAATCAAATACCATTTATTTATTACCTTAATGCCAAGGGGATTGGCAACTCCTCTTAGAAACTCAACATGGGCACCATCAAGTTGCCTGGTGCGTTCACCAACCCAAATCATGTGTGCAGAACAATCATAATAAAGACCAGAAGTTGAATCCAACCGTGTCAGCGACTGCTCATAAGGCAAAAGAAGGCACTCATGGGAGGTCCAAAATTCAGTGGTTGTCATGATAGGATGGTCAACTGTGAGCCCAGCAGCAGCCATAAATCCAAGGGCTTCGTCAACACGATGAGCTAGTTCACGGTACCTGCCATGGCGAGAGCAGCATAAAACTAAATATGATTACCATAAACCAATATTATATTACAACTTGCTACAGAATCATATTGTTTTCTATTTCAAATTAATGCATATTATTAGACAACAATTAACTACTGAATTAAACAAATTTCATCCACGCCATAGATCGATTAATCTAATATTCATAACAAGTTTCACATGTTGGGTACTACCGATGGAAGTATATACCACTGTAGTTTATGCTGAGTAGTTATCAAAATATATTTTTTAAAAATAATTTTAAAAGTTATCAAAATGATTTATATGGTTCTAGAATGACCACAGAAAGGAAATGACTTGGTTTAATTATGTCAGCCACAAAGTTCCAAAGAGCTATGAACAGAAAAACCTTAAAGAAATCAAATAATATGATGGTTTTACAAGAAAAATTATAGTGATAGTAACAACTTTTTGACGAAGATTAAGGATTTTTTAAATTATTATCTAACAAAATTTATAATAGTTTTATTGATCTTAAAAGGAAGGTTGAAGACTAAGAGTAGTTTATTGGCGAGAAATAGTTATAAAGATGAATTTATTCTTCATTTTTTATATATTTAGGATACATTTTGAAATCCTCAATTAAATTTAAATTTTACATCACTAATATATATATATAATTAAATATATTAACTATTAATATATTATTATAAAAATATGATTAATTTTGCATTTTTTTTATTGAAATATGGTTGCTATTAAAATAACAATTTTTTAATATAATATTCATAACGAGTTTCACATGTTGGGTACTACTGATGGAAGTCTATAATGGTAGTTATCAAAATAAAAATACTTTTTCAATTATTTTAATTGCGAGATTAACTTAAGTAAATATAATGATTTTTATGTGCTTTTGAAAGACCTCCGAAACAGTTATCCTAGAAAGTTATGATATAATTATGAGTTTCATTTATTTTTTAATAGGCTATAGCATATGACGTAATATTTTATTTGTTTTAAATTATTGAAATAAATAAAAAAAATTATAAAAAAAATTAAATAAATATAATTATTTATAATAACCATTAATTTATAAAAAATAATAACTTTAAATACAATGGGATAAAATGATATTTAAATAAAATAAAATTCATTAAAAACATTGTGAAATCGTATTTTACATCTCCAACCATGAAGTTACAAAGAGCTATAAAGAGCCAAAATCTATGTAAATCTCTGACCCATTATTTTGTTTTATTATACTAAACTTTACTTCATTTCATATAAAAATTGTATTAAGATTGTACTCATCTTCAACACAACTATTAAATATTAAGCTAAAAAATATATTCTTTCACAAAATAAAATATTCTTTTTATTTTTTTATCAATTATTATATTTGATTAATTAAATAATTATATATTACTATTAACTAATTAATAATAATTAATTAAAAAATTATATATATTATATGTATTAAAAATTACATTTAATTAAAAAATATTATCAAAAATATATATAGATAGATATTAATTCCATTGCACTCATATATGATCCAAGCATGTGTTAATTTATTTGAAATGAACAAGAAAGAATTATTTTATATTTTTAATTTTATGTTATATTAGTATTTTTTAATTATTTTACATTATATATTTAATTTTAATTTATTATATATAATAAAAAATTTAATCGATATTTTTAAAATTTTAATAAATTATTGTTTTAGTAATATTAAATTTTTATTTCTATGTTATGCTAATAATTTTTTTAGTAATTTTTTATTATATATTTAATTTTAATTTTTTATACTTAATAAAAAAGTTAATAATATTTTTAAAATTTAATAAAAAAAATTGAGCAGCATAAATAGTATTTATAGGCTGCATCAATGGAAAAATGAAAAATATTCGGTATGATGAAAAATATCAGAGTAAATTTAATATGATATTGTTTATTATATCAAATTTAGTACAAGAATAATTCTACCTCAAATTTTGCACCGAAGTTATAGAAATGGATTGTAAATGGCAGAAAAAAGAGGGAATAAAACAGGAAAGTCTTACCTATCTCCTTGTTCGCTGTGCTCAGTGAAATCCATATTCCACTGTGTGACCCTTTGCATAGCAGCATAACCTCCAGTAGCGAAAGCCCTGAGAAGGTTGAGAGTAGCTGCAGCTTGACAATAAGCTCTAATCATCCTTTGAGGGTCTGGAGTCCTCGACTTGAGATCGAAAGCATCTCCGTTCACATTATCACCTCTGTAACTTGGCAGCTTCACGCCATTTTTTTCCTCGAAAGGGTCCGATCTTGGCTTCGCAAATTGACCTGCCATTCTTCCCACCTAAAACATAATGACCCGTTTTCACAATTCAATTCATTATAAATAATTTCAAACAAAATCACGTCAAGCATCAGACAAAATTATACGGACCTTGATAACAGGCACTTGACCACCAAACATCAAAACAACACCCATTTGGAGAAGAATCCTGAAGGTGTCACGAATATTATTGGCATTGAATTCCTTGAAGCTCTCAGCACAATCTCCTCCTTGAAGAAGAAAAGCTTTACCCATGGCGGCTTCACCTAAACGTTCTTCCAAGCTCCTTGCTTCTCCAGCAAAAACGATCGGAGGGAACGCCTCGATGGTCTTAAGCACCGATTCGAGCTCATCCTGATCAGGATAATCAGGCAACTGAAGCGCCGTCTTAGATTTCCAGCTTTCCAAGCTCCACTTTCCATAAGATGCATTGTCAACTGTCTTTACTGCTAAGGAAGACGACGACGTTGTATTCTGCTGCTTCGGCCGCTTATCAGAAACAACGGGGTTCTTAGCTGGGTCAGCGGCATGGACAGAAAAGATGGGATTTACAGACCTGGATTTGTTGGACAAACAGGGTTGGTGAGATTTAGAAGTTGGTAGAAAAGACTGGCCTTGGATGAGAGATTTGGAGGGTAGAACAGAGCTGCTACTGCTAGTCAGAGCCATTGTCTTGATGTTTTTTTCCCTTTCCCTTTCCCTTTCCCTTTCCTTGATTTGGATTTCTCTCTCTTCAAGGTAAAAAGTGAGACGCTAAAAAAGAGATCTCAAGAGGTACCTAAGAAACAGGGAGGGAAATATTGAGGGTTTTATAAGAAAACACGAAGCGAATATGTTTGAATTCCAAAGGAGGTTGGCGTGTCTGGTAGGATAGAGACGTCGTGGTGGTGGTGGTGGTAGTTGAGAATGTGTATTGTTGGTACTTGTGAGCCTTGTGACTTGCGAGTCATTTTATCAGGGCATTATTGGAATTTGAGTTTCCAAGCTGGAGTCTTGGATCAATTTGCTTAGTAAATTTTATTGGGCCCTCATAAGCTCACTTGTGCAACAGTGTTGGTACTTGGTAGGTGGCTAAAGCCGATTTTTTCGGAGAAGCTGATTCCAGACTAGCCGAGCCGTTTGGATTTCAAAGTTTTAGATATTTTTTATGGAAATGTTTTTAGATTTAAAAAAAAAAAATTAGGCTGAAGTATCAATTTGACTTTTATTTTTTAAAAAATGTTTTTTTAATGATAAGTACGCAATAATTTACATATTTTAATCTAATTAAATCATGCTAACAATTGATACCATAATTATTTTATTATTTTAAATCTTAATATTATGTTTAATTAATAATAGCTATATAACTTGAAGTATATAATACACTTTATATTTTTATTGGATTAATATATTTATGGTTATATTTTGTTTCACGATTGTTTTTCTTGGACGGATTTAACCTCAATTTTTTTTAATTTGATTGGTTCTAAGTCCTAGCCTTCTTTTAGGGCATTAGTTTATTGATAAAGTATCACAAGCTTTTTTAGAGTTTATTTCATCATTTTTTTTATATCAAATTAGTAATTAATATCACAAACCCATTATAGTGCGGTTAATATCATAATTGTATATTTTTAAATTAACAATATAATGAATTAAACATAAATGTAAAAATATTAAAAACTAAAATACCAAAAATTATTAAAAGAAAAAGACTTAGTTAAAAAAATAAAATTTTCTTTCAATTTGAGTTTGTGCGATTGTGTAAAATTAATGAGCAAGTCAAATGGTTATTTTGTGCCAAGTTAATTTATTGTTTTTTATTTCTAAATGCATTTATTTTAAGTTTCTTCATTTTTATTTAATCTTTCTCTATTATTTTATTCTTCTAATTTTCTTGTATATTAAACATAAATCTAAGGTACATGTTTTATAAAAAGTAACAGTTTGCGATCACTATGATATAAAGGGAAACTTTGAGAAGGTTTATGATGTTAGCCCTTTGTTTAATCCTAAACCGGTTTTGAGCTTACCAACTTTGGTTCGCAATTTTTTTTCTTTTAAATATTTTCTACTACTGTACCATGTAACAAAGGTATTCTAAATATACAATATTGAGTTTTTATTTATTTTTTATTTTTTATATATTTAGATTAACATAAAATATATGTGCTTTATTTTTGCTATTTTTTCGGTACCTACATTTCATCAAAAATTTTATTTATTGATTATGTTTTAAAAGAATTTTTTTTAATATTTATATTTTTTAAAAGTTATACATTAATCATTTTTAAATAATAACTAACAAAAAAAACTATTGAATAAACTTTTTAAGTAGGACTAAAATGAGCTCTTTTCTTACTTTGCGACCAAGCCTTCTTTATCCTTCTTCTTTGTTCTTTTGCTCTTAGTAATTCTTTTCTCGTTAAAAAAACTAACCCAAAGTTGATATCTTTTATTGACTTCTTTTTTGATTTGTTTCAAAATCTCGTATATTTTTCCAAAAAAAAAAATTTAATTAGAACTCTCTTTTTCATAAGATATATTTTATTTTTGGTCAAACGTAAAATATGATCTGTTATGTATGTTACATGTAGAAGGATATACAACTCTAACAACCTGGATCATCTTGCTTGTATAGAACACGCTATATCGAACACCTTTTATGTGGTGTCCTAGCATTGATGAGCACCATATCTATTGAGTTCCTTCGAAGCATTACCTTCACCTACCAACCTAGTCATATGAAACTGATATAAAGTGATATGATTGCTTTTCACGTTTCTACCTCACATCCGTACAAGAGATGCATAACTCCAACGACCTGATTGCTAGAACAACGGCCTGACTTCAGTAAACTGGTTATTGTTGTAAAATGCCATATTTAGGTTGTTAATAACACATTGACATAGTACCTACTAATGTAACATTGATACCTATCTCTTATATATATATATATATATCACTTTAAGATGAATAAAATGTCTAAGTATTATTTTTTCTCTAACATCTTATTATAACCCTTAACACACTAGCATTTTTCCAAACAAGGCACCCACCATAGGGCCTTAAATATTTATAGTTTATATGTGGCATTTGAGACCTTACGTCTTACATCCTTGGAGAAATAGCTCATATCGTAGGAAAATTCATTCCACTCATTATGGCAAGCTCACAACCTCATCCCAAATAGACAAACAACCCTACTCGTCAAAACTAAGAGTTCGACCTCAATAATCAGTGAAATCACCTATCACCAATTAGTATATCGCATCACAGTCTGCAATATGGTTATGCACAACCTCTGATCAGTGATAACATGCAACCTGTAGCCCTTGATGACATGACCCGGTCAACTAGGACGGTTCCGTGAACCACCAATTCTACTAGCTACAATTCTGAAGGCACATCCCGTGAAAAAGATGCCATGTTAGAGAGTCTCCAAAAACAAGTAGCAAAACTACAACAAGCATTCATTAGATCTCAAGACGATAATAATAAACTTAGATCAAGTTTGGTACACGATGATTGTTTAGAAGTTGAAAGTTCATTTCATACCGATAACCTACCTATAAGAGTAAGCCAACCACTAAGGTCGAAGTATGCATCACAAGATCTCCACCGGTGTCAGCTTGATATAATTAAGGAACAGTGTATACTTGAACCTATGATGCCCAACCCCACTCTAGGACACATATACACGACCTAGCCTACCTACTAATACTTGGCACGAAATACACCCCAACAATTCCTAAGATGTCCATGCTAAGGGAATGCTACAACCGAGGGGTGTGAAGCACTACTTAGTCATCTAAGTAATACCCTTGATGAAAAACTTAGAGTTATGTAAGAGAAAATGGAAACAAAAATGAATGATCGACTTAAAGGTTAGGGAAACTACGGCCCTAGGGCAATATCGAAATAGTGTGTGACCAACTGTCGACATCACCTTTTTCAGATGACATCGAGTTAATGAAACCACCCCTTAAGTTATCTACCCTTAAATGTCCCGTTTATAGGGGGACAAAAGATCATATGGCCCATGCTATCCACTTTAAGATGGCCGCTATGAGCATCACAACAACAAAAAACAAAAAGAAAGCCACATATTGAAAGTGACTCACTGCCACATTCCAAGAGAGGACACAATAATGGTTTATTGAGTTACCTTCAAAGAGTTTAAAAAGTTTTGACACATTGGTAAAAGTATTTGTCACCAACTACACATGAAACAAGCCAATTTGAAAAGAGTCACACCATTTATGTTCAATTATTCAGAAGGATAATGAAACCATTGAAACTTATATGAAGAAATTTAAAATGAAGAAGACGGAAATTTCATAATGTCCAGAATCCATTGCCATTGAGGCTTTCCGCAAGGGTATCAAACGTGACATTGTCCTATTCATCGAATTGACTAAGACCATTCCACGATCCTTGAAAATGGTCTATGAGGAGACTTATAAGTTCGTTAACATAAAGAAAGAGATAGAGAAATAGAGATATAAAGTCTGCCAAGGGATTATTAAGTAGAATTATGAATAAGCTCATCCCAATCAAAAGAGAAGAAAATAGAAAGCCTTATGAGGATAAGCGTTCTAATCCTCTTGTTTCAAACCTATGATCACACCTAGGAAGAGGATAGGGACGTTGGGAAGAGTTCTTTCCCTTTTCAGAGGCCTCATATTGTATGTCTCATTAGTTGAGGTTATACAATATATAGAGCGTATCAATCACACAAATTGGCCGTAACCTATGAAAGCTATACTTGGACCCTAAAAAGTATTTTAAATTTCAAGTGGAAAATTGAACATGTATTATTGGAAGGACATTTGGGTGATTTGGTTAACATGAATAAGGGTTCGTGATGAGGAAACAAAGAAGTGAACAACCCCATAACCAAAAGATTTTTTTCCTCCAAACCTTATTATCCAGGACAACAATAGACCAATTAAACCTCCTCAAGGTGACATACACATAGTTCATACCATACACTGTGGATCAACTATGTCGAGGTATTCTAGTATTTCAAGGAAGAGGTATGTGCGAGAAGCAAGGAACACAAATCGACTTGTCTATAATCTAAAGCATGAAGGACCTGTCCATCCTATCATCTTTGAAAGATGAGAAGTTCTACCACCCCATGACAATCTGTTGGTCATCACAGTTAAGATTGCACATTGTGAGGTGTACAAAATTCTGGTATCTTCTGATTTGGTATATTTATCCCCATTTTTGGACATGGGGATAGACCCTAAGGAAATCATGCAGCAACAAGTGCCACTTATGGGCTTCAATGGTAGTGTGACCATATCGGTAAGGATCATATGTCTCTCAGTCTTTGTGAAAGGAGTGATCATCCTTGTGAATTTTGTAATGTTGAACACCTCTACTTTTTACAACGCAATCTTGGGTTGACCGTGCATTCAAAAAATGAGAGCAATCCCCTTCATATATCATCAACTCTTTAAGTATCCCATGGTTGAAGGGATAAGAGAGATAAAGGGAGAACAAGACATGGCAATAAGTTGTTACAATTCTGCCATGAAAAGTGCCTTACCTAATGTGTCAAAGTAGCAACCAAAGAATGAAAAAATTCAAACTAGGGAACAATGCAGCTAGTATGAAGTTGGACTATGATAGTTGCCCCAAAGGATTACAAAATAGTATACATAGGAGAACCGGGAAAGGATAAATTTATTGATAAATTTATAAAAATTAGTTCTAAACTAACCCACAAGTTAAGAGTTGCTCTCATGGAGTTCTTGAAGTATAATGTAGTCCTTCTTACGTGGAAGCCAGAAGACATGCCAGGCATCAATTTAGATATAATTTCTTATGGATTATGTGTCAACCATACGAAGAAACCAGTTCGACAATGGAAGTAGAGATTCACTCGAGATAAAAGTGATATCATAAAGAAGAAGGTTAATTCTTTAAAAAATGTAGTTTGGGTTCACGAAATCAATTATCTAACATGGATTTTAAACATTGTATTGGTGAATAAAGTGGAAGGAAAGCATAGAATGTGCATCGACTTTATAGACCTTAATACCGCTACGCCAAATGATTACTTTCTGTTGCCAAACATTGACCAATTGGTCAATGCCACGGCTGGCTTTGAAATGATGAACTTCATAGACGCCTACTCAAACACCATCAGATCTAAATACACCTCGAAGATGAAGAAAAATAGCTTTTATCATAGAAGAAGGGATATATTTTTATACAAGGATGCCTTTTGGTTTAAAGAATGTAGGGGCTATCTACCGAAGACTGGTTAACAAAATGTTTGAGGATCAGCTAGGTTGAAATATTAAAGTCTATGTAGAAGACATAATGATTAAAACAAAATGGGTTAAAGACCATCTCTCTAATTTGGTTGAAGCCTTTTCCATAATAAGAGGTTATCAAATGCAACTAAATCCGAAAACATGTCTTTGGAGTAACCTCGGGGAATTTTTTAAGTTATTTAGTGTTTTCAAGAGGAATAGAAGCCAATCTCAACAAAATTTTGACTCTAATAAACATGAGGTCTCCAAGTTGTGTTAAGAAGGTCCAACGGCTAAATGGACACATAGCCGCATTGAACCATTTCATATCGAAGTGTACATAGAAGTGTCTACCATTTTTTCAATTACTAAAGAAAAAAAAAAGAATACATGTGAAATACAAACTATGAATAAGTTGTGTAGGCCATTAAAGAATACTTAGATAAGACACATATTTTGGCCAATTAGACCGTGTGTAAGGTATTACATATATACATGGTCTTCACAAATAAAGCCTCTAGTGTTTTATTGGTGGTTGACAGAAAAAGGAGACAACATCATGTATACTATGTGAACCATTCCCTTATAAGACCACAACAAAAATATCCTTCACTGGATAAGACAACATTTATAATAAGAATGGATGCACAAAAGCTCAGACATTACTTTGGAGCACATAAGATAGTCGTTCTCACATCATATCCCATGAAGAATATCTTGGAAAAGCCAGACTAATTTAGTTTCCTCTCTTAAATAGCTAATGATTAAGCGAGTTTGAGATACATTATAAACCTTTATCGGTAATCAAGGGACAGACTCTTTACAATTTTGTCGTTAAGTGAACTTAGGTGCCCATATATGAGTTAGAAGCTATGGTGCCAATTTTGGTGATGACAGTACCTATTCCAAGTTTGTAAAAGACATGCATAGATAGGGTGAGAAATTCAAGGGAATTGGGGGTTAGAATTGTGACAATCATTCCTACATGGGGCTTAATAGAGTAATATATATGCATTACTTTCAAAGCAACCAACAATATTGTATAGTATAAAGTATTGTTTCTTGATTTACTCCAATTAAAGTCCTTAGGAACTAAAAGTGTGTTATTTTATAGTTATTTAAATATATTTTTTATTTTTAATAAAAATTAAAAATCAATAAAATATTAAAAATACAGTAGAAATTAAAAAATATTAAAACTTATTTTGTGTGAATGTTTTAATATTAATTGTTAAAGATTTATATTTTAATTACGGTCAATTATTTGACAAATAATAATAATAATTTAATTAAAATCATTAAAATAATATAATTTATCTTTAAAAGATAATTTTTTTCATAACTAAGAGAGATACTAATATAAATATAAAGAATTAAACGATACAAATAACTTAATATATAGAATTATGTGTTATTTTTCTAAAAAAAAATAATCGAAATATATGTTAAAAGAACATTGGATTATCTCACGTAATACGTCCTAACAATAATTGTTGTTTTTTAATAGAACGATACAAACATGACATTTTTTCAGATAATCCTATAATTTGATTCTTCTAAATAATTATACCGAGGGAGCACTATGTACAATTTATATTCTCGAAACCTAAAATTATAAATAAAAAAACTCGAAAATTATCTAAGATTAATATTTGAACTCAAGGTTGGGACCATTTCATATTATAGTTTTGTCAATTAGTAGCTTCAAAAAGTAGTATTTATAATGACATTTCTGTAATTTCATTATTAAGTAAGGAATATGCTTAATTGTTTAACGCCCGTCATGACTGCCTTCCCGTCTTTGGCTTCTTAAAGACGCCGTCTGCCTTGGGTAAAAGGGGGAGAAATTGGAGTGTGTTTGGAAGCTCCAGCCGCCAGCATAATGACATACATACCCTGAACCAATGAAGCCTCCAACTTCTGATTTAAGAAGTTGAAGCCACTTTGACCAGGCACCACTTCCCAGTCCTCAAATTGTTACCGTTCGTTGATTTATGTCTAAAGCTCTCTCCATTTTGTGTGAAGAGCCTCGATTAGCAACCATTGACATGAACATACTCTTCCTTGTTTTACGCATTTTGGTAATATTCGACACTTGGCGAGATTTTGTATATTTTGTTCTAGTTTTTATTGCAGTTGTCTTTGCAGAATATATGGGCATATCTTCTAAATGAATTACCAGCTGTTCATATCCAACAGAAAAAGAAGATGGTGGTGGGGATTTACTAACAAATTGATGGTAATAGAATTAAATAAGAAGAATTTACCTAAACTAATATGTAAATTCCCTAATAGAATTCATATCGTTCAGTCATATAGCTCATTGGCGACTGTAAAAGCTCTCTAATTAGCCTATGAAATAAAAAAAAAAATACATAGCAATTCTTTTTCTATTCAAATTGCAAATCTAAACCATCATCAATGCACTTACGCTACATCATTATAATATACTAGTGAGCAAAATATAAATTAATAAGTAAATATAATAGAATAAGTTCTAATTTCAAAATGACTATACTGGCACAAATCCAGAAGAAAATGATATCTTCATTAGTAGAATAGCCACGATTTGTCACATTACTCCCTGAAAAAAAAATACAGCATCAGTTAAAAGGAAAGAAAGTTTGCATATGCAAAATTCCGAATGCATACGTCCAGAATTATTCTTAACCACTCTTACGGCACTACGGTGGAAAGACACAATCCAAACACTTAGAACCACCTCAACTAGTAAAGACGAGTACTTATTTTATATCAACCACCTAACGAGGTAATTAATCCCAATGAAAATTTCTTCTGAAAATGGATAGATAATATAAATGACAGTGAAGCAATATACGTCTAACAACTGCAAGACATGCCCATCTTATAATGGCTGTCATGTTCATGTAGCAAAGGCTGATTCCTGGGTTAGGGCAACTAGTCCAGTATGCAGCAATATAAGGCAGAGTTCTCAAGTCTCAACAAGCAGTTGATCCGGGAAAAACACACTCTCCAATATTCTTGACATGTGCCTATAACTCTATCTTCCTAAACCTACACATAATTGGAATCAAAGAACAAACTAACTAGAGTATAAAACATGATATGCATTTCTAAACCCAAAAGTTCAGGAAACAAGGTAAAAACCAGAAAGTTTAATAATACAAGGAAAAATGAGGCTTTTAGACGCCATAACCAAGCATTGCAACTTTGCCTATAGCTTTATGAGAAAAGTAATAGCCAGTCAACGCACTGTTACATACAAGAGATTTCATATAAACATCAATTGATTTTAACTGACATAATTACGATAAAAATTGTACAAAAGAATTAAATCAAATGTCAAGAACTTGGTCTATCAGAGATATTGATAAGGCTGCACTGTACTAAAGGAAGAGCTAATAGCTATCACAAGTTTCACAAACTAAAGAGAACAAGAAATGTCTCAAAGAGCAAGAATACAGAGAGAATAAGAAAAAGAACTTTTGTTATTGATTGAATTGAATGAATATTCAGTACACTAACAATACAGTTTATATACAACAGAAATATAATAGAAAACTAACACTCAACAATATTAACAAACTAACAGCTAACATTTCCAAAATCAACTATCAATTAAATTGATAGTTGGGAAAGCACCAACAGTTTGGGCCTAAGATTAAAAAACCGAGGAGATGCTAAGGGCTTTGTCAAAGAATCAGCAACTTGATCAGAGGTGAAAACATAATTTACAAGCAATGGACCTTGAATGACCAAATCAAGAATGAAATGGTGATCTACCTCAATATGTTTGGTGCGTGCGTGAAACACTGAATTACGAGGAAGTGCTTGAACACTAACACTATCTGTAAGAAGAAGGGAAGTATCTGATAAAGAAATATGAAAATCAGCTAGAAGTCATACCTTAGGCACAATATTCACTCTCAGAAGTACTGCGAGACATCTGTTTGGACGATTTCTATGAGGTCAAACAGTCACCAAGATACACAAAATAAACCCCAATGTTCTTACAATCATTTGGGCAACTAGTATAGTCTGCATCACAAAAAGAAACTAAGTCCAAATCAAATGGTGTAGAGAAGGTAAGAGCAAATTGAGCCTTTGAGACACCTAAGTAGGCACTTAGCAGCCAACCAATGCACCTCAATTAGGGAAGCCATGAATTAACACAATTTGTTAAAAACAAAGACCACATCAAGTCATGTGATAGCAAGATATTGGAGAGAACCAACAAGCTTTCTGTAGATAGTGGCATCCTCTAACAAAGCACCATCAAATTTGCTGAAAATTTTCCAGATGACATAGGTGTGTTGATAGGCTTAGCATCAACCAAGCCAAAGGATTCTAACAGTCCTTGATATATTTATGCTAAGATAAGTATAAACAATTTGAACCATACCCCATTTCAATGCCAAGAAAATAGTGCAAGATACCCAAGTCTTTAAGTGCAAACTTAAGATGAAGATTAGAGATAAGCTTGTCAATAACACTCCATTAGAACCTGTAATCAAGATGTCATCAACATACACCAATACTATAAACATATCACCATCAGCCAACCTTACAAACATGGAGCTATCACGCTTGGAATTAATAAATCCCATAGCTAGCAAAAAAGAACACAGTTTTTGATACCATATTCTTGGAACTTGCTTCAAACCATATAAAGCTTTCTTTAACTTACAACCCAGTTGAGAATCACCAACCTCTAATCCAAAGGGTTAGGACATATACACATCCTCCAATAAATCTCTATTAAGGAAAGTATTGTTAACATCCACTTGTCACACCTTCCACCCTTTAGGTAATACCAAGGTGAGCACTACTCTTATAGTAGTATTCTTGATGACAGGGCTAAATGTCTTTGAGTAATCAACACCAAACTCCTGTAGGAAGCCTTTTGCTACCAAATGTGCATTATATTTGTCAAGAGTACCAGTAGACAAAAACTTGACACTGAACACCCATTTACAAGTGATAGAAGTGTGCCCTTCAAGAAGAGGAAGAAAGACCCAAGTGTCATTTGTAATTTGAGCATCAATCTCTTTTTTCTTAGCTACTTTCTAGTCAGGAATTTTGAGAACACCTTTAAAAGTCTTAGGCACAAGATGCACCTGAGAGACACTGGCAGAAGCAAGAAAAGTCTTGGGTTTGAAAGTGCCCATCTTAGATCTAGTAAACAGAGAGTTCAAGTTGGTTTTATTAGGAATGCAGTGAGCACCAGAATGAATAGAAGAAGAAACCACAGCTAATGGCAAAACATCAAGAGATGAATGTAAAACATAAGATGGAGGAACAATATCAATGACACTTTGAATATCATGAACATTTTGAATAGGCAACTCATTACCAGGAATATGAGCATTAACAACAGAGAACTCAACATGATCGACTATATGATGATAGGAAGGAGACTGAGGCAAAGATATAGATTCCAACGATATAGATGCAAAAGGTAAAGACTAAGATAAAGAAATAGGCTGAAAAGGGCATAAAGCATTAGATACACCAGACAATGTTGATAAAGAGTTAATAGCAACGGGAAAATGTACAGGAACTTGAATAGTTGGCTGACTAGAAGACACAGGTATGAAATGTTGGGTAATACATTGAGCAAAGGAAAAATAGACCTCATTAAAAACATGTCTATTAGCATAAAGTTTGCCCAACTCCTAGTGAAAACAAAGTCCCCTTTTGGTTGGAACAATTACCCCAAGAAATACACTTTAAGAACCTAGGCTCAAGTTTAGTGGTGTTATATGCTCTTAAACAAGAAAAAACTTGACAGTCAAAATTTTTAAAGCGGTATAGTTAGGTTGTTTATTAGTCAAGATCTCATAAGACAAGCCAGTTAAAAGTTTGGTAGGCAACCTATTTAAAAGATAGACTGTAATCATCAATAGCATAAGGCCAAAACTGCACAGGCATACCAACCGTAGATAATAGAGCCAAGCCCTTTTCAACAATACGTCTATGCCTACACAACAATCATGGTTTGCTCAGAACTATGTGGGCATGTAAACCTATGAATGGCACGTTGCTTAACAAGAATAGATACCATTGGCTTAAAATCTATACCCCCTCGGTTTGCAAAGCTTTAATATCAACATAAAATTGTTTAACAAACATGGTTTTAAAACTAAAAAATATAGAACTGGTATGATCTTTACTCTTAAGTAGAAAAATCCAAATGAACCTAGTATGACCATCAACTATGGACAGAAAATAACGAAAAGAAAAAACAAGCATTTTGTGGAGCAATCCACAAATTAAAATATAACAAATGAAAAGGAGAAGCAACCCTTTCATGAGTGTAAAAAAAAGGAAGTTTGTGAGATTTTTCTATTTGACAATGTTTACAAAACTCAACACTAGAATTGGAGATAACTTGACCAGAAACAAATTTAGCAAGGGCTATTATGCCATTGTTGCAAAGAAGCTGAAAACAAAACTGATGCAACCTTCAGCTGATCCATGCACCTGATACAACCCATGCTTACTTAGACCTTGCCACTTGATCCTGTGGGAGGGAAATTCCTTGACACAAACCAACGGGAGAAAATTCAACTGAAATTTGATTGTCATTACACTGTTTATATACAGAAATGAGATTGGTAGCAGATTTGGGAGTATGAAGCATGTCTTTTAAGGAGAGCTTACAATTATTACTAATCTACAAATTACCAAACCAATATTAACAATAGGAGTTTTAGTGCCATTACCTAGCATAATACCCTCAGAGAGCCAGAATAAGGTGTGGAATTGATGACTGTGTAGCATCTGTTGTGAAATGATGACTAGCCTCTGTATTAAGAAGCCAAGAACACTCGGATGAGTTTGATGTGCAATCATTACACTGAGTCACCATAGCTAAAGGACTAAAACCCTTCCCAGTTAAATCACCCAAAACAAAGCATGACTTAGCACTGTAGCCAACTTTATTGCATATTTGACACACTGGTCAATCATCAAAATTCTTTTTGTATGGGTTCTTGACAAAATTTCCAATTGAATAAGACACCTTAGAGCTTTGTAATCTTTCATACTTGAGATTCCATCTAGGAACATTCGAGTTTGATTTTGACCCATCAACTAGTCTTGGAATTAAATAATTTGGTATTTCCATTTTGATTATTGCCTCGAGAAGAAAATCGAGCAACATTTGCTTGAAACAAGCTTGTTTGATTGCCAATATCTTGTTTCTCAAGCATTCTATCATAACCCTCTAAATAGTTATGAACATAATTGATTAAGGGCATCACTTCACGCATCTGAATGTTGGATATGAAATTTTTGTACTTTGAACCCAAGCCAACTGGAATGTATAACAACAAATCTTTCTCTGGAACTAGTTCTCCAATTGCAGTTAAGTGCCCAACAATGGTTTTAGCTTTAATAAAGTATTGAGATACACATAGCCCTTTTTTATTCAAGCTTTGCAAGTGTTGTCTTAAATCCATCATTTTAGATTGAATATCAACCAAGTACCATTCTTCAAGTGCAACCCATTGTTCTCTAGCAGTCATGCCACTACTCAAGTAGCCCAGCATACTAATTAAAATTGAACCATAAATCCACCCTTTTATAATAGAGTTTAATCTGTTCCAATTTAAGAAAGAGTAGAAAGATTATCAAGACCCCTTGGAAGAGCAACTAGAGAACCATTAGCGACTCCCTCGAGTCCATAAGCAGTAACATACATGAACAATTGAACCTTCCAAATCATGTAATTATTCTCATCTAATTTCACCAAGAGACAAACATTAACAGGAGGTGAAGTGATGTAGGGAGGTCTATAGAAATGGAAGAAAAGAGAAGAGAATAGAGGAAGAAGATGAAGAATTAGGATTGGAAGGGATATTCAGAGAACATGGTTCTCAATTACTCAGGCATAAGCCAATACATTCATATCATAAATTCAAAGTCTAACATTAGAATAGAAATAAATTTATTTATAGCCTAACTAAATAGTAATGGGCCATAGACATTACATTGTTCAAATTAAAGGATAAACATAAAAGCTTATAAATTCATGATCGGCTTTTTGCTACATCATTCTCCCCCACTTTTAAAAGAAACTCGACTCCAACGAGTTGTTGATCCATAAAGCAATAAGTGGAAAAGTAAAACTTTTTCAATCTTCTTGGGAGATGCATAAGTAATAACATTGGCGATCCAAACCTATAATTTGTTCAAAAACGACAAAGGGGCCCTAAAACATCGACTAGGCATCACTCTATCCCATTTGAAATGTGAATATAAAGTCATATTAATAGAAAATTTAAGTAATTTTGCATTAGATTCAGATAAGACAACAAGGGTGTTTTTCAACCAAGCGTTGTGGTTTGGACACGAAGGGCAAGAGTTTGGTCCTTACGATAAGTTCTCGAGAGTAATCACAAAGCTATAAAAATGGAGCGTTTGGGTTTGAAAGAAACATAAGGATGAAGTTTAGGTGGAGTAGATAGGGGTGTGGCTTTTAAGTTGTTTATTGGATAACCAAGAATACTTAAAATGGATGGAGGTAAGGTGATTGATTTATGCAAAAACTCAAGATTACCCTTCTTAACTTTGGGTTGGTCTATTATTTTTAGAAGAGGAGGAGGACCTAATATACCCTTAAAAGGTGAAAGATTTTTGAAATTTTAAGTGTATTAGGTTTTGACTCCACTCTTGAAAATTGAATCCAAGAGTGAAAAAGGTTGTCAAGTAATCCTTCTTCAATGGGATGAGGTTCGGGTGAGGATACAAAACAATTGATCTATGAACTCTTTTTTATGATACACATTTTGACTCATTTCAACACGGATTTCATTTTAGGCCAAACAACAATTGGTTTTTTCCCCAATGTATTTCTACATGTATCATTTATAGTCCAATAATTACTACCATGACCAACCAATAATCTATCCCAACTTCCTATCTCGTCAAAGAAAGTTACAACATATTTGAGGATATGTAACATTAGGGAAAAATAGGTATGGCAAGTCATAATTCAAAAGGATAACAATACAAATGCAAATTCACTGATATTTTCTACCAAATAATATCACTAGCAAACACAAATTCAAATAGAAAAAGTTTATAAATATACCAAACCAAAACATATACTGCTCCAAGTAGTCATAAAAGTGTCAATTTACTCCTTAGTGTTATCAATAGCTCTGTAGCTCCAAGGCCAATGCCAATAATTTCCAAATTGTGATGTCTTTGATATTGACAAAGCTAGTTCCTCGCAACTTACAACTTAGGGCAAATTGACCCAAATTCAAAAGAATGAGCCCAAAAGCTTATTACCCACTCAAATTAATAATCATTCAGCACCCAATTAGTGTGGTGGCTTCAGATGTTTATAGAGACCTAACAAAGCTTCTAATAGGAGTTCAAAGAAATTAAAAGAACTTTACCCAAAATGTACAGAAGGTGAAACAAGGTTGAAGAACATCAATGCAACAAAATTAATGGGTAAGCTTGGATGAGGTACGTTAATGGGAGAATGGTTAGAAGTATAGGTGGTCGGATGGTGTAAAGCTGGTAGCTGAGATTACTGGGTAATGGTTTTCTAGGTTGAATATGACGACATTGGTGGTTGTGGGTCACGAAAAAGGATGGGATTGTAGGGTGGTGCGAGTTACAGCAGTGGTGGCAATTTGAGGGGTATGGGTTTGGTGCCTCACAGGGTGGAGGGTTGCTGATACTGAATTTTTATAGAATTTTTTTTTAATCAACATCAATTAGCAGAGAAGATAAAATAGATGAGGGGATAGAAATAAATATAGTAAGCAGAAAAAGGTCGGAGATGGGTATTTTGATTTGGGGTGTTGGCTAATATGAACAGGTATTTTGATGATGAATAATGGCTTGCAATTTGATACTGAGAATGATGGTGAAGGTTTGAATATGGTGGTGTGAGGTGGCTAGAAGAAAAGTGAGACTGATGGAGGTTTAATGGTTTGATAATCTCGAGATGGGTTTGATACTCTGGAGGTGTATGATGGTGTTTTGCATGGGATGAGCTACTGGGGTTTCACTATTTTTTTTCCTTGATCAGAAACTGAACAGTGAAGATAGAAAGATAGAAATTGAGTATAGAAAGAAAAATCAGAGAAGATATAAAAAAAACGACAATTTCTTTAGGGAAAAAAATTATTACTCTGATACCAACTGATGTAGGGAGGTTTATAGAAATGGAAGAAAAGAGAAGAGAATAGAATAAGAGGATGAAGAATGAGATTGGAAGGGATATTCAAACAACATGATTCTCAATTTACAAGCCAATACATTCATATCATAAATTCAAAGTCTAACATTAGAATAGAAATAGAACCTATTTATAACCTCGCTAGATAGTAATGGGCCACGGGCCTTACAATATTCAAATTAAAGGAAAAACATAAAAGCTTATAAATTCATAATGGGCTTTATATGAAGAAGACAAATTCTGAGCAAGCAAATCAACTTGATTTGCACCAAGATTACAAGAATTTACCGGTGAAGAATGCAGCAGATTAACTCCAACAACAGAAGATTTCTAAGAAGAGATATCATCTCTGTAAGACTGACCATTAACACCCTTCGAAGCAATCGAAAATCTTGGGTAATGGCTCTGATACCATTCACAAACTAAAGAGAAAACAACAAATGTGCTCAAAGAGCAAGAACACAGAGAGAATGAGGAAGAGAACTTTTGTTATTGATTGAATTAAATGAATATTCAGTACACTAGCAATTCAGTTTATATACAATAGAAATATAACAGAAAACTAAGACTCAAAAATATTAACTAGCTAACTAACAGCTAACACTTCCAAAACAAGTGCACAGAATCCAATAATGTTAAGAAAGCCCAAAAAAGAACATTGATGGGCATAGAGGAGTGAGAAGAAGACTATGAGATTGATCAACTCAGCATGATTTGGATCTTCTGAGGGACAATGTTCAATAAAAGAAATGGTAGATGAACAAATAAAATAGCCAAAACATGAACCCATTTGCTACCGGGAGGCAGGGAAAATTGAGCAAAAATGTCAAAGAAAGGACCAACATCTTGGACACTGTAAAAAAGAAAAGAAAAATCCAGAAACAAAAATAGTAGATTATGACAACTACAATATAGACATATTTGATTTTAGGGAGTGGGGTAGTAGAGAACCCTTAAATTATATCATTTGTGCTATTTGACCCCTTAGATTATAAGTGGTGTCATTTAACTTTAAAAAATGACAATTAAATACAAAATATATTATTTTAATGATTTTTTATTTAAAATATTATTTTTTAAAATAATATTTTAATACAAAAAGCTTAAAGTAATGTAATTTGTCCTTAATTGGTCCTTTTTTAAAGCTAAAGGACTAAATGACTCCACTTAGAATCGAAAGGACCAAATGACATAAATGACTTAATCTAAGAAACTTTGACACTTTTATCTTGATTTTAAGACTAAAGGTACAAGAAAGAACGAAGGCTTTGGTCTTGGCCACAATGCCACTTTGAAATTCAACAAAATAATCATGTTGGAAAATATAAGGAGAAACTCATAGGACCACTTTTGTGGTTTGTATCATTTTAAAAGATAGCCTACAATTACTTTTCATCTGTTCATTGAACAAAAGAAGAATAAAATTTGATTTCTTCATTTGTTCATACCCTATATTTAATATAAAGTTTTTCTAAAGCAACAAACATACTAGAGATACATAGCTCATTGTGATGTATGATACAGGAGCAGATTTCTAAATTAATTTCTTATGCTTGTGGTCGCTGACACATATTTAAGCTTTAAGAAGACAGTAATGGGAACAAGCACTAGGAAACCAATTTTCAGCTCATAATTTGTGCTAAAAAGATAAATTTAATCCTTTACTAGCTTAATAGGTTTTAATTATCATCACATAACCATCTTAAGCTTTAAAACAGCCATCAGGACTCAGGAAATATGCTTCCTAATCAGTTATTCGATTAGGAAAACCATTTTTAAGCAAGGCTAACATATTAAAGACTACCATTCAACAAGATCAAGTGTAGCTCAAAAGAAAAATGATATACCTAAAACAACGATATCATTTGAGAACTACCCATGGTTCACGAAAGCTATGATATTTCAACAAAGTAAGGACGCAGGCTCCAGAAGAGGGAAGCCTAACAAATTCAACGTGTAACAAAACATAAACAACAATTTAGTTTAATAACGAGAAGAAGATCATACCATTCAATGAGCCAGCCAAAGAGAAAATGCTGCATAATGGGAACCTTCTCCAAAACCTCCACCTTATACATCTTAAGCAACCCACCATTAACTTTATTCCAATTGGGCACTCCACTTATATCATCCAGCAGTGGCGAGTGCTCCGAAAATGGACCTTTCTTCACTTTCTTTACAAAGGCAATACACGAAAGATAAAGATACTCACTCGAGAAATTCTCCAGTATATCATCATTATGGATTGATTTAGGCTTCATGTACTTGTGATCGATCAACTGCGAAGACCCAAAAACAAAGGGAAGAAAATGGTAATCGTCCAGACCCCAGACACCGTGCGATCCAGCTGGCTCCAAACAATAAACCAACTGCAATTTCCTCATCAGTTCCAAGTACTTGACAAACACTCTGGCCACAACCGCATGATAATCGTCCTCTTTGATCACTCCCATCCTCGCCAAGCAATACAACCAGGCAGCAAAGTTCGTTTCGTGTCCCGTTCCATAGTCAATTCTGCTCGAATTTCCAAAACTATCAGTGAAATAAGGAACAAGCTCGATCGTTGACAATCCGAGCTCATGTGGAAGAAATTTAAGCATAAGGGCATCGCTGTTTTCGACCAAGCGTTCGTGCCAAGTCCTGTACGAGACGTTTCCGTATCTTGAAGCTTGCAGGGCAGGAGGAATTTCGTCAATCCAGTGAATAAGGGTTTGTAGAATAGAGATAATAGAGTCGGTAACGGGTGACTCGTGACATGGGTCTGAAAGTTTATGACTCCGAATGGACTCTGAGAGAGATACAATAAAACCCAGAAAGCTCTTACAAGAATCGGATTCTTGGAAGTGTTTGAGATCGTCGGGAGATAGGATTTTCTTAGATGGAGTTCGGAAATGGAAAGGTGGGGAGATGACAGGAACCTTCTGGGCTTGGGGAACAGGGGTGCGAATGATGGCCTCTTTGGAATAGCTATTGGGTGGGAGGTTAATGGCAGGGGCTCTGATGGGTCGGTAGTTGTGTGGAGGCGAGATTTCGGACCACGATTGTGGTGGTGGTGGTGGTGCGAAGGTGGCTGGACCGCCACATTTGCAACAGGTTGGGGTTGTAGTAGTGGAAGGTGTGTGGGGTGAGTTTGGAGACGTTAGATGGTCTTGAGATTCCATGGTTTCAGAATTTTGGTGTTTGCAAGGAAGGGGAGAGAGGGAAGCAAAATCGAGAAGTAGAAAGGTTGATTAGTTCATAGGTGTAGCCTTGTAGACTCGTAGGCTTCCAAAACAGACTAGTTGGATAATAGAGTACACAGGCTACATCACTACAGTCATGTGACAATATCCCTGGTCCTGGACATTGTGGCTCTACTCGGCCTGTGAGTGGACAGGCCCAAATTGTATTTATAAGAAAAAGCCCAAATAATTTGTGGAATAATTAGGTAACATAACATACTAAAACCTAGATCAACATTGCAGTTACTGCTCACTACTGCTATATTCTGGTTCCACTTTGATCTTAAGAGAGCTTTTTCTTGATGGAATATATTGATTTTGGAAAATGAGTATTGGATGTTCTGGAACATGAATGGTGGAATTGCTCCTCAAGGTGTTAACTATAAGTTATGTGACTTTTCATAATGAAATGGAACAAGCTAGTGTGATGACTGATGCGCATGAGTTTAGAAACTTGGGAGTTTGCTATGTAAATTATTTCTTGATAAATAACTCCTGCGGATAACTTTTAGTTCTCCTTTATTGTATTATTTTTGGTGCTCTAGTGTTAGGACTTTATTTTCATCGTTTTGTACTAGACCCCATTCAGATTTAGATAGTTCTTTACTTGGTTTTCCATTCTCTCTCAATTGGTTAAATCTGGGTTGGGTTGTCCTGGGAGTGATGGATTCTAAACTTTTCTTGGCAATTTTAGTATTTAATTTTATATATAAAAAAAGGGTTTAGTATTAAGAAAATAATAAATTTAACATCCCATACAATAAAAATGATATCTTTAAATTGTAACATTTATTAAATTATATACATCAAATAAAATAATGTAAAACCTAAATTTTAATTGTGAGTTTAAACATTGTTTTATTAAAATAAAATAAATATAACATTTTTTCAATTAAAAATAAATATTAACTGATAAATAATCATTTTAAAAAAAATAAAAATTAATAAATAATCAATATTTTTTTTACTAAGAATGTGATGACTCGTTTGAATAATATAAATCATAAATATGTCACTAATATTAAATCATATATTGTCAATTTAAATGAAGCATTAATTTTGTTATCATGAGTTTTGAGTTTGATATTTTAAGATAATTTTTCAAATTTTTATTCTCTCAAAATACTTAAATGCTGCATCAAATGTGACCTTTTAAGTTTAAAAAAGTATAAAAAAATATTATATTTTTAAAAATTGTAAAATTTAATTTAAAATATCATAAAACGGTAAATTTGATCAAATTTGAGAAATATAAAATATTATTAAATTATTAAAAAAAATGATAAAATTAATAATAAGAGGTTTTATTTAGCTTATCACTGAGAAAATAACTTCTTTTATTATGAAAACATAGACGGCACTATTTACTTTTACAAAAGAACTTTTTAACATTATACAAACATGGTTCACTTTTGTTTTTCCATTATTAAACAAAAACCAGATTAAACATTATACCATATGCTATCTACAATCGGGAGGGACAAGGCTCATATACAACAGCTCGACGTGGCTCAAGTAAGAGTTTTACAAGTTGATGTCTGCGGGTCCCACATGGCCGGCAGTAGATACTTCCTCCCGTTGACACTCAAGGCATTGAAACTAGCTCCGGAGGTTTTGTCCAGATGAACCTCACCCGGGTAACCCGGATAAGCTCCTTTGCCAAAAATACCTGTGCACGCACTCACAGCCTCCAAAGGCGCGTTTGAAGGCCCTTGAAAATATCCGTTATCAAACGGATTCGTCACCGTACCGGCCAAGACCGTAGCCAGATTTATAATCATTCCGTCAATTCCGACGTCGCCGTTAGGAGAAACTAACGGTGGGGTCTGTGGTCCGTAAATTGGCTGATGAAATGGCCACGCACACTGACCAGGGCACTGAATCTCTGAGTTACCGACCCAAGCGTAAGCGGATCGTCCTCCCTTGACTCGGGTCGACCCGTGAGTACCACACCGGCTCATGCAAAACCCCTCAACAGTAACATCAGAGGCCGTGAAAACGACATTGACAGCGTTAATTTTACCATTTCTGTTACCTTTAGAAGCTAAAGTTATAACCTTAGGGATTGTGAGTGATTTCCCGAGAGAATAGTTCTCGTCGAGAACTTGATTTCCGAGGATAACAGAGCGCGGTCCTCCTCTGTATTTACCAGTGATCTGCCACCACGTGGAAACCGATATACGTGTTTGTTTTTTTGTAGGTAAGCTCAAAGAATGAAGAAAATCGACTACTATAGACCGTTGGGTAGGTGCAAACTTGCCGTACCATATCAGATTGACAGTAATATTGCCTTTAAGGAGAGGACCGTTATGATATTTGAGTAATAGGGGTTGTTCTTTAACTTCAGCAGAAAGCTTTCGCATAGAGAAAGCTGTGGATATGGTGGACAAATAGAGCAGAGATAGAAAAAGAGCTAAATGGGTAATTGATGCCATAAGAGTAGAAGACAAGACGAGTCAAATTAGAAATTTGGTTATTTAGTTTTTGATTATGAAATAGTAAGTGATGGGTTGAGAGTATTTATAGGAAGCTAATGGAGCCGTGTAGATGGGTTTTGACTTGAGGTTAAATGAGGGGTTTGGACATGGGTTTGGGTTTGGGTCTGTGACGATTCAAAGAGGGGAGGTGTTTCTTGGGATAGGACTCAAGGAGTGTTGAATACTCTGAGCCTGAGATTTGATCAAATCCTTTAAAATTTTATGTTTTGAAAAGTTTGTGGGAATAGTATTTTCCTGGCAGCTGTCTTCCATTTGGGCATTAGGAATTTGATTGTGTTTGTTGTAGTAAAAAAGCTAACTAAAGCAATATAGACCCCTTGTGTGGTACTAGCTGACGTCAATTCCTTTTAAGTGATTTGTTTTATGTATTTAAAGCTATCACTTACATAAATTAAGTGAAACATAATGTGCCAACACGCCTTAATAAATGCATAACTACTCTATAAAATGCATTGAACGCTAAACTTTTATAGGAAAATACATTTTACCTTAAAAGTTGATCATCTCAATCTACACTTATAATATAATTCGCTCGTATTTGAAAATGACTCACACTTTCTCATAATCCACAATATATAATGTATAGAGAGTAGGATTGTACACATCCTTAGTTATTTATGTGATTTGCCTCTTTACATTAAAATTAATATTTAATCATTTGAAAATAAATTATAATAATTTAATATTTTTTTATTAAAATTAATTTTTATATTAAATAATTAAAATAGAAGACTTTAATAAGGATATTTCATACTAAATTACTTTTAAAAATATCATCAATAATAATAATAATTCAACGTCAAATTATTTAAATAAATATTTTAATTTTTTAAAATTAAAAATTAATAAATATTAAAAATATTTTTTTAATTTTTATAGTTATTATCATTTTATTATTATTAAAAATTTATAATTTAATAGTGTTTTAAAAACAAAAACAAAAAAAATAATTAAAATAATATATATATTTTTTCTTAATTATTCATCTTTTTTCAAAATAAGGACCAAAATATACCACTTAAAATATAAAAAATCAATAATGATTTAATCCAAATAATTTTGGATACTTTTTATTAAAGTTATAATCTAAATATATAATCATAATTTGCCATGCTTCCGTTAGTTTTCGTAGGAAGGTTGGCTTGGCATTACTCATTATTCCTTTGATTTCTTAATCGTTAGGTACATCAATTGAGTATAGTTGTTTCTTGCAAACAGGCGGCCGAATGAATGCGAATTTGGGTTCAGCAGTGGATAGGAACGTGTAGAGAGAACTTTTTATATAATTATTCTTGAATTGAAATTAAATTGGTAAATATATATTTGAAATTGTACAAAATTCTTAATAATTTGAAATGGTTTTACCTTCATGTAACGAGAGAGGGAAGGTAATAAATAATAATAGTGTTTTCTCAAAAATATTTTTTTAAAGTAATTAAAAAAAATTACTTAACTTGATACAACCAACACATATATAAATGAACATTAAATAATATGACAAACTTATACAAATCTTACAAATTAACAACAAAAATTTAAGAAAAATTAATTACATTACAATAGAAATTCTTTTTTTTAATTCTTTTTCAACAATAGGAATATTCTGCAAATATAAAACATATAAAATTATTTTTATAAACTAAAATAATAAATTAATTAACCAATAATTTAAAAACTTTATCTCGAATTCATATTCTCCAACAATAATAGTGATATCTGAATAAATTATAAATTATTAAAATATATAATTAAATAATTAATATATAGTACATATATCAAGTGTTAATAGAATATAACATTTACAAATATTAAATATATAGACCTATGTCTTGTTTATATATCTTAGCCCATAATCATTTTTAGGTATACAACAAAACTTCCAATATGTTTTCTTTAAATTTATTATGGTATTTGTTCACCCATTTACCATTTGTACTAAATGTAAATTCTAAAGCAACTGTGGTTATCGTGTATTACTAGATACTTATGTTTTTTACATTTCCACCAAGATAATATATTAAGTTTTTTATCCAAAATTTTCATACGAGTTTTCTCTAATTGAGAGTCCAACTCATATCTCAAAGATACAGTTTATTTTGCATTAATTTTCATTATTTATACTTCATTATACCATATTCATTCATAACAATAGTAACTTTTGAACTTTGAGACATATTGGAGTGTGTTGAAAATTTCATTTGTTGACTTTCATTTTCTATAATGTGTTTTCTTCTGTACATATTTACCAAATCATAACAATTTTTCCCATCTTTTCAATTTCAAAAATAGCATTCTCTCCTATATTTTTGACAAATAAAATTCGAGATAATTCATAATAAGTCTATGATTCAAAATAACTCTTATAACTATGACAATATTAACTTCTTACCAATATTTGTCAAAAAATTTAAGCATGTTTTTAGCCATTTCTTTAATCAAATCATTCTCATCATTAACCCACTAATATGATGATAATTTAATGTCAAAAATATGAGGACATAACATGTTTATAGTGAGATAGTTGAAACAAAAAAACAATTTAATGACCTTATAAAATAGCTCTAATTTATTATTAATTTTGCTTGCCATTATTCAATTCAAGTCATCAGAGAAAGTCTTATAATTTTTATCCAATTGTTTTGAATGAGAAAACATTTTCTGATAAAATAATATATCTTTGAGCATTAAAAATATAGAATCCCAACAAGTTTAACAATTAAGAGATAAATGTTTACAAAAAACTTTGTCTCTTGAGATGTAATTTTTTTTAAAAAATTCTCCCTCTTTTGTGTTGCTATCCAATATGTAATTCTATTTCTAACATTAACAATGCAATGAAAAATTACCTTAAACCCATCTTTCAGTATCATGTTTAATACGTGAGCAACACAATGCATGTGAAAAATAACTCCATTCAATAACATTGAAGTTTTATTTAATGAATCTAACAATTTAACTAACATTGAGTCATTAGTAGAACAATTATCTAAAGTTAAGGTTTAAATCTTATGATCAATGTTCCAATCCAAAAAACAATTCATCAACTCCTTGATAATAACTTTTGTAATGTGTAGAGCATTAACGTGTATAAACCTATAAAAAATATATAGCAATAATAGAATTGTTATATACAATCATTTAATGTATCAAATCTCTAAAAAAATATTTCATATGAATTGCATAAATTTGAACAACAAAGTTATAAAGTTTACCTAATTATTTTATTATACAAATACCAACTGTCAATAATAAAATGACGAGTTACAGCCATGAGTCCTTTATTTTGATTTCTAGATTTCTACATATCACTCGTAATTGCAACATGACTTTTGTTGTTCTCCAACATATCTATCATTTTTTTCTCAACATCATATATCTTTATGATGTCTCTCTTAACTATTGCACGAAAAATAAGCTTTTATATTGGTTGTAATGAATGTGAATACTCCCTAAATCCACGATGTTCAACAATATTAAAAGGATACTTATCTTTGCACATTTATCACAAGAAACTTAAGGATCAAAATTTCAATGTCCTAACCCAATTCTATCTCTCTTCTTGTTAGGATTTAACAATAATTGACCTATAACCCTTTTCTTTCCATTTGAATGGACAACCTTTTATATGTGTTTTCAAGTGAGATGATTCATTCTTTATATTACCTCACAACTTCTTTATGCAATAATTAGATATTGTTTTCTATATCTCATTAATTTTCTTCTAATCAAAGTGAACACATGCTTTAAACTTCAATTTAACCTTCCCATCTTCTTCTTCACTACATTCATGTGGTGGTTAAGGTTTTATAATTTCAAGTGATGAGGTTGGTGTAAGGAGAGTAGCATTTGAATGTTGATTGGCACTTGAAGTTACACCACTTGTTACATCCACATAAAATGATTGATTAAATTCAATGTCATTTCCTTCTTGCTATGACTATGATGAAAAATTCTAAAAAAATAACTTCCAAAGTTTAAATTCATATATACAAAAAAACAACAAATTTATTTTCTATTATATCTCATTATCTTTTCAACACATTCATTTGTCATAAAGTTTAAAGCCTTTTTCTTCTTCATAAATCTCAAACTCTATAAAACACATAAAAATACATTAAATACATGACATATTCTACTTGATTTCAAGTGTTAAATGCACATTTACATGATAAACAACTATTGATATGTATTATTTCCCAATATTTCACAATAAGTAAAAATGCACTAAGATTGAATAAACATTCAAAGGAAAAATACAATTCAATAAAATTATAAATGTCCATTCACATTTGAATATTTCCCGTATTGAGCTAAAATAAAATTATAGGTATAATGTTCTTCAATCAAAATTCACAAAATATAACATTTTAAAAAAAATTCATCAATAAAAACATAATATAATTCAAGTGTGGATTGGAATGAAATTATGGTGTTAGATTTAGTACAAAAGTTTATATTTTAAAAAATAAATAAATAATTGTTCATTAATTCTCTAAAAACAATACATCAAAAGAAGAGAACAAGATAATGTTAGTTTTGATTACAAATCGTGCAGCATATGTCTAGTTAGAAGTCAAAAATTTATTACCATCATCGACTAAGAACAAAGATGAACAGTTTGAAATATTAATCTATTTAAGAAGATGTTACACCTTTAATGTGTGAAAATGATTCTTTAAACTAATATCTTTCGATTTTTACCTTCATAAAAGTTGAATTAAACATGTGAGTGGTAGACTCGACAATAGTTGGTTTGTTAACAACAATTGGCAAACTTGAACGGTAGTTAGACTCGAGTGGCTACTAGCAATAATGACAATTGACAAGACAAGTTGTGATATGATAGACTCGTTGATAGTTGGTCTCTCGATGATAATTGATAGACTTGAACTACAGTTGGACACGAGGGGCAATTGGCGATTGGCAATTGGACTCGAGAATTGGACTCAAGTGGCTAACGTTAGTTGGACTAGAATGCATGTTGTTGCAACTATGATATGTTTTTTTTTATGATTGAGGCTTTGAGCAATTGTGCCAAATTGGTAGTCTAGGCAGATTGGGTTTTATATTTTCAATATATCTTAACCCTAATAATAAGTGGAAGACAACTAACTAATAATATTGTATTTTAATTTTTATTATTTTAAATAATTAAAATATTTAATATAAAATTAATAAATAAAAGATGAAGTTGGGTTAGTAGGATTGAGTGTTAATATATACATGAAAGATTCAATATTCGAATATCTAAAACCTAATTTTTTTATTAATTTAATAAATATATAAATTAATTAAATAAATATAATATATACCGGGTATGAGGGGGGATGAATATCAATATAAGTGTACTTTTTTTTACATACTTCTTTGTTTTATAACTACCGAATCGATGGTGTGGGTAATCATGGAGACCCGAACCCATAATTAAAATGCCTATTATTTGCGGCGGATCAAAATTATTTATTTTTAATAAATTCAAATTCAATTTGATTCGAATCAAATTATGGGTTATATTAAAATGCTTATTAAATTCAAATTAAATTCGAATCAAATTTAAAGATTTTAATTCGAATTTGATTCGATGATGTAATCATTCCGAACTAATTCGAGTCCGGACAGATTGAATTTTTCATATTGGATAAGGTTATATTAATATTAATTTTTTTTTAATTATTATAATTTATAAAACATAATATATACAACATTTAAATTTTAAATTTGTGTATTTATAGCAAAATTTATTATTTATAGTTCAAAATTAAAAAATTAAAAAAATAAGAAATATGTTTGAATATTAATTAAATTATTATAAACATTTATATTTATTTTTAAGCTAAAATAGTAATTTAATGTAATAATGGTATATACAATATTTAAATATAACATATTATAAAATTTATAAATCTAAATCTAAATGGATCATATACTTTTCGATCCAAATTCTATTCGATTACAAAAAATTTTAATTTAATCTAATTACAATATAACGAATCGGATAAGATTTTTTAATTTAAACATATTGATTAGATTATTTATTCACTTTAATGTAAATTTACTGTAAACTTATGAGAAAAATATAAAATTATGATCTTAAATATTTTTCATTTGGAGTAAAAAAAAATTACTTTTAATTTTAACAATTTATTTAGACATATACAATGTATACATAACAAATGATTGATTAATATATATTTTGCTATCTTGGAATAATAAGTATACATGTAATCAAATATCTGAAACACATACACTTAATATAGAAAATTAATTCCACAAAATGTATTATTTAAAGTTTTATATTGTTAAACTTATAGATTTTATTTTTATTTAAATAAAAAAACTAAAAGTCAAGTGATATATAACATTGTTTTTTAATTAATTAATAACGTGTACATTAACAGTGAATTAATTGTATAACATATATTTTTAAATTTAGTATCTTAATTTTTTGTTGCTGCTTATATTACATTTTTAGAAGCATAAATAAAAGATGTCGATAAAAAAAAAAATTGGAGCCCTATGCGACTGGCGCTTAAAGGGCCACCTTATATGTCTAAAAAGCTTGCAAATGTAATGGTCATAATTTTTAGTATACATTTGGCGTGTGTTTAAAAATAAAAAAAATATTGGAAATGGAATATATATATATATATATATATATATATATAAATCAATTATTATATATTTAAATTTATTCAAGTTTATATTTGATAATTTATAATTAATTTAAAAAATATATAATAACTTAAAAAAAATGTCCATATATACATTCATATGTTATATTTTTAATATTTTTTTAAATTTTTAATTTTTAATATGCTTTTTCATAATTACTTAACTTATAATCCCTTACCAAAAATATCATTTAAATTATGTATATATTTATAATAATTAATGTACTCCTACTATTATTTATCAATTAAATTAATGTACTCCTACTATTCTATGATTACAGAGAGCGGGTGTATTTTCAAGTGAAGTTTATGCTTTTAAAGTCGTGATGTTTTAGAAGTTTTGTTAGCTAGTGGAAAATTATTTATTCTTTCTCTGCAAAGATGGATAAAAATGGTGAAGGTTTTTTTTTTTTAGTATAAGTATTATTTAATGCTTTAATTTTAAAAATATATTTATAAATCATTTTATTTATAAAAAAATCACAAAAATAGATTAAATAATATCATTTATATAAATAAAACACACACATATATATATATATATTAATGTATAGTTATCCATGCAAAATACTATCAATTGGAATGATGTAACCATTTTTATTTTATGAGTGAAGATTGGTGTGTGAAGTTAGAAAAATTAATCAAATTTATTGTTATCAGTAAGTATTCACAATTTGTAACAAACTTGAATTAATTCTATTTGAAAACCGTGGAAAAAATAAGAAATAACTCTACACAAAAGAGTTATTATTATTTTCTTCATCTTTTCATTACAATTGTATAGCTATTTATAAGGAAATTTTACTCCTTCAATTACTCTTTGAATTAAGCATCCCTTGATTTACTCCTTTAATTAAGGATTCCTTGTTTTACTCCTTGAACTAAGGATTCCTTGTTTTACTCCTTGAATTAAGCTCATTGTTTTGCTCCTTAAATTAAAGTCATTGTTTTATTCCTTGAATTAAGAGCTAATATCCAATACTCCCCCTCAAGCTTGATTCAAAAGGTTTATGGATCCAAGCTTGGACAAAGTCGTTGAAATCGACGAGAAGCTGAGCTTGGTGAAGATGTCGGTAGGTTAATTGAAAGCTTCTTGTATAACGTCCGAATCACTTGTGATTGAACTTGTCTCACGAATGTAATGACAATCAACTTGATGTGTTTTCATCCTGGCTCTTTGGGTTTAATCTTATATGCGTGGCACGCTTGATTGTCACAAAATAAGGACATAGGAAGAGTTGTAGGGAACACCAAATCACATGTACAGACCTTAAGCCATATCAACTCACACGCAGTTGAAACCGTTGCACGATACTCGCCTTCGGCACTTGATCTGCGATGTCGGTTGTAACTTACTTCTTCCACGTGACCAAGTTTCCACCGACAAATGTACAAGATGGCAGATGGTGGACTTACGATCAGTGCATTCGCCCAATCAACATCAATGATACCCACATGATTTGTGTGTTGTCATTCTTCGTGATGATACTGGACCCACTGATCCTTTTAAATAGCGTAAGATCCTTTTAACAAGTGGTCAAATGCTCAGGTGTTGGGAGTGCGTGAATTGGCTCACAATACTTACGAGAATATGTGATGTCACGTCGGTGATTGTTAGGTAGATCAACTTACCAACCAAATTTGGTAATAACTTATATCCGTGAGTGGCGTGCTCTTCAAGCTAGGTTGAGCTTGTTCTCGAGAGGGTAATGGTCTGGTTTAGCATCACTCATGTTAGCTTCCTCGAGCAAATCTAGGACATATTTCCTTTGGTTAAGAAAGAAGAGTCCCTTGTGAGGTTGCCATTTCTATACCAAGAAAGTACTTTAATATCCCAAGTGTCTTTAATTGCAAACCTTTGTCCAATTTGTTTGAGGTTGAAAATCTCGTCGGCATTATCACCGTAATTATCGGATCATACATAAATCAACACAACCAATTTTCCAAGTGGATTCGTGCGAACAAATAGTGAAGAATCAAGACGTTGCGCTTTTGAAACCAACACTAGCGACCGAGCTTAGCTTGGCATACCGAGCTCGTGGGGATTGTTTCAAACCATAAATGGATTTCAGGTGCAATTTTTCACACTAAATCCGATTCGAGATTTTGAGGATGCCCGGTGGCGATTTCATATAGACTTCACTTTGAGATCACCAGTGCAAGAATGCATTCTTCACATCCATTTGGTACGGCAGACCACCCGCTTGTTTACATGTACCACGGATAGTAGCACTCTTACTTGTGTTCATTTTTGCAAAAGTGCAAATGTTTCTTTGTAATCCACCTCGAATGTTTGAGTGAATCCCAAGTCGTCAATCTTGCTTTATACCTCTCAATTGATCCATCCGACTTGAATTTTAGCTTATAAATCCATTTGCGACCCTCGACTTTCTTGCCTTTTGGAAGTTTGGTGATGCTCCATGGTGTTGTGTTGATCTGTGGCTTTAAGTTCTTCGCATGGCTTCGCTTCCACACCTCTTGGCTATTGGCCTCACGTGAAAGTTTTCGAGGCTCACCGTAACTTCGATATAGTCTTGAGGAATGCGACATGGCCGTTGGTGTCACTCTCTTATACGACCACATAATTTGAGATGGGATGTGTGGGTTTGTAGGTGACAAAATCTTGAAGTCTTGTGGGAGGTTGCACTAACACGTTGGATTACGTCGTGGAGCGAGGAGGTTATCTCACACTCGTTCACATCTTGTACCATATTGGTGAGGATCATCTTGATTATCACCAACTTAATGCAGTTGTACCGTTAAGAAGAGACCCTTCATTGTTACTTTCGGTGAGAGATGTATCAATGTTGACATGGTGGGATCTTGTTGTTGTAGAGCCTCAAGTTCGATTCTTGGTAATAGAAACACATCCAAGATGTCATCCACTTTGACTTTTGATTTCATGTGACTTGTCGAAAAAAGGATTAGTTTCATAAAATCGAACATCTTTAGACACAATTAATCACCTAAGTCAAGTTGGGGATTATAACACTTATATCCCTTTTGTGTAGATGAATAACCAAGAAAAATACATTTAACACTCACAGGATCCAATTTATCTCGATGATGAGATTGAATATGTACAAAACAGATACGAAGACTCTACAGGTGTGAGAGATTAATTTTCCTTCATTTCATGACCTACAGGAGACTTGAAATCCAAGACTTGGCCGGGTAATCTATTAATGATGTAAGCCAGTCATAACCCCTCAGGACCCGAGTCTTTCGTACATTCATTTGTAGCATTAATGCTCTAGTTTTTTCAAGTAAGTCCTGCTTTTTGCGTTAATTTACACCCATTTTGTTGAGGTGTGCCATGAAGAACTTGCTTTGCATAATGCCATTAATGCTCAAATATTGTTTCATGATATGGACATGTATTCGCAATATGCCATTGTCGGACCTTAAGATTTGAATTTTAGAGGATAAATGATTTTTAACAAGGTTATGAAAGTCCTTAAATACTTCCATAACTTCATTCTTAGACTTTAAAAGATATAACTATATGACTCGAGAAAAATCATCAACAAAAATCACAAAATACTTATAACCATCAAAAGATTCATTAGTTGGTCCCCATTACATCCTGAATGAACTAGTTCAAAACATTTACTAATACTAGACAAGGAAGAATTAAAAGGCAATCTGGTGGCTTTAGACAAGTGGCAAGTTTCACGCATTACAATTGCATCATTTCCTAAGTTTGGAAATAAAGTTGACAAAATTGGTGGAGAAAGGCGGTGAGCTAAACGTTGATGCCACAATTGATTATCTTGGATAGGGTTAAACTTGGCTTGAAAACCCTATGGGATTGCTCTTGGATATGTAATAGAGACCATCTAAGTAAAACCCTTCACCAATCGTCTTTTTGGTAGCACAATCTGAAAAATGACATTGTGAGGAGAAAAAATGGCTAAGTAATTCAAGGTATTTGTGATTTTTCCTACGCATTTAAGTTGGAAGGGAAAGGAAGGTACATATAAAACCGCCGACTCGATTTCATCGACATTAATTTTATTTTTCCTTTTCTAAAACCTTTACATTCTCACCATTTGCAATTGAAACTTGAGAAGGATTTGCTAATTTTTTCAAACTTATAAGACTTTGACACACGTGGTTTGTCATATGATATGTGGCACACAGAATCTACAACCCAAAAATCATGCAACGTATTTATTTTAAGAGCGAGTTTTAAAGGCTTTTATGATATCTTGCATTTTCTCGTGGTATGAGTTTTGTATCCGCGAGAAACTGCAAACTTGCACTAGAAATCTTTGTCAAGCGAGTTTCCTTAACTTCTATCTTTATCCACACAGCTCATTCTAACTCCTCATGTCTTGTTTTGAAGATACAACATAAACTCATTCATAAGTTCGGCTAGATTAGCTAATTGTGAAGTTTTTGAATGGATTAGACCTATTAGAGGTAGAGTGACGTGGTTGCCGGTGTGCGATGCATTCAACGATTCACTTTCTCAGCCGCATCCTTTATAAAATCGGTTTTATTACGGATGTAGAATCCAACATATGTCCTTAATATGGCCCGTATAGTTGCGGTGTTGACAACTGAGTTTGGATGCTTCCCGCTTTGTACTTTTCTGGTTGGATATGTCTTTCGCCTCGGGTGCACTAGCCATTGTATCTTGTTCGCTGACTTTCCTCGCACTTACTTCTTCACGTTGAATTGTCGCACATACATTGGTGAAGGAAAGAAAGTTCAAGATTCGTGAGTATGTGGCATCGTATATATTCATATGTTGAATCTAGACCGGACGAAGTTGAAATATCTTATCTTCTTTCGCTCTTTTTCGTAGCGAGCCTACATCGGTTGTATGAGGGCGACGATATTTCTAACTTCATTCCACATGCTTTTCATACGCTTCCAAGAGTTGTACAAAAGGCTTACCATCTTGTCAGATTCGAGATGTCCTTCTTTAATTGAAAATCTCGTACAAAGCGGCGTGTTTTGACTACCACACATTTCCTTGGCCGTCTCCCCATACGTTGGTATGCGGATTCGGAGTAATCCGAATATTTCAACTAATTTACGTTCCATGGAATTTAGGAACCGTGACATAACCACCGGTGATCCTTACTAAGCCAAGATTCATAGGTCAGGTGAGGAAACATCGTACTTCGATGCTTCCATTTATGAACCCCAACTTCACCTTCCACCTGTAGAGACAGCTTCGACGAAGGCAAGTAATTAAACTCATTCAACAAGACCGAGCTTAATCTTTGATTGGGTTGGCATCTACCATGCGATATTCACAAGGAAAGCGCTAGATGAACTTCGGCGAACGATCTGTGAATGTCTTCCTCCGTCATTTCAAAGATTGAAGATGCTAAGATAATAATAAAGCAGAAGCAAGTTAATTTTCCTGCTCTGATACCATGTGGAAAAAACAAGAAATAGCTCTACACAAAAGAGCTCCTATTATTTTCTTCATCTTTTCATTACAATTGTATAGCTATTTATAAGGAAATTTTACTCCTTCAATTACTCTTTAAATTAAGCATCCCTTGATTTACTCCTTGAATTAAGGATTCATTGTTTTACTCCTTGAATTAAGGATTCTTTGTTTTACTCCTTGAATTAAGCTCCTTGTTTTGTTCCTTGAATTAAGCTCCTTGTTTTGCTCCTTGAATTAAGGTCATTGTTTTATTTCTTGAATTAAGAGCTAATATCCAATAAAAACATAACTAATTTGGAAGAAAAAGTCTTAATATTCCGGTCGGGAAATAAAAACCCGAGTTATGTGACTCCATACATCATTTTTATTTTTAATTGTTTTAGTTTTCCAATAACCACTAAATATAATTTTGAAACAAATCATGTAATTTGATTTTATTTTTTCTCCTTTTTAAAAGTTACATTAGTGTAACGTGTACTCCCTGTTAAATAGAACTTGAAAAGTTGAAAGATAGCAATTAACTAAAATAATGTGTATATTTCGTAATAAAAATGCTACCTTTCTTAAATATTTAAAATATATTTTAAATGATATATTACCATATTATTAATAAATATAATTGATTATATAAAAATTTATCCATTAAAAATCTACTAATGAATTTATGTTAAAATGTCTCACGTCGATTTAGTATGAAGTATCAAACACATATATAAATGAGGACAATAATACATCTCATAACCTGTGTTTTGAGATGGAGTTAGCCCAAATTTAACATGGTATCAAAACAGGTATAAAAAAAAACTCACCCGTGACACGCAGTTGTAAACCTAACACCGTCCATCGATGAACTACTGATGTGAGAGGAAGTGTTAAAATATCCCACATCAATTGGGCATAGAGTATCAAACACATATATAAACGAGGACAATACTCCATCTCATAAAATGGATTTTGAGATGGAATTAGACCTAAATTTAACAATTTATAATATATAACCGTGAGTATGTCATAATAAAAATTGAAGTATATGTTATCAATTTTTTTTTTTAAAAGAACTTTACGTCAATATCACCTCTAACATTTTGTCCATATCCCTTTTAAATAGGATGGACATTTTCAGACGAAAAAGAGAGAAAGAAATAACATCAATAACTATCGCTTATTACTGTTGTCGTCTTCTAGTTACCATCTCCAAAAGTCTAAGTTCATGGGACTCATCTATGGAAAACGATGTTCTAACAAAAAGGTAGAAGAAAAGTAGGTTAGGCGTCATAAAAATAAGCAGATTTGGAATGGAAATATATAGGGTGGTGTGTGATCAATGATTGTTTAGATACTGTGTTTCTTTATTCCTTAATGATAGTATTGCAAATTATTGATCATGCTAAGGAAAATTGCTTTTGGATATGTTAGCATAAAGATGAGAAAGGTAGGTAGTATTTTGTTATTTTGTATTTTTAACTAAAATATATTTTAATTTATTATCTATTAATTATGAGTTTAAAATAAAATTTTCTTTAAAATTAAGTCCAAAATACATGTATTTGGTGGACTTGATCCCTCAATCTTAATACATACTTTAATGAGATAAAATACTAACTAGACTGTAAGGTTTTCGGTTAGATATTTTAATTTTTAAAAAAGAGAGAAAAGTAGAGGTAAAGAGTAACCATATATATTTTGTGATACGTATCAATCACTTTTAAGATTTAAATTTGGTTTAAATTATTAAAGTTAAAACTTAAAATTAAAGCATGCACTCTGTTTTAATTAGATCGTTGCTATACATTCATTAATTGTCACTTGCAAACAAATCATGCCACCATTAGTAAGAAACCAAGTTTTTTGTTTTTTGATAATAAGAAATTAACTAAGAATTGTTCTCATGTAAATTAAATTTGATTGAAATTGCTTATATTATTGGTTGAAATTAGTTTTAAATGAGTTAAATTATTTTTTATTGTATTTATAGTAAATTTTCATTAAAGATGCTTTCGAAGTTTTAACCTATAAGAAATTTATTAGAAGAAAGTAAATAATTTTTATTTTCACGTTTTTAATGCGTTATATTTTAATAAAAAATAAAAAAAAATTATCACTTGCGAAAATTTGTCAACTACTTTTATGATTTGAGGCCCAAGAATAACTTGTTTTTAGAGTAATAAGTGTTATTTACTTGGAAATAGGATTTCAGCTTGTATATATTACAAATACACAGATTATACCTATTTCAGCTTGTATATATTACAAATACACAGATTATACAAATAGTAGATTTACCATAATTATACGTAAAACTTGTGCATATTATTTTAGGACTAATTTCACCAAATTTCAAATGTAATGTCGGAATATAAAATATTTAATTATTCTTTTAAAAACTATTTAACCCAAACATTATTTATACCATTTATCTTGAAACTAAAAGGATAACAATGTCCAAGACACTTCTGTGTACTCTCCGTTTCATTTTCATATGCCCTATTGACACTCCAGTCATGTTAGTTGGTTTTGACTGTATCTTGTTAAAAAAAACGACATTACATGTATTTTATTTAAATATAAATATATTTATTTTATAACGTATTATCGAGTAAAAATAATTAAAAATAAAAATTATAAAATATTTTAATTATTTAATTTATTTATAATTTTATAAATATTATATTTAAAATTTCGTTTACGTGAGATACTATCATTCTCCCACTGGCCCGGATAATTATGACACTGGGTGTTTCCCAAAAGGGTCCTTTACTCCCATGATTTTCTAAAATGTGGTCCCTGCTCTAGGTTTGAAAGATTTTAAAAAACAATAATTTCTGGAGTTTTTCATGAACTTGTAAAAAAAGAAAAAAGAAAAAAGAAAAAGTATGAGTGTGTGATTATCTATATTTTAATTAATTTTACAATTTAAAATTTAATTAAATTTAAAATTTTAAAAATTAAGATGATTTAAGAGTAAAATAAAAATTATATATTTTATTAATAAAAAAATAAAAATAAAAAGCAATTTTTTTTCTTTCCCTTTCTCCTTCCTCCTTTCTCTCTCTCAAATTTTTATTTTTATTAATAAAATAACAAACAGAAAACAAAGAGAGGGAAGAAAGAAAGAAAAAGGAAGGGATAAAGAGCAAGTAATGAGGGAGAAGATGGTTTTTTAATTTTTTTTATTTAATATATAATTCTTATTTTATTCTAAAAAATATTTTAAAATTTGAACTTAATTAATCATATTTTTAAATTATAAAAATAATAATTTTTTTATAAAAAATTATAAAATTAAAATATATAAATCATATAAAAAATAACTATTCATATACATTTCTCCTTTATTTATAGCAAGGAAATTAAGTTAAATAATACTTGCTCCCCCTACACCAAATACACAGTACCCAATATTATTCCCTTATTTGTCCTGCTTTTATCTATGGTAGGGACATGGACCAAGGCATTATACACTTCAAAAAGAAAGAAAAAGTTATAAATAAATAGATATTATATCGCCGTTAGCATACTACTTACATTCGGAAGTCGGAACTAGAGTGCTTAAGCTTTTAGCTCCTCCTCGGTTTTGGTGAGATGTGCTCAAAAATGTTAAATGCACGTTTGTTTAAATTTATATTAATTATGATGTGTTAAAATTAATAATTTTATTATTTTTAAAATTATTTTATCAGGTAACACTATAAATAATATAATTATAAATATATGTAAAAATTTATATTTTTTAATATTCGTAATAATTTGTTGTTTTGTGCCACTTGTTTGTGTAATGACAAATTCATGTTCTTCCACTTTCAAAAGTAGATCACATTTTTCTCCGTGGAAATAATGATTATAATACTTTTTTTTTTATGAAAAAGTAGTAAAGTGTTTTTTATATGATAACTAGATGAATGCAACGATTTACATGCTATATTAGTTAAATATTTTTTGATATATCTAAATTTTGATATAATTAATGCAAAGGCATACAAGCATTTTTCTTTAAAAGATGTGTTCATATTTTGTTTTTATTTATACATAAATATATTTTTAAAATTAATATTTATCATATAAATAAATTATCACTGAACTAGCATGTATTCACTTTTTAAGTAACACTTCATTAACAAAAAAAATAACCCTAATTAACCAAATCTTACAAAATTTTCAAAATCAAAACAAAACCCATAATTCTTACCGTGATTTTCTAGATTTCATCTTCAACCCCTAAACATCAAAAGTATGGATTTCAACTTCAAACTCGCATTTAGTTTGTATCAAACACTTAATCACTAAATATCAAGTGGATTTCAACTTCAAACTCCCATTTAATTTGGATTTAACAACTAATCACATTGTAAGCTTTGTCACTCATCATATCATCAACTTACCTCAGATACCCGACAACCTAGATTCCTTTTAGAAGTCAATTTGTAATACACTACAAATGCTCTGCCACAATTTTCTAGAGTCCATGTCATTAACATCTTTGCCTTGGTGTCACAACGATAAAAAAGAGTTACTCGATTTAATGATTGAGATATTGACGTATATGTTTTTTCAAACAATCAAAAGAAACGAAGCTTTGGGGGTTGAAAAATTATTGTGAAAATGAAAATTGAAAGGAATGGTTGTAATTGACGTTAAAATATATGGGTTTAGTTAATTATAGTTATTTTAACATGTAAAGTCTTATAAAAGGATTACAATATATGATGATCCAAAGATCTATCTAACGTCCCATTACTTGTCAATTTATGCAATAAATCTACCCTACGTTGCTAAGTTTAAGGAGGCATGTACTAAACCTAAGATACCAATTAAACCACATGTATAACTCTAGGGTAGGTCGAGCCTTATAAGGTTAGGTATACTCGAGTACATTTAAACATGTCAGCTAACGACAAGCTAGTTTTGAACTAGTATGTTGAGCTATACATGGATTAGTCTTTAATTATCACCTCCTTTTGGTCTTGGATTGTTATGTCGAGCTATAAATGGGTTGGTCTTAAATAGGTATGTCAAGCTATAGATAGGCTAATCTTAGATTGGCCTATTGAACTCTTCGAATTAGGTCTTCGGGTCTGATACTAAAAATCACTGTTACACTAGGGTTCAAGATTTGCTTATATCAAACAAATCTTAAAAAATATATTTGTGAATAAATTAAATTAAAAAAAATGATATTTTTTTGTAGAAAAAAAATCGAATAATTTTGTATAAAATAGATTAAAGTTTGAATATCTTAAAAAACAGCTTACCATATAATATATAACATGTTCATGTTAAAAAGCAATTGTACAGTTATTTTATTTACCATCTCATATTTTTATAATCTAACAAACAATCTACGTTTGCTTGATGCATAAATATATATCATAAATTAGTTATCAATTTGTCATTGGTGTTAATTGTTACTTCGATCTTCCCAAATCTTGTAACATGTGTGCATGATTTTTTCTCATACAGTGAGATCTCATGTTATAGATCTTACCTAAGTAATTCAATTAAGGTACTACGAGAACTTCACTCATTGGTAAGCCAATGACAAAGTACAAATTCAACATGTAAGGTGTTAACTAATAAGGTAATAGATTAGATTGCTTGCTACATTAAGACTAAATCATTTGTCATTCCCGTAGCTTTATGTCCTTTTAACTTACGTATATAATTTGTTGTAATATTTATATTACATAAACTAAGTGATTGTTACTTGCATATCATATTGTGTCCTATCAATGCAATTGTTTTCTTATTGAAAATAATAATAATAATTAAGCCCAGAAGATATGATTAAAGGAAAAATGACTTGATTGAAGCATTACCCAAATTATATAATTTCAAACAGAGCATAGCTGCATTTTATCACCGACGGTAAAAGAAAGTAAAATTTAGGACGAATTGATTTCTCACTAATCGATCGCATGGACAAAATGAAAAATTGTAGATTAATTAACTTCATTATCCTACTCTTTATCTGTCCCAGTTTTCTTGGGAATTGGGAAAAATAGATAAAGGTCGGAAAGCTGAAGCACTAAGACCAAAGCGAAATGGTGGGAGTAGGTGAGCTAGCCGTGTTATTTGAGTGAAATAGTGGATGGTCGGTCGATAATGGGGCTGTGACATTCTGAGAATAAAATGGTTTTGGTTTGTACGTCAGGCAGTTGTGAGTGCGTTTGCAATTACCTAATAGACATGTGCGCGTGTGGTGTGTAACGAGGGCACAGCCCCGGCGGACTTAGCGATAAAGTTAAAGATATGGTGGCCAAATGGACGGGAATTATGCACAAATGGAAGCTTTTGGACGGTGGTTTTCTGTACAGGTTTGAGTACAACTTCGGCAACTCACGTGATTAATGCTTGGATTAACCTACTTATCCTTTTGGATTAAATTTTCCGACATCAATAGAATAATGTTGATGGTTTAGGATATACTTTCAATTTTATATGTATAGATATAAAATGAGTTATTCTACACTCAACATGTCTCGTTGTTATTTTTAACAAGTTATTTTTAACAAGTTATTGGTATAATATTATATCATTTTATTTAAATATTTTTTTTATATTTAAATATTATCTCGATGTACTAACTCATTTTTTATTAAAGTTTTAAGTGGTTTTTTTAAGAGCAAAATAAATGTGTTGTTTTTTTATGTTAGTATCCTCTGTATATTAACCAAATGAAACCATAATACTTCAGACAAGAGATCTATGCAGATATCTTTAAAATATGCGAACTCATTTTCATACCAAAAAAATCACTAAAAATCACAAATATATTTATTATATTAAAGTTAAAAAAGATGAAGATGTATCATCATTTATGTCATTAAAATGATTGTTGGTAGAAAATGATAAAAAAAAATGAGGACGTAAAACCCACATCTTCAATTGATAAATCATGCTAAGGAAATGAAACACTTAAAATAAAAAAAATTAAAAATTAAAAATTAAGTGAATTATTAAAATATAGGTAAAATATTAATTTTTAATTATTAGAAATAGTGATTCTTTATCCGTTAAAAAAACCCTTATTTTTATTAATTAGACATTAGTTAGACACAACTTTAGTTATAACAACCTCTTAACTCATAAATATTATTCATTTAATAAATATGTAATTAGAAACTATGAACATGTAAGAATTTTTTTAAGATTCTTAATTTTCTTTTAGCATTGTAATAATTATTAATATTATGATTGAAATAGAGTACACTTAGACTTTTTCTATTTTCTAGGAAGTCTAATTTAGACACCTATCATATACAGATGCAAGAATTTCGCAATTATCATAAAAGTATTAAGGCCTAAACAAACTGAAACATATTAAGTGTAACAAAAAAAGACAAACAACAAAAATGAAGACCATGGTAGACTCATTAAATTCAAGTATGATAATTATAATTCTAAGTTAATTAAAGATATCAAATAATTAAATTTTATTTATAATATCTATAAAACTAATAAATAGGAAAATGAATACAAATAAACCATACACAAGTCTATATGAAAATAAACATAATTTTTTTTAAGTTAAAGCAATACTTTAATATGAAATTTATAGGTTTGTCTTTAAATAATAATATAAAATAAATAATAACAAGTATCGTAAAATAATTAGCCATAATTTGCTATCAGTGTCATAAAAAAGAAAAATAAATCATTCGATTGAAAGTTAGCGTCATTAATCTTTTGAAAGCGTTCGTGATATTAACTATAAACCTCAGGGACATTAGAGTATTTCTTATAAATTTGTTGGACATAAGTAAAAATATAATAAACATTAGGAATATTAGTGATAATTTTTTATATTATCACTCGTACTCTTAATTTGTTAATGGTATTAATATTTATTGTTAGTTTCTCAAATTTCATACACTATTAACACAAAAATTAAATTTTTTAATTAAATAATTAATATTTATATTATAAGATTAAAAATTATGATCTCTATTAACTTGATTTGTTTTAAGTTGTGTTAGTTGGTTATGTTAAATCTTTTGTTAAAAACGTAGAATTTAAATTATTATAATATTCAAATTATTGTATATTATTTTTATTGAAAAAATAAAAATGAAGAAACCATCCCATCAAGTTGCAAACAAAGTTTGATGGTACGAGTATGTTCAAAATTAAAAAATAAATGATTTATATTTAAAGATTTCGTTAACGGATTAAAATTAATATATTAGATAAAATTAATTATTTAAAATTATTTAAATTAAGAACATATTATTGATTAGTAAATAAGCTTGCTAATTAGATTATTTGAACACAAAACAAAAACTCAAATGACAAATTATAATTTTCATTGAAATTTAACATTATATCATAATATAAATCAAAGAAAACGTTATTAATAAAGACAAAGGTTCATACACTAGTTTTTTTGGTAACATTATATTCTTGTCTACAAGTTAATACTCATTGCTTTCTTTACGAGAATACAAAGACAATACAAACTAATTCTTGGTCAAAATGATTTCAATTTTTTAAGTTGTAATGATTTTTATGTTTTAAAAAATTTAAGATTTTAATTGTCTATAAAAGAACTTATAAACTAATGGGTTCTATGTTAGATGATAAGGATATAAGTTTTGTGTTCCATAAGAGAATTTTGTAAAATGCTTAACCTTTTAAAATTTGAGATGTAATTATAATTTTATTCTTAAATATTAATATAATAATGTTATTACCAAAGATAATGGACGAAGACTTCGGAAATTTGTAATATTTTCTCCTCTTCAACACTCGAAACGAAATTGAAGCGTGCAGCTTCTTATTTGGTTATTATTTCGAGCAGTAGCATGCAGCAGGCAGCAGGCAGCAGGTACATGTATTTCTATTATACCACTTTTAATCTGTAAATTAGAAAACATGTTCTAATTAATTTTCAAAGTCATGCATGTATGTTGCCGAGTAAGATAACGTGCAAAATGACCAGATGATGAGTTACATCGGCACGCAATTGTTGTGAAGATGGTATGCCTACCCAGATGAGTTTAATTTGGGCAAGCCGATTTTTCAAGGCCGCCAAATCTCTTTCTAGCTATTAAATTAGCTAAGTACACGCAATTCTTTGAATAACTGTACAACTTAGTAACAATTCCATATATAATAATTATATTATAATTCCATTTAATATTATTTTTGATTAGATACAATTTTAAGTTTTCCATTATATTTATAAATAATATGGTATTATATTATTTTTTATTTATTATAAATTTTTCATGAATAAAATTTTCTTTTACTTTTAAGTTACAATAAATTTATTACTTGGATTGAATTAGTTTTTTACGTTATGACATTATCACAATAATTTTATTATTTTTATAATAAAAATATATAAAATATTTATTTTATTTTTAATATTAATTACACTTAATGTCACTTTTATTAAATAAATTTATAATTAATGACATTATTATGGAAAAAATAATTTACTTAGGGTAATCACTGCCTACTTTTATTTTTAAATATTTATACCGATTTATGGAATTAGCTAATGAAAGTAATTTGAAAGTGACCTATCTTTTAATATGGATAAAAATATTAACATTTTTTTTGTCCGTATGATTATTTCCCACCCAGGCCATATATTTTTCATAGGAAAACAAAATTAGAACATAGATGAAACCAACCTCAGTATCTTGATTCATATAAAGATAATTGCTTACCAAAATTTATAGAGCAATTTACTTTTTTTTCTCCTTTATATCTAAGAATATATATATATATATATATATATATATATATAATTTAGAAACTCAATTTTAACTTAAAACTCAAAAATTATTTTATGAGTTATAGGGTTGTTCAGATCTATAAACAGTGTTATTGTCTTACTTTTGGTCAATGTAGGATTTAACATCCACTCCATATCGGTTAGAGTTTGAATTTACGGTACAAGTATCGATGAAGGATGTAGAAGTAAAAAACCTAACTTTGATACCAACTTTAAAACTTGAGTTTAATTTTGAAATTAAAAATCAGTTTTTGAATTAGACAACGTTGTTGTCTTATTTTTAACCAATATGGGACTTAATAGTAGATATTATTCTCGACTAAAATTACTCTTAATTTGGTGTAAGATTATTATAGGTAGAAGATTTCTAAAACCATTAAATTAAGAAGGATGCTTCAAGTGAATATGAACTTACAACCTTAAAGTTATATAATATCACTTTAATCACTATATTAGTGTTTGATGTGCTTGTACTAGCATTTGTGACTTGTATATACAAGTTTTGGAATTTGAATGACTTTGAGCAATGTACATAACTAATGGAGGACATATAACTCTTTCGTTTGAACATATCGTTTGGCTATTATTTGAATGTTAAGTGGTTGAGAACATAATTGATTTGAAAATAGCCTATCGGCATTTTGTCTTATATATGACCAAAGTATATACATTTATTGAGCTATGTAACGTCATCTTCCTAATGATTGTACGCTATAAAAACAGTGAGAGTTTCTCTCACTAGCTATAATCTAAAAGTGGAAATTACGATCTGATCAACGAAAGTTTAAGCTTAATCAGCTCCTACTTTTCTTTCCCAAACTTTTTTTTTTGGTAAATTAAAAAGCCATCATTTTTTCAAAGTATTATTATGTTAATTGATTCAGTGGTGAAAAAAAAAACTGAGAGAATAAAAAAACTAAAAAATATTTTCTCTGATCATATAATACATTATACAACCATTGGCTGGTGTTGATATTTTATTTAAGACTTTTGAGAAAAATTAAAATGAAATTATTATTTATTAAAATAAAAAATAAAAAATTATTTCCATCTTGATGCCACTTGAAAATCTTTCACATTATTGTTTACCTTTTCATAAAATAAAATGTCTTGTCATTACATTAATGTCTCTACACAATAACCCGAGTGTATATATGTCCGTATATTTTAAAACGACGTGCAGCAAAATTCTTAGCAATACCTACAGATATCCTCAATAATACACTCAACCATGTACGGAGATACGTGGGGATTACACGAAACTATAATTTTGGCCGAATTTTTTTCAAAAAAATTAGTTTAATATAGATAAAATTTTATTTTATGTGTATTATTATATATCTCAATAATAAAATTTTAATATATTTATATTTAAATCATTTTATTTATTTATTTTTTAAATACTTATGTCTATAAATATATTTATGTAAATTATTATTACACATGACAACTAATATTTGATAAAATACGATATATATTTTTACATAATAAATTTTTTTTATCATAATCATTCATATTTATAATAAAAAAATATATTAAATATAATATTAAATCAAGATACGATATATATAATATGTAATATATAATACTCTATCATATTTTATTTTTATTTTTAAATATATATAATGTGATAATATTATTTTACATCTTATTTTAATAATATTTTATATTTTCTTAAACTTTAATACATAAATTATATTAATATTTTAGATTTTATTAAGTTTATTTTATTTTTAGTTTTATATTTTAATTGGTTAATTTATTATGTTTTTATATGAATTTTATTGTATTTTTATTTTAAATAATCTCACTACTATGATAAATAATATTTAAATCAACATTTAAATTCTTTTTTTTCCCGATTTCGTCCATGGCACCAATGTTTAAATAATATATTCTAATAATATCTTTAAAATTGAAAGTATCTACGATAATAATAACTACCGTTACATTAAAACCAGAAATTTAAATCTCGAGACATATCACACGCTTACATTAACAGTAACTTTCCGATATGTGAAGCAAATTATAAAAAGTAGCAATCTATATCCACTTTGTATTTGTGGAGTCAAATCGTTAGCCAAATCATTTTATGGGCTTCCTCAAGTTTGGTGCAGCATTGCATCAATCTCATCACCGTCCTCTATCTCAAGCTCATAAGGGGTGGTCTGTTCAAGGCGGAGTCTACGACCATCAAATAAAAAATACAATGACATTCATATCAACAGATTGTCGACCACAATACCCAATCATGAGCTAGCTTGCGTGGTTGGGTATTTCATTTGATTCAGAAAAAAACACCTCATTACCATCTTGCTGCTTCTTCTTCAGTGAAATAAGCATCATGTTATATCCACCAACCAGGCCATCAATTTCTCTTCGCATGGCGGGATGAAAATTACCGTTTTATCCTTAAAGTTAACGTTTTTTTTAACTCTTTTAAAATGTAAGGATATTATTGATATTCTTTAAACGTTAGGGGTGGGTATTGATAAAGATATGTGAATGAAATTTACTCCGACGTGTAAGCCTAATCTCCATTCTCCTCTGCATAATAGACTCCTCAGTCTTCACACAATTAAGCGTGGAACAACTTGTCGTTAAAGAGTCCAAAATAGCAGGAACCAAGTACTTCCTTCCATTGGCACTATGCGCATTACGGCTGGCCCTACTTACAGAGTCCGTCAAAAGGTTACTAGGGCAGCAACCCAGGAGCTTCTTTGGAGCCTTGCTAAGAAAAAAGTAGTATTTACGGCCAATTTTTTTGGATATAAACAAATTTGTCCTTGAAAGTGCATATTTAGAGACAAAATTTTATTATTCGTCATTGATTATGTTGAATATATAAATTTTCGACAATCATTAAAAATGAAAAAAAAAATGGTGGGAAATTCACCAAAAAATTTTACAACTAAATATTTTTGTTCCTAATTATTTTAAATAAGATAAGTAGATGATGAAAATGACTGATTACTAAGATATCCTTGAATATTTTTTAAAATTAAAAAAAAAAAAGTGTTTGATCGAGTAACAAAAATTGAATGTTACATATTAAACCAAATTTGTACTTATAGCGAATTAGACCGATACAACGGAAATAGCAATCAGAAGGGTTGAATTTGAAATTTTTTAATTGGACAGAAACTTTTGGTTAGCAATTGCATAACCCTAATCATGAATAATTGTTTAGAAGTACCATGTATACATATATACTATTAAATATAGAAAAAATTTATTTTGATAATAAATAATTTAAACAATAAATTATAGTACATTTACATGAAACTATTTAAATATATAAATGTTATTAGAAACTTAACTTAATATATAATTCTTAAAATCAATGAAAATATTTAGTTATAATTAAAAATATATTTAATTATAATTTAAAATATATAATTCTTAAAATCAATTGAAAGTATAGTAACAAATAAGATCTAGACAAAAGAAAGACTATAATATATAACGAATATATTTATGCTCGAATTCAAATATTTGAATTTAATTAAGCTTGGGAGTTGGCTTTAATACGTATAAATGAGTATCATTGGAACAAGTATTTTTGTCATAATAATTTAAGATTTTATTCCAAAATGTAAATAAAGAATAAAAAATTTGTCCATTATTTTATTTTAAAGTGAAGATAGTAAAAATTTTAATGGAAAAATTATCTCCAAAAAATAATAAATTTAACGACAAAAAGTTTTGTCTCTGAATGAAAATTATACCAAAGTTCTGTCAAAAAAATTATTAGAACAAACAAATCTGTCCTAATATAGAATAAATATTAGCATATCACAATCAATGTCGAGAGAGCGCAATGCTTGATGGAAAATTTGAGACTTGGGAGAGAGTGCAATGATTGATAGAAATCATGATCGAGAGAGTGCGATGATTGATGGATTTAGCAAGCAAAAAACCAAACAATCAATGTCAAAGTTGAAAATGGCTACTCAAATATCTTCAGATTAGAAATTAACATAAAGTATACGTAGAATCATATACTAATTCTCTTAAAAAATTTAACGGTGGGAATTAGATTTAGCAATTTATTTAACTTATTTAATATTTTTCGTTAAGTGTGATTTTTTTGTTTTTTCATGATATAAATTTTCTTTAAAAGTAAATTTCTTTATATACTCGTAAATTTTATAAAATTTAAAAATTGTAATTAACCTTAAAGGGTTGTAACCGGAGTATTCGCGGTTCAGTTCGATCCGATTTTAGTTAAAAAAATCATTTAATCAAACTAGACCATAGATATTATCCAAATTGACTTGGAATAAACTCTTTGATTATTAAAAATATTTAAATAAACGATTTTGTTAACAGTTTTATCAAGTTAATGATATATAAATATGATACATCAAATGATATACTTTTTATTAAAATATGATAAATTTAATCAATGGTTTATGAAAAATAATATGAAAAATTTAATATATTATTAAACCGGTCCGATCTGGTTTAAAAATTAATATAACCGGATACTACTGTTTGAAAAACAATTTTAATTAATACAAATCGAATTAACCATTTGATTTTTAAAACTGTTCGATTTGGTCCGGTCTAATCCGGTATTCATGTTTCATCTAAATCAATCCGATTTTTAGATATCACAAAATTGTAATATGAATTCAATATCATGATCTCACTGTTTTGATACCATATGAAAATGTTAAATATTAATTTTTCAATAGCTCAAATTTATGAAAGGTGTATTTAATAATATATTTATGTTTTTTTAACAAAAAGAAAGACAACAATGTAGTAAAGGAGATGGATGATGAAATATGGTCCCAATTTGATATGATGGAATGCTTATTTAAGAAGAATATGAAAATAAGTAGGAATTATTTAGATGAAGTATAGAAGTGTTAGGAAATTTGGATAAAATGGTATAATCACAAATTCTCCCTCTCAAGATCTTCCTTAAGAGAATATCAAATAATAGAGAAATAGATAATACACAACACAAGAATTATAGTAGAAACTCCAAATTAGAGAAAAAACCACTTTCGTTGTCAAAAGACAACCAGAGAAGAATTCACTATGTGGAAAATTGTTACAACCACACTCTCAGTAATTTCCTCACACACCCAAAAGACAAGAGCAATTACAAGGCAAGAGAATTTTCACACAAAATTATCTCACTTAAGAACTTTACCATACAAGCCTTTTCTCTATTTTTTGGATGATTATCAATGAAGAAATGAAGCGATATTTATAAATTTCTTCATTTCATTTATACGCCAAATATTTCTTCATTCAATAAAATTAGGCTACCTAATTTTCCTATTCTTTATTCAAACAAGGTTAGTCACCTACATCTTTGACAATATTATAAGCCATTTTTCATGAATTTTCTTCTAAATTAGACAGTTCTTATTTTGACTAACAAACCTAATATTATTTTTAATCAATTATAACTGGAAGCTTATATAAATTGTGAAATTTTAGTAGAAAATAGGAACTCTAGCAGATCGATATATTTTTCTATAGTCGGCAGTGTTCCATCAAATAATTAGATACTATTGGATATGCTAGAATTTAGGAAAGTTTCTCATAGCATTATTCTACTTTTGTGAAACTATTCTGTTATTTTTAGGTAGTGCATTAATTTATTGGCCATAGTATCTGACTATTTTTTAAACCCTTCTCCAACTTATTATATTATTTTGATATAAAAATTATATGATTTTTTAACCTTCAATTTATTATATTAAATATCATAATAAAACAATATTTTTTATAAAAATAATATATTTATTCCATAAATATTTAATTAATTTATTGTTGAAATGAAATATGACTTATTTATATTAACTTTTATTAATATTTTAAAAAATTAAAAAAAAATAATGTGAAGAAAACCATGCTATACGAGTACTGTTGTTCAAGACTTGCTATGATTATGAATCGAAAGGGCCACTAACAAACAAAAAAATATAAAAAAATGCATATTTTTAATTAATACAAGACCTTCACAGAATCAGTCGTTTTCCCACTACATGGGTCTTAGTTTGCTACTGCTAGATGACAGGGTTATGCCAGCTAAAGGGATTATGACCAATAACAAAATTTGATTGGTAATGACTAAAGAAAGTGCAAAACGACACGTTAAGAAGAATTGTTTTTTTACTGACACATGTATTGTTTGTGGATGGAATTTGCATCAGAGGGAGACGAAAACTTACATGTGATATGATATGCATAAATCTATTCAACAAAAAAATTTGGTGAATTTTTTTTAAATAATTCTTAATTAAAATAATATATATTTTATAATTTATAATTAATTATTATATTATAATAAATATTTTTATTTAATATATATATATATATATATATATATATATATATATATATATATATATATATATATATATATATATATATATATATATATATATATCTAAGAAAATATGCAGTCAATGCTGGCTTATTTTACTAATGGTTGAGATTACAGGCTGAGGAAAACTACCTTATGTTGTATGTGAAAAGATCAATTATGTTACATCACATTTAAATTTAGGAAGAAAATTACTATTATTGTTTATTTTGTACTTGTGATTTTATGTATTTACTGGTTGAAACTTTCAAAAAAATTTATTTTAATAATATTATAATTTTTTGTTAAGTATTATTTTTTATAATATTTTGATAATATCTATATTTAATAAAATATATTAATTTAACATATATTTTTTTTATAAAATTTTTATAATATTTAATGGAGAATATTTGTGTTATTTTTTAACTTTCTTACTAGTAAGATTGAGAGCTTTTTACTCATAATTTTTGAATCTTTAAACGTATGTTTTAATTTGTTTTTATCAATTTTACACTCTATTCAATCTCTTTTCTTGATATATCATCTAGGAGCACAATTTTTTTTAAGTATAACTATATATTATTTATTAATATTCGTTTAAATTTATACAGTTTATGCACGTTTTATTTTAATAAATACAATATTCAATATTATAATTTTCTTTATAGAAAAATAGGAAAACAATATGCATTATGAAGTTTGCATTTCAAAAAATTAGATTGAGTTAAAATAATAATAATTTGTATTTATAACTCAATATGTTGTTATATATATACATATATCCTCACTATTATAAGCAATGTTAATATCATAAAGATTGATGAACGAGTGTTTTGTTTCGAACATGAATGAATCATAATTTTTTATCATTCTTAGAATCATAAAAAATTCTTAAAAGGAAAATAACAATAAGAAAAAAAATCTCAATTTAAGCTAATTAATAGGAAAAAAATGTAATATAATAGAAGTTATTAAGTTTATAGGTGATAGAGAAATAAGATAATATAAATGGAGACAAAAATATTAAAATATGTATTTAAGGACTTAAATAATGAAGAAAAAAAACTATTAATGTTGTAAGGAAAGATATAGTAAAAAAAAAATATCATAAATGTCATACATTAAATGCACATGTAGTACATATGTATGTAAAATCTTCAATGAAATGAAAAATTTCATCAAATTAATATATTTTATGTAATGTGAGTATTAATAAGATACTATCTAAAAAATATGAAAAAAAAGGATAACTAAATCAAAATTATTATACCATTAAGGTAAAAAACCCCATTTTTTTATGTAATAAAGACCATGCTTTAGCTACTTTTTCACCATTGGGACCTTTAGGATACTTATTTAGTCATACATACATGTAGCCCATTAAGTAATAGTTTGGATCAATACTCTCACTAGTGTGTCAAGTTGATTGTTCAAACCGTCTTGCCCATTCATATGACATACGAACATTAGTCCACTAGGCCACATTTTGGACTTTCTCTAAGTCCACAAGATAGTTTGGGCTGCATGCCCAAAAGATTATTCATCTTATTTCAACAACTCATTAGATCCTTCACTTTCTAAGTTCAATCAATTGTACAACTTGTACGCTAATGGTCTGTGTGTCTATCTTGGTCATTTAGCCCATTAGACTGCTTGGTATGACCTTAAACAATCCGTCAAACGATCCAGGGTTTGTACCCATCTAAGACGACCATCCGTACACTATTCTAACATTGGATGATACTTGAATATTTTGTACACCATAGAGCACTTTTTAGAAGTCATTTATTATTTGTAGCACTAATATCATTGTAACCTTTGTACAACATTATGCCTATATATACTCTGATACATGATCGTTTATCCCTCTTCTTACAGCGATGTGGGACCTATTCCACATGGCATAAATTGTCCGCTTTGGTCCATAACTACAAGCTCAACTAGCCCAATTTCATGACTCGATAGTTCAATAGGACTTCAAGGCTTTGCTTCTAGAGAGAAACTTCAAAATTAGTCATGCCTTTTAGAGAGTACTCACCCTTTATAAGTACATCACCCCCACTTAGGTAGTCTTAGGTCCTCGTAAGAACACAAGCTCACATGGCCTAGTAGGGTTATGACTTTGATACCAACTGATACAGAGAAAATGAATCAAGTTACCAAGTGTTTGATTCATTACTTCTGTTTGACCATTAGTTTTTGGATATACAGTGCTACTGAAGTTGAGTAATGTATCAAATTGTGCCCATAATATACTCCAAAAATTAGAAATGTACTTTGTGTTTCAATATGAAGTAATTGATTGTGGAACTTCATGTAGACAAACAATCTCTTTGAAAAAGAGTTTTATAATATTCGATGCATTTGTTGTTTTATGACATGGAATAAAATGCGTCATTTTGGAGAACCTATCAACAATAAAAAAAATTGAGTATATGCTTCGTTGATTTCTTGGAAGTCATAGCACAAAACTTATAGATAATTCTTCCCAAATGGTTTCAGGGATGGATAAAGGTGTATATAATCCGATATTTTGAGCTAGCCTTTTGGATGGTTGGCACACAAAACACCTTTTGAAAAACTTGAGAACGTCTCTTTTCAACTGAGGGCAAAAATACATTTCTTCAACAAGTGCAGTGGACTTGTCTCTACCACGATGTTCACTTAGTCCTCCAATATGTAAGTTTTGGATGATTTTTTCCCTTAGTAGAGTCCTAGGGATACAAAATTGGGTACCTCAAAATAAATATCCCTCATTTATGTACATGTCTCTTGCATCTTGTTTCAATTGACACTTTTTCCAAAGGTTCTTAAAATCTCGATCTTCAACATATGTTTCATTAAGATAGTCAAACCTTACAACTTTAGTGCTTAAAGTGACCAATAGGGTTGTCTTATGACTCAATGCATTTGGTAGTTTGTTATGTTGATAAGACTTGTGTTTTGGAACAAAATAAAATTTTTGCATGTTGGAAATCCACGTAACATGTGTCTTGTTAGGCTAGTTTTATATTTGATAAATTTCATTGTCTCATGATCAGTAAACAAAATGAACTCCCTTTGGATGAGATAATGTTCCCAGTATTTCAAAGTGCGAAATACTGCATAGAACTCAAGTTCATATGTAATCTACTTTTGTCATGCTTTGTTGAGCTTTTCAGTAATGTAAGTCACTAGTCGTCTTTCTTGAGATAAAACAGTTTCAATTCTTACTACCAAGGCATCACAATCCACTTAAAAGATCTTATCAAAGTCTGAAAATGTTAACACTAGTACAAAATTTAGCTTCTCTTTCGATAAATAGAAACCTTTTTCAACTTCTTTTCCCTAGTTGAACTTTCCTTTCTTTAGGCATTCGGTAATTGGGGCAGTAATAATACTGAAGTTCTTAATGAACCTTACTTATGGTTTTGAGAGTTGGTCAGTCTTGAATTGCACGTAATTTCTCCTCATCTTCCTTATTCCATCGACAAAACCCAAGAACACCAATTTATTGGTCAAGAAGCTATATTTCTACAAATTAAGGTGCAACTTATTTTCCTTCAAAACAGCAAGTACCTTTTTCAAGTTCTCCAAATGTTCTTCTTATGTTCGACTACAAATGAGGATGTCATCAAAATAAACAACTACGAACTTACCAATGTATGAATTCAAGAAATGGGTCATAAGTCGCAAGAATGTGTTGAGTGCATTTGATAATCAAAAGGCATAACTAGTTACTCATATAGTTCTTATTTTGTCTTGAATGCAGTCTTTCACTAATTTCTAGGTTTGATTCAAATTTGGTGATATCCATTACGTAGGTCAATTTTTTAGGACATGATTGCTCCCGAAAACATATTAAGCATGTCATCAAGCCTAGGTATTGGAAATGTGTATTTTATTATTATCTTGTTGATAGCTTGACTGTCCACACATATACACATATCTATATCCTTCTTTGGAACTAGTAATGCTGGTACTGCACATGAACTTATGTTTTCTTGAATCATCCCTTTACTAATTAACTTCTCAACCTTTTTGTTGGAGAATTTCATTATCTTTTAGAATTAAACGGTAATAAGGAAGGTTGAGAAATCTATTTTCTAGAATAAGATCAATATGGTGTTGGATACCTCTCATTGGTGGTAGTCCAATTGGAAGTTATTATGACATGATTTCTTTAAACTTATCAAGTACATGGGTAGGAATGGTTGACGTTAATATGGATTTTTCTTTGACTATTAAGGAAAATATCTCTTTACTTTGTTTAACTTCTGCAAAGAATAATGCTCGAGATATTACAAGGAATTATTTTTCATCCACTTTAGAAGTTTTAGGTATATCCTTTCCATGTAAAAGAGCAATAGAAATCTTCTTTTCTCCTAAATATAAAAGATAAATGTTATCTTTACCTTTGTGGGTTGCATTGATGTCATATTGCCATGATCTTCCCAATAATATATGACATGCATCTACATCAATAACATCACATATAACTTCATCCTTGTATGATTTTTCAATGGAAAATAGGATTCAACATATACGATTTACTTCTATTTTTCCTCTTTTTTTAATCCAAAACAATTCGATATGGTGATGGGTGTGGTTTGATTTTTAATTTGAGTGACTACTCAAGAGCTTTAGAAATAATATTTTCACTAGTTTTACTATCGATAATTGCATCACATAGATTATTATTGATTAAGCAGCGTGTGCGAAAGATATTGTACATTTATGTGTCTTGCTTTGGTAATAAGAGAGGTCAACGAATAACATAATTAATATGACCCTTTTCATCCACTTTAGCAAACTCTGTACCTTTATAGCCATCATATTCTTTATCTTTCTTATGATCATTATATTCTTACTCCACCAAGTTGACTACTCCTTCCTTTGGGCATTAATTAGAATGATGATCCACTTGTTCACCTCTAATCAAATTTTTTTTTGTTTTTGATGTGCCATCATGAGGTGCTTTTTTTATTATGTTTGTGCCTAGTTATTTCAACTGATGGCCTTGATGGAGCTTGTGATCTTGTACATGAACTTATTCTGCCTAACTGCATCTCCATTTTGAAGGCCATGTTATACGCATCAGTGACTATGCATACAAAATTCAAGGGTACTCGATCTTATATTGGTAGACAGAGTCCACTAATATATAATACAACTTGTTATGCTTCGGATTTTGCCAAATTATTTCGAGTACATAAAAGGTGAAATTTTGTAGTTTACTCTTGAACTAAATGATTCATTTGTTTGTAATTTTCATACCGTTGAAATAATATTTACTCATAATTAAAGGGAAGAAACATATGCATTAGGTATTACTTCATCTGAGGCTATGTTATGATAATAGCTTTCCTTTGTCTCAATCTATTTTTTTGGAGTTGGTTCCACCACGCTGAAGCTCCTCATTTGAATCGGTAGGCTACTAGCTTGGTTTGTTTTTCCTTTAGAATGCCCTTAACATCAAAAAACTATTTCACCTCTCAGATCCAATCAAGAAAATCCTTCATATTCATATTGCCATAGAAAACAAGAAGGTCAATTTTGAGACGATAATCTTGTGGCTCTTGGTCTCTTTGATGACGTCCTTTTCTGGCTTGTAAATCTTCATCACTAGATCTATTAGTGAAGGCAACATGTCTTCTTTGGGGTATTGGATCAACAAGTCTTCTTAGGAGTAATCCTTCAACTTGTCTTCTGGGCAATATTCGTTCAATTCTATCTCCATGTGAACCCTCTACTTCTTGGGCTTGGACTTGAAGCCTATTTTCCTTATTAATTAGTTGAGCAACTACTGCAATAAACTCTTCTATTTGTTGTCGAATCTTTTCATGATATTGTTGATATTCTTCTCGCATTACTTGAATATGCTTCATTCCTACAAATTAAACTTGGCTCTGATATCAATTGATATAAAACGGTTTATTCCTCTGCTTATACCGGGCAAGATCCACTCCATATTCACGAGATTGTTCACTTTGGTGTATAACTACAAGTTCAATAGGCTTACGGCTATGACTTGACATTTCAACGGGATTTCACGACTTTACTTTTAAGGAGAAACCTCAAAACACGTTATGTTATTTAAAAAATACTCAATATTTATAAATACAACATTATTTAGCTTTTTAAGGAATATAAGATATGGACAAATATACTGCATAATACTCTAACTCTATCTTATTTGGGGAGGCCTTGATAACTAATACCTTATTGTATGGATAATTCTCTAAACAATACTCTTGTTTTAGTTTACTCACATTAAATATGTCATTTTTTAAAACATTTCAAATTTAGTACTTATATTTATTTAAATTTTTTTTCATTTTGAAAAATAATGTCATTTTAATAAGAGATTATTATTTTTTTTTCGCATGCGGGGATGTATCTTTTTATCTTTTAATATATTTTTCATCAAAATTATTTTAAATAATAATAAAATAATACATTTAAAATTTATAAATATTAAAATAATATTCTTTATATTATAACGTATATATTTATTATTAAAAAACATTAAATGTTATCAAATTAAATGTTATTTAAATTAAATTATTATTATTTAGATTTATTTTTTAAATTTATCTAATTCATCCTATTCAATATCGTTGAATTTTAATTTATTATTATAAATTTTTTAATTGTTATTTTAAGTAATTTTTAATTTTGCGTCTCTTGTTACCTCATTATCACTAATTAGATATCTAAACAAAGAAGTATTCATAATGCCAATCAACCATTACTCAAATACAACTAATTGTTTTAAATACATAACCACGTTGCTACCAAGACGACAGCGAACAATTAAAGATCAACTATATTATACATATATATACTAACGTTAAAAAGAATAAAAATAATATTTTTTATAATTAAAAGATATATTTTTAAAAAATAAAAACATACATATAAATTAAAAGGACGAAAATAATTATAAATCTAATCAGTTTAGAATTTAAAATTTAAAATTTAAGATTTAAGTACTAATAAAAAGATATTGTTAAGAAGTAAATATTTTTTATTCTTTTTTGAAATGTACATTTTAATAACTAACTTATATTTTTGTAAATTTTAGGCTTAACTTTAAATAATATATGAATAAATTAAGAGATTAAATCAACATGATACAGTAACATACCAAAAATATAACAGCAGAATTGGACTCTTAGGTTGTATTTACTAACAAAGAAATAAAATGAAGGGAAATAAATTCTTGTATTTAATTACTTCCTAAATACAGTAGAAATGAAATAAGGGCTTCACAAATTATGTATTATTTTCATTGATTGTTTACATATTCTCTCTTTGGGTTGATTCTCTCTTCCAAATTCAAAAAATTATAAAAGGAACGTCGTATTTTAATATTTTATTTTATTTTATATTAGTTATTAATATTTTTCAAAGGAAGTTTTAAGTTAAAATAATGTTTTTATTCATGTTTTTCACCGTTCTTTAATTAGTAAACACAATGAAAAACAATAAATTTTACATTTCCTTACGTCTTCAATCTGATTTATATATTTACTCTCATTTCAATTGAATTAATTATAAGAAACCATGCACGGAGCCAAAAAAACCTGAAAGCTGCACGCACTTGCATGCATCTCGGCCCCTAAAATCTCCTTAGTCATCAAAGAGACATCAGTACAAAACGAAGATGCAGACAACCTCACCCACATCCTATGCACGTCCAACAAGTTCTTTATTATGTATTATTATTATTTTGTTAGGAAGAACATCCAACAAGTTCGAAACCCATCAATTCTCTATTTTCCCAAATTTTATGTACTTTAAAATATTTCTAGAATAGTAACTATATACATGAAACTAAATATAAATTTTTTGTGATTGATTAAAAATAATATTAGTTTTGTTAGTCAAAATAGTACGTGATTAATTTAGTAGAAAATTAATAGAATGTAACTTACCATATTATCAAAGATGAGATGTCTAATCTTGTTTGAATAAAGAATAGGAAAATTAGATAGACTAATTTTGTTGAATGAAGAAATATTTGTCATATGAAATGGGAACTTGAAGGCTATAAATATGACTTTATTTCTTCATTGTCGATCATCTCAAAAATAGAGAAAAATTTATATGAAAAGTTTTTGAGTTAGAGAATTTTGTGGAAAAATTCTATTGGGTTTGTAATTGCTCTTGTTTTTTGGGTGTGTGAGAAAATCATTAAGAGTATGTTTGTAACAATTTTTCACATAATAAATTTCTTTATCTGGTTGTCTTTTGACAACAAAAGTGAATTTTTCTCAAATTTAAAGTTTTTTCTATAATTCTTGTATTCTATTCTTTATTTCTCTGTTATTTGATATTCTGTTAAGTAGTATCTTAAGAAGAAGAATTTATAATTATATTATTTGATCCAAAAGTTAACATATTATAAAAGTCAAAATTCTATTATGACTAATGATATATGATAAATATTTAGCGCAATTAATGAAGGTTGTTGCTAATGTCTGCAAGCTACATAAGCCTCTAAACAATACTTGAGGGGAGGAGACATCGTAGAGAGTCTAATGGTAAGGGTTCCATATGTTCGATATCTATACGTGTTTCAAACAAGACTGTTCAAATTAATGAGCTGTTACTGCATGCTTGTAGAATCAACAGCTATTACTTATATTATAAGTATGCTATTATAGTATTATGTAAATGATCCAGCTCTCTCTCTCAATCTTATAATTGGCATAAGAGTCATAAAATAGAAAATTATTCTTTTTAATATCAATTATTAAAATATATTATAGTATAATAAATTGTATCAACTTATTGAATCTCTTTAAAGGAGTTATCGAAATTTGTATATATAATTGACCTAATAGATAGACACCATCATATCCCAACTTTAGAATTATAAGAGGTATAAAATAGAAAATTATTTTTTTAATCTCAACTATCAAAATATATAACAATAAAATAAATTGTATCACTTTAAAAGAGTTACCGAAGTTTATCCGGAAGATTTAGGATAAATTTTTAAAGATACAACTAAAATTTTGTACAATATTTATTTTTTACCAAAAAAATAATTAGTAAATATTAAATGATTATTTTTTATTCACAATAATACTACGGTCTAACTTTTTACTATGAATATTTTTAATAATATTGTTTTAATATATAATTTTTTATTTGTTTATTATTTTATAACCATAAATTATTTCATTTTAAAAAAAATAATATTTTAATATATTTATTTTTGTTCCTTTTTGTAAAAGAAATAATTTTTTTTATAAAATATAAATTTAATGTTGAAAATCACTAATAACTTTAAAAACTTGTGGTAAAGTTTTTTTATTTGTTATTATATACTTCAAATGTATAGTAAAAACTAAAAAAAAAGAAAACATTTTAAAAGATATATAATAATTTACTGTGAAAAAAACACATGTATTTAACTATTACATAAAAATTGTGCAAAGGAGGTATGGAAAATTAGCTCTTTAAAGATGAATTTTAAAGTCCCAGAAGCTCTTCCATTCAAGGAATGACTTTGTTTGTACATATTTTATATTACAAAATCTCATGTGTATGCTTGGAAAGCTCGAAATCATTATTCTCATGTAACTAGAAAGTTTGTGAATATGATTTTACAACATGGGAAATTGTTAATTAAAAATGACATAAAGATGTTGCTCGTACCCCTTATCCTATTGTTAAGGTTAAACCACCTAATGGATTTTGTTAAGTAAAATGTTGCCAATTGGGATCAGAATAAATGCACCACCTAAGTTTAGGTATTGTTGTAAATAAGTAACGAAAATATATAATGTTTTTTTATTTCAGTCCAGTTTTTTAATTTTTTAAAAGAGTAAAAACGCTTCCTATTTTTTAAGGTCACAAAAGTGCTCATGGATTAGGCATATAATATGTTTCATTCTTGAGGGTGCATGATTAATTAATTCCCTTCCAGATGTAGAAAGGATATGTGTGTGTCACACAAATTGTACCGATAGCTGAAGATGTGCAAAGTAACTTTACTTTTTGTCATGATATTATTTCCCAGTCTTTTGAACTGGATCTGTACTTGGATTTAATTATTATTATCGTTTTATTTATTTAAAAAAAATTGTGCCAAATTAAACGGTAAATGAAGTTTAGACATGAATTTCTTCCTTTTTTTTATGTGCATTTTTGCCTACTAAGTTAAAGAAACATGCAGTGCACCTAAATTGTTTTTACTCCATTTAATTTTTATTTGGTAGTTAATTTATACAAAATTTGAAATAAGAGAATTAAATTTATAAAGTTTATAAATTAATTACGAAAGTATTTCTAAAATAAAATATAAAGGACAATACATCTCTAAATTTCAAAATATAAGGGAATTTTTAAAAAAATTATTATAAGTGTAATATAAACTTTTTTATATATATAATATAGATTTACTTCAAATGATTGTGCTGTGGTAACTTGCTATTACAACACACATGTATAAAAAATTTCATTTTTATTACTTTTGAGTAGGATACAAATAAATAATTAATTTAATACAAAAATAATCAAAGAATTACTTTTTATACTCTACTTTACATGTACGTATTTGTAATTTTTTCCTTACTAAAAACTTACGAGCACTTTTTCGTTAGTATACTCTAACGAGAAAACCTCAAACTAGAGTCGAGCAAGTTGAGCTGGAAAGGTTAAAAATGGCAGGAAGCAAGAACTTCCTACCACTAGCCCCATTGGCATTGTAACTCGCACCAGTCACAGAGTCCACTAAAAGATCACCAGCGTAACCAGGATATGCCCCTTTAGCATAAACACCTGAACAAGCCGATGCAGCTTCCAAAGGAGCATCCTTCGGACCTTGATAGTAACCATTTCCAAATGGGTTCGTAACTGTTCCAGCCAATAGACTAGCCAAATTGATCACCATACCGTCAAGACCCACATCGTTGTTTGGTGCAATCAAAGCTGGTGTCTGAGGTCCGTAGATTGGCTGATGGAATGGCCAAGCACATTGTCCTGGGCACTGCGTCTCTGAATTTCCAACCCAAATGTATGCAAATTTGTAATTTTTTCCCCTAATATAAGCAGACTTTGAAGACCCATGTGTTCCACACCTACTTGAGCAAAACCCATCAACTGTAACATCAGCTGAAGTTAACACAATGTTAATTGCGTCCTTCTGGCCTCCCTTTGAAGCCAATTGTAGAAGCTTCTGATTGGTTAGTGATTTTCCAAGAGAATAGTTCTCTTCGAGGATTTGGGCACCCAAAGAAAGTGAAACAGAGGATGTTTTCTTGGAATGCAGTAGATGGTAGTATTTCTCAATGTTGGTCCACCAGGTAGAAACAGAGGGCTGAGTTGTGGCAGGTATAGGTGAGGAAAGGGAGGTGATGAAATCAGAGACAATTGCACGTTGGGAAGGCTTAAATTGGCCGTACCAGATTAAGTTTATGGAGATTTTACCAGCAAGGAGAGGTCCATTGTGGTACTGGAAGAGCAAAGGTTGTTGGGTTTGGTCAGATTCAGCAAGTAAGTTTCTTGCTGCAGAACTGAAATTAACTAGAGAGATAAGAAGAACTAACTTTAGAAGCAAAGTTTCCATTTTTGGTTTAGTTCTTAGAATAATAAGTGATTTAGTGAGCCTAATTATGTGATAAGAGAGAATGAGAGGATTTGGTTAAGAGCGTTTTGTAAGGTTTTGGGTGAGTTGAGAATGAATAAGGAGGTGGATATATATAGTGTTGAGTTAATTGTAGAATAGTGTTCGAGCTAATGAATAGGAAGGAGCTGAGAAAGAGAGATTTGTAATTATAATTGAAGAAAACGAGAGGGCGAAATGCGGATGCCAGCAGGAGTGAGGAGACTAAACGCGTTTATATTATTATAATTAGTCATGAGTGGGAGTGGTTTCTCTTTCGGCCGAATCTGACTTGTGTTTCAAGGCCAATTGGGTTAAGCCAGCTAAGACGATTGGAACAAAAAGACAGCCCAGAGACGAAACAAAAGGACAAAATTAAATAGTTTTTTTTTTTAATTTTATTATTTAATATTTTTTTCAATATTTATATTCATATTAAATTTTATTTATCTAAAATATCTTATACTCCTCTGACCATAAATAATTTATCCAAATCGAAGTATGTGATTTGGTTGAGAAAGTCTGGAAGCATAACGAGGAATAAACGCGTTCAAATACGTGGGTTTTCTTTCGGATATTGGCGTGGAGTATGCCCTGCCTCATTGACTCTTAAATATCTTACTCTTTATCAGACAAAATTTAATAATAAAGAAATATCTACGTATAAAATGGATTATTTTATTTATATTATAAAATTGATAAAATTAACTTTATATTATTTTTTTATTAAACTTATATTATAAATTATTATTATTATTTATATTTTTTTTATCTTATTTAAATACATTAAAAATAAATGAAATATTTTAATTATTATTATTTTATTAAAAATTAAACTATAGAAGATAAAATTTATTAATATTTTATCGAAATTTATATCACTACTTCTTCTAGTTTCGTTCTTTTGTTATTGTTGAACTGTTGGCTAACAAGAGGGAAGAAAAAGTTTTCATACTTTTCCTTTATTTATTTATTCCTTCATTACAAAGTGTCGTTAATGTTCATGGTTGGATTCACAACTTTTAAGTGTAAATTACACAGAATATAATTTGATATATAAAAAAATGCAAAATCATTTCAAATAATAGCGAGATTTATTAAAGAGCTCTTATATATTATATTTAAATTTTTATAAAATTATTGTAAAAACTATTAACTTAAAATATAAATAACATTAAATATAAAATACAAGTAAATGTATATCCTAATTTTTATTTAGATTATTTTAAAAATTATTTTATTTTAAAAAAGCTTTAAAAATGAGTAATGTTTCATGCTTTTTATCAGTATGACAAAAAGAATTGTTGAAATAAATGCAAAAAATCATTTTTTTGTATATTGTTATGCAAATTTATGGAAAATATTTGAAAACTATTGTGTATGGTCAAACATCGAATGTTAAACTATAAGTATCGCAAAGAATGGACAATGGTTTTTTATGTAGCTCGATTGATCTAACGAGATCAATTGAGCTTCGATCTAAGAGTTTCTACTTATTTTCTAGTACCCAATTTTATTAGCTCGATTGATCGAGAAATGACTCGATCGATCGAATTTAAATTTTTATTGCACGTAATGACGAAAAAGATTATAGAATTGGGGAAGGAAGCTTGGAACAAAATGAACATTTTTGTAATTGCCTATATGGGCATGTATAAAATGAGATATCATTTGTGTGCTAGAAGAGTGCATTTGTGAAAAAAAGAGAAGAGAAAGCTAGGAAAGAGAGGTTAGGGTTTCTCCATTGTTAAATGAAGAAGCTTTGTGAGGTCTTTTTGAATGTTATTTCTCAAGTGTGAGTATTTTCTCTTCAACATTTTTCCATTGTAATTATAATCTTCATATTTGAAGCTAGTGGAACTCATTTCCATTGGAGGGGTGAAAAAGTGGAGTAGTCTCACCACTTTGGTCGGATGAATCACTATAAATCTTGGTGTGTTTTTCTCTTAATCTTTTCTTCGCTATTGATTTCCATTATCATTGATATTCTATTTTTAGGGCTTTTGGTGTGTTTCTTGAAATATTTTGCATTTGGGTGTTTATGCTTTGGATGTTTCTATTGTGATTGGATTAGTAAATATTTGCAATATCTATAAGGTTCACTTTTATAACAAGTGGCATTATAGCCTTGTTTAGCTTAGGTGTATTTCGTGGTTGTTATGTATGAATTTCTGGTATTTGATATTGTAATATGACGTTGTATCTAGAAACAACTCTTGAATGTTAAAAATTAGTATAATGGAAATATGGACTTACATATTTAGAAGAGTAAAAATATTTGCAAGAGTAAAATGAAGAGTTTTATTGGTTCAATAAAAAGTAACTCAAGCTCTAGATGAGACTAAGGAGTATTTGGATGATTTTGCGAAATATAAATAGAAAGAATTATTGTTGACGACTTCTACCTCAATTTTCTTGAATTTGCACTATAATGTTACTCATGAGGTTCAAAGTGCGAAAATCACAAAGGCATTATGGAGAAAGTAGGATGATATATTCATGCAAAATATGATGTCTTGAAGGTTTCATTTGAAGGAACAATTGTTCAAATTTTGAATAAAAATGTCAAAGAACTTGGAGTCTAACTTAGCAAATGACTTGTCAAACATCAAAGAGGGTCTAAATGATGAGAATCTTGTCCACTCATTGTTACACAACCTACCGAATTCTTACAAAAAATAGAGATGGGTTTTAAGTATAGAAGATATGATATCTTTTTAGATTTAGTTATCTATCATTTGAGAAGAAGAGAACTAGAGTTAAGAACATAAAGGTTCACATTGGTGGGATTGGATGTGGTGGTGATGCCATGTATTCACTAGGTAGAGGTGAAGAAAGAAGCCAAAGTAAAGGCAAAGGAAAATATCAATCAAAGTTCGATGATCCAAAAGATAAGATGAGATGCTACCTATGTAACAAGATGGGGAATTTCAAGAGGGATTGTCTGAAGAAGGGTAAATCAACCAAAGGGACATACTAGTAATGGAGATATATTAGTGGCACCAGGTGAGACAGGTTATGATAGTGTCGAGCCATTGGCATTTTCTTCAAGTAATTTTGATAGTGCTTGGGTCTTAGACTTGGGGTACACTTTTCACATGACACCTTACAAGGATTGGTTTGTTGGTTTCAAGGAGGTGAATGGTGGTATAATTAACATGGGAAACAACCATCCATGTAGTGTAATTGGAGTTGGGTCGATGTGGCTTTGCCTTAATGATATTTCAACACTTATAATGAAGAATGAGGGGCATATGTCAATATTGAAGAAGAAATTGATCTCATTATGAAAATTAGAAACATGGGATACAATTGAAGATGTATAGAGGTTCTTTGGTACACTTCAAAGGTATAAAAAGAAATGGGCTCTATTACCTAGTTGCTATTGTATAGACAATCATTATCGAGGTGAGCCGCGGATAGGAGAATGTCAACCTTTAGCATAGAAGGTTGGGTTATATTCGTAAAAGATGATTGGAGGAACTTTCCAAGAGAAAGATTATTGGTGATGGTAAGCTTGACAAACTTTCATTTTGTGATCATTGCTTCTTTGGAAAAATAAAGAAAGTGAAGTTCACACCAACAAAATTGAAGGGATGTGAAATACTCAATTATATGCATTCTGATTTGTGGGTTTTGGAGAGAACACCATTTGTGAGTGCTGCATGGTACATTCTTACTATTATTGGTGATTTCTTTAGAAGGTTATGGGTTTACTTGTTGAAAAGTAAAGATGAAACTTTGAGAAATTTATGGTGTGGAAGAAAATTGTAAAAACTCTAACTGAGAAGAATTTCAAGTATATGAGAACTGAGAATGGTTTGAAATTTTGCAATGAGGCTTTCACAAGATTTTGTAGGGAGAATGGTATCACAAGGCATAAGACCATTCCTAAAAACCCTTAACAAAATGGTTTGACGGAGAGGACAAATAGAACACTTTTAGGAAGAGTGAGGTGTATGCTTTTGGATACAAATATGCCAAAAATATTTTGGGGAGAAGTTATTGCTATAGTTAGATACCTTATCATTGGGTGTCTTTTAATGCCACTCAACTTCTAAACGTCGAAAGTTGTATGGTTTGGAAAACCTATCAAATATGACCATTTGCTTATTTCTAGTTATGTTGTATATGTTCATGTAAGGCATGTGAAGCAGGTGCTTAGAGTATTAAAGTGTATGTGATATGAACCAAGGGGATAGGATCTAGCTAATTTCAAATTATATAGCAAAGGGTTTCTCCACAAATCAATGGATATTACTCACCATTTTTGTGAGGAGAAAAGACGCCACAAGGAGCTGCTATTTCCTTGATAAGTCTAGCAAAAATGACACCCTAACAAGTATGGATATTACTCACCACAAATGCTTGGATGCTAAACAATGCCACAAAGGTTGCCAATCCCTTGATAAGTTGCTTGAAGAGGAACAAAGAGCAAGTATGAGCTCTCAAATGATCTGAATATTCAAACTTCATTCAAAATTATGTTTTACAAGATGGTAGTCATCTTAATAGGATACAAACCAACCCTAAGCTCTACTAAATCATAGCCCTTGATCTCATCCAAGGGTTCGAAATAAACACAGCCAAAAAGCAGAAAAGCTAGCAAAAAATATTGACCAAAACATGGAAAAACAATGGGGCAACTGACCACAAAGGAATCCTATAAAATATTACATCTTAACCCTTGATTTCATCCAAGGGTTGCAAAGAAAGCTGCCCAAAAAGAGTCCAAATGGCACATGGAAATTGGAGCAAAATATGGAGCAGCTGAGAACAAAAGAAAACCCTATAAAATATTACATCTTAACCCTTGTTTCCATCTAAGGGCTAAAAATGAAGCTGCCCAAAAGAGTCCAAATGGCACAACAATGTGCCTAGTTTTATTTTGCCAATTTTGCCCTAATTTCCATCCTAAGATTGTCCCAATCCTTGCACTCCCAATTTAGGTCCCCTTGATTATGCATGACCTCTTGAATGAGCCCATTTAAAGCCTTTTCGAGTTGTGCCTTCCTAGACCTTGTGATTGGTTCACTTGGAATTTGTAGAGCTCGATTATTCTCATCAGTATGTTTTTGGGGTATCCTAGTAGTGTGAAGGGTTACAAGCTATCGTATGGTGGTGCTAAGAAGTGCATTACTAGTAGTGATGTAACCTTCAATTAGGATGAGAAGTATATAGGTAGGGCTTTCAAAAAAACAAATGAATCACCACAAGAGTTTGAACTCGGTTGTATTAGTTTTGAGGTAGATTCGTTGGTGTATAATAATCAACTCATAGGTGAACATAGGAAAACAAAAGAGCCTATTATACAAGAACTTCTAATGATGATAATTATAGTACAAAGATGGAAGAAGAAGAAGAAGAAGAAGAAGACATGACTAAACCTGAGCCACCTAGATAAAAGAATTACTACTTGTTGGCATAAGATTAGATTCAATGCATGATTAGAGATCCTATGAGGTTGAACCTCATAGCCTATACTTTGAGTATAGAGTTAGAGATCATAGGACTTGAACTAAGGTCCTATGAAGAAGTCATGAGTAGGAAGGATGCTGATAAATGATGAAAGACTATGAAAGATGAAATAAGTTCTCTATACAAGAACAAGACAAGGACACTAATTCCTTAATAGTAGGGTCAGAAAGTTAATAGGAAACAAATGAGTCTACAAGATGAAAGAATGTGTACCGGATGTCGAGTTAGCCCGCTACAAGGATAGAGTTATTGCAAAGGGGTTTTCCCAAATAATAGGTATTGACTTTATCAAAATTTTCTCACCTATTATTAAACATAGTTCCATTATATTATTATTTTCTGTTGTTGTGTATAATGATATAGAACTTGATAAATTGGGTGTGAAAACTACCTTTTTCATGGATACTTTGAGTAAGAAATTTACATGGAGCAACCCAAGGAGTTTGTTGAAAATAGCAAGGCTAACATGGTGTGTCTCTTAAAGAAGTCTTTATATGACTTGAAGTAATCTCCAAAATATTACTAAAAAATATTCGATGACTTTGTTTTGAAGATCGAGTTCAAGAGGAATACGCATGATAATTGTGTGTATTTAAGAACTATAACTAACTAATCCACGATATATTTATTTTTATATATTGATTACATATTTATAACTAGTTGTTACCTGTCTTAAATTACCAACTCGAAGAGTCAATTTAGCTCTAAATTTGAGATGAAGTATCATGGGTATTCTATGAAAATTTTGGGAATGGAGATTAAAAGAGAAAAAAAAGCAAGTAGCTTATTTCCTAAGAGAGATACTGTGAGAATGTGTTGAAATGGTTTAACATGATCAATGCTAAACCAACTACAACTGTAATAGTATCACATTTCAGGTTGTCGGCCTTAGACTCTCTTTCGACAGATGAGAAGAAAAAAGAAATGGAGAAAGTTTCATATGCAAGTGTAGTGGAAAGTTTGATGTATTTAAGGATTTGTACAAGATCAGGTATTGTATTTGATGCAAGTTTGGTGTGCCACTACATGGCTAATCCTAGTAAAAATCATAGGGAGGTAGTGAAATAGGTGATAGGGTATATACAGGGTACAATAGAAGTTGGTCTTCTCTATGATTATTTCGAGGAGTTGAGTGTTTGTGTGATGGGCAATGCGGATTATGAATTTGTTGATGATTGTGATAAGAAGCATTATATCACAGGATACTTATTTGGATTTAGAAACAAAGTCATGGTTCATTGTGACAATCAAAGAGCAATTTGCTTGACCCAAAAATCCTTAATTTCGTGACCATACGAAGCATGTAGATATGAAACTACACTTCATACGAGAAATTATAAAAACAAGGTGAGATAGAGTTGGTGAAAATTCACTTAGATGATAACTCGACGGATATGGCAACAAAAAGAATTTCCTTGGCAAAGTTAATGGAGTGTCAAACCTTGGTCAAGGTGACCACCTTATCTAAATGAAGGTGAAAGAGGTAGGTCTTCCCCTAAAAGAAAGAGTTCTAAGGATTGACATCAAGGTGAAGAATTGTAATATTGTGATACAAATCCATGAGAGATGCTTGAGAACCATTATGAGTGATAAAGCATCAAGGTTGAACTAGGAGCATTACAAGGAATGAAGAATGGTTTCTGATGCAGCTTGATCAATCGAGATAGGACTTGGTCTATCTAATAGGATCGATCGATCGAACTTTGATTCAGCTTCGATTTATGAGTTTCTGCCTATTTTTGATAGATCAAGAAATGGCTCGATTGATCGAGCTTGAAAAAATTCTATGTGAATGACGAAAAAAGGTCACAAAATTGGGAAGGAAGCTTGGAACATAATGTGCATTCCTATACTTGCCCATTTGGTTGTTTATATGCACGTTAATGCGCCCCATAAGCCAAATGAGAGATCATTTGTAAAAAAGAGAAGAAAGAGTTAGAAAAGAGATATTAGGGTTTTTACATTGTTGAGTGATAAAGTTTTGTGATGTTTCTTTGCATGTCATTTCTTAAGTGTGAGTGTTTTTCCTTCAAGGTTTTTCTATTGTAATTGTAATCTCCATATTTGAAGTTAGTAGAACTTATTTCATTTGAGGGGTTAAGAAGTGGAATGAACTCACTATATTGAATGGGTTGAAACATTATAAATATTGGTGTATTTTTTCTTAATTTTTTCTTTGCTATTAATTTTGATTATAGTTAATACTCTATTTCCAAAGCTTGTAGTGTATCTGTTGGAGTATTCTTCATTTGATTTTTTATGCTTTAGATATTTATATTGTGCTTAGATTAATAAATAATTTTAATAGTTAAGAGATTCACTTTATTAATACTTTTTTTCTTTAATTAATTTATTTTATATAATAAATTTAAATTACATCAAATAAAATTTGATATATAAAAACTAGAATGAAAAGTACAAGAAGAGAAGCAATTATATATTAGTATTAAGTTGATTTTTTTTAAAAAGTATTATCTACTTTATTTATTTAAATAACTACGTTATATATATTAATTGTAATTAGAAATTCAAACCTCACAGCTATCATAATTTTTCAATTAAAAATATCACTCAACTATACTTGCCGACCTGTTTTTGATATATTAAGCACGCAGATACGAATCTATAAGTAAATGGTTATAGTTGCAATTTTTGATGGCTTTGCCTTGGTAGATCCAGTCTAATTAGTTGCAAGTTGCTGACAATTTATTGAGCGTTAAATAGATTTGTTGCTTCTATTTATCTATAGGACCATCTATGGCTTTAATTTGTTACTGTATATGTTTCATATATATTACATCAATTTGTATTTTATCCAAAAAAAAAATTATGTTAATTTTAAATTCATTTAATATTTAATATCATGTAATCATATAATCTATTATCAATGAATAATTTATCATAGGTATTTTAATTTACACTTTGTCACCCTTTAGATTTGTGATGATAAAAAAGATAATATGGATCATAATTATAAAAATATTTATTCTATATTATTTACTTTGTATTGGATCAAAAAGAATTATTTTTAAAATGTATAGAAACATAATCCACATATAAGATCAACAAATTAGATCAAATTAAAATGGATCAATCCGTAGGTCTAGTCATATCGAATCGATAGATAGATTTCTCTTAATCTAAATCGTTAACTATAATTTTAAAACAAAAATAATCACAAATTTTTAACATATTTTTCTATTTTTATAACTGTTTATTTAGAAAAAAAATTGTTATAATAATTATTTTTGAAATTTTTTATCTCTTATATTTTTATAAATCTAACTTTTTCTATTTTACAATTTTAATATATATATATTATTTAAAATTTGTTAAATTAAAATTCAAAGCTAATCATATTCATATCTATTTATTTCTAATTTTTGAGTAATTAATTTAAATTTTATTTTTTATTTACAAATAAAAGAAAATTTCATTGGCATTATTGAATGAATTTGTAAACTATGTTCAATTGAAAATTTTATATACGATTAATAATTTTGAAAATTTTATTATAACAATATTAAATTTTTTAGAATTTATATGATTATAGTATTAATGAAAAATTTAAATATATTATTATAAATAAGTAAGAAAGTGTTTCTACTATGTATAATATTATCTCATTTTTTTTAATTTATCAATTTAAAATATATAATACATTACATTAAATAATACTTTAATTTTAGAATAAAATTTAAAAACATGAAACAATTCGAATCGAATCATATAGATCCATTGATTTTTAAATCAATACTTGATTCGATCTATAATCCAAGAATCAAAATAAATCAAATTAAATTAAATCTTTTAAATAACACATCAAATCAAATCAAATCATCGTCAAATTAGATCGAATCTAATAATTGTTATTTTTACTTAGACTTATCCAAAACTCCGTGATACGTTATAAAGAAATGACTTTTTTTAAAATAACTAAAATTTTCAATAGTTTATATCTATATTTCTAAATTAACAATCACGATTACCATTTATTAATTATTTTTTCCCTAGTTTACAAAACCAATTGCAATAGTCAGCCTATCTTCATCCAACTAAAGTTAGTAGATCAAGTGACCAACTTAGCAAGATTACGGTCACTTTTGCCGATTTTTTTAAAGAAGTTAAATTAAATGGGAAAACAAGTTGTTCGTACTAATAAACAATATAATTCACTTGATTTTACGTGCATCAAAAATTACTTAGTTTTTTAAAGGAGTCATTTTAGCTGTCTTGTTTTTATAATTTTAAGTGATGACTAAAGTGCAAAAAGAAATGAACTCATAAACTTTTGCATACATAGAAAAAGTCATAATATAATACTATAGATTTTACAATAAATGTTGATTTAGATGATAATGAGAGTAAATAAACGTAGAAACGCCAGTACGCCATGGGATATAGAGAACAAATGCACACACAACTCTTATTGTGAGATATGAAATGAGGCTGCAAAAAAAAAAAAAAAAAAATCCAAAATATTAATTGAAATATACAACATGAAAGAGATACAAATGGATGGAAGAGGTGGCAAAATTTCACTCAAAAAATCATCGAAGAGTGAACATTTTTTAATAGAAAAAATAGAATTATTTTCATTGAAAGAATGATATTATAAGAATAATTAATTTAATAAATTAAAATATATCAGAGTATCACGAGAATCCTTAAAATTTATTTTTACTACTGATATAATTTTTTTTTCATCTTTTAACTTTTTGAATTCTCCAACTTTTATGTATAATTATTCAACTTGACACCATCTCAATCTTTAACAAAATTTTGCATTTTATTATTTAAGATCTTTAAGATTCAAATTACAATAATACCTAAACTAAAACATCACGTTAGAAAGAAAACAAGATATAACAAAACAAAGCATACTAAAAATTACACTAAGATGTAATTCAAGATGAAGAAAAAAATTACACTTGATTAAAATTGAAGTGTAAATTATTTATTGAAATGAAATGACAAAAAATAAACAATCTATAAGAGATAGCTTCTATAACAAAAATCCTCTTTTTGATGCAAAGGAAATTCAATAAAAAAAACGATTGGATTTTTGGAGAGATAATAAGAAAGAAAAGAAGATTGAGATAAACAATGGCATGACGGCTTAAAAGACCTAGGTAATAACTTATTTTAATATTAGATTATTTAACTACATATAGACGCAACTTTATTTATTTCAAAATAATATTATATATGCAATGGATTAATTAAGTGGAAAAGTTAAAAATTTTATTTTATAATTAATTAATATATTTATTTTAAAATATATTTCCTATAAAATTATGTACTTTGCTATAAGCTTGTGAAGTCTTTTAAGTTACATATAATATATATATATATATATATATATATTTATAATACATTGTTTTCTTATGAAATATTGATAAATGATATTTGATCATATAGTTTTATTTTAAAAAAATTAATTTTTGAAGTAAATTATCATTTTTTTTTCGTTTTCACCAATATCGAAACAAAAAAAGAAAATCTATAAATTGAAGTACCAAAATATCCATTGGTGTTGAAATTTTCATCCTTGCCTTTATGGTTGTCCAAGGGCCAAGTGATGTAGGCTCCGTCTACGTTCTCTTCTAATGAGAGCTACGATCTAATGAGTGTTTTTAAATTTTAAATACTATAATATAAATAGATTCTTCTTTTCCTTTTATTTTCTTTAAATTAAATTACATAGATGAAATATATATATATATATATAGATTTATATTTTTAAAGCTCCTATTCTTTTTATTATTATAAATATACTGAAAATAAAATATTTAAATTTTTAATTGTGTCAATACCATGCTATGCTAGTAAAATGATGATAATTGATCATAGAATTAAAAAATTTAAAATTTATTTATCTCTTTATACCTATAAATTCATGCTTTTTTATAAAGTTATTGAACATATTATACATAAATAGATAATAATAATGAGTCATATAATTAGAAATATGAAATGAATTGTTAATTTTATGAGATTCATCAAAAACCTATATTTTGATCTTTTTTATCACAAAAATGATTGACATGTATAAATTTAAGATTTTTTTTCTATTATAAGAGCAACAATTCTTTGTGCATAATTAATAACATTAGTAGTAGAGTTACAATCCCTTATAAGTGTAGTGTTTGATATTAGAGGTGAATGTGTAGTATGTGAAGAAGAGTAAAAAAGTTTTACAAACTTCATTGTATTTAAAGATAATGACGTCGAGTACTCATCTAAATAGCTTAGTCTTCTCTAATCTTCAAAAGGTTTTTTAGACTTCACTTAGCCTTTTATCTTCAATAGTCAATCTCTTCACAACTTACTTTGATTCTCCACTCCTTCACAAGATTCTTATTTTTATGTTTGAGATCTACAAGACTTAAATTCAAAATATTAGCACATTCAGACAGTTCAAATTTCTCTTTTTCTATAATAGAGGAAGTTATTTCAAAGGATTTAGGTTTTCCATTTAGTTTAGTTACTTCTAAAAGTAACTTATTATTTTGTCTCTTATTTCCAATTAAGCCAACAAACACTTTATCAAGATTATTTGCATTAAATTTATTGAGTACAAATTAAAAATCATTTTCCTTGAATCAATTTCAAACTTATTGGAGTGTCCACAAGAAGTTGTAGTAAATGCTAAGTAGTTAGTGCTACAATTTTTTGAATCATTGGGATTATTATTATCACTTTTTGTGTCACTAAGGAAAGCTTTGAAGTCATTTCAGTTCTCTCTTTTTTGTTAGCATACTCAGCCACAATATGACCAATTTCATTGCATTCAAAATATTTAAATCTAATGAGTTTAGTTTTCAAATCTTCTGAACTTATATGTTTAAGTTTATATTTTAATTTTAATCATTTGAACGGGTTGGATGCTAGTTATTATGTGAATTGTATTGATTGAGGAGTTTCTTGAGCCTTTTGGCTAAGAGTTTCAATTCTTCATCATCCTCATCATTGTCATTCTTATTGATAATAGTACTTTATATAGTTATTTTCACATATTTTATTAATAGTAATTGCTATGTTTTCTTTAATATTTAGTTAATTTTTGTTAAATAAATTAATATTTTCCTTTTATGCATTAAAAATACATTTTTAATAAAATTAAATAATTTGTATCGAAAATGTACTTAATTTCATATTTTTATCCACAAATATAATTTCAAATAATATAGTTCTTAATTACAATTTATAAAAATTGAAAATATAATTTAAATTAAATTTTGGCTTAATTATAATTATTTAAAGTTTAAAAAATTAATTTAAAATTAGCAAAGGGTTTAATTGTAATTTAAGAAAGTTAAAAATGTAATTTGAATTAAATTTGTGGTTCAAAATATATTTAATTGAAGGTTAATTTCGCGCAGGATAGACGAAGTCCACGCACAAGATAACACTCGCCCAACGTGAACCGTCCGATCAAAGAAGCAACGGTTTAGATTCACGTGTGTTCATCAATACCGACCAAAGCGAATGGGTACAGACTCTGTGCTTTCACTTGGCTAGGCGTTCGAGAGGGTCCCACCTGCCGCGCAGGCCGGTGTGCAGCGTGGGACCCACGTGTCTGACGCGTTGCAGTCGCTGTCCCCCACCTTCGCGCGTGCCTTTTCCAGTGCGGTTGTTTCTCGTGCGCCCGGTTATTCCACGAACCATAATACACCACGTGTCCCACGTAAGATTTCTTCAAATGATATGCCGAAACGTGGCATGTTACAATGAGCACGACCGTACTGAATCAACCCCCGTTTCCAGCCGTTGCTGCATTTTTTTCGACGCCCCAATCTCGTGCTTCTATTCTGCGTGCGCCCGTTCCTTTCAATAAATGAGATCCGGCCACGTGTCCCACTATTTGTTTCAACGAATCAGCTCGCGACACGTGGCAACGTGGAAAGCAATAGAAAACACAGAATCGTGCAGCCCTCTCCCACACGTGTCGTAAAATAAGAAATTCGATATTCGCGTGGCGCGGATTTTAAGGGGAATGTCGGGGTATTATTTTCGATAAAAAAAATTATTATTACTCGTTTTATTATTTTTTATATTTCTGATGTATTTTTTTTGGCTATAAATAGGAGATGTTTTGTTATAGAAAGAAAGTTTTTTGGAGAGTTTAGTTTTGGATTTTCTGTAGTGTTTGGGACTGGACGGTGGAACACGCAGAAGCCATTTTTGGCTTCTGTTGTGTTCTACATGTGCCAAATATTTACGATTCGAAATGTTTTAATTTTCTTTCTTCTTCTTCTAATATTTGTGCATCTACTGTAATTTTTATTTTAAATTAATGAAGTAATTTAATTTTTCTAGGGTTGCATTTGATCTAAATTTATGAAGCTTTGATTTTAACTATTTTTGATAGATTTATAAGACGTTCGATTTGTTCGTTCTATTTTGTGCTTAATGCTTTTTGATTATTTACGAATTTTATCAAAACGATTTGTGGCATAAAAATAAACTTGAGAAAAGCATTTTTATGTATATTGCTCGTAAATAGAATGACATGTATGATGAAGGATAAGAATATACCCTAATTGTATGTGTGCCCATTGGAAAACTTAGAACTTAATTAATCTTATTAAATTTAATTCTCATAGAGATATAGTGAATTAATTTAACTAGGTGTGTTTATACGGAGCTCAGAAGAGATGTATGAATAAAAAAGAAATTTTCGGTTGACAAATTAAATATACTAAAAAATATAAATCAAAAGAAAATAACATGATTTAAGTGAAATAATTTGGTGAAAAATTGCAATCCTAGAGTTCTCTTATTTTCTTTTTACCTTTTTCTCAATCAACGATTGTTTTGGATAAAATCATAGAGATACAATTTTAGTACTCAACAAACTATAGTAGCAAATTCTCGTGGGAACGATACTTTACTTACAAATCTTTATTACTTGTGACCGTGTATACTTGCACGATTTTATGTTCTCCAAAAGAGACAACACTTACCATCATTCGTCATGGCCGTTTTGAAAATAATACCTTTTTTATTTGAAATTTTTTGAAAGCTCATCTTAAAGGTTTGAAATTTTTTGAAAGTTCATCTCAAAGGTTTGAAATTTTTCGAAAGCTCATCTCAAAGGTTTAAAATGAGTCAATGGGTTCTTCTAATTTAATGGTGTCTGTATCCTTGCTTTCATGAATGAAAGTGAACTTTGTATAGAAGCGATCTAGTAATGAGCAAATAATCTTTCGAGCTTTTCTGAAATCGAAAAATTTCTCTTCAAGAATGACAGAGGTGTTACTAATATGAAATAATTAATTAGTATAGAATTCATAAAAGATCTCATCTTCTATCATCACAAGGTTTTCAAATTGAGTATCAAGCATACAAAGTTTAATTTATTTTACTCGTGCGGTGCCATAATAAACAATCTCTAAAATATCCCAAGTATGCTTATCAATATCAACATGAGAAATACAACATAATTTATGAGTAAACACAATACTAATAATAACATTAATACCATTTTGGTTCCAGTTACTAGTGGTTTTATATTTAATAGTCCATTCATTCCTAGATTTAAAAGCGACTACATTATCTTTGGTAACCATAAATGTTTTTCAAACATAAATAAAAGAATTTTAGACACTCTCATCTCTATATCGTAGAAAATCTCTCATACGAGCCTTTTAATATAAGTAGTTAGACCAATGAAATAATGAAGTACATGTTCTAAATGATTCCTCTCTCAAGTGATCCATAACAAGGTCTTAGGCAACACAAAATGTATCTAGTGATCCACTTTGATACTAATTAAAAGTTTTTATATTATGGACCTAATTAACTAGAGAAAATAAATAATTAATTAATTTAAATATATCAAATTAAAATTTCATAGATAATTAGATATGCAATTGTGTGTAAATAAAAAAAAGCTAAAAGATAAATTGATACAAAGATTTTTAGGTGAAAAAAATAAACCATACTAATAACATAAGAGAAAAAACTATTAATTCACCATACTATGTAATTATTCACTATGAAAATAAGGTCTAATTACAATGTTAGGACTTAAACTAACTACCCCACAAATAATCTAATTACAAATATTTGTTTTCCTTCGATATCTTCACAAGAAAGTTATTAGAATACAGACTAATATTATCATAACTTGAGTCATACAAGCAAAGTTATTAGAATATAGATTAATATTATCATAACTTGAGTCATACAAGCAATCAAACTCGTCCAACCATTATATGAAATCACCTAGTAACCTAGAACAAACAAATTAATCTCCAGTTGAATAAAGATAGCTTTTTTAAAAAAATAATTAAAATAAATAATTATGATATTACATATATTAATTATTCGATCAAATAATTCAATAACAAAATAAAAAAGAATATATATATTTAATTAAAATATCATAAATTAACTAATTTTACTAACCAATCAAATACAACCATTAATATTTAACATATTAATTAAAGAAAAAAACATAAAAAATATGGTCTTATTTTTACAAAACAATTTCAAATAAATAGTTTAATTTGAAATAGCATAAAATGAAAAGATTAATGAAAAAAAAACAAGAGTACAAATTTATCTATTAATAATTCATAAATCATTAAATAATAAAGATACTACGATAATTATAATATTTAGCTTACCTAGGTTAAAATTGAAGTACATATCTCTTGATAGATTCAATTACAACTTTATCTATTAAATAATAGAGATAATATGATAATTAGAATATTAAACTTACCTACATGTCGCTTTATCGATCTAGATCAAGCTCAATAAATCGAATTAATAAAGTCGATTAATCAAAATCCTTTTCGACTGATTTATTCAATAATCAATAAAAATTTGAAATCAAGTAGATCGAAAACGATTGAATCTCAATCGATCGAATCCAAAACATCGATCAATCTATCCCAATTTTAAAATTAATTCGAGTTGACTTAGATAGTAATGACATGCATAATAACACAAATATATTTGAAATACCGATATATTTGAAAATATATTGATTTAAAACGGATATAATTTATTCACCTTGAATAATAATATTAAAAAATATACATAAATTAAATTATATTTAAATATTTTCTTCCTAAATATCACTACATAAATTTTACAAATTAAAATTTGTCACTCTAATTGAAAACAAAGGTTAAATTATTTTTGAAATTGACATCCGATTAAAATGTATCCATCTCATTATTTTTAATTTTAAAAAAATAAATAAATTTTTTTATTAAATAAAAAAATATTATAGGATAAAATTTAAAATTATATTTCACGGATTCATAATACCTATATCACAATCCAATCTTATCTCAACATTTTAAAGTTAAATTTAAATCTAATCAATGTATTATTTTCTTTAATAATAAAAAATATATTATTTATTTTATTTAATTAATTTTTTTTTAATAATCCCGTAGAAAAACAGTTTTGATTATTTATACTTGCTTGTTTAGTAGATTCATATAGCTTATGAAAATATAAATCTGGAGTCGATCCATTTCGAAGAATCTATTTAACAATAACATGAGCAGAGATGCATTTATAGAATTCTCGTATAAAATAGCAAACAAAAGTAATTTGCTTCTATAATTTATTAATCCGCAAACCAAAATTAATGAATAAATCAATGATTTTATCTACTCTACAGAAGTTTTACATTCTAGAATAATCTCCATCTCTTAGCTAGCAACTAAATTCCTTTTCATCCCTTGTTTGATTTCAGACCAGAGTTGAACAAGACGATGTAGAAGGATCATATAGAGCTGGAAGCATATATTTCCTTTCATTAGCACCATGGGCATTGTAGCTTGCTCCAGTTGCAGCATCTACCAATAAGTTTCCAGCATAACCAGGGTAAGCTCCTTTTCCATAAACCCCAGGACAAGCAGATGCAGCTTCCAATGGTGCCTCTGCTGGACCTTGGTAATAGCCATTTCCAAATGGGTTAGTAGCTGTCCCAGCCAAAAGGCTAGCCATGTTAATGATCATCCCGTCAAGACCCACATCGTTGTTGGGCGCAATAAGGGGTTGATTTTGTGGCCCATAGATCGGCTGATGGAATGGCCAAGCGCATTGACCTGGGCACTGTGTCTCCGAGTTCCCAACCCAGATGTAAGCAAATCTGTAACTTTTTCCCTTAACGTGTTTGATTTTTGATCCCAGAGAAGACCCATGAGTCCCACATCGGCTCATACAGAACCCATCAACAAGAACATCAGAAGCTGTCAGAACCACATTGATAGCGTTGCTCTGATCACCTTTGGTAGCCAACACAACAATCTGTTTGTTGGTGAGTGATTTTCCAAGAGAGTAGCTCTCATCCAGAATTTGTTTCCCCAAAGAAAAAGAAAGAGAAGAAGGTTTTTTAGAATTGAGATGGTAGTATTTTTCTATGGTTTTCCACCAGGTTGCAACAGAGGGTTGAGTATTTTTGGATGGTGAAGAAGAAAGGGAGTTCACAAAATCAGAGACAATGGCTCTTTGGGCAGGCTTAAATTTTCCATACCAAATGAGGTTAATAGTGATTTTGCCAGAAAGAAGAGGACCACGATGGTATTTCAAAAGCTGAGACTGGTCTTGTTCAATTTCATTTAGCTTCCTTGAAGCCAAAGAGATTTGTACTAGAGATATTAAGAAGAAGAGCTTTAAGAAAATTTGTGAAGCGGCCATTTAGATTGAAATGAGTAAATAGATAAAAGCTATCGAGAGAGAGGTGATGGCGAGAAAATTTGTTGAAGATAATGGCTAGCAGGGGAGGCTTTTATATATGCAGATGGTATTAGTGTTGAGGACTAACTTTTGGCTAAAATATTAAAACAGTGTGTGAGGTTCGGTTAACTGTATAAGCGTGTTAAGAGTCCTTTAATTCCATGAACTACATAAATATTTAATATTTTTGATATTTTTTAAAAAATATTATTATTATTTATTTAAAATAAAATTATATAAATAAATATATTCATATAAAATTAAAAAGATAATAATACTGTATTCTGTGAAAGCGACAAAGAAGTCATTCTTAGTGGGCAAGACTCGGATGGTTTGCCAGTAAAGGAGTTGTGATCTAAGAAAAGTGACCCAACGGGTACTTCCAAGCTCCATCCAAACGCTTTTATTTAATAAAAAGAAAAAACAAAAAAACAAAAGGCAAATTTATTCCTATCTCAAATTAACGGATTTTATTCATTAACAAGAAGTATGTAATATGATATTCTTTCGATTTAATTGCTTATTATAAATTTAATTAATAAATTTTATTTTATTTTTTTATGCTAAAAATATAGTGTATATATATATATATATATTTTTTTTTATAATATAAAAAAAAAATTATTGTAAAGAGGATAAAAACATATAATTAACTGTGTTATTCTTTATTAATTATTTTTTCATAAAATACTGAATAGTTATATTTTTTTATAAAAATATTTTAATTTTATTAGCCAAAAATATTATTATTGGCAAATTACTGTAAAGTATGCATATTTTTTTTATTTTTTTATTATTATTATTATTCTTTGTCTTTTCGGTAGAAAAAACAAAAGGCAGTACAGCTTTAGGTAGATCGCTGGAATTTGAATTGACATTGAAGCCTTTATTTGGTGCAAATAATTGGCGTACGTAATAGGAAAAATAGATAGAGATAGACGTTGGGGGATTTGAATAGAGGAAGGAGTTATTTATTGGTTACCGTGGGTTGAATCCAACTGGCATTCGGCATCAAGTACAATAACAATCGTATTTATTAAAAATTTTGAAAAATTATAAATTATATGATATTATATTATTTATAAAATTAATATTTTTAAAATAATTATTATTAATGTTAAAATAATTTAATTGTTTTCTTATAAGTATTATTATGTGTATATAATTATAACTAATAAAAATTATGATATTAATTATAAATAATATATATATATATAAATGGTATTAAGTGTAGTCGTTACGCAATGAGATGACAGAAGCTTTATATGTTTAGGAATACGTGAAAATACATTATTATTATTATTATTATTTATTAATAAAATTATATTATTTAAAATTTATATCAAATTTAAAATATATATAAAAAGCAATGTATTCTTATTTGAATTTCTAGTATACACGTGACATCCATTATTTTTAAGAGTGTCGGCTGGATATTCACTTGTAATTTTATCTCTCTGTTAATTAATTTTATAGGTTAGATTATATCTTTAATTCTTAAATCTTAATTAAATTTGTATATAATTTTTTAAAATTTTTACATAGATTTTAAAACTTTATAATTAATTTTTAAAATTTTAATTTATAAATATTTATTTTAATAATAAAGTTAGGATCTAAATATCAATTTTTTTAAAAAATTAGAGATTAAATTATAAAATTTAAAAATTATAGAATTTATTTATAAAATTACTCAAAACTTAGATTAATAGTATAATTCAATCAATCGTATATTTACTAAGAATTATTCATTAATCTTAACATTAACTATTAGAATAGTTATTTTATTTATTTTTATACATAAAAAAAGATTTAATTTTTTAAAAAATATTAGTATTTCTTTAAACGAATAGTTTTTTAATAAAAAAAAATTAAATTGTTCGAATGGTTTGTCTCCCGTTAGTACGTATCCAAGGTGATTGAGCAACAGTGCATGTAACATACGTGAGATTGACGCTTTCTATGTTCCAATATTAATATTTTTCATACTTAAATTACAGTGTGACACTAAGATTAGTCACGCGTAGAGTAATATCATATCGATCGGGAAAAAAATAAAATAAAAAATGTTTAAAAAATTCAAACTAGAAGATAGAGACGGAGAGCGTCATAATAATTGGTGAGGTGGGAAGGTGAAATGAGTCTGAGGGAGGGACCACTTGAAATCTTGAAGTAACATGTATAGCTGTAACAAGCTAATTCTCACAGCTGGCTTTCTAGCTATTTGTCACACAATCAGAGAGAGTATGTGTAACGCTCATCATTTATTTATTAAATATTGATAACTTCTTTTAAATAAAATAATATAAATTTTAATATATCATAATTAATTTAAATAAATTTTTTATTATTTAATATTCATTCTTATAATAAGACAACAATTTAATTTTTTTTAATATAAAAAAAGTTGAATAAAAGTGATTAAATGGTGAATGAAAAATAATCTCCTTATAAAAAAAACAGGAAAAATAAAAACTCATTTAGGAATAGTTGGTTTGGTTGGACCTTCACGTTCAATACTCAATAGTGATGAAAATGACAGCCATTGTCCTTAAATATGATGTCATTCATGCAATATTTCATTAACTAAAAAAAAAAAAGAACTTAAAAATCCATTTATTAAATTAAAGGGCATATAAAAATTAAATAAAAGGACTATTACTAGACTCTTCTTTCCATTGCTAACAAAAATATTTCTCCATTAAACCACTTGACAATATATGAACAAAATTTGCACCAAAAGGAAGGCGATATGACAGTACCCCAAAAAATTTACCCTTTTCTTTTATGAGATTATTATATAAGATGACGTAACTCTTCTGTTTTTATAAACTAAGTATATTAATTATTTTTTAAAATTAATATATTGTAATTACTTTGTTATAATATTATTAGATATTTTAATTATTTCTTAAAAAATTGTTTTTTTATTGAAAAAATTAACTTTGATCAAATGGTACCGTACTAATAAGAGTTTAATAAATATTAAAATAATAAAATAATAAAAAATATTAAAATTAAATTAAAATAATTAATATATATAATTTATTAAAATAAACCACTACATTTACAGGTTTACTTACTAAAAATACCACCTTATAGTTTTTAAGAGCAATGAACAATTTACTCAATAATTTTGTATTTTAAATATTATTTAATCTATAAAGTAAACAATTTAGTATGTTTACTTAGTACAAGATTTTTATAATATAATTAATTACTTTATTAGCATTATTATTTAATAAATATAATATATCGGTTCTCATTTAAGTTGTTTAGTTATGTGACAGAGAAGATCGTTTTTTTATTTGATTATTCTTAAAAAAATAGAACAAAAATGATAAAATTTATTTTTTTAATATTTTTTTATTAAACTTATCACATGTCTAGAAACTTTATTAATAAACGTAGAGTTATTATTTTAATTATTATTTTTATTGATTAACAAAAATTTAATATTTTATTAAGTTATTTTTCACCAAATTTTTCATTTTTAGTTTTAATTTTTTTTAGTCTTATTTAAATAATAATATTTAATTATAATTTAATTTAAAAACAATATTTTATTATAACTTAATTAAAAGCTAACTTTTTATCATTCCATGATTCCATGATTCCTTTTACAATAATAATAATAATAGGACACAAAAAAATTATTATAAAAAGATAATACTCACTTGATTTTTATACCGGATCCATTTTCCGTAATATACACGAAGGACGGACATGAATATAAGAGTACTGTATTAATTTATTAGATATTTATTTAAAAAATAAATAAAAAAAAGGTAATCAGCTTTTGAAATTAAATAATGCTGGAGTTGTCTACTTACAATGCACTGAAGTACCGATAGTCTCAAATAAAAAGAAAATGTCCGATGAAAGATTCAAAAACACATATTTAGTTGTTCTTGTTTATCTCCTCGATACATATTCTAGCCCACTTGATCAATTAATTAGTGTTGTTTTATGAGCTGCAAAAGCAAGGTCCTTCGTAATTTTAACAAGCGCTCGGTTCAAATATTTATGTTAAGAGTACATAAAAATAAGAATAAATAATGATTTAATTTTGTATCTATTTATTTAAAATATACATAAAAAAATCTTATTTATAATATTTTAACAATTGTATTATAAATGAAATAATAGAATTATAATACAAGTGTAATATAAATGAATTATAAGTGAATTATAATATCAAATATAACTTAACATCCCCTCAAACTAAGGGGGAAGAGAAACAATTAACTTGAGTTTGGAAACTAATTCAGATGAGATTTGGTGAATATGTTAGCTGTTTGATCTGTGGAGAATATTGATTTGAGACAAACAGTGTCTTGAAGTACATGTTGAGGAACAAAATGACAATCAATCTCGATATGTTTTATTCGTTCATGAAATACATTATTGTGAACAATCTGAATAGCACTCTCATTGTTACAATATATGATAGTTGCAGTTGATTGGAGAACACTCATATCATCAAGTAACCAACAGAGCCAAAGAAGTTCTTGAGTGGTGTTAGCAAGAGCACGATATTCAGCTTCACTGTTGAATCGAGAAGTGAGAGATTGTTTCTTGGTTCGCCAAGATATAAGAGAGTTTCCAAGAAAGAAACAATATCCAGTGGTGGAGCGATGATCAGTTGGGTCAACTGCCCAATCAGCATCAGAGTAGGCGAAAAGAAAAAGATTAGACTTGTTGGAGAAGTGGAGACCGTGAAACATAATGCCTTTGATGTAGCGGAGTATGCGAAGAACCACAGTATAATGAATAGACCGTAGAGTAGACATGAATTGACTAACCAGATGAACATCATAGGCAATGCCAGGACGAGTGACTGTGAGATAAACAATGCTGCCTACTAGTTGTCTGTATAATGTGGCATCTAGGAGAATAGTACCATCTAATGGAGTAAGTTTGACATTGGTTTCTAGAGGTGTTGATGCAGTTTTGCAATCAGTAAGGCCAGCCCGATTAAGAATATCGGAAGAGTACTTTGCTTGAGAGAGATAATATCCTTGAGAATCAGATGAGATTTCTAGGCCCAAGAAGTAGTGGAGACGACCAAGGTCTTTTATTTCAAATTGATGGCTCAAAAACTCCTTGAGATCAATAATTCCATTAGAGTCATTCCCGATTATGATCATATCATCTACATAAAGGAGTAGAAGTGTTACACCAGTGGGAGTCTTCCGAATAAAGAGACCAGAGTCATAAGAACTGGAAGTGAAACCAAAGTCAGTAAGTGTAGAGCTGAATTTGGAAAATCAAGCTCGAGGAGCTTGTTTGAGGCCATAGTGAGCACGACGAAGTCTGCATACTTGATGAGGTGAATGAGTGTATCCAGGAGAAGGTTTCATATAAAATTCCTCAGTTATGTCTCCATTGAGAAAAGCATTTTTGACATCCATTTGAAACATGTTCCAATTTTGGGCAGCACCAACAACAATGATACTTCAAATAGAGGTGAGTCGAGCTACAGGTGAAAAAGTTTCTTCATAGTCGATTCCATATTCTTGTGTAAAACCCTTTGCAACCAGACGAGCTTTATATCGTTCTACAGACCCATCTGAATGAGTTTTGATTTTGAAAATCCACTTACAACCAATCAAAGATTTATTAGATGGAAGATTAACAAGATCCCACGTATGTGCTTTTGTTAATGCCTGTAATTCATCTGTCATAGCTTGCTGCAATGAGGGTTAGAACTAGCTTCTCTATAGTTTAGGGGTTCATGATGAGACAAAATAGTAGAGAAACATTGGTAATCACGAAGATGAAAAGGAAGACTACTTACACGAGTAGAACGACGAAGTCATGACTCTGGACAATCAGGTAGTTGGTCTTCAGAAGATGTTGTTATGGTAGGATCAGCAGAAGGAGTAGACACATCAGGAGAATCTGTAGTAGACGATGGTGAGGGTAATGGAGCAATGTCAGGAGAAAATAAATCAATAGTTGGGTCATTAAAAAATGAGAGTAAGGTAGGAGATGAGACATGAAATGAAGAAATAGAGGAAAGCATTTTATGTTCCCAAAAGATGACATGACGAGAGATGCGCAATCGTTTAGAGATAGGGTCCCAACAATGATAGCCTTTGTGTTCTATTCCATACCCTAAGAAACAACAAAGACGAGAACGAGGTTCTAATTTATTGTGTTCATGAGGGTGAAGAAGAACAAAACAGGCACAACCAAACACTTTGAATAGTTCATAAGATGGAGAAGTACTATAGAGACGCTCATAAGGGGATTGAATGTGAATAATAGGCATGGGAACACGATTGATGGTATAAACAACCATAAGAGGTGCTTCACCCCAAAAGCGTTCAGGACAAGAACTAGAAATGAGGAGAGTACAAACAGTATTAAGAATATGTCTGTGTTTTCGCTCAGCTCTTCCATTTTGTTGAGATGTGTCAGGAAAAGAATATTGAGAAAGAGTCCCATTTTGTCGAAGAAAATTTAAAAAAATTGTTTCTTTATATTCCATAGCATTATTAGCTCTAAGTACTTTGATATTTTGAGAAAATTGGGTTTTAACCATTTGGGCAAAATCATAATAAATTTTGGGTAATTCAGATCTATTAAAGTGTCATGGACCCTTCTTGTGACAATATATATATACTCGAATGGGACATGTAAGAAGCTCATGATTGGGGTTATGACAGTAGGTGCAGCCTTGATGTTTGAAGTCCTTTTTAGAACCTCTTTTAGGGCGATAAAAAGGGGTGCCAAGAACAGAATCTGTATGATGAACTTTGAAAACCTCCATCCGAGTTTCTTGAGAGCGAAGCTCGGTCATAGCAGTATCTAAGGATGGAAAAGGACTCCGCTGGAGTAAGGAAGCCCGAACAGGTTCAAATCGATCATGGAGAGCCATGAGAAAAATAACAAGACGCTGGTGATTACGGTAAGTTGCAAACATCTCATCATCAATCTTGTTCGTCCAAGTTGGTTCAGAGAGAGCGATTTGATACCAAATAGTATGCATTTCAGAGAGAAATTGGTTAATGGTTTGATCAGCCCTTTGACGTTTGGTATGAAGAGTTGTTAAAAGTTGATATTGGTTGGCTAAATCTGTTGTAGTGAAGCGAGCCTCAAGAAATTCCCAAACTTATTTGGCAGTGTCAAAACACCCAAATTCACCATGAATGGAGGGTAAAGTGGTGTTATGGAACCATGTAATAATTTGATGATGTTTACTCTCCCAGTCTTCAAGGCGATCAGCAAATAAGGAGTTAATTTTCAGTGGTTTCTTGGATGGGTATATAGATATCACCAGTTATGAAACGACATAGCTTGCGTCCTTTCAATAAACTTTTCATTGCTTGTGCCCAAGCTAGGTAGTTAGTATCATCAAGGGTGGTAGAGATTGGTTTTGGGATATCATTTCGGTCCATTTTAACGAAATAATGGAGGAAATATAAAGCAAATATATAGAAACAGTATAAAGGAGATATCCTTAAAAATGAAAAGAGGAGTTGAAAACAAGCCTGGAACCGGGTTGAGGTGAGCCGGGTTGGAGTGAGCCGAGTTGGAGTGAGCCGAGTGGAGGTGAGTTAGGTTGGAGTGAGCCGATTTGAGATGATCCGGGTTTGGAATGAGCCGAGTTTAGAGTGATGAAGGGAGGCGAAATTTTGATAGAAATTTTAGAGGTATATGGGAGGCTCTGATACCATGTGAAGAGTATAGAGAGATAAGAAGAAATAATGATTTAATGTTGTATTGATGTGTTTAGAATATACATAGAGAACCTTATTTATAGGATTGTAACAAGTATAGTAAAAGTGAAATAGTGGAAGTGTAGTACAAGTAAAATAATACAAATATAGTACAAGTGAAGTATAGGTGAATTAAAAAATCAAATATAACTTAAGAGCTTATAAGTTTAAATATTTCATAAATGTTTTTCTATACTTTCTCCTAGTTATTTTTTATTTTTTTATTTTTTAATAATTTATTTGATATTTTTATTTTTTAAAATTTATTTTAAGTTTTTTTTCTCTGACATCAACGAGTTATTCTACATACAGAATGAAATTTCTTTTGAATTTTTTGTTATTTTAAAACTCATTAATATTTTTTTAATAAAAAAATTATTTTTTATCTCACTTTTATAACAACAATCAAAATTAATGCATATAACATTACTTATTTTCTTGTATCGTGAAAAGAATCAATAAATAATTTAATTTGATAAAATATTTGACTTTACTTTTCTGTTTAATTTAAAGTACAAAAGATCTAAGTCTTAGAAAAAAATGCAAGTCTAAAATAAAAATAAAAATTTTTATCACAATTTAATTCATATGTATATTAATTTACTTATTATAATGTAATAGTTTTGTTAGTAAGTAATAATATAATTATTTAATATTTAATATCAATTCAACATTTATATATATCATTTGTGGATTGTAATTACAAGCATGTAATATTAAAAAAAAAAAAATCAAATTTAGGAATCACATGCAGATCACTTGCCACAAAACCTAGTGTTGGTAAAAGAGAGCCTCGACTCAACATTATAATATCCTTCTTGGATTCTCTGTCTGCATTACAGAGCACTATTATAGCTGTATTTGTTGATCTCTTGTTTGTAGTTATGGGTTCTATTATTACGTTTAGCACAAGGAATATTAAGACTGACATATGAGTCATAATTAACACATTACTACTGTTTTTTGTTTTATTTCATTAGTGATTAGTCTGCATTCTGTGTTGCTTGAGCTTGATTAGTCTTACATGATTTCTTCCACCTTTCTTTTGGAAAAAAATAAATATATACTTTCTCTTCAACTTTTTTGCTAATTAGTTTGCATAATTTATTAATATGCAGAATTTGTGTTTATTTCTGTTATTAGTTTGTCATTGTCAGGGCATGTGTAGCCAACTAATTAAGGTTGCATGTTAACGGGATGAGTTTCAGATCTCCTTCTTATTCTTCCTAATCAATTAAAATTTTGTTTTTTATTTTCATTTAAAATTATTGTGGAGTAACATATCGGAGTTAAAAAAAAATGGGGATGTAAATGATATTTTATTTTTAATTTAATAATTTTTTAATTTTTTTGTAAAAAAAAAAGAAATTATATAAAAAAATAAGTAAATAATAAATGCTTTATAATGGAAAAAAGAAAATTTTAAACCAATAAATAATATTTATTTAAAAGAGATAAAAAATAAAAAAATATATAATAATAAATACATAAAGTTTTTATAAAATTTTGTTATAAACTAATTTAAAATAATTATAAGATTTTAGAATTTAAATAAATAGTTTAAATTTTTTTTAAAAATAATAACGTTTTAATAGAATAAAAATATAACTTAAAGATAATCATAAAAGAGAAAATAACCTTAAAGTTTCTTTAATTATTATCAAATAAACGTATTAATTTCATAATTATTGCGTTACTTATTTTTGATACTTTTTTAAAAATAAAGAATTTAATCTAATAATTTGTGAGTTTGTCACTACTAGTCTAATTATTATGAAAATAAATATATTTAATTATATAATTTATTAAAAGTATAAAAACTAAGAAACTAATGTTTAATTTTTATAAATAATATCCTTAACAACTCAAAGTTTACTCATTAAAGTGTTTAAAGTAAATAATAACAAAACTTTTGATGCTAAAAAATCAAAAATAAAATATATATTTTCTTTTTTATAAATTACAATTTCTTAATTTTCTTTTTTCATTCCCTATTTTCATTATCTTCATTATTACCTTTAATTGAATAATCCTCGCATTTTGACCGACATACAGGCTGCAACAAGCCAAGTGGCATTGCTCATTTCCGCGGACCATTGAAGTAAAGATACTGAGTATTTTGGTACTCTATTATATTAACTATAGATCGAAAAAATAGTGCCACCTAATATATTTTTGGTAACGTGGAAAGGAACACTCTTAATTAAATAGCTATAAAAATAATTCTCTATAGTCACCGACCTTTCGTCTCTAGTAAAGAAGTTACTATGGCTTGGTTTCAAAATAAATTACTAATTGTGTACTTATAAGTTACTAAATTGTAATAGCTCTGTAAAATCTATAAATATTACTTATTTTTATAAAAAAAAATATTCATCTATAAACATATTTTTAAATTCGTTTAAAGATGAAAATGTATTAACATTATTGTTATAATATTATTAATTTACACATTTTAATATCGAAATATAATATTTATATATTTTGATTAAATTATTGTAAAATTATCAAGAATATCAATAAATTATTACTTAAATATTGTTATTTTTAAATTATAGTTTAAATATCTTTTTAGTTAAAATATTTTTAATATTATTGTTAATATATGGTTAAAATATATACAAAAATCGATAACATATAAAAAAAAGTCTAAGAATAATTTTATTTCAATTAAAAATAATTTGCTAGAAATTTTAATTGGCCTGATTTTGCCCTTCGAATGAACTTCTCTCTCTTCTTTTAAAGTTAAAAAAAATTAAGGTGTATGTTAAACTACTAATTTTTTTTAAATCATAGTCAGACACACTCACACGTATATATACATTGATAGATTGAATGTCAAATCTCCCTATACTCGTAAAAAGCATGTATTATTACACTTAAATTAAATTAAATGTTAAATAATTTATAATTAAAAAGAAATTTATCAAATGAAGCTCCAAATGAGCACAAAAAAAGGATTAAGTAAAAGTATATACTCTATGTGTACCCTCTCGCACTTTTATCATTTTATATTAATATTATTACAAGTAAATTACATTTAAGAATAATATTCATTATGTCATACTAGCTATGAATACTTTTATAAATAAACGGTAAATAAAATTTATTTTCATATTATAGAGATTTATCTATTTATAATAGTTAATATAATTAAATAATTTACTTAATTGTTTCAAATATTTTAATTACTTATTATATAATATTATATAATATATATATATATATATATATTATATAATATTTTATAAAAAATATATATATTTATTATTATATAATATGTTAATTAATTGATTAACATATTGATTGATATATGTATTAAAAGTATTTAAAAATATATTTATTAAATACAAATTAATTTAAATTTTAAATAATTGATTGTTTTGATATTTTATAAAATTTTATAATTTTTTTTCTTCATATTTTTTATAAAATTTTCATAATTTTAGTGATTTTTTTTTTCAAAATTTCCATCAACAATGAAAATATCTTTGTTATTTTCATAAAAAATATGTCTCAACATTTTAACCGATACATACATTTAAAACATTGGGTTCGTTATCAAGCAAAACTAGAGAAACGAATAAGTTATTGATATATGTACTAATGTATATTTTTTATAACTATCACATATAGTATTATAATCGTGTATTCACTAGCACATGTTTCAACACTTATAATTATTTTTAGTACTAAGCTTGTATTAGTTAATGGATCGACTAAGTGTATTGATTAACCGAAATGTTAGATCGATTAAGTTTTTCTCGATTTTGGTCAAGTCCTCTCAAATAAAACTTAAGTGTATAAATTATCGTTGATTGAACGATCAAAACTCAAGTTGATTGGTCGAGTTTGATATATATATATATATATATTTGTAAAATATTATTTAAACTCAAGATATCACATAAGTATCTCATGTATTTGTTAAAATATATTCTAACACTTATAATTACTTTTGTTACTAAACTTTGCATTAATCAATCGATAGATTAAGGGTATCTCATTAGTCGTATATGAACCGAATGACGAGTCCGGTACAAAAGTAATAATAATAATAATAATAATAATAATAATAATAATAATAATAATAAATCGCATTTTCAATATTGGGCCTGATTGAATTAGTCTAAGAACTGTGGGCTATGCCCATATGATGGTTTGGAAAATTATGTGCCTAGTAAGTAGTATATTACTTAAAAATTAATTATAGATTTGTATTTTATTTATAAATATATTTAATGTTTAAAAGAATATCTTTAATAATATTAAAGTTATACATGTTATCATAAATATCTGTTCATTAGTAACAACATTAACTTTTCATCCACGGTGTATTTTCAAGTTTTGCTAAATATTGAAATGTCTTTTAAAATTATAAAATAAAAAAATATTTATTTATTTACTAAATTTATTATAATTAAAAAATAAAAATCTTCACTAATTGAAAAAATACATAAAAATATAAGTTATTAGTTGAATTAAAAACAATAGTTCAAAAAGGTTAACGTAAAGTTATTGAATTTTTTTTTGTCAAACATATCTCTTGCTCTCTCTCACGGTTAAATTTTTAAAAATATTTATATTTTTTTCTTGGTTGTCCAAGGTGATTATCATTTCAGAGGGCGAAGAGACCGCCCAAAACTTTGCCCCATAGGGACCATGAATTTCATTGCTTGGAACACTCAAGGCATAGTCAGGACACAATTGGAGCTTCGAAGACTTGTATCAAGCTTTAAATCCTGATTGTATCTAGTTAATGGAACCCAAAGTCTCCAGTGGGCATTTGTATAGCCTAGTAGCCAAACTAGGTTGTAGGTACTCTACAGTTTTTCCTTTGTTCATTCTTGCTGGGGTTATGCTCTTTACATTAAAGCAGGGTATTTGTTTTGATGTAATAGAAACTAATGCCAATCTAGTAGCTATAGAATTTGAGGGTTTGTAGGGTCAACTAGAAAAATGGCTTATGTGTTTTGTATGTGTCCACCCTACTTGAAAGAAAGAAAAAGAAAAAGAAAATCTATTTTTGACATACCTAGCCAAAGTAGTGATTGCTTACAGTGGTGAATGGATTGCCATGGGTGTTTTAATGATATCATTTTAAGGCATAAGAAAGATGGTGACAGACCCTTTAATCCACAAGAAAAGCTTTCTTGGATAATTGTTGTGGAATGGATTTAGGTGCTTCAGGACCTAAATTCACTTGAAAAAAAATGGCCAAAATTTATTTTCAAGAATAAGGGAAAGACTTGAAAGTATTTTAAGCTCCTTACAACGAGATGATATGAATGAGCTCAAACAAAAGGAACTAGATATTGTGCAATTCAATTGGAAGAACAACTAATTAGACAAGATATGATTTGGAGAAAGAAAGAAAAAAAAAATTTAAGACACGTGTGGTTTCAAGATAGCTAGGGATAAAATACAAGGTACTTTCACCCCTCTTTACATTATTTAGAAGAAGACAAAATATGATTATTTCTTTGCTAGATAGTGAAGGCAGATGGGTGACAGAAAGGGTGACTACAGGATATCACATTGTTCAATATTTTACTAATACATTTCAAACTTGTAGCCCAAATGATTTCTCTTGTTTGGATGGCCTTTTCAGCAATTACTTGAATAAACAAGAAAATGATGCACTACATGAAATTCCTAGCCTAGGTGAAATTAAAAAAGGCAATTTGGAGTATTCATAACTTAAAGTCACTTGAACTTTAATAGAATGTTAGCAATTTTTTTTTTTTTTATAAAAAACATTGGAGCATTGTGGGAAATATTATAATCGAAACTATATCAAGAATGATTGCTAAATTAAAAAATGAACAAGTTATACATGCAATTAAAATAGCAAAAAATTTATTACCCATAAGTTATATATTCTATGCTTATTTCATATGACTAATTAGCAAGAAGTTAAAATTTAAAGTCTATTCTCTCCATTGTTATAGTGGTATTTTAGGACAAACTCTTGATTTTCCAAGAGAACTAAAAAATAGTTTATTGAACATGCTGCTGGTATAAAGATTGATGGAAACAACATGAGATATTTGAAAAATCCTTTGTTTATTCAGAAGAATAAGACAAGAGAATTTTATAATATTATAGATGAAGTGGCTCATATGACAGAAGGTTGGAGAGTAAAATTCTTATATAATCTATACCTATTTACACTATGAGTTTTTTTAAAGTGCCAATTACTGTGTATAATAAGAAAAAATTATGGTGGAGTTCTAAAAAGATACAAGTAGATATATTACTCTAAAGAAATGGAATGAGATATGCAAACCAAAAGAATTAGAAGGCTTGGGCTTTAGATCAGCTGAACATCTAAATACATATCTCTTAACTAAACTTGGATGGAATCTGGCTCCAAATGTTGATAAACTGTGGGTTAAAATGTTACTGAGCATATACTACACTAGAACAAAATTTTTGGATACTACTGAAATTCTTATATTTGGAAAGGTATTTGCAAAACTATCCCTCCATTGAAGAAGGGATGTTATCTGATTGACGATGGTGAATTTATTAATATCTAAAAAAAATCCACGGATTCCTTTCATTAGAAGACATTTCAAATTGTACCTTGGAACTTTCCACAATCTTTAGATACTATTTAGTAAAAGATTTTGCTGCAATGGATGGTGGATGGATTTGGGAAGCTATAGACAATTTATCTGATAGAAACACCGGATTTACAATTAATGGACTTACATGTCCTAACCCAGCTTTGAATGATAGGCTGATTTGGACTTTTAATAAGTTGTGACTTTTTCAGTCAAATCTTCTTATAAATTATGCATAATGACTGAAGTAGATTTGGAAGAAGATCCTTTATGGAAACTTCCATGGAAAAACAAAGTTCATGAAAGACATAAAGTTTTCCTTTGGAAAATTTTAGCTAATGCTTTACTAGTGAGATCTAAATTGAAAAGATTCTTGCCTGAGATGCTTGATTGGTGTCCGTTGTGTTAACAAGAAATTGAAACGATTCAACATTTAATGTAGTAATGTCTAGTTTTTCGTATGCTTTGGAGACTGTGGAAGAAAGAAATTAACTTGTTTGTTTTCAAAGATGGTAGCTTTTACTCCTACATGAAAATAATTTTGGATCCTTCTATCTCAATGTAACTAGCGAAAAAGGATAAAAAGAAGTTTCTTTGGCTATAACATTAACAATGTTAGCTACTTGAGAATGAGAAATCAAGCTATTTTTTAAGAAATGAAACCCAATTTCATGAAGAAATCTATGATCTAACTCCTTTCAAAAGAGATCTCAAAGAGGAAGGGTTGCCATATATTTATAAGTGCAGCGGAAACCTAGTGATCAATCGATGTGGGATTTCTAACACTCCCACTCACATCGATTTCCGACTGGGGATATAGAGCGCCTCCCCTTCACACCGGCGCAGGGTTCATCCCCTACAACTGGCCGGGTACCAACCGATCACCTGGCTCTGATACCATGAAAAAATCCATGACCTAACTCCCTCCAAAAGAGCTCTCAAAGAGGAAGGGTTGTCATAGACTTATAAGTGCAGCGGAAACCTAGTGATCAATCGATGTGGAACTTCCAACATTTCATTGGTACTCTAAAGTAGATAATAAGGTTTTTCAATGAATATATGCAATAAAATAAAACTGCTTTAATAGATGCTACAAGTTCTTTAGACTCTACTTTTTCAAGAGATACTCAATGGATAAAGCCTCCTACTTAAACTATCAAATTCAATGTAGATGCTAGTCACAAAAATGGCACTTTTGGAATTGGAGTAATTGCTAGAAATAATCATGGTGATATGGTTTGGGCATGAGGGAAAATACTTGAAGTAGATTATCTAGAAATAGCAGCAGCAAGAGCTTTATCCTTGACAATAGAAATGGCCAATGCAAGAGGCTTAAAGAATGTGATCTTTTGGAATGCTAGGACACAATATTTATAAAGAAAATAAATTCAACAGATTAAAATAATAACACTGACAATTTAACGTGGTTCATATTTTAATTGGATTAAGTCTAAGGGATAAACTACGAAAAATATTTCTTCCACTAATAAAATTAATTGGTACAAAGTGAGAGATAATACAACAAATTGAAAAAAATTTAAAATAGTGTCACACAAATGTTTCCCCAACTCATTATTTTGTCACTTATCTTAATATTTTCTCCCACTCTCTTACATACACAATATTATTTTTCTTCAAAAGAAATTATTCATTTAACTTTGTTATGCTTCTCTTCTTTTGATGTGCTAACGTGTCTTTCTAAGATAAAAATATTACTTATTTATAGGTAAAATTGTATATCCTTTATGTGGTTAGAAATTGATCACATAACTAATCAAATTTTAACCACAAACATATTTTATACATTTGTCGAACTTATCTGGGAAAATTTGTTTTATCTCTTTTTCAAATTTTGACCTGCCAGGCATATTTTTATTTTGATTAAAAATATATAAATCTTTATTACTTAATATCCAAAGAGAAAATAATCTATTAACTATTATAATCAGAGCATTTAGGTCTAACTTTTTATGGAAGTTTAATAAACTATTTTTGAAAAAGTGACATCACATATCTAAATTATCAATTTTTAAGTTTATGAAAAAAAAATATTCAAGTATATTTCAAAAAGAAATTTTTAACAAGAATAATTATTGAAGTATTTTTTAAATAAAAATTTTAAAAACTAAAAAAAAACATAAAATTTGATCATTTAAATATATAATATTAATTTTTTAAAGCTAGTTAATTTAACTAATAACAATCATTAAACTAAAATGATAGATTTTGAAAAGGGGTGTTGGACAGTAAGGTTATGTAATGATTTAATTTAATTAATATAATTTTATAATTATTAAATTAGTTTTAGTAATTTTTTATAACGAGTATTTTAATTTTATAATTTTATAATTATGTATTTATAATTTTATTATTTATTAAAATTTGATATTAAATTTTTTCATTTTTATACTTTTAATGGATTAAAAATATTTATTTTAATAAATTGTAAAAGTAATCATAAAAATATGATTATTAATATCTAAATTATAAATTATAAGATTAAAATATTTATTTTAAAAATATTATAAAACTTATAAAATCTAATTAATAATTATAGAATTTTCGTGACTTTGGTAATTATTTTTTTTTCTTTTTTTGAAAAGCTACTAAACTTGGGTCACCCGCCCATATCTAAAATCAAATATTGGAAAGAAATCATGATTCATAATCCTAACTAAAAGAGTTAAGTCAATTATTTAAAAAACTGACGTAAGTAAAAATAAAAGTAAAATTTTGAATTGTCATTTGCCATGACGAGTGATCCAAAAAAAAAATAGCAAAATTGATATATATATATATTAATAGAAAAAATTTGAACTTTCCACGCATTAGACATATTAAAACCAATTTTTTAAAATTTTAAGTTATTTTGAATAGATTGGCTTAAAATTCAATGACCGATTATTTACAACTTTTATTATATAATTTATCTCAATTTACTTAGCCTAATTTGCAAAGTATATGAAAGATTTTAATATTTTTGAGTTATCATTCTTCTTATTTTTAATTAATCATAACAATTATAACTAATTTTATTTTATCAAATGTAATTGTACTTAACATTTTTATTTTATCAAATATCATTGCACTTAAAATTTTTATTTTATTCGTCTTCCACATGAGAGTAACTTATTGGTATGTAAAACAATTTGATGAAGTAATAGTTCATTTTTCTCCGTAGCGAACACACATTTAAATATTATTCATATTATTGAAATATAAATTATATTAATTCATAAAATATTATGATTTATTTCATAAATTATTAAAAATAAGGGTAGAAGAAAATAAATGGTTGAAAAAATATTTGAAATACTATACTCTTAGTTTTGCAAAAAAAAAAAATAAGGATGAAATTTATATATATATAAAATTTGTTATGTAATACAAATACAAGTACAAATAAGGATGAAATTGATATTCTTGACCTCAAACTTATATTTTTTATTCAATCTCGACGTGTGGATTTAATTATTTTTAGAATTTATTATTTGAAAAGTATAAATATATATACATTTTACTAGAAAAAATCTATTGTATAATTTTTTATTTGAGATTTATTTATACATTTAATATTTTTTCTTGAGCAATAACACATTGTTGATTCCTTATGTTGGAAGCATGTCTCTATACTAAAAAACAAAAAATCATTTAATTACATCTTTCTTAATTAAATATGTAGAGTGTATTAGTGTAGTAAGAAAGTAACAATGACTTTACAACATCTCATAATTATCAACTTAATTTAATCATTTAAATTTAGAATGTATTAGTGTAATAAGAAAATATCAATAACTTTACAATAATATCTCATAATTATCAACATAATTCAATCCTTTAGATCTAAATTATGTGTGTCCTCTATACAAATTCATTTTCAACTTGAAAATTCATATTAGATAAGCCTACCTTTAATCCTAAATCTGATATCATTTATTAAACTTGATATTTTAAGTTAAAAATTTAATATATTTAAAATAAAATAATTAATATTAATTAATTTTTTAATTTAATTTTTTAAAAATAATATAAGATAAGTTGGCACATGGTTGTAAGAGAAAGTTTCGTGAAACGTGGTATTATTAAGCGTACTGCAAATCACGTATTATATATATTTTTTACTAAATCATATTATTCATAGAGTGGTACTTTATTCTCAGTAACACATTGACTCTTACTAATCGTGCAGATATATCTAGTCGTACAAGTATACAAAAAGAAAAAAGAAAAGAAAAAACTACAAACACGACAATATATATTTGTATGTTCAATTATAATTCTGTTTATATTATATCTTTGTATTTAAAATGTATCACGAAATTGTGTAATGTCATATATTTTTTAGGAATTAAAAATAAAAAATAAAAACATATATGTCCTAATCTAGTTAAATAGAATTTTATAAATCAAATTTAAATTTTATCATTTCATTTAAATATATGATAAATTTGTTTGTCATTTTTTTTTTAAAAAATATTATATAACAATCAAATCCCTTAGCGATCTGTGATGACTCAAGCATTGAGCTTGATACACGCGGTTGTATTCCGAAATTAGTAACTAGTTCTGGCCCTTCGATCAACCAAATCAGAACTCAGTTCAGAGAGCCATAAATAATTGTCAAATTTGGTGATACGTGTTGATTCGGTTATACCCCGATATGGATTATCTTGAAATTAACTACTACGCTTTTCGATGACACTCTTATTTTATTTCGAATTGAGATGATGTATTATTCACACATTTATATTTATATTAATGATAATTCATTATATATTAAAATGATGTAAAAAGTAAGAAAAATTACAATTTTAAAAAAACTTAGTTTACATATAGAAATGTGCCGTCCCACACTAAAAGAATACATATTATCATTTGTAAGAAGAAAACATCACATTTTTACATGTAATTTGTGATAATTGATGAACTTATTTAATGATAAAATTACTTATTTAATTTAATGTTATATTTTATTAATGTATGAAATAATAAACATGAAATACATTTAATTAATGATGTTATTAGAACATTATTTTCTTGTGTATTTAATGTGTAGTACTAATTTCTTGTCCATTTAATATATAATATTAATTTCTTGTCCATTCAATGTAGAGATGAACATGGAATTTTTGCTACCACAATTTCTTCAAGCATATTGTCTATAAATAACTTGTTTCATTTGTACAAAATATAAGAGAAAATGAATTAGAGATCATCTATATGAAAGATAGTAAAAGTCTTTGTGAGGGTTATCTTGTGAGCTATTACTTAGAAAGGAAAAGCTATTCCTTATTTTCTTTGTAAGTAATATTTTTCCTATTTTGTGAGATAGTTATTTATCTTATTACAATAGAGATTATAATTGTTATCTCATTGTAACTAGAGAGAATGTGTTGTAATCCATATTTTACAATAGTGAAAATCCTCATACACTTGCTCGTGGTTTTTTACCCCAATTTGTTCGCGAGTTTTTCAATGTAAAATATTTGTGTCCATTTTATTTTCATTATTTTCAATTTTACTTTAGTTATGTGTTAGCTTCAACCCGATAATTTTTCCTAATAGTGGTATCAGAGCAATTTGTTGAGGGGTGTAAAGCAGATCGTTGTGAACGAGATGTCGACTATGACAAAGTTTGATGTTGAGAAGTTCAACGCGAGTAATTTCTTGTTATGGAAAATGAAAATTAAGGTAATTTTAAGGAAAGATAATTGTTTGGCAGCACTTGGAGAAAGGTCCACAGAGATCACTAATGACAGCAAGTGGAACGAGATGGACGGCAATACAATTGCTGATCTACACTTAGCACTAGCCGATTGAGTGTTATCTAGTGTGGCAGAAAAGAAGACTGCAAAGGAGATTTAGGATACTCAAACAAGACTGTACGAGGCCAAGTCACTACACAATAAGATCTTCTTAAAGAGGAGATAGTACACTATTATGGAATCCACATCGATGACGGACCATATCAACATTTTGAATACTCTATTTTCGCAACTTACATAAATGGGTTACATAATAGAGACATATAAACGTGTAGAGCTTCTATTATAAAATCTACCTAACTCGTATGATCAACTCATCATTAACCTGACGAACAACATCCTCATGGACTATCTAGTCTTCGACAAAATTAATGCCGTTGTTTTGGAAGAAGAAACCAAGCGTAAAAACAAGGAAGATAGACAGGCAGGTTCGCAGCAAGCGAAATATTTGATGATGACGAGAGGAAGATCAATGGAATATGGCCTCAGTGGGAGTCAAAATCATGGTAGATCAAAATCAAGAAATAAGAAGAATTTCAAGTGCTACAACTATGGCAAGAAATGGCATGTTAAAAAGGATTGTTGGTTTAAAAAGAAGAATGGAGTCCATGAGTCATCAAATGTTCAAGGGAATGAGTCAAATTCCTCAGATGATGGTGAAGTTCTATACAACGAGGCAACAATGACAGTTGGAGGTATAAAGCAGTTCGTTGATATCTGGTTATTAGACTCAAGAGCAACATGGCACATGACATCTCGAGAGAGAATGGTTTGAGAAAAATGAACCAATCTTAGGAGGTATTGTACACATGGGCGATGATCATGTTTTGGAGATTGTTGGTATTGGTACTATCAAGATAAAGATGTTTGATAGTACAATTTGCACTATTCAAGAGGTACAACACGTGGATAGTCTTAGATGCAAGACCCATATTGAAAATGGGCTCATGATAAAAGGAGAAATTATGTCAAATGGACTTTAATCCATTGAAGCTAGGTTGTCAAATAAGTGGATTAAAATATATTATCTTAAATAAGAAAATATTTATAAAATTCATTTGCAATCTATCATGTAGTTTTTATGTTTAGTTACGTGTAATATAATAAAAAAGTATAATAATATTTTTAATGCCAAATCAGTGGATTAAAATATATTATCTTAAATAAGAAAATATATATAAAATTCATTTGCAATCTATCATGTAGTTTTTATGTTTAGTTACGTGTAATATAATAAAAAAGTATAATAATATTTTTAATTCCTTATGGTTAATTAATTTTTTTATTAGATTTTATGCCTTAAATTTTTAATTAAAAAATTAAAAATGACTTTTTTTTTAAATCAACATATATATACCACTTTTTTTTACACGTTTATTATATAGATTTTATGTGTAGTATCAAAATCAGTGTATCATAAATAAAATAGTGGGATTAGATTTGCGATGAATTGGCCATTGACTAGCAAATTGGCATGGGACACTAAGGTTTTGTTTTGGCTAGTTGAAATTTTGATACTTGTTTATGATGATTACAAATTTGTTACTAAATAACATTAGATTTTATAAATATTATAAAATTACTATCAATATCAATTAATCAACAAATTATATTAATGCTATTTTTATAATATTTTTAAAATTTAATTATATATAAAAAAATAAATTAATAATATTTTTAGAATAACTAGAAAAATCTATTTACGTAACAAAACTCAAATTAATGACATCACATCTTCAAATGAAATATTCCTTGTTGGATATTTACGTTACGAAACTCAAATTAATGGCAACACATCCTCAAATTAATGAAGTATTTCTTCGTGGATACGAAAAGATTAATATCCCAACTGAAAAACAGTACTTATTGGTAAAAGAAATAAACAAATAAAGAACAATATTTACGCCTGCCCGCAATACCCAAAATCAATAAAATTGATTATTTTATTATATATTTAAAATCATGTTTTTTTATTTTATTTAAATCATTGATGATTATAAAATTATGTATTAAATAGTAATATAATTATTACAACTTAATTTAATATTTTTTAATATTCAAACTCATAAACTTTCCAATAAACGGAGTATCACTCTTTCGGTGTTTCAAGTTGATGCATGCACGTATCATTTAATATTCTCCCACATCATCCATTGATTCACATGTAAAAATGTGATGTTGTCTGCTTCCAAATGATATGTATTCTTTTAGTGTGGGACGGGACATGTCTATCTGTAAACAAGTTTTTTTAAAAATTGTACTTTTTTTTGTACTTTTTTTTTTACATAATTTTAATATATAATAAATTATTATTATTAATATAAATATAAATGTGTAAATAATACATAATCCCAATTCAAAATAAAATAAGAATTTCATCGAAAAGCGCAGTAGTTAATTTCGAGGTAATCCATATCGTTGTATAACCGAATCAACACGTATCACCAAGTTTGACAATTATTTGTGGCTCCCTGAACTGAGTTCTGATATGGTTGATTGAAGGGCGAGAACTAGTTACTAATTTCGCAAATAAAAATATTAAATGTATAAATAAAAAAAATTAAAAAATAAATTAAGATATAATCATCCAAAATAATTAACCTTTTACAGCTGAAAAGCTACTCCTAGCTAGGGTGATAAAAACCTTATACCGCCTGCAATAATAGGGATTCTATGCTTAAAAACGTGACAAAATAAAGAAGTGACATTAATGGAACATTAATCACACAGTGGTTCATAATAGTTAATTCAGACGAAGACGCATTTTGACAATTTTTCCTTTTTAATTATTTATAAATTCTCATTTATCATTTTTTTTTTATATTTTCCCTCGTTCGTAATTAAGTGTGCAGATAAATTTGACTACTATATATTGTAAATCATATAAAAGGGACCCCAATCACCAGGCAAATTTCAATATCTTCATTCTAAAAGCAAGAGAAAACCAATTTTGAGATCTAAACGAAAATGGTATCACTTTGTTTAAATGAAAAACCTCATGTAGTATGTATACCATACCCAGCTCAAGGCCATATCAATCCTATGCTTAAACTAGCAAAGCTTCTCCATTTCAAAGGATACCACATCACCTTTGTTAACACAGAGTTCAACCACAAACGTCTTCTTAAATCTAGAGGATCTAATGCTTTAGATGGCCTTCCCTCTTTTAGATTTGCAACTATACCTGATGGTCTCCCTCCCACAGATGTTGATGCTACCCAAGACATACCTTCTTTATGTGAATCCACTAGAAAAACTTGCTTGCCACACTTTAGAAAACTTCTTTCAAAGCTTAATTCTTCTTCGACTATCCAACCTGTTTCTTGCATAGTTTCTGATGGTGCCATGAGCTTTACTCTTGATGCTGCTCAGGAACTTGGTGTCCCTGAAGTTATTTTCTGGACAACTAGTGCTTGTGGGTTCATGGGTTATCTTCACTACCGCCAACTCATTGAGAAGGGTTTAATACCTCTTAAAGGTATATTATATTATTTGTTTATTTTCTTCTTGTTTTTTGTGCAATGATATTTGTTTTATATAAATATGATATGGTGCATATTTATTATCTAATTATTGCACCATATTATGGCAACCAATGGTGTTATATCGTACCAGATATAGTATCATATCAAACTCTTGATTTTTAACTTGTTTGATTAGGAGATTTCGTAATTATATATGAGGGGACAATTGTGCACAATGATACTAACAAAATTCAATCACGTTACTTAATTTGTTCGATCAATCCCACCAATAAAAATTGTGCATGAGTTATAAATCTTTTGTTTTTCTTATTGTTCTGATAATGATACTTTCCTTTAATAATGTTAAGTTGTTTTTCTCCCACTCTTGATCTGCAGATGCAACTTATTTAACGAATGGTTACTTGGAAAAAGAAGTTGATTGGATAGCAGGAATGAAAGGGATTCGATTAAGGGATATTCCAACATTCATCAGAACCACAAACCCAGATGAATTAATGCTCGATTTTCTTATTCATGAAATAGAGAGAGCTCAAAGAGCCTCAGCAATCATTCTAAACACATTTGATGCTCTAGAAAATGAAGTCTTAGAAGCATTTAAATCCATTCTTGCACCTCCTGTTTATTCCATTGGACCATTGCAATTACTACATGATAAAATCCCAGATGAAGATGTTTGTAAATCTTTGGGATCAAACCTTTGGAAAGAAGAGCCAGAGTGTCTTCAATGGCTAGACAAAAAGAAACCAAACTCAGTTGTGTATGTAAATTTTGGAAGTATAACAGTAATGACAGCTGAGCAAATGATTGAATTTGCTTGGGGACTTGCAAATAGTGAGAAAACATTTATGTGGGTAATTAGACCTGATCTTGTTGCTGGTGAAAAATCACTTCTTCCTTCAGAATTTTTAGAAAAAACAATAGAAAGAGGGTTGTTGGCTAATTGGTGTCCTCAAGAACAAGTTCTTAAACACCCTGCTATTGGAGGTTTTTTGACACACAGTGGTTGGAATTCAACACTTGAAAGCATATGTGGTGGAGTACCCATGATTTGTTGGCCTTTCTTTGCAGAGCAACAGACTAATTGTAGGTATAGTTGCAGAGATTGGGGGATAGGGATGGAGATAGAGAATGATGCCAAAAGAGATAAGATTGAAAATTTGGTAAGGGAGTTAATGGATGGAGATAAAGGAAAGGAAATGAAGAAAAAAGCCATGCATTGGAAAATTATGGCTGAGGAGTCCACAAATGATCCACTTGGTTCGTCATTTTTGAATTTGGATAAAATGGTCAATCGTGTGTTTGTCAATCACCCTCGGGGTCACTGATTGTATTAATCCGCTTTTACATCAAATTGTGATTTTTGTTTTCTAGTTTCTTTGATTGTGTTTGTTTCATTTTATTTCTTATACATCTGTGCTTATTTTTGAAGAATGAAAATTTATTTATGTCACTACCATGTTCATTCAGATAGAATTTCGGAATAAACACTATTTTTAATTGATATGATACACTATTTTATAAAAAAAATAAAAAATTAATATTTAAATTCACCTTTTTATAAGAATAGATATCATATAAAATATATATATATAACTATCAAAATATCAAATATATTTTTATAATATTAAAAACAATAAATTTTGTATAGAAAAATATGAATATAAACACGTAAAATAAAAATCAACACATAATTCATATGGATCGATACTCGATTCCCCGATAATAATAATAATTACAAGAGATTAAAAAAAATACTTAGGTCGACTACTTTTATGTAACCAAAGTTGTATATAATCCATGGATAAGATTAATAGAAGCTAGGAAAGTTATGCATGATGGTTTGAGATGGTGTTAGGGAGTTTATATTCGTGTAAGAGTGGGGAATAAAAAAGAGAGGGATATTTATTACAAATTTGTAATCCTCATAAACAAGTATCAAATAAGCCCATCTTTGTTCAAGACCTGATTCAAAATGGTGGTGACTGGTCTCATTAAAAACTTTCACTATATATAAAAACACAAAGAGTAACCTTTAAACCTCATGTAACTTTGTGTCTAATTGATATGGGAAAGCGAATTTGAACTTAAACAAGAACGAAAGAGAAAATCAAAACAAAGGTTAAAAAAGTCGTCCACTAACCTAGATATTAGCACACCATGAACCTACGTTAACAAATCACAAATAAATACGTAGAACACATATTCGTGACAAAGGACGGTAGCCAATGATTTGGCAACCTAACTTCAATGGATTAAAATCCATGGATGACATTTTCTCTATAAAAGGAATTGAATCTCTATGAAATCTAGTCATAACTATCCAAGCCTTAAAATAAACAACTGATTTAGCATATATATATATATGTTGTATTTTTATTTTTATTTTTCTTATTTTTGGCTTGGACTTAACTGATGAAGTACATGCTTTATATAGAGCAAGGCTAGGATAGACCTTTATCCAATTGTCTTTATCAGATTTATTTTTATTACAATCCAAAAAATCTAATCAGAATTTAATATGATTTTTTTTATCTACTAATATATGCTTACTTATCTCTTATAAAATACTACTAGATATATAACTAAATGGGTAATTATATATCTATAAATAAATGATATTACAAATCTTATTTAGCTAGATATATACTTTGACTTGTATCAAATAAGTGAAATCCCTTTCATATTATTTGAAGGTGTGTCACTTTTTTTTTAAAAAAAATTAATTAATTATTTGATGGTTAACATTCTCATACTTAGTTCTAAGAGTACAATGTCATTGTATCTTTATATATATCGTCCAAATTGGCTAGTAGTATAACTTCAGTTACTCAAGTACAAATTTTCAATGCACAAATCATGACGGTTATGCCCAGTGTACAAACACTTACTTCTATGTATTATAATGCACGATACTTCTTATGTAAGTATTTTATAGAAAATATAAAGTTAACTTTACGAATAACTTCCGATAAATCATTTACATCTAACTCTATTACCCTACGTATATCAAATATGATAAAACTTAATGAAAAAGATATCTCATCTTTAGTCTTTAAGATAGTAAATTTGTATAAATATAAAGCCCAAGAAAAAAATCAAACTTAAAATGAACTAATAAGTCTCGTATAATTCACATTATCTTTATATTGTTTTACCAACAATCACACTACCATAAAAGAAAATACTAAAATTAGTTAAGTAAATCGACGTTACACGTATGATGTAGCGTCAGTTTTAAGTGTCAATCCATATTATATTTTTAATTTTGTAAGTTAGTATTTCAACAAATCGACTTAAAATTCATTATAAATTAATTGTTTTTTAATAATCGATTTAAAATTCATTATAAGTTAATTTTTTTTCAATAATCGACTTTAAATTTCAACTTAAATACATTTTTTTATAATAACGAATACTTTAGTCACAATATCTTAGTGTTTATATAGTAAATAACAATCTCATGAATCTTATTATGATCCCAAATAACAAGATACCTTATGTTTATATGCTTGTTGCAAGTCCCACTCTGATTACTATCAGAGAAGAAAACTATAGCAGAACTATAACTATTAACCCTTAAGTGAACTAGCTTCATAGCAAGTAAATATATCATCTATATATAACATAAGAAAAATAATCTACTTTATTAACCTTGGTATATAAATTGATCTACAATATTTTCCTTAAAATCATACTAATTACTCAATATAAAACTTGAAATACTATTACAGAGAAGCTTACTTTAGACTATGTATAGAGTTTTATTAACCTAAAACCAAATGGTTACCTCTATTACTGTAAAGAACTTTAGTTTGTTTCATGTATATATTAACCTCTAGATCCCCATTTGAAAAAATCATTTTCACATTCATTTGATATAACTCTGTCATAATGAGCTATTAAAGACATCATTATCCTAAATCAATCCTTGTTATAAAATAGAGAGAAGGTTGCATCGTAATCGATAGCTTTTTTTTATGGCATCTAACCAAAGTGTGGAATTTTTGTCACTCATGGTATCTGAAGAACCAAGTTGGATCTTCCTTTAGTCTAACAATAATGTTAAACTCCTAAAGGTATGACGCACAATCCTAAAAATTGATTGCTTTCTTGTCTTTTAATATCTTCTTAATCCTACCATTTCATTTGTACCTTGTGGTTATTTTATGGTGGTAAGTTCAACATCTGTAGGCTCTTCATTTAGTGGTTGGAGAATTTGTTTCAGTTCGCTAGGAGTACACTCTTTAGAAGAGAGATGAAAATAGATGTAAAATACAAGTAAGAGTATGAGAATTGTAAGACTAATGATAAATAAATGGGTGGATATGGGATATTAAGTTTCTCTCATAAAGAGCACCTACCTATCAATACTCCTAGAATATAAATAAAATTAACTTCAAGTAGTTGTGCTTTATATTAACGTATTTTATCTTCTTTTAATTAATTTTATAAAATCAATCACTGAGTGAGATCAAGTAATTATTTAAATGAGTTATTTGTAATTAATTTTTAAATTAAATATTACATCAATAATTTAATATAATCGTTTTACTATTAAATTTTATGTAATTATATAAAACTTAGTGCACATCAAAATAGTTTAGGATGTTGAGGTTACAACTAAATTATTTTAATGTATTTTATAGAGACATATTTAAAATTAATTTAACAATTAAATAAATATCTTGATGCTCTTAAAACAATAATTATGGCATAAATGAGTGTATGAAAGAATATTAATTAGTTTGGTATTATAATTTGCATTTGGTGTAAGTTAGTCCTTAATCTGACCAACACTTATTTAAAGGTAGTTTTAATAAAAAGTAACAATTAAATAAGATATTATTGGGAGATTATAAGACAATTTTTTTAAATAAATCAAAGTAATTGATTTGAGCTTTTCACTTTGTAAAAATTTAGATTTCAAGAAATTATAATTTTTTTAGCTCATAATATAGCTGAATGATTTTTAATTAACTTAAAAGAAGGTAGTTTTAATACTGTTGATATTTATTCTTTTGTATTTAATATTTGATCTATTTATAATAATATTAAAAAAAGAAATGAAAAGATGTGAAATGTAAATTGAGACATTGGGAAAATATATAGGGTTCTCGTTCAAGGTTTTTTTTTTTTTTTTTTTTTACTTTTTTCTTGAACTCTTTTAAGATAATTTTAAGTTTTTAGTCATTTTTTTAATGATATTGATTAATTGACACCATTTTTTTTCTTATTTTCATAATATAAATGTAAAATATTTAATATATATAATTAATTATATTTTGATTGAATAATAATTATAATAATAATAATTTAAGTTGAGTTAATATCATTATATATATTTTTTATTTTAAGTTTTTAACATTTTAATAAAGATATTATTTTAAAAAGATAAAAAATATTATGAAAAATAAAAATTTAAAATATATATTAATAAAAGTTTTACTAAATAATAACAACGACGTTAAATATTTAATAAATAAATATAAATTTTAATTTAATTAAATAATATAAACTAATGAGATAGACTTATTTAATAATTAAAATATTTTAATTATTTATAAAATTTATTATTTTTATGATTATAATTCAGATTATAATTATTAAAGTGTTGTTTTTATTTTTTTATATAAATAAATAAAGATATTGTTAAAAATAGGTTAACTTAAGAACGACGTCCACCATCTTAAAAGCACGCTTTTGGAATAAAAGCACGTGTGAATGCTTGCGTCTGAACCCAAAAACAATTGGGAAAATAATTTTTTTATTTCAACTTAAAATACGTATCAATCTATAACAAGTAAATTGCGGTGCATACTATTTAATTCAGAATTTTCTATATATATTTATATATTTAAGTCAGAAGCGAAGATCGATTTTGACAATCCATTTTGTTTTGCCGTGCATTGTATTACTGGTTAAAGCGTAAAAATGATAGTTATATTTTATATTTAATTTTATCTTATTTTTATTGTTATTAAAAAATAACAATATAAAAATAAAAATAATTTTTTATTTTATTTTTAATTTTATTAAATATATATTATTACAACTTAAATAAAAAATAAGGAAAAGAATAAAACAATAAATAAAAATATAAAAACAATTATTTATTATTGTACTATCTTTTTTACAATAATAAAATTAAATTATTATAAAAACTAATATAATATTTAAATATTATTTTTTAAAATAAATATAAAATATTTGAATCATCTCCCATAAAAAAATCATAGGATTGTATAAATACTAATCTATCATTTTTTAATATTTCTTTGGATTTTTTTTCTTTTTAACTAAACTTTAACATTTTGATTGTAAAGTGTGCAGTGAGTATTTGACATTTACAAAAAGTATAGGACAAAAGTTTGACCATTGTTTCTTGTAAACTAAGTCTCATACATTAGTATCCAATTCCAATCAAAATTCATAGAGTACTAAAAAACCAACTTGAAATGTGAAAAACCTTATTTAAGTTATCTTTATATCGATTTTTGAGGATGGAATTATTTTTTATGAATCGACCGGATAGAAAATTTGTTAGGATTTTAAACTGTCTAGGACGTTGGTTTTTGATTATAATGGAATTTGTAAAAAGTAAAATAAATACATATCTTGACTAGTGATGAATAGAAAAAAAAATTTGTGGTATTGATTATAATGATATAAGAATATGGTTATTAAATTAAATAACGTGTGAATGTATATAATATTTAATATATATACATGTAAGTCCTTCTTACGTTTAATAGTAAGAAAACACAAATGGTAGTTGCAACTACCAATGGTAGGTACAACCAACAATGGTAGGTGTAACCATAAATGATAGGTGCGATCACAAATGGTAGTTACATCTAACATTTATATGCAATTTTGCCTATAAATAGGCAATGTCTTTGCCTTAGAGAAATATCAACACAACAAACAAGAAGAAAAGCTAAGCAAAGCTAAAGGAACAATTTCCTTTGAAGAAAAATAGTGTTGTGTGAGAAAGTGGGAGAGAATATCTTAGAAAAGGGGATTAACAAAATAGTGAGTTTGGGAAATACTTGTGTGATACTATTTTGGGTTTATCTCAATTTGTTGTATTACCTCTCACTTTGTACCCATTAATTTTATTAGTGGAAGAAATAATTTTTGGAGTTTGTCCCATGGACTTAGCCCAAATTAAAGGGTGAACCACGTTAAATTTTCGGTGTCATTATTCTACTCTATTGAATTCATTTTATCTTTACTCATTGTGCCCAACAACCTGAGTATCGTGATCTAGTAAAATTCTTAATATCTTCTATGGTTGCGAAGATGATCGATCTTCCACATCAGAAAATATTTTATTAGGTCCATGGTGTATTGATTTACAGAAAAAGAAACACAACGGAAAAAAATGTCAAGCCAAAAGGTAGATATTGAGAAATTTAATGGCAATAATAATTTCTCTTTATGGCAAAGGAGGATGAAAGATATTCTTATTCAACAGAAGGTCCATAAAGCGTTGCTGGGAAAAGAAAAGAAGGTAGCAACCGTCACCGAGGAACAATGGGAGGAAATAGATGAGATTGCAGCAAGTACAATCCGTCTAAATCTCTCGGATAGTATCTTGCAAAATATTGAATCAAAAAATTGCAAGACTGCTAAAGAAACATGGGAAACTCTAGAAAATGTGTACATGTCAAAGAACCTTGCCAATAAATTTTATTTGTGGAAGGAGCTATATCAGATGAGGAAGGAAGATAATGTGAGCATGATGCAGCATGTTAGCAATTTCAACAGCAAGCTTTCTCACTTAGCAAGATTTAATGTGAGTTTTGGCGATAAAGAGAAAGTTGTGATGTTGTTGGCATCACTACCCTCATCATATAATCATATCACAACAACTCTAACTTATGCAAAAGACAAGATGGAGTTTGAAGTTGTTGTAGAAGCCTTGTTCTCATATGAGAAACAAAACAAGGAAAGAGATTCAGAAGCACAAGCCCTTATCACGTAATCTGAGAGCGAGAGATCAGATAAAGAACAAAAACCGTATAAAGAGCAGAGGCAAATCAAACAAATTTGCCAATGTTGAATGCCATCACTGTAAGAGGAAGGGCCACATTAAGAAATTTTGTCGGGTGTTCAAAAAGGAACAAGAAACGAACAAAGGCAAAGTAACGAAGAAGGATGATAGCAGTGATGATGAGCAAACAAATACCATATACGAGTTCAATATCGTTTATGATGAAGATTTTATCAATCTTGCATCACACGAGACCAATTGGGTGATTGATAGTGGTGCTACAGTTCACGCTACATCGCGTAGAGAATTTTTCTCATCATACACACTTGGAAGTTTTGGTGTTGTTAAAATGGGAAATGAAGGCATGTCAAAGGTAGTAGGTAGATGAGACGTTTGCTTGGAAACAGAGAACGGAACCAGACTATTTCTGAAGGATGTCAGGCATATTCTAGATATGCGCCTGAATTTGATCTCTGTGCGCAAACTTGCAAATGAAGGATATTGTAGCTTCTTCATTTATGACAAATGGAAACTTACAAAAGGCTCCTTAGTAGTGGCTAGAGGTGAGAAGCATACAACTCTGTATATAATGCAAGCAAAACTCTCCACTGACACAGTAAATGCCATAGAGAAAGATATTGCAGCTGAGTTATGGCATAAGAGACTCAGTCACATGGGTGAAAAAGGTTTGACAAGTCTAGCCAAAAAGAAGATATTGCCTGGAATGGATGAAGTACATTTGGAGAAATGTGGTCATTGTCTAGCAGGAAAGCAAAATAGGGTTGCTTTCAAGAGCTTCCCTCCTTCCAGAATGAATAATATTTTAGATCTGATTCATTCAGATTTGTGTGGACGAATGTCAAAGTCACTTGGTGGTGCTCAATACTTTGTGACTTTCATTGATGATCATTCAAGGAAGACGTGGGTATATCTTCTAAAGACAAAGGATTAGGTGTTAGATGTCTTCAAAGAATTTCATGCCTCAGTTGAGAGACAGACTGGAAAGAAGCTGAAGTGCATCCGGACAGACAATGGTAGAGAATACACAGGACCTTTCCATGCTTATTGCAAAAAGCATGGTATTCGGCATCAGATGACACCTCTAAAGACACCACAGTTGAATGGCTTAGCTGAGAGGATGAATAGAACTTTGATGGAGAGAGTTAGATGTCTACTATCACATGCAAAGTTGCATAAAACTTTCTCGGGTAAAGCCATACTCACAATTGCACATGTGTTGAATCTTTCACCCTATACTCCTATCAAGATGGATGTTCTAGATAAAGTGTGGTCGGGAAAGGATGTTTCCATGATCATCTGCGAGTGTTTGGCTACAAAGCATTTGTTCATATCCCCCAAGGATGAGAGATCCAAACTTGATGCCAAAACAAGACGGTATTTTTATTGGCTATGGTCAAGATCAATTTGGCTATAGATTTTACGATCCAAATTGCAAAGAGACTTTTCGGTGAGCCGTGATGCTGTATTTGTTGAAGATGAGACCATTGAAGATATTATCAAAATGAAGAAAGATGTTCCTAATTCCAATGGTGACTCATCAGATTTGGAATTAATTCCTCCAACATCAGTGCCAAGACAAGTTGGAGATGAAGACCATGTTTATCCACCTGATGAAGATGATGCTCCCATAGAAGTTGGTTCTGAAGATGAGAGAAATGATGATATTCATTATCCAGTACCAACACCTGTGGCTTCTCCTGTTCCATTGAGAAGAAGTGATAGAGTGAGACTACCCTCTATCTAATATCCTCGAGATGAGTATGTAACTTTCACTGATGGGGGAGAACCTGAGAGTTATGAAGAGGCCATGGATGACGAATCCAAACAAAAATGGATTGAAGCCATGCAAGATGAGATGAAGTCCTTGCATGAGAACAAAACCTTTGAGTTGATGAAACTGCCTAAAGGGAAGAAGGCCTTGAAAAATAAATGGGTGTTCAGGGTGAAGCATGAAAGACACATTTCCAGTCCGCGATATAAAGCCAGATTGGTTGTCAAAGGATTCAGCCAAAGAAAAGGTATTGACTTTGACGAGATTTTCTCTCCAGTTGTAAAAATGACATCCATCCGTGCTGTGCTAGGGTTAGCAGCAAGTCTTGACTTGGAGGTTGAGCAAATGGATGTCAAAACTGCCTTCTTACATGGTGACTTGGAAGAAGAGATTTACATGGAGCAACCAGAGGGTTTTCAGCAAAAGGGAAAAGAAGATTATGTCTACAAATTGAAGAAAAGTCTCTACAGCTTAAAACATGCACCAAGATAATGGTACAAGAAGTTTGAGTCTGTTATGGGGGAGCAAGGCTACAAAAAGACTACTTCAGACCATTGTGTTTTTGTGCAGAAATTGTCTAATGATGATTTTATTATTTTTTTGCTCTATGTGGATGATATGTTAATTGTTGGCCGAAATATTTCCAGAATCAACAACTTGAAAACACAGTTGAGTAAGTCTTTTTCCATGAAAGACTTAGGACCAACAAAACATATTCTTGGCATGACTATTATTAGAGACAGAGGCGCCAAGAAATTATGGTTGTCACAGGAGAAGTACATTGAGAAAGTACTTGAGAGATTTCATATGAATAAAGCTAAAGCGATTAGTTGTCCTCTTGCTAATCACTTTAAGCTAACTTCTGCGAGCCGCTTCTACGTACAAAGAGAAGGAAGAGACGGAAGAGGTTCCATATGCTTCAACAGTTGGAAGTCTAATGTATGCCATGGTTTGTACACGGTCAGATATCACTCATGCAGTTGGAATTGTGAGTAGATTCCTTTCAAATCATGGAAAGGAACATTGGGCTGCAGTGAAATGGATTTTTAGGTATCTTCGAGGTTCTTCCAAAATATGCCTATGTTTTGGAAATGATAAACCTGTGTTAGTTGGATACAGAAATGCAGATATGGTTGGTGATGTGGATTCTAGAAAATCCACTTCAGGTTACCTAATAACATTTGTAGGGGGAGCTGTGTCATGGCAATCAAAGTTACAAAAATGTGTTGCATTGTCCACTACCGAAGCAGAGTTTATAGCAGCAACGGAAGCATGTAAAGAGTTGCTATGGATGAAAAAGTTCTTGAAAGAACTTGGGTTGCAACAAGACAGTTATCAGTTATTTTGTAATAGTTAGAGTGCTATCCATCTTGGAAAGAATGCCTCCTTTCATTCGAAATCAAAAGATATTGATGTGAGATATCACTGGATTAGGAATGTAATGGAGAAGAAGCTATTACAACTTGAGAAGATACATACAGAAGAAAATGGATCAGACATGTTAACAAAAATTCTCCCGAGACAAAATTTTGAATACTGTCGTTTAGCTGCTGGATTGGTGGAGCCTTCTATGTAGTCGGGAGGGGGAGATTTGTAAGTCCCTCCTACATTTAAGAGGAAGAAAACACAAATGGTAGGTGCAACCACCAATGGTAGGTGCAACCACAAATGGTAGCTGCAACCACCAATGGTAGGTCTGACCACCACCATGGTAGGTGCAACCATAAATGATAGGTGCAACCACAAATGGTAGACAACCACAATGGTAGGTGCATCTAACATTGATATGCAATTTTGCCTATAAATAGGCAATGTATTTGCCTTAGAGAAATATCAACACAACAAACAAGAAGAGAAGCAAAACAAAGTCAAATGAATAATTTTCTTTGAAGAAAAATAGTGTTGTGTGTAAGAAAGTAGGAGAGAATATCTTAAAAAAATATTGAAATATTTTTCAAGTGAGTGACAAAATAGTGAGTTTGGGAAACACTTATGTGACACTATTTTGAGTTTATCTCAATTTGTTGTATTGCCTCTCACTTTGTACCCATTAATCTTATTAGTGGAAGAAATATTTTCAGAGTTTGTCCCGTGGACTTAACCCAAATTAAAGGGTGAACCACGTTAAATTTCCGGTGTCATTATTCTACTCTGTTGAATTTATTTTATCTTTACCCGCTGTGCCCAACAATATATATATATATATATATATATTAAACTAGAGTATTAGGGAGATATGTCAAAATCAAAGTTAATACTTACGAAGTTAATCTTAGAGTCACATGGTGTCTTTTACCTTCTGTATTGTCAATCATGCCTATTAGACTCTCAAAATTTACTTAGAAAATGTTTCAATGGGAGGACTTATCTAAGTCTTTAAAATGTATTTCTTAACTTCATTCCACCTTTATAGAAGTTGGAAGTTATGCATGGATATTTTTCCTCCTTCAAAGGAAAATCTATTAGCCATATGTGTACCTCAAGATGAAGATGAATTGTAATATCTATTTTATAATAGTGAAATCTTCTTACATTTGCCTGTGGATTTTTTTTCCAATTTATTTGAAGGGTTTTTCACATAAAATATTTACATTCATTTTATTTTCATTATTCTCAATTTCATTTTAATTGTGTGTAAACTTCGACCGGTAATTTTTCCTAATAATATATAATATATTATATATAAGATTTTTTCTCAATAATGATACCTATAATATATCGAACTTATAGTCTAATCTTTCTTTATTCTTCTTTATTCTTCATTTTAAATGAGAATCCAATCTTGTGGCATGTAGTGTATAAAGTCCCACTTTTCATATTTATATTTTCTTTGGCCAACTTGCAGTTGTGTTGGTTTAAGTTTTACATTTACAAGCTCACAATATAACCATCCACTTTGTGCCTATTAAATGTGCCTATTAAATGGAAAGCAAGTGTAATACATTGAGCATCCAATGTGAAACTATTCATTTCTAACTAGAGAAAATTACCAATTAGAAAAGCTCAAGAAAAATGGCTTCCCTTTGTTTTGAAAACAAACCTCATGTAGTTTGCATACCATTCCCAGCACAAGGCCATATCAATCCCATGCTTAAACTCGCAAAGCTTCTCCATTACAGAGGCTTCCACATCACTTTTGTTAACTCTGAGTTCAACCATAAACGACTCCTAAGATCAAGAGGTCCCAATGCTCCATATGACTTTCCCTCCTTTACATTCGTAACCATACCTGATGGTCTCCCTCCAACTGTTCATGTTGATGCCACCCAAGACATACCTTCTTTGTGTGAATCCACTAGAAAAAACTGCTTGCCACACTTCATAAATCTTCTTTCCAAGCTCAACTCTTCGCCAACGATCCCATCGGTTTCTTGCATACTTTCTGATGGTGTCATGAGCTTTACTCTTGATGCTGCTCAGGAACTTGGTGTCCCTGAAATTATTTTCTGGACAACTAGTGCTTGTGGCTTCATGGGTTATCTTCAATACCGCCAACTCATTGAGAAGGATTTAATACCTCTTAAAGGTTTATTATAGTGTTAGTTTATTTTCTTCTTGGTGTAGTGTAATAACATTTGATTTATATAAATATGATCTAGTGCATATTTATTATCTAATTATGGCATCATAATAAATATGGCACCCTATTACTAGTTGTTATACAGTCATATAATTAATTATCTGATGTCATATCGTATCAGATATCAAGTATCATATCAAACTTTTGATTTTTAACGTGTTTGAGTAAGAGATTTCGTAACTATATATGCTGGGACAATGGTGCGCAATGATACTAACAAAACTCAAACACACTACTTTGTTGGATCAATCCCACCAATAAAAAATGTTTGTGAATTATAAATCTTTTGTTTTTCATATTGTTCTGATAATAACACTTTCCTTTAATAATGCTAAGTGTTAGACTTGAGTGGGACTTAACACTAAGTTTTTTTTTTCCCCCTTGATCTGCAGATGCAAGTTATTTAACGAATGGTTACTTGGAAAAAGAAGTTGATTGGATAGCAGGAATGAAAGGGATTCGATTAAGGGATATTCCAACATTCATCAGAACCACAAACCCAGATGAATTAATGCTCGATTTTTTCATTCATGAAACAGAGAGAGCTCAAAAAGCTTCAGCAATCATTCTAAACACATTTGATGCTCTAGAAAATGAAGTCTTAGAAGCATTTAAGTCCATTCTTGCACCTCCTGTTTATTCAATTGGACCTTTGCAATTACTACATGATAACATCCCAGATGAAGATGTTTGTAAATCTTTGGGATCAAACCTTTGGAAAGAAGATCCAAAGTGTCTTCTATGGCTAGACAAAAAGAAACCCAACTCTGTCATATATGTGAATTTTGGAAGTATAACAGTAATGACTGCTGAGAAAATGATTGAATTTGCTTGGGGACTTGCAAATAGTGAAAAAGCATTTATTTGGGTAATTAGGCCCGATCTTGTTGCTGGTGAAAAATCACTTCTTCCTTCAGAATTTGTAGAAAAAACAAGAGAAAGAGGGTTATTGGCTAATTGGTGTCCTCAAGAACAAGTTCTTAAACACCCTGCTATTGGAGGTTTTTTAACACATAGTGGTTGGAATTCAACACTTGAAAGCATATGTGGTGGAGTGCCCATGATTTGTTGGCCTTTTTTTGCAGAGCAACAGACTAATTGTAGGTATAGTTGCAGAAACTGGGGGATAGGGATGGAGATAGAGAATGATGCCAAAAGAGATAAGATTGAAAATTTGGTAAGGGAGTTAATGGATGGAGATAAAGGAAAGGAAATGAAGAAAAAAGCCATGCATTGGAAAATTATGGCTGAGGAGTCCACAAATGGTTCACTTGGGTCCTCACTGTATAATTTTCATAGAATGGTCGACCTCATATTTAAGTATTGGAATGAGTAATAGTATATTTGTATTTATTATTCAACCACCATTTGTCCTCGTATTTAAGTCTGGTGTGGTTTCCTCTGATTTACATATATATTACTGTTATCCTTCAGCATCTTTTGTTTGGTTTGTCTTGTTTTCTCTCTCTAGATATAATATTTTTGGATTGTGTATTATTGCAACTCAAATCTTGAATATTATAAGTCATGAAATATTTTTAATTTGGTGAAGATATAGCTTTTCATCAACTTGAAGCATCAAACCTATTGATGTTGGAGAATTTAAAGAGCTCAACAAGAACGTTAGAAAAAGGTTTACTCTTGTGCCACATATAATTTTTAAAGATTCTTGAATTAATTTGATGTATTTTTAATATCTTTAATTAATTATTTTTATAATCATTTATATTTGAATGAATATAAATCTATATTTTTTATTTATTAACAAAAAAATTTAATAACAAGTTGAGGATTTAATTTTTATTTTGATAATACAATAAAGGAATTTGAAAAATTATATAAATATCTTAAAAATCAAAATAATGAAAATAACATATTTTTTTGAATTAAAAATTATATGATATAGTTTAAATGATATTATTTTTATTTTTATAAATATCAATTTTTTTTGATTTTTTTCAAAAATAAATGAGAAAAATTTTCATTTTGAGCCCTTGTTCAATGCCTTAAATTTTCACCCTCTAGTCAACTCATGCTTAAATCTAAATATGTGCTTGGGATTGGCCGCTGGGTAAGGTGAATGACTATGATTTTAAAGCTAAGATTAAATCTCACCTATATTTCTTTTATTTAATAAAAAATGAAATTTTAACGCATCTTTTAAAAAAGATTATGAATATGTGTTTAAAATTAAACTTATTCTTTGAAGTGTGTTTAATATTTATGGTTCAACAATTATTCTCGGAGGTGTAACATGATTTTTCCAACCAAGTTTATCAAAATTTTAACTAAATTTATATTTTTAAATGTATATAAAAAAGTAAATTTTTTTTAATATGTTCAAAATTATAAAGTGTATAAGGACCACTTGAAGTCAATATTTCAAAAAAAAAAAAAAAAATTTGTTGTCTCACTCTTAACAAGTAATCATAAATATGTGTGTTATATATAATTTATTAAAATGTTAAAAATAATAACAATAAACTCTTTTTGATACTACATATTGTTATCAGAATCTAAAAAAATTGAGCATACAATAATTATTTTAAATATTATTTAAGATAATTGTTAGCATTTTAAATATTAATAATGTATTATTTTATTAATAAAAATAAGAGTCTTAAATAAATTATAGTATAGATAAAGGATTAAAGACAATAATAATCATTGAAATATGTAGTATAGACTTGGTGGGAGCATGGGTTACGTGTATAGTATAGCTTGGTGGGAGCATGGGTTACGTGTTCTTATAACCTTGCTAAAATTCTTAACAACCAATAATATAGCGAATTCAATTATTTTATTTTTTCATGCCTGGATCTTCAGTTAAAGATTTAATTTCCAACTCAAGCCCACTACTCAAATTCTAAATAAATGTTTATCGTTTAAGCTAAAAAAGAAAAATTTATCTCGTATGTATCATTATATGTATTACTAATAAAATTTAGTAATTATTGTTATTAGAGTAAAAAATATCAACAATTTTAAAATATATTTTAATAATATAATATTAAAATTCAATACAAATAAAAAAATTTACTTATTCAATTGTAATTATTATTTTTTAATTTTATTTTGTTATATATAATTTACTTATTCAATTTAACTTTTAACTCATTTTTTAAAACAATACATGTTTATCACCTTATAACAAATTAATATATATTTAATGCATTTACGAAAATTCGTTAATTATATGTATGTTCATTAGTTATTAAACATATTTTTAACTTATAACAAATTAATATATATTTAATGCATTTACGAAAATTCGTTAATTACATGTTCATTAGTTGTTAAACATATTTTTAACAAATTAATATATATATATATAATGTACCTAAATAATTGATCCCTCCGTATCATGTAATTACTATTATCAAGCTTCACTGGAAGAGAAATATTTTTAGGAGGTCAAGATGACAAACTCATTGCCAAAACATCAATAGCACTCTTAGCATTCACAAAACCTTGAGATTGATTCACTGAGAGATTAACACTAGGCCAAATGTTGTTATTTCGAGTAGGAAGAATCGGAGAAGAGTGAGCAGATTAATTGTGAACCGTTCACAGCATCTTTATACGTCATACTTCCATTAGCACCTTTGCTTTCCATTGATACATTCTTTAATCACCTCTTATATCATTCAAGGAGATAAGAGAACAAGTAGAGTATCATGTTAAATATTGACTCTAAAAGTAATAAATTAATGGTATAATTTAAGAAAATTAGTGGTCTAATTTGTGGAATGATTTAAGGAAATTAGTGGCATAATTAAGGAAATTAGTAGCCTAATTTAAGGCTTAAATTATGGCACAATTTTAGGGAAATTGAGCCTTGGTTCATCTATAAATAGAGAAGAGTTCATGCATTGAAGAACAAGGCAAATATAAGAGAAAGTATAAGCAAACTCAAAGAGAGAAAATACTTGTGAGTTTGAGAGTTTTCTATGAGTTTGGAGAAACACTTGAGAGATATTATTAATAAGAAAATCTATATCTGTATTCTGTATATTTTCTACTCAGTTCAAATAATATTTGCTACCTCGCGTGTTATTGGAGATAAAATTAAGAAGTAATTTAAGGAGTAAATTAAGGAGTGTGAACTTCTTAATTTAAGGAGTAAATCAAGAACCTTAATTTAAGGAATAAATTAAGGAGTAAATCAAGGAGTTATCATCCTTAATTTAAGGATTAATTCAAGGAGAAAAACAAGGAATCCTTAATTCAAGGAGAAAAACAAGGAATCCTTAATTCAAGGAGAAAAACAAGGAATCCTTAATTCAAGGAGTAAAACAAGGAATCCTTAATTCAAGGAGTAAAACAAGGAATCCTTAATTCAAGGAGTAAAACAAGGAATCATTAATTCAAGGAGTAAATAAAGGAATACTTAATTCAAATAGTAATTCAAGGAGTAAATCTCCTTATATATAGCTATAGAATTGTAATGAAAATATGAAAGAAAGAATACAACTTTGAGAGAGCTTGTTTTATTTGGTTAGGCCTAGGCCTTAGCCTTTGGCCTTGGCGTTCTCAACACTAATTTTCAACACGTGGACCTAAGCGAATTACCGAACCTCGTAAATTATGTATGTTTATTTATCGTTTTGATATATTCATATACCGCTCTTTATTGCTTCCGTCCACAACAAATTGGTATCAGAGCCAAATATAACAGTATTATATATCAAATCGAAGCTCTCGACGAGACGAAAACAACGGTGAAAAAATCACTCAAATCGGAAGTCAGAATCGCTGCCAAAAGCTCGGAGTGTTGCTGCCAGCACTAAGTCAACTCGCCGAGTTGGACCGAGTCAACTCAGTCAGTAGTGATATTTGGACCGAGTTGGTCTGTTTTTCATCTGTTTTCAACTGAGTTGGATCTATTCCTAGCTAATTGGACCATTCTGGATTCAACTACGGACTACGTTTTTTCAAATAAGGTATAAAATTTAGAAAAACACTATTTTAAGTTGTAAGTGCAAAATTTATGTTATCAGTTTGTACTTATGGCTGATAAAGAAGAGATCGAATAAGGTGAACAAGTTGATCATAGAATTTATGGCAAACCAAGTTCTACTCGAAGAACTATGTTGTCCAACGCAAAGTTTAAGGTGGAGAAATTTGACGGCACCAATAACTTTGGCATGTGACAATGTGAAGTATTAGATCTATTGTTCCGAGAAGGATCTAATATAGCCTTGGAGACCAGAGGTAGGGCTAACAACAAAAGATCTGGTGGATCAAATAATAGGGGGAAATCTAGATCAAAGTCTAGAGGAGAGTCATCCAGAAGACGTCCTGCGAAGGACGAGTGTACCTATTGTCACCAGAAAGGGCACTGGAAGAAAGATTGTCCAAACAAGGACAAGTCAAATGCAAATGTTGCACAGAAGGCCGATGAAGATGAAGAATCAACCTTTTCAGTTTCATCATCAAAAACCTACTCAGATAAGTGGATCCTTGATTCTGGATGTTCTTATCATATATGTCCAAACAGACATTGGTTTTCAAGTTTTGAAGAGCTTGATGGAGGAGTTGTGCTTATGGGCAACGACAATGCCTATCAGACAAAAGGGATCGGAACAGTACGACTAAAGATGCATGATGGTACAATCAAGAGACTTACAAATGTAAGGTATATTCTTGACCTAAAGAAAAACCTTATTTCTTTAGGTGTTCTAGATTCTGATGGTTACAAGGTAACATTGGAAAATGGAGTCTTGAAAGTTGTACGAGGTGCATTTGTAGCGATGAAGGGTACTCGGAAGGCAAACTTGTATTTCCTAGATGGGAGTACAGTTACAGGAAAAGCAGTTGTCTCAAGTAGTTTTGAAGAAAAGACAAATGATTCTTCCCGCCTGTGGCACATACGCTTAGGGCATGTTGGTGAAAAGGCTTTGCAAGGCTTAATGAAGCAAGGTCTTTTGAAAGGTGCCAAGACTGGAAATTTTGATTTCTGCGAGTCTTTTGTAATGGGAAAACAAACAAGAGTCAAGTTCGACGCTACCATTCATCGTACTAAGAGATCTCCTGATTATATTCACACAGATGTTTGGGGACCTTCAAAGAATGCTTCACTTGGAGGTAAATGCTGGTTTGTGACTTTTATTGATGATTTCTCTAGATATGTCTCGATATACACCATGAGTCACAAAGATGAAGTTCTAGATATCTTCTTAAATGGAAGAAAATGATCGAGACTCAAATGGGCAGGAAAATTAAAAGGCTCAGATCTGATAATAGTGGCGAGTATAAATCAGATCCCTTCTTTAGAGTTTGTCAAGATGAAGGGATAATCATACATTTTTTAGTTCCTCGTACACCATAGCAGCATGGAGTTGCAGAATGAATGAATCGTACTTTGGTTGAGAAAGTTCGATGTATGTTATCTCAATCCAAATTGAGCAAGGCTTTTTAGGCCGAGGCTTTGTCATATGCAACTCATATAGTCAACAGACTTCCTACGACTGCATTAGATAGAAAAAATCCTAAAGAGATATGGTCTGGACAACCTGCCTCTGATTATGATTCATTATGAATATTTGGATGTCCTACATATTTTCATGTTAGTGAATCCAAACTGGATCCTAGAGCAAAGAAAGCTATTTTCTTGGGCTTTAAGGAATGAGTTAAAGGATTTCGACTTTGGTGTGGTGAATCCAAGAAGATTGTCTTAAGCCGAGATATCACATTCGATGAGTCTGTTATGCTAAGATAGACAAATTTAGAGAAAGAGAATGAAAGTCCAAATACTTTTTCTAAGGTGATGCTTGAGACTCCGGAAGATCCAGAAAAGATTGTACCGACTACCGATCGTGGTGAAGATGAAATTGATGATCAAGAAGAGATCTCAGTTGAGGTGGAGGTTCTCTCACCATCACCACCGATCAATCAACAACCAGAATCTATTGCCACTACTCGACCGAGAAGGGAGATTAGAAAGCCTACCAGATATACAGATATGGTAGCATTTGCACTTCCAGTAATTGATGATGATGTCTCATGCACTTACAGAGAAGTCGTGTAGAGAGTTGATAGTATGAAGTGGAAGATGGCAATGGATGAAGAGATGAAGTCTCTACACCAGAATCAAACTTGGGAGTTGGTTCAACTTCCCAAAGGAAAGAAAACTATTGGTTGTAAATAGGTCTATGCCAAGAAGGAAGGTGTTTCTGGTAAAGACAACATCAGATACAAAGCCAGATGGGTAGCAAAAGGCTATGCTTAGAAAGAAGGAATAGACTGCAATAAGGTATTCTCACCTGTTGTTAAGCATCCATCTATTCGGATATTATTGGCTTTGGTAGCACAGTTTGATCTAGACTTAGCTCAACTCGATGTCAAAACCGCTTTTCTCCATGGTACTTTGAACAAAGAGATCTATATGTCTCAACCGGATGGCTTCAAAGTTCCAGGACGAGAGAATTGGGCTTGCAAGCTGAGAAAGTCAATTTACGGTTTGAAGCAATCACCGCGACAATGGTACAAACGCTTTGATAGCTTCATTAGAGAGCAGAAGTACACACGTAGTCAGTTTAATCACTCTGTATACTTTCGAAAACTCCAAAATGATACCTTCATTTAATTTATCTTATATGTTGATGATATGTTGATTACATCTAAGAGCAAGGTGGAGATCGATAGATTGAAGGCTCTGTTGAGTTCAGAATTTGAAATGAAAGATCTTGGAGAAGCTAAGAAAATTCTTGGGATGGAAATCATAAGAGATAGAGCTGCAAGCACAGTCTGTCTGACGCAGACTTAATATCTGAAGAAAGTACTACAAAGGTATGACATTGATGAAAAAACCAAACCAGTAAGTACACTGCTTGCTCCTTACTTTCAGTTGAGTGCATTGATGTCACCTAACACCACCGATGAGAAGAAGCAAATGGAACGTGTTCCATATGCAAATACCGTTGGTGCCTTGATGTATGCAATGGTTCGCACCAGACTTGATATTTCCCACGCTGTTAGTATGGTGAGTCGGTACATGCATAATCCAGGTAAAAGACACTGGCAAGCAATGAAGTGGATTCTACGATATATCTATGGTACTCTGGATATTGGTTTGAAGTTTGAGAGAGATAAGACTAAAGGAAAACACTTAGTTGGATATGTGGATTCTAACTATGCTGGAGATTTGGATAAGCGTCGATCTACAACTGGTTATGTGTTCACAATGGCAGGAGGACCAGTTTGTTGAAGATCAACATTGCAGTCAATTGTAGCTTTGTCTACTACAGAGGCAGAATGTATAGCTGTAATAGAAGCATTCAAAGAAGCTATCTGGCTTCTCGGGTTGACCAAGGATTTGGGTATTGTTCAGAAGAACGTAGAGGTTTTCTACGATATTTAGAGTGCCATTTGTTTGGCAAAGAACCAAGTTCATCATGGTCGCACCAAGCACATCGATGTTCGTTTTCATTTTGTTCGGGAAATCATCGATGGAGGGAATGTTATACTCCAGAAAGTTGGAACTGTAGATAACCCTATAGATATGCTTAGAAATGTGGTTACAGGGATCAAGTTTCAACACTGCTTGAACTTGATCAATATCTCTCGAGCTTAGAGCGCCTAGGGCGCATTTGGAGGCAGCGTTATGAACTTTTTCACCAAGGTGGAGATTGTTGAATATTGGCTCTAAAAGTAACAAATTAGTGGCATAATTTAAGGAAATTAGTGGCCTAATTTAAGGCTTAAATTATGGCACAATTTTAGGAAAAGGGAGCCTTGCTTCATCTATAAATAGAAAAGGATTCATGCATTGAAGAACAAGGCAAAAATCAGAAAAAATCAGAGAAAGCATAAGCAAACTCAAAGAGAGAAAATACTTATGAGTTTGAGAGGTTTCTATGAGTTTGGAGAAACAGTTGAGAGATATTATTAGTGAGGAAATTTGTATTTGTATTCTGTATATTTCCTCTCAGTTCAAATAATATCTGCTGACTCCCGTGGATCTAGGCGAATTGCCAAACCACGTAAATTCTGTGTGTTCATTTATTGTTTTGATATATTCATATACCGCTCTTTATTGCTTCCGCCCACAACACATCCATGGCTCAAGAAAAAAGATAATAAACAAACTAAATTATGTTATTTGAGAGAATCAAAAGTTGTTCTAGCTTTGCACTAAAGACAACTATTTGTAGACTACTAACACTAATTATACAAACACTTACACGTGACACACACATTTGCATCATATACTTCAACAAATATTAAATTGAGAATATAAAATATAAAAAATAATTATAGAATCGCTTATTAATAAAAGTCATATAATCGTTACAATCACGTACAATTATGATAGTAATCGTAATCGTGACTGTGGTTAAAGAAACAACCTTAGATAATCGAAATTATAATTATCTACAAAAATTTAATAATTTTTTTTTAAATAATTATAACCGATTAGACATAAAAATCATAGTTAATTAAAATTAAATATATATTAATATTATATTTTTATATACATATAATTATAATTAAAAAAATACATTAAGATATATTACATTGCATATGACACAGCCCAAAACAAATAAAATTGTTGGAATTAATGAAGTAATCTCCTTTGGATATTATTTATACTTCAAATTAAACCAACGCTGCTTTCAGTCGTGATAAATGTACCCCTGATTAATTATTTAAGTTCATGTACAAAATCTGCAACAACATTATTTAAGTATTTGAAAAGAAAACGAAAACACAAAATAATTACTTAAGGATTATTTTTTAAGAGCAACCAAACGTAACAATAATGAAAAGGAAGAATTACTTAGGTGGAAAAGGGGTGTGACCAGAACCAAATGATTTAACATGGTCTTTGAGGGATCTCTTGTGCTTGAAATCGGAGCCACAAGTGCAAAGCCATCGCTTACCACAATTCTTCTCATGAGTTCTCCAATCACCTTTGACAGCTAACAACTTGCCACATTTGCGACACATGAAGGGTTTGATTCCATGCTTTCGTTTGTAGTGAGTTTGCAAAGTTCTAAAATCTTTTAGAGGCTTGGCTTTTGGGTTTTCTATGTTGTTCTTGCATCCCTCTGCGCAACAATAACATGGTATCCCTAACATCACTCTTGGTTGACTTCCCTTTAATGAATCTGGCCCTTTTCTATATTGCGATCCATGCCCCCACATATGCATCTACATATGATGATCAGTTAATTCAGCTAGTTTTCCCTTACGCATAAGGGTTAATTATTCATGTTACTAAAAACATAGATAATTAAATTTTACTTAAATTTCGAATAAATATCAACGCAAAATTGTGATTAAAAAATTACTAAAAATTTAAGTAATATAAATTTGGGAAAACTGTTAAACATGTGTGTATCTGTGAGGTGTGAGGTTAGTTACTAGAGTATACTATAAGCATCATGTATGTAAGGCTTACATTAGTAGTTTATGTTATAACTGCTTTTTATATGTAGCTGCAATATTAGTCTTGTAGATGTAATCTTCTTCTTATCAATGTATTGATAATTCTCTCTCTCATCTTGAATGGTATTATCAATGTATTTATATCAATGTATTTGTACAAAGATGCTATAACCAACTCATAGTTAACACATTCTTCACCAACAATGTCACCTAGTGTTGGTCTTCATTCATCTTCTCCTGTCACTTCATAAGAATTTGCATGTAATCACCAATTCAATTATTTAAATCACATTTTTTGATCAAGTAGGAATGTGATTAATGTTTTTTGCACAAAGTTTATCAATTATACCTTTGATGAATGTTTCATTGTCTGCTAAACTTGATGATAATAATTACTTGATTTAGAGGGATCATTTGCTTACATACGTGATTCTGTATGGATTAGAATGAGTAATTGATGGTAATTTGATGGCACTATCTAAGTTTTTAGGTGGAACAGTTACTCCAAACCTAACTTTTTTTAATTGGAATAGGTTAAAGTCTATTGTAAAAGGGTGGATCTATGAATCTATTTCTACTTCTATGTTTGGTTATTTAAGTAATGGTATGACAGCACATCAACAATGGGTTGCTACCTACTCAACCAATGTGCAATCAAAAGTAATGAATCTTCATGATTGGCTATACAATATGAAAAAAGGTAATATGCATGTGTCTAAGTATGTACTTAAGGCAAAGATCAGTTTTTGTCATATGTCCTCGATATGAGAGCCTATTAGTGAAAATGATTTGATACATTATATGCTAGAGTTATTGGGTTCTTGATAACTGTATTTTATACAGTTATTTTTACCAATTTTAGTAATGATAATTGCTATGTTCGTTTAATAATCATTTAATTTTTGTTAAATAAATTAATGTTTTCCGTTTATGTGCAAAAAATACATTTTTAATAAAATTGTATAATTTGTATCGAAAATGTACTTAATTTCATATTTTTGTCCACAAATATAATTTCAAATAATATAATGCTTAATTACAATTTATAAGAATTGAAAATATAATTTAAATTAAATTTGGGCTTAATTATAATTATTAAAAGTTTAAAAATTTAATTTAAAATTAGAAAATGGTTAAACTGTAATTTAAGAAAGTTGAAAATGTAATTTGAAATATATTTGTGGGTAAAAATCTAATTAAAAAAAGTTTAGTTTTCGCGAGGAGATGAAGTCGACGCGCGTGATTACGATCGCTCGTCTCGGACGTCCGTCAAGGATCGACGGATCGGTGGCGCGTGTTCGCAGGTCGAATAAGGAGAGTGGCGACGTTAATCAGAAACTCACGCGGCTCGGCGTGTCGGTGGGACCCGCGTGTCGCGCGAGGGGCGGCGTCGAGTGGGCCCGCGTAGCCAGCGCGGATTCCCGGGCGATCGGACGGGTTGGATCGGATCGACGGTCAGATTGAACGCGTCCGTCAAGTACTCGCGCGGCCGCTCGTGTTACAATCACGTGTGACGCGGTGCATAAAAGCGGCGTGCGTCTTCGGTTTCACGGAATAAAAAATGCGCACGTGTCCGTCGAATATTGAAGCGAATCAAAAGTCGACACGTGGCTGGCCATCTGCGCGCGCCTGGATCGGCTCTCGTTTCCGGCCGTTGCGTCAGTTACGCGCCCCGATCCGTGCGACAAAGTACTGCGTACACCCATCGGCACCAGAATGAGATCTTTGCCACGTGTCCCATTAGTTGTTTCAGCGAATCGAAGCGACACGTGGCGTACTGCTGAATTAAAAAGAACGCGAGAATGGTAGCCACTGCAGCGTGAGAATAATTTATATTTTTCGATACAAAAATCGTCTGGCGTGATTTTATTTTTTCGATAAAAAATTAATTACAGCGTTTTCGATAAAAAAATAAAATAAAAATGTAATATTTTAGATGTATTTTTTAGCTATAAATAGGAGATAGTTTTAGTTGTAAAAGAGTTTTTTTTTGGAGAAGAGTTTTTGTGTAGTTTAGAAATTTTGTGGTGTTCGGTTTTGGACGGTAGAACACGCAGAAGCCATTTTTTGGCTTTTGTTGTGTTCTACATGTATAAATATTTTAAATATGTGATGTTTTAATTTCTTTTCTTCTTCTAATTTTTACGCATATGTTGTAATTTTTATTTTAATTTTATGAAGTAATTTAATTTTTCTAGGGTTGCATTTGATTCAAATTTATGAAGCTTTGATTTTATTAATTTTTGTTAGATTTGTAAGGCGTTTGATTTGTTCGTTTTATCTTCCGCTTAATGCTTTTTGATTATTTGCGAAGTTTATCAAAACGATTTGTGGCATAAAAATAAACTTGAGAAAGGCATTTTTGTGTATATTGCTTTCGTAGATAAAATGACATGTATGATGAAGGATAGGAATATACTAATTGTATGTGTGGCCTTTGAAAACTTAGAGCGTAATGAATCTTGGTGAATTTAATTCATAGAGATATAGTGAATTAATTTAACGAGGTGTGTTTGTACGAATTTCGGAAGAGATGTATGAATAAAAAGAAGTTTTCGGTTGACAAATAAAATGTACTAAAAAATATAAATCCAAAGAAAATAATATGATTGGAGTGGATTAGTTTGGTGAAGAATTGCAATCCTAGAGTTCTTTTATTTTCCTTTTACCTTTTTCCATATAAGCGATTATTTTGGATAAAATTAGAAGAAATAATTTTAGTACTCGACAAACTATAGTAACAAATCTCAGTAGGATCGATCTTTACTTATAAATGTTATTACTTGCGTAGTGTATGCTTGCGAGTTATGTGTGTTGAAAAACACCTGACAAGTTTTAGCGCGTTCTTGAAAGTTTGTTTTACTATTTTCATTGTTGATATTAATGCAATCAATCTGGTTTTAATTCAAAAAAAAAAAAAAAAATTTATTGTTGCTTGTTTAATTTATTTTTCAATTTTTAAAACGTGGGTTGAGAGTTTGTTTGACATGATAACAAATCTTATCTCGCCTGAAAAGAAAAATAAAAATTTTTTCTTATTTTTTATTTATTTATTTTTTTGCTTATTGTTTGTTGTTTAGTTTATTTTGAAATTTTCTCGTGCGTTGAGATTTTGTTTGACACAAATCTTAACACCTGGCAAAAAAAAACAAATTTTTTTTTTGTTGTTATTTATGCTTGCTTAATTTATTTTTCAATTTTCTCGTAAATGGTGAGATTTTGTTTTGACATGATCTTAACTTCTAAAGAAGAAAAACAAATTGAGAAGTCAAGTGAAGACTATAAAACAATGAGCGCTTCTTGGGAAGCTGACCCGTGCGTTTATATTTATTTTTATTTTTCGGATGTGTTGTTTTTATATTTTGTTATGTTGTTATTTTATTTCTTTCTTTTTCGTAGGTGCAAAGTGGAGGTAATAAAGCTATTTTGGCTTAACCAATCAAACAAACCAGGAAGTTTCTTAAACCCATCTGAAATGTTCTTTAACTTTCACACATTGAGGACAATGTGTATATTAAGTTTGGGGGTGGTGGATATATTGAACCGAATTAAAATGCTTTCTGGATGTGATTGCTTGTGAAATTTTTTTTTTTGTTTGGTTGATTGAAGATATGTTGCTATGAATAGTGATTTATTTTTGTTTTTTCGATTTAAATGATGCATATCTCTTTGAAAAATATGAATGTTGTCTAAGTGATGATTAATTTTTACGTATATTTCATTTTTACAAGAATAGATATTCATGAGCACTAGTCTTGATTTTGATTCTTTGTGCTAATTTAGAGAATGTTTATGTGAGTATGAAATTCGATTGATTTGTGTGGTGTTCTGATTCTTAGAATTTGTTTGATTTTCTCTCAGTGAAATTATAGATAACATTTAACTAAGAAAATGATTTAGGCCATCTTTGGATCGTTTGAACCTTTCTATCTACCGCACATCCATTAACCATAGTATGCCCCCATTTGCGCTTCAAAGTTTATATATATATATATATATATGTCTCATTTCAATTTCCTATCTAAAAAGTATATATATATTTGTTTAGATATACATTTTGTACTTTTTCAACTAACATGTACAATTGTTAGTAAAAGTTGAAGGATATATCGGAAAAAAAGGGGTTACTAAAAAAAAAAAAAGCAGAAAAGAAAAAAAAAAGATTCTAAAAAAAAAAGAAAAAAAAAGAAAAAAAAAATGAGAAAAAAAAGAAAAAAAAAGAAATAAAAAAAAAGCGAGAAATAAAAAAAACAAATATGGTGTATGTGATGATAAATCCCAATTGGGTTGTAATTATTGTGATGATAGAATTATCTTGTTCAATCCTGAAATGTTATGCTCGGGAAAAGTTTTAAGCTAAATATTGTCCTTCATTCCTTCCTTTACCTAAGCCGTACATTTATAAGGCTTTATAAGGTCCTTTTGTTTTGGTGTTTTGTGTTTGTCTACATTCGTGGAGAGAGAAATGAAAAATGGACTATGAGATTTGTGATTTCATGATAATTTGTTTGATTTTATATTTGTATAAAAAGCTGATCCAGGATTGCATGTGATAAAATTTGAAAAGACTTCATACCTTAGCAAAAGTTCATTGTAAAAGGTTATATGCTTTTAAATTGATTTTGATGCTTAGATAAAATTCTTTTATTTCTTTGAGTTATGTTATATGGAATGTTTAAAAAGAAATATTTTGAAAATCTTATTTTAAATACGATTATCTTTGTTTTATTTTCTTCCTTTTGCTCGAGGACTAGCAAAAACTTAAGTTTAGGGGTGTTGATAAGCTGTATTTTATACTGATTATTTTTTACCAATTTTAGTAATGATAATTGCTATGTTCGTTTAATAATCATTTAATTTTTGTTAAATAAATTAATGTTTTAGTTTATGTGCAAAAAATACATTTTAATAAAATTGTATAATTTGTATCGAAAATGTACTTAATTTCATATTTTTGTCCACAAATATAATTTCAAATAATATAACGCTTAATTACAATTTATAAAATTGAAAATATAATTTAAATTAAATTTGGGCTTAATTATAATTATTAAAAGTTTAAAAATTTAATTTAAAATTAGAAAAAGGGTTAAGCTGTAATTTAAGAAAGTTGAAAATGTAATTTGAAATATATTTGTGGGTGAAAATCTAATTAAAAAAGTTTAGTTTTCGCGAGGAGATGAAATCGGACGCGCGTGATTACGATCGCTCATCTCGGACGAGTCCGTCGAAGGATCAGCGGATCGGATTGGCGTGTGTTCACCAAGGTCGAATAAGGAGAGTGGCGACGTTAATCAGCTTTCACGCGGCTCGGCGTGTCGGTGGGACCAGCGTGTCGCGCGAGCGGCGTCGAGTGGAGCGCATGTCGAGCTGCAATTCCCGGCGATCGGCGGCCGGGTGGATCGGATCAGCGGTCCCGGATTGAGCGCGTCCGTCAGGCATTTGTCGCGCGGCGGCTCGTGTTACAATCCTGTGTGGACGCGGTCATAAAGCGGCGTGCGTCTTCGGTTTTCACGGAATAAAAATGCGCACGTGTCCGGCGAATATTGAGCGAATCGAAGTCGACACGTGGCTATTCCCATGCGCGCGCCGCCTGGATCGGCTCGTTTCCGGTAGTTGCGTCGCGTTACGCGCGCCCCGATCCCCGTGCGACAAAGTCTGCGTGCACGTCCGACAGCGAATGAGATCTTTGCCACGTGTCCAGTAGTGTTTCCGCGAATCGAAAGCGACACGTGGCATGCTGCTTTTTGAATTAAAAAGCGAGAATCGGCGCCACAATGCAGCGTGAGAATAATTTATATTTTTCGATACAAAAATCGATCTGGCGTGATTTTATTTTTCGATAAAAATTAATTACGCGTTTTCGATAAAAAAATAAAATAAAAATGTAATATTTTAGATGTATTTTTTAGCTATAAATAGGAGATAGTTTTTAGTTGTAGAAAAAGTTTTTTTTTTTGGAGAAGAGTTTTTGTGTAGTTTAGAATTTTTGTGGTGTTCGGTTTTGGACGGTAGAACACTTGTAAGCCATTTTTGGCTTTTGTTGTGTTCTACGTGTGCCAAATATTTTTAGTATGTGATGTTTTAATTTCTTTTCTTCTTCTTCTAATTTTTACGCATATGTTGTAATTTTTTATTTTAATTTAATGAAGTAATTTAATTTTTTTAGGGTTGCATTTGATTCAAATTTATGAAGCTTTGATTTTAATTATTTTTGATAGATTTATAAGTCATTTGATTTGTTCGTTTTATCTTGCGCTTAATGCTTTTTGATTATTTATGAATTTTATCAAAACTATTTGTGGCATAAAAATAAACTTGAGAAAGACATTTTTGTGTAAATTGCTCGTAGATAAAATGACATGTATGATGAAGGATAGGAATATCTGCAATTGTATGTGTGGCCTTTGAAAACTTAGAGCGTAATGAATCTTGGTGAATTTAATTCTCGTAGAGATATAGTGAATTAATTTAGCAGTGTGTTTGTACGAACTCGGAAGAGATGTATGAATAAAAAAGAAGTTTTCGGTTGACAAATAAAATGTACTAAAAAATATAAATCCAAAGAAAATAATATGATTGGAGTGGATTAGTTTGGTGAAGAATTGCAATCCTAGAGTTCTTTTATTTTCCTTTTTACCTTTTTTCCATATAAACGATTATTTTGGATAAAATACTCAACAAACTATAGTAACAAATCTCTGTGGGATCGATCTTTACTTATAAATGTTATTACTTGCGACCGTGTATACTTGCACGAGTTATGTGTGTTGAAAAACACGCAACAGTTCTCATTGTTAGTCCTTTGTCACTAGCATCAACATGAGGGAAGATACATCTTCCAACAATACTTTACACAGTTTGTTGGAAAGATATGAAAGATTTTTAAACAAAAAATCTAATGATATTCATGATTCACTCTATTTTGCAAATGTGGCTCGTTTTCATTCCAAGAACGATAGTAGTCGAGGTTTTAAGGTGCAACAGTTCAAGAATTCAGAATCTTAGTCCAATTCTTTTTATTAGAATTTGAAACAATTCATTTAAGTTAGACAATCTCAAAAGTAGAATTATGGTAATACTTTTTCTAAAAGAAACTTCAAGGAATCGAGTGATGAGAAACCTACATGTCAAATATGTGACAAAATAGGTCATAATGCATAGTCTTTCTTTGTGTTTCGTGATCTTTTCATTGGCAAAACTAATCATTCTGCTATGGCTTTGGATCTTCTTATTGGATTCTTAACACAAGGGCCAATCACCATATTACCTCTAATTATAATTAGCCTACACATTTTATGGTTTATTTTGATAATGAGGAAGTTGTGCTCAAAAATGGTGAGAAAATTCTTATATCTAATGTTGATTGTACTACATTGATAATTGATGACTCTATGAAAATAGAGTAATTAGTGCATTTTTTTGCTTAATATATATTTATTTTATTCAATAATTAGTACTTTTGTGTTAAAAATATTAAAATATATTTTTTATGAAAAAAAGGTTTAAATATATTTTTTGAGAATTTTTAAATTTTTTTGAATTTTTTAAATTTTTTTGAATTTTTTAATGTAAGACCAATCAAAAGACGCCATGTGGACACCACACAAGCAAAGATGGGAAATCAAAGGATGCTGCATATACCAGGTGATGTAGTCCTTGTCACGTTTTAGAATAGTGTTCATTATGGGTTTAACCGAGTGGTTAACGATCGTGTCATGTGTCGTCATGTGTTTTGTTCATTCGTTCCACCATGGTGCCACACAATCTATATCCGTAAATCACAATTTGTCACATGGCATTGAATCAGTGCACGTTAACCAAGACTAGACCACCCCACCGCGTTGATTCATCCAATGATTTCTCATGCCATGTGTCACGATCCCATTGGTTAGTGTTGTTTAATTTCCTCTCTTTATCTCTATTTTTGATCTAAAATTGATCTGATAGTCCATATTCCATCTAATGTTAATTTAACTCTCTAATATCCATAAAAACTCTAATGAGCAAAAAATTATCAATTTTTTTATTAATTTTTGGTGCCAAGAAGAAAAAAAATTATAGAAAATTGAAAAATAGATACAATTTTAGTGGAGATTCAAAAGGAAATTAGTGTTACAATTTAAGAGATTGATTATATGTATTATTCTTCTAATTTATTTATCAATTTTTATGTCTTTATTTATGAAAAATATGAGATTTATGAGCAAACTTATGTCTAGCTAATTTATTAATCTATGTCTCTTATAAACCCAATTTTTTACATGTGATGATCTAATATTTTATCACAATTACGATTTCAATTTAATTATATTATTTAATCTAATTTGTATTCTATTAATTGTTTGGCCAACAATTGATCTATAAAAAACAATTAAATTTATTTTAGAGAATTATTTAATTATTTTTCTTGATTAAATAATATGCATAGTTTCTAGACGGAGATATGATTCTTATGTATGTGATTCATAATTGATGATCTTAATGAGTAGTATGCAATTTAATTGATATAAGAGTGTAATTATGTTAATTACTATGTGGTGTATAGTTTACTTGAGAGAAGAATACATGTTAATTTATATTCAATTGATCATGTAATTAATTAGTAATCATATTGGAGAGATTTTAATGATTCATATATTTAAAACATTGAGAGATTAAAAATTTCTATATATGCTTTCATATATTTTCTTAAATGTCAATTTTGAGTTAACTAATTACTGCTATTTATTTTCAATTCTTTTATTTTTTTTCTTTCTTAAAACATAAAAACACAAAAAAAATAAATTGATTTTTACTTTTTAGTTTTAAAAGTAGTTTTTAATAACATAATCTTTTTGAGATAAACATTTTTTATCATTATATTACTTATTAGAATACGTATACTTACGTATTCATTGCAAACAATTCGTGTCCATCAAATTTTTGGCATGTTTAATTATTTATTTTTAATTTTGACATTTTTTAGTGCTATTGGGATTATAAACATTAAAATATAATTTTTATTTTATTTTTTATTATTTATTTTTTGCAATTTTAATTAATTAATTTTTATTTTTTGACATATCTCCTGGTGTATTAGAAACATATTTAGTTTTATTGAATAAGTAGAGTTTGTAGGAGAAATTTTTCCTTTACATCCCAAGATCGAGCATACTTTGAGATCAATAAAAAAACAATAAATTGTCATTCAAGTGAAAAATGACTAATCCAATACAAATAAATAATAATGAGTTAAATTTGAATAATCAGATTCGATTAATGGATGATAGAGACACAACTATAAATGAATATGCATTACTTATGTTGGAAAGACTGAAATAAAGTATTGCAATGTCAAATATTCAAGCTAATCAGTTTAAACTAGAGCCAATAATATTTCAAATGTTACAAAAAGTTGTACAGATCAACGAATTACCAAGAAAGGATCCTCATTTATGTCTCAGGGTGTGCCGTGTGTACAGATTGATGCAAGCTTTACCACATGTCAAAAAGGCATTCATTTTGACTTTTGTCGAGCGGTCAATAATCATGCCATGTGTTATTATGGGGTTCGTCTATTCATTCGACTAGGACGTTATGCAATTCGTATTCGTGAATCACAACACGCCACAAGGCACTAACTCAGCATGTGTTGACCACGACCAGTCTACCCCGCCACATGTCACATGTTGATTCATCTAGTGATTTTCCTATGCCACATGTCACATTCCCATTGACCAATGCTATTTAATTTCCTTTTTTTCATCTCATTTTTTGATCTGAAGTAAATCTAATGGTTAAAATTCTATTTGATCTTAATTTAACCCTCTAATTTCCTTAAAACTCGTAATGAGTTAAAATTTATCAATTTTTTATCAGTTTTTGGTATCAAGAGGAGAAAAAATACTAAAAAATTCAAAAGGAGATAAATTTGGATGAAAATTCAAGAAGTAATTGATGATACAATTCAAGAGATTGATTGTATTTATTCTTCTTCTCCTTCCTTTATCAATTTTTATGTCTTTCCTTATAAAAATATAAGCTTTATGAATAAAATATGTCTAGTTAATTGATTAATCTAAGAGTCTTATGAACCCATTGTTTTACATGTGATGATTTAATATTTTATCTTAATTATGATTTAAATTTAATTCTATTATTTAATATGATTTTTATACTATTAATTGTTTGTCCAATAATTGTTCTATAGAGATAATTAAATAGATATGAGAAAATTATTTAATTATTTATCTTGATTAAATAACATGCATAGTTCCTATGCATATATATATAATTCTTATGTATGTAATCTATAATTGATAAACTTGATGAATATAATGCAATTTAATTAACATGAGAGTATGATTAGGTTAATTTTTATATGGTGTGTATTTTAATTGAGAAAAGAATACATGTTATAGATTGAATTGATCGTGTAATTGATTGGTAATTAAATTGAGGAAATTTTAGTAATTCACATGTTTAGAAAATTGGGAGAAAAGTAATTTTATGCTTTCCTTAAACTTTCTATTATATATATCATCTACAACAACTAATTTACTCTCAGTAAATAAGTTATGTACATATAATGATGTGTCTGTTGAATTTGATTCTTCTTATTTTTGTGTTAAGGATCTTCAATCAAAGGAAGTGAAGTTATAAGGAATAAGTACACATGGACTCTATAAGCTGGATGGATCACCTATTTTTGACTTGTCTACTAGTGCCTCTCCTAATGCTTTTCATGTTTCTTTGGAATGATGGCATAAAAGATGGGGATACCCTTCATTTGCTACTATCAAAAGTGTTGTGAATAAGTTTGCTAACTCTAGTTCTTATATTACCAACGAATGTAACAAAGAGTCCTTTTACACTGTGTCTGTTGAATTTGATTCTTCTTGTTTTTGTGTTAAGGATCTTCAATCAAAGGAAGTGAAGTTATAAGGAATAAGTACACATGGACTCTATAAGCTGGATGGATCACCTATTTTTGACTTGTCTACTAGTGCCTCTCCTAATGCTTTTCATGTTTCTTTGGAATGATGGCATAAAAGATGGAGATACCCTTCATTTGCTACTATCAAAAGTGTTGTGAATAAGTTTGGTGACTCTAGTTCTTATATTACCAAGGAATGTAACAAAGAGTCCTTTTACACTGTGTAATCTAACAAATTCTCATGAACTTCCCTTTTAATTCTTCTCATGTATGTGCTACTCAACCTTTTCATTTGTTGTTTCTTGATCTGTGAATAGCTCCAAAAGGTTAAATACTTTCTTTCAATAATAGATGATCATTCCTATTTTACTTGGGTTTTCTTTCTTCATTCTAATGATCAAACTACATTTTCTTTTATTCAATTTCAACTTATGGTAGAGAAACAATTTGAAAAGCCTTTTTAAGTCTATTCATATTGGTAGAGGCTCAGAATTTAAACCTTTTTGTGCAATTCTCACAAAATCAAGGGTTATTCATAGAGTCATATGTCTTTCTACTTCAGATCAAAATAAGGTTGTTGAATATAAACATAAAATAATCATTGAAAGAAATCTAGCTTTGTTATTCATGGCTCATGTAATGTTTTGTTAGACTTGGGGTTTGTGGCTACCGAGAATGACACCTATTTGTTCACACAAATTTTTGATAAATTCTATATAGTGGTACTAATATATGTTAATGATATATTAATCATAGGTTCTCACAGTGAAAAAGTTGATCAATTAATCCATCAATTGCATCTTCAATTCTCTCTTAAGGATTTAGGGATTCTACATTACTTTCTTGGTATTGAGGTGATCTATGGAAATGATATGATGTCATTGGACTTATAGATTCTTAACTTTGAGTGTGCCTATACGTCCAGGTTAGGTGCTTGATAAGTTTGATGGCTAATCCTATTGAATATCAAAGAATAGTAGGCTCTCTACAATACTTAACCCTTACCAGACCTAATATTGCCTTTTGTGTCAATAAGTTATGCCAATTTATGGCATGTCCATTTGATGTACATTGGCTTGTTGTTAAGCATATGCTTAGGTACTTGAAGGGTACTTTGTGATTTGGTTTAACTCTATCTAAAGCATCTTAGCTTGATCTAACAACCTATTGTGATGCTTATTGGGCTAATGCACTTGATGATCATGGTAGCACTAGTGTCTACTATGTGTTCTTGGGGGAATTTCTTACATCTTGGCACTCCTCAAAGCAGAAATTTATTTCACGAAGTAGTATAGAGTGAATACAGAGCTATGGCTCTAGCAACTATTAAACTCATCTGGTTACAGGCTCTTCTTATTGAGTTGTGATTATGTTTGCAGTTTGTGCATACTCTATTTATTGATTGCATAAATGATGAGGCTTAAGCCCACAATCCAGTGTTTTATACACACACAAAACATATTGAAATCAATCACTACTTCATTCGTGATCAAGTTGTTCAAGGGATGTTATAGGTCATGTATGTTTCATTTGCTGATCAATTGGTAGATTGTTTAACAAAGTCACTTACAGCCTTTATATTCACTGGTTTAAAATCCAAACTAATGATTTTGATTACTTCTGCAAATCAATTTGATAAGGGCTATTAAGCATATGTGTATGTGTGAGGTGTTATAAGTATGTGTACACGTGTGTGCAAGGTTTACATTAGTAGTTTCTGTTATAACTACTTTCCATATGCAGTTATAATATTGATAATTTCTTTCCATAAGCTACAATATTAGTCTTGTAAATATAATCTTTTTGCTATCAATGTATTGACATTTCTCCCTCACTCTTGTTTTTGAAATCTTGAAAAAACAATAGTACACATAAAACTTATAACTACAAAAATAACACGACTTATATTTACCTTATATATTTTCTCTATTAAAAAAAGTCTAACACATTATTTCATTTTGAATGTCATCCAATTGGATACTATTAAAATTAAACTACAACCATTTTGGATCAGTTCAATGTTGAACACCATCCATTTAGATTCTTTTTAATATTATTATAATGTTATTTTTATTATTATAAACTATAGAATTTTTTTTAATTTTCTATAAAAAGTTATAACGATATACATAATTTCTATAAGTAAAAAATCACATATATATTGATAGGATTGGTACCTAGAGATACCATAGTTAATATATTGGTATCATTTATGTCCCATATTATTAAAAGATTTCGTTTTAATATCTAAATTTAAGTATTAATTTGTACCATTTTTAGTCATTTTAAATAGTTTTTTTCTCTATTTTGGTTAAAGTTTGGCACATGTATCCTCTAATACAAATTGTACAAGGGAATTTGTGAAAATTTAAGAAAAAAACAATAAAAAAATTACGATTATATTTTCCCCAAATAAAAAAATTAATAATATGACTACTTATTTTGTGATATGTGAAATTTTCAATGAATAAAGTAGTACATATTAAAATCATCACAACATAAGTTTATGAACTAAATTTTTTAACTTTATAATTAATTATAATTTAGTATTGTTATTATTGAATAAAGTTGTTATTAATAAAAATTTGTATCAATAATATTTTAAATTTAATAATATTGTCACTCTAAAATTACAATCAAGAAGTAATTTTAATTTATTATTCTAATACTTTACGTTATTTTGATAAAAAAACCATGAATTAGTAATAATAATAGCAATGAATAGACACACAATAATAACAATAAATTTAAACTATTCTAATTATTGTTGTATAAGGTTATGTACCATGGTTAATGTATTTATATTTTTTGTCTCATGTTATTAAAATATTCATTTTTGGTATCCTAATTTAATCATTAGTATCTCTTTTAGCTATTAAATTATTTCTTTTTTGTTTTTTGTTTTTTTTAAAATTTTTACAAATATTTTTGTCTATTTTGATATGTACGAGATATGTTGTTAAATCAGACCAAAAATGAGCAAATATTATTCAAAATAATTAAAAAAATATATTAATACTTAAATTGATGTATCAAAATAAAATATTTTAATAATATAAAATATAAAGAGTACCAAAGCATTAATTTAATACGTTTAAGGTACCAATCCTGTATTGATGATCTTATAAATATTTTTATCCATTGCTGTACAAAAGAGAACAATTAATTATAGGCACTTGTTTAGGCCTTAAGAGTTGTTTATTTCCTTTATTTAGAATTTTTTTTTAATTGCCTTTACTTATGAAAAAATCGTTAGATAATTATAAAATTAATTTCACTGTATCTAACTTTTGGTTAAATATAATAAAGTAACATATGTGTTACATACATGTTTATATTTTCGATAGACATATATTAATGAATTAATTTTAAATAAAAAATTAATCGATTTTTTGAATATATCTTTCGGTCAAACTTAAATTAAATTTTCATTTATCTAATGTATTACTTTGGATATTATATAAATTTAAAATTTATTAAAAAAATTCTTTTAATTTTGAAAGAAATATTTTTCTTAAAAAATTTAAATAATTTTTAATTAAATATTAATTGTTTTCGTATATACTTATCAAAAAATATAAAATACATTTGTTACATATACTAATATATTATATTTAGAATAAAATGAGATAAAAAGTTAACTTTTTACTTATTTGTCACATTTTTTTTCAAACAAATAAACTTAAACTAAATTTTTTTCAAACAATTTTTTTAAACAAATATACAAAATAATATTTTTAACCTAAACATACTTCACCTTAAATTATGCTCTTAATTTTAAATCGATGCAGAAATAATCCACTTGTTTTTTTGTTTAATGTTGCACCAGTAATTATTTAAAAGGTGAACAATAGTTTTATAAAATTTTGCAAAAGATAAACAAGTCTTTTAAGACTAACAGTGTTATATATAACAAATTTATCACAAATAGAATTAATATAACTCAATACTATTATTAATCACAGTTTTGTAAGCCTAACAACAGTAACATCCAATCACACTCTATATATTAAAAAGCTATCATATTTAGACCTTTTCTTTTGATAAGGAAATGTATTGGAGCACGACGAAACTTGTTTCGTATCACTACTGCATGTGAAAAACTGTGATTTTAATGGTCGTGATAGACTACTCTAAAAGCGTGTTCTTTTGAAAACTAAAAGCTAGGAAAAAAAATGCATGAGCTAGGACTAAATTGCACAAGTTTTTAAAACAAAGGGAGGTATATGTAGAATACCTGAAGATTATTGTAGCGGTTGAATGTTTTGAAGCAAACAGGGCAAGAAAAATGAGTGAAGCCAACGAGGATTTGTTCTTGAGTTGGAATCCAATATTTCTGATCATGAGTTGGTGTGATTATATAATTTGAAGCTGAACTACTCTTTTTGTAGTTTGATGAATTAATGGAGTCGTCGGCATATTCTGGTAGGCCAATGTGGAGGGTTACTTCCTTATCATCAATGTTATTAATGCTTGTTTCTTTAGGGTTTGAATCTAATACTGATTCAGGTAAACGTAGTAAGCATCTTAATAATGGCAAAGGCTCAATCAAATTTTGGTTCTCATGAGTCATGAACTTTTTGTGATTATCATGATCATGAAGGTATGAAGATGATGATGAATAATTATTAGTTTCAGTGAGCTCCATATATGCATATACTAAATATGAGATTGAGTGAATTAATTTGAAGGATATTGTTATGAAGGGATTTTTATATATAGTGATTGATCTAAAGCATGTTGCATGGTTTCTAAAATTTATACCAATAATGGGATTTAATTAATTAAATAAAATACATACTGTTAGTTAACGAGAGAAATGAAAGGGGAAGTTAATTAATTAAGATGGTGTAGGAAAGCTGGAGAATATTTTAGTTGAATGAAAACAACCTTTGATAAGGGTATCTTAATTGTTTGCTGTCTGTGTTGTAGTATCAAAATTGGAAAATAAGAGACATAACAATAAAACCCCATGGCCCATAGCATCTGAACATAGCAATACTTGCTCTTCAGACGTTTTCAAGATATTGGAAATGGTTATTTACTTTAATGGCTGTTTCGTTTTCATCGGTCAACCAGATTATGTTATATGGACTCTAAAAGACAAATGCCAGTGATTTTTTTTTATATATATATTGTACCTACTAGAGTGTGAAATACACTTATTTTCTTCCAAATTAATTTTTATCAATTTGAACTATCAAATACCTACACTCATGTCTCTACATCCAAGCGCAGGGGGTGTTTTGCATCACTTGATATTTGTGATTCATCTAGTAATACTATCGTATGACTCACTCACCTTCGTTTCAACTCATAGATTCAAGTCACACCTACTTCTATTTTGGAACAAAAATATCAATTAATTCATATTCTTTAAAATCTCGTTAATAATTGATGATTTAAAAAATGATATATAATGATTTACATGATTGCACGATTGTTTAATAACACCAAAATTTCATGGTAAAACATGTAAATATAAAAGTTTGTTGTTGAATTGGTCCCGTAATTTTTAAAAAATTACATTTTTAATCCTATAACTCATACTCTCTCATTAATCATTGATATATGATACTTAGAAATTCATGCATAACTCTGAATTCAAAAGACAGCTTGTGAGTTAGAGGATTGCCCAGACTTATAAGCAGTACTAATGCATTACTCTTAGTCAATGTGTGACTTAACATCCCCCTCCACATCAGGTAGAGTCCGAATTTACAGCACGAGGACCGATGCGAGTACGAGGAAGCCAATAGCTTAGCTCTGATCCCAACTTAGAAACTAAAGCCTAACTCTTAACCCAAAAACCAACTTGTGAGTTAAAAGATTACCTAAACTTATAAACAATACTACTATCTTACTCTTAACCAATATAGTATTTAACAATAATAATGGACATGCTACATGGTTGTCTAACCATGACACCAAAGTTTCATGATAGGACATGTAAATATTAAAGTTTGGTGTCAAATTGATACTATATTTTTTAAAAATACAGTTTTAGTTTATAATAACTTTTAAGTTAATCAGCTTTATTTCAAAATTCTATAATTTTGTAAAAATTAACCTTTTTTAAAAGGCAAAATTAAAATTTAATTAACATACACAAAAAATATTTAAATTAAATATCTTTTTCTTCTCTCTCATTTCTCTCTATTTATCTCCCTTGCAAACCGTCACCACTAATAAACCAGTTTAAAAAACTCATTATCGACTAAAACGACTATAAACCACCCCCACTATTACACCTGATTTGGAAACCATGCCATCATTTTTTATTGTGTTCAATGTTAGTTGGGAACCACACCATCGTCACGATCACATTTGAGTCGTAGAAAAACCTCAATATTGCAATGATATTGCCAACTACATAAATGCACGCCCAAAGAAGCTCTATTTGACAAAAAGAAGAGAGATCAAAGAGTTTTAATTTTAATTAAATTTCTATTTTCGATATTATTTATTTATTTTTATTTAAATTCTATTTTCAATATTATTAATTTATTTGTATTTAATTTTTTAATTTTTTATATATTTTAATTAAATTACAATTTTACTATTAAAAAGATCAATTTTTACAAAATTGTATTAAATTAAACTTATAAAAATTTAATGGACTAAAACTACCTAAGTAATAAGTTAAGAGATCAAACTTCTTTTTTTTTCTTTTTTAAATTAAAATACTTGTCTAGCTATTAAATATTATAATACATAACCAACTATTAATCCAAAAATTAAAATAAGGGGTTTGATTTTTTAAGTAAGTTATACTTTATTAGTTTTCCACCATCGATCAACAAATTAATAAAAACCTTTTTCACTCTCCCTACGAGAGGTATCTTTAAAAATCGTGGCCTATTACATAATAAAATCAAGCCCATGACTTGCATTAAAAAATCAGCCCATTTCTAAAAATAATCCTAGATTTACTCCTCTTTCTTCTTACACAATCCTTCATCTTCCATCATAAGCAACTTTTATCTAAATGTAAATAACCTCTCTACATTCATTTTTCTTTTCACTCATGAATAAATTTTGTTTAAATGTATAAAAGTGTCAGACTAGTTTTGAAATTTCGTTTAAAAATATATATTTAAATATAAAAATATCAGATTAGTTTTAAAATTTTGTTTAAAAAATACCTTTAAATTCTAAAATTATTATTTATATATTATAAATCACATTATTTTCTTTAATTAGTTAAATAAGTACTATGAGACTAACTATAATTTAGTTAAAAACAATGTTATTCATAAATGATAATAATATGAGATAACTAAAGGATTTTTATTACGCCCCCACCCTGACGAGACTGCGGTCCCCCTCGGCTGCCATTATGGTGAAACCCAATGCCCTATCTGGCACTGGCACCACCAGCCACCCCAATTTCCATTTAGCTGTATTTTACAACAAGGTTTTTCCCACATTTTCCTTTATTTATATTTTCCTTCATTTTTTTTTTCAGTTGCTAAAAAAACTAATAATGTTAATCTCAAATAATATTAGTATAAATTAGGACCCATTTTTTTTTCAGGGGAAATGGAGAATGTAATAATAAATGAGAGATAATGAAATTAATCGTCGAGATTATTATACAAATGAAATTGACCTTCCAAATTAATAATGTATGTGTGCAGGTGAAGTCTCTTTCAATCATTTTGGTTGTCTGTATCACTTGGGCCTTCTTCTTCTGTTTCTTTTGAGGCATGTTGTTCGGTCTTTGAGTCTAAGAAACAACCATCCAACCATTGTTAATAGCATTTTCATTTATCTCTGCAGGCACATAAAAACCCTAACAAACACAACGAAAATTTATACACTACTGCAGCAGATCTCATATCGGGTACTGTAGTATAGAAGATTCTAATTACTAAAATGGTAATTACAATGTTCTAAAAATAATAGTTTAATTACATTAATTATCAAAATTATTTGTTGGAAGTTTCTTTTAATTGGGTATATAGCAACCTAATTAATGAAATGTATTTACTTTACAGGCACAAATCACAATGTGGGCCTATCTAGACTCTCAACCACATCACTCCATGTTCAGAATCTTCAGTAATACTTCATATTGAAACCACACATGCAGCAGATCAATCATTTTTAGTTTATACAAATCTTATATATGCTTTTGATATTATTCATCTCATGTCAAACCTTATTTCTCTCCGCATTTTTGAGCCATGCATCTACCTGTGTCATATATGACTTATACCAAGGCTCCAATTAAAAGGTTAATATATTAATATAAATTAATTTGTATTTTACATTTTTCCAACAAATATATATATATATATATATATATATAACCATGACAACCCATTCACATGTTGCTGTTGCCCATGTGCCCCTGCACACAGATCATGTTATACAAAATCTCCCCGCCTTTATTAGTTGGAAAACACTTTATAATACTTTTATATATATATATACCATCACAAAATTAAAAATTCTTTAAATTTTAATGAAATTTAATCAATGATTTTAAATGTATCCACTTTTTGGTGATATCATATAGAGTAACTCGTAATAGTTAATTGTGTTGTGTATATTATAAAAGTGTACATGTGTCAGTTTTTAATGCACAACATCTCATTGTGAAAATAATTAAGCTCAGATAAATAAAAAAAGATTGGAGAAATTAATGATGTACCAGAATTACTAGTAGGTGAGGAAAAAGAATAAGCTGAAGACCCTTCCATCTGCGTCGGATAGTACATATACGATGGTCCGGTTATCTGATGTGCCGGCGCTGTAGAAAATGTTGCCCTTGGAGCTTGCATAGAATACCCATAGAAGTAAGGACTTCCCGTTGAAGAATTTAAGGATGATGCTCCGTACATTTGATTGTAGTATTGTGGCTGTTGCACTTGTGAGTTATACATTGCCTGCATTATTTAATTTATAATTTATTTGTTGGTTATTTTACACAATTGAAAAAAAACAAAAAAATTTACTTTGATAGAGAGACTCACTTGGTGATAAGCATAATCATGAGGGGTGTAGGCAGGGTAGCTGCAAAATTAGTTACAAATAAATTAGCTAGTTAAGATTAGATAGGTTAGGAATTTAATTGATTTTAATGACAATCAATATAATATAATTCATGACTTTAGATTACATCATACTCACTATTTTAATTTTCCTAAAATATGAAGATGGTATTCAAATACATATCTAAAAAGATAATTAGGCACCATCTTTACTACCATATTATTAGAATAATAGACGATTAACTAAATTAATTATTTATACGATGAACTTAATTAGTAGAACAATAGTCTAGTAAGTAGTATATATTTAATCTAAAGCATACTTAAAAAATGAGTATAACTTAATTGTTTGAACTAAAAATTAACTAATCCCACTTATCATATTTAAAAATTGTTAAATTAAATGCGGAAGAAAATGGGTAAAAAGTTAAAATTTGAACAATCTACCTCTATTAATTCCTCATGAAAATTTTCTTCGGTGTTTCTTTAGTTAGAGAGGAGGTTTTGTATCTAAAATTATTTAAATAAAGATAAACCATGTGTATCGGAACTTAGCTGGTACCAAAATATTTCAGATTAGTAGCAGTTCGGATTTGTGTGTATATATTTTATATAGCACTCTTTCGTTACTAAATCGATCCATCCATATATAAACAACATAGCATACTAGTTAATACACATAATCAATCATGTTAATATCTGCAACGGGTCAAACGCGATATACATTTAATGTTATTATTATATATCACAATTATATCATAATAACAATTAATATAATGATTTTTTTATTGAATACAGTTATATATATATATATATACGAATATATTTATTAATAATACTATTACATATCACTTGTAACAAATATATGTCTAATTAATTTTTTTTAAAATAATTATGGATTAAATTAATTTAATGATATTTAACGTTATAATATTAAGCAATAAGAATCCCCAAATATTTTCTTCGTGATTTTTTACTTAATTTATTTTCAATCTTAATTATTTATACATTACCTGTAAGGTTGGTAAATAAGAGGAGGTGGTGGAGGTGGCACTGCTGTAACTCCACTATATCCACCCTGCTGTGATGGTCCACTCCCACTTTGAATTCTTCCTGTAAGTACAAACATGATTAACCACAAATTAATTAAACAACATTAATCTCAACTAAACAATATTACGAAAAAAAAAATTAAATTTATAAAGACGCAAATATAGTCATTTGTTACAAGAAATTAACTAGAAAAAACTACTTTGCAAATGAATTATTTTATAAAAAATAAAAAATAAACTAGTAGAAGAGAAACATGAATTATAACCTCGTGGAGGTGAAGGTAAAGGCCTACCCAAGGCTGCAATATTACAATTTGCTCTCCTTCCATCTATTACTGGATTTGGGTTTTCACATGCCCTCCTCGCTGATTCAGGCTCACGAAACGTAACCTACATATATATATATAATTTATATCATAAAAATTAAAGATTAATATTAATCACAAATCAATTAATTAAAGAGGATAATTAAATTAAATATAATTAATAAAAAAAAAAGAACATACAAATCCATATCCTTTAGATTTTCCAGTGTCCTTATCAGTGATAATAACAGCTTCAAGAATCTCTCCGAACTGCTCGAAATATATACGCATTTCATGGGTGGGTGTCTCCCAAGCTAATCCTCCAACAAACACTTTGGTAAAAGTAGTATCCCCAAACTGAGATCGATAATTAATATTAGGATTGGCCATAAAATCTATATCATGATCATGATGATCAAAACAACAATGCTAGCTAGCTCTACCCTTTGATCGATCTTTCAACTCAACAAGTACTATAGATCATCATCGATCTAATTCTTTGCAGGATTCATAATTAAAAATCCTAATTAATTGAACAAGTTAGAAGAAAAACTAAATCATTGAAGACAAACAGAGAAAGAGGTAGGAAAATAGTTTATTAATTTTGTTTTGATGAATCAAAATAGCTACAAAGTGGGTATTTCATAAAAATAGAGAAAGAGAGAAAGATCCGACAACTGCTAACGCTGATTTGCTGGCTATCAAAAGGGGGAGAGAGAGATTTTTGTTATAATCAATTGACAGCTGAGTGATTAACGCACTCTTCAAGTGTGTGTGTGTCTGTCTGATGTGTCCTTCTCTCTCTCTCTCTCTCTCTCTCTCTCTATTAAAATACCCTCCTCCCACTACCCGATCAAAATGTGTAATTTTATAAGTATATATTGAGTTATATCTTTCCTAATATATCTAATTTTTTATTAATTATAATAAATGTAATAATTAATAATAAAAAAATTAATTTATCTTTAAATAAAGATTGAGTGGGGGCAAGATTATAGCGGTAATGTATAAAGTCTTTTTTATCAAAAGTTATATAATTTAAAAGTTGACAAGATTGAGATGCTATTACTCAAAAATTCAATATTCAAATTCCTCATATCTAAAATAGATTAATTTGTACTAAATTTAAAGGAGAATAATGGGAGGAGTTAATTATTTACTAGGTGTCACGATTAAACATATATTTATATACCGAGTGAGAATAAGAGGGGCAGGGGTTAACATATATTTACTTTGAAAATAAATTATATTTTCTTTTATAAGTTTAAATTTATTATTTTATATTTTTTTTTGTGGATTTTATACTTTATATTGTAATTTTTGTATGATTTATATATTTTTAGTTAATATTGACATTAATTTTGACAAGATGATAAATAATTTTGAGTGATATGAATAAACTTTTTAATAAATTGAGTGTAAAGGTTTAATTTAAGTGAAAATCTTCTAATTTAATTATTACATCTAAATTTAATATAAATATTTAATTAATATATAATTTACTTAGAAAAAATTTAAATTATTTGTCTTTATACATTAATATCGTGTTAATTAACTTATTTTTAATAAACATAAACAAAATAGACCAGGGAAGGGAGGGGATAAGAGTATAAATAAATCAATTCTATTATACACTTAAAAGACTAATTTACTAGCATAAAAGACATTACTCTTATTGAAAACATGATTACATAAATTAACATAAAATTTAATTTAAAAATCTATAAATAACCATATGAGCTTCTGTTTTTTTTATCCTCTAATTATAACCGTCTTGGTTTCATGCATACAAATATGCTACACAAGTTTGTAATAATATTGGTAGGATCTTTGATGAAGAATGTGATGGATCTTAAATTAATCATCATGGTATTTCCACTTTGCATATTATTGATCAATGTCATTAAATAAATTCAGTTGATCATCTTGAATTTTATAAACTAATAGTGTTATTTTAGCGGTGTTTATAAGAATTATCTTTATTTTGTTTTAAATTAAATGTTCGATTTATAATAATTATCGTTTAATTAAAAAAATTATATTTCTAAATGTATTTAGAGTTCTCCTTTTCTGTGTGTTGGAAGTTATGGTAATATGAAACATGAAAATAAGAGCTTCAAATTAATTTTTTTTTTTTCAAAACTTTAATTGGTGGATGTTGATTGTATATATATTTATTCCCGAAAGATTCTGAATGCACATATAATTGTACTAATACTAATTATAACGTGAGTGTTCAAAGATGCGTACCCTTAACATTCATTTTTATTCCCACGTGACCCCCCACGTTCATAACCCCCGTGAACTCTAATCATGAGATGTTGTTGTTACAAAGGCAACTTCCTGATTTAAAGGTAACCGATCATCAACTGAAAAAAGTAACTAACTTGCATCCAATTTACCATACATCCGTATGAATTATGTATCTTCATTAGTTATCAAAATAAATTTTAAAAATTATAAAAAAATAAAATCTTTAAAACTTGTAACAAAAATAATGATTCAATAATATTGAACGTGATTTAATTAGACGGTGTTTAAAATTAAATAGATATAAATGATCGTAATTTAATTTGAACGGTATCTAATTAGATGATGTACAAAATGAAATGATGCGTCACGTTATTTTTAAAGTAAAAATTTACGAGGTAAACATAAAACGTATTATTTTTATGATTATAAATTTTAAATGTAATATTTTATTTATTTTTTAAATAACCTTAATTAAATCTAAAGATTCATAATAAATTAATGTAATTTAAAGACAGAGGTGTCAAATGAAATTAGGTTGTTTAGATTCAACACAGGTAACTAAAATTACTCATTTAAATTTCATGTAAAAACATATACTTCAACTCAACTAATTTTTAAATAAATTTAACTCACTTATATTTTTAAAAAATAAAAATAAATAATTAAAGAGTATTTATAATTGTATACTTTTAAAAAATATCATTATAAATATTATATATTAACTATATTTTTATAAAACAAAAAAAAATAAAATTACAATATATCTTTTAAATGTTTTTCCATATTGACATTATAATTATTATTTTTTGATAAAAATATTTTTAGATGAATTTACTAGTATGTTATGAGCTAGCTGAGTGTGTTCATTTGAGCTAATGATCACTTTTCAACTTAAATATTAACTCTAATATCAACCTTAAATTAAATGAGTTGAATTAAATATCTCATTTTACAACATTGGATAATAATTATGTAAGATAAACTAACCCTTAGATGATATATAATACGAATGGAATATATATCATGTGGAAATAGGCTATGGCCGGTGTTGAATCAATCAATTCATTTATAAAAAATTTGTATGAACTACGTCTATGCATATGAAAAGATTTGTATGAACTAAGTCTATGCATATGTGATATATATTGCTAATTTTAATATAATACTTATATTAAATTGAGACCCTTTATATATAAACCAACATATTTATTTATAAAAAATGAATGCACAAGTTTTTCACCTCCTCCATGTAATTACCTCACGTAAAAATTGTTAGCTAAGAGTTAGTCACTCAATACCGAAGCGTTTCTGGGAAGTCACAAACATGTTAGCTAGCTAAAAGACAAATGATATATATTGCATGTATGGTTAATTTACTTAAATCACAAGAAGCTTTCGTTTAATCTTGAATTAATACGACCATATATTCTTATAAGGAAAATACCCTTTGTTCTCCTACATTATTTAATACTACTTGAGTATTAAAACGTCATAGATCTTCGATGATTAAGAGAGGTGTGAAGCAGGGCACTTGTTCATTGAATTAATTAGTCTCTGATACATACAACCTTTATATACTGCTAACAACTCCTATATTATTTGTTCCAATGTATCAATGCTCACAACAACATAACTAAATTATATATGGTAAGTTTTGTTTGCATAAACAAAAAAAAAAGAATATAATGGTAATAGTAATGGCAATGGAAATAATATGTTATTATCTAATTTGATCAACGAAATAATTATTATAGTTTTTAATTTACTATTAAAATAGAATGAAATACAGTCTATATTACTTTAATACTTTTTCACGACTGAGAAGATAGAATGTAAAAATAGATTGCTTTTTTTTGTTCGAACTATGTTTGAGGGAAAATTTGGAGTAATAATTTTTTTATAGAATGAGTTGTGAAAGGAATGACTTTTCTTTAAAGAGATCTTTGAATGGGCTTTTCAGTTCTGTTAGTAATTTTTTTTTTTTTCATTTCATTCTAAGACAATGACACAATTAAACTTGTGAATATGTATAAACAATTTCATTTCTAGTTCCATTTATCTTAATCAAAGTGATCTTAGAGTAGACAATATAATGTGTGCATGAGACTTGTCTTTAAAGCCCAATGGCTACTTCATTATTCACATCAACTTGTATCAACTGTCAACCATAAGAAATAGTAAGAGTCAAAATTACACGAAATCGTTTGTAATTTAACAACTTAAAATGAGTAGATTGCTAAGGCTTAAGAGAACCTGTGTTTAGATCTAGTGAATGAAGAATAGATGGAGTAGTAATAGGTATAGTAGGTAGCTTAACAAAAAGTTCAAAAGACACAGAAAAAATGATTGTAACATCATTTGGAAAACGTACTGTGGAAGAAGCAGACACGTGAATAAAAGAAGAAGCATTAGAAAGAGAAGATGAAGATAGAACATGAATAAGCTCTAAATCATAAATAGGAGATGAAGGAATAACTAGGTTGAAACAGAAAATAGGATAAGCTAGTAAAGAAGTCAAAAGAGATGCAGCATTAGAAGATGTAGCAAACAGAGGTGAAGAAGGAACGAAATCAAAAGATAAAGGTTTCAAAGGAACTAAAGGCAATATGGTGGGTGGTGTTGGTAGATAAAACCACTTGGAAGCTTCGTAAGAAGACAGTAAGTTATGAACACAAGAAGAACCAGATTTTTTAACAAGCATAGAATAAGGAAAAAAAAATGATTTAACGAAAGTGACATATCTGCTAGTGTGTAGCTTGCCATTAATAGGATCGAGGCACAAATAGCCTTGATGTTATGGTACGTAACCTAAGAACACACATTGAGTGGATCGAGGCTCCATTTTGTTTTTATTAGTAGCAAGCAAATAAGGTTAACACAAAAGTCCTTAGGAAATGCAGGTTAGGATCTCTATAATATTGTATAAAAGAAAATAAGGGACTTGATAATTGACACCCTTAATTATAAGGCAGCCTACTAACATGATAAACAACAGTCCAAAAGGCATAGATCCAATACCTAGTAATTAAGTAAACCATCTTACAATAACAATGTTAGACCCATATCCACAACCTTACGATGCCTACTCTTTACAACCCCATTTTTGCTTATGAGGACAAGTTAATCTATGAGTGAAAACCACTAAGGCATAGAAGTAACAATGCTATGGGTTTCATCCTTAGTTTTAAGGGGGAAAAAATATCCACATAAACTCTGTAGCATCATCTACGATGAGAAGATAATTCTTAGCACCAGTATTTGTAATTATAGTTGAAGCCCAAAAATCCATGTAAAGCAAACACGACAAGAAAATAAGTTTGTTTTTAATACAAAAAAATTTGTAATAATAAAAGACAATTTCGTAGCAAACTTACAACAGTTAAGAAACATGTTCGAAGCAAAATCGTAGCTATAGTCCCGTTGCTATAACCCTGTAGTTAAGCGAGCTTTAGTACGGACATGATATTTTTGGTAGCAAATTTTATTATAAAATTTTGTACCAATGTAGTTAACTTGTTCTTCTAAAATTGCACCTTTTTGATATTGTAGCAAAATTTTGAACAATATGACAAATGCATTGCAATTTTTACTATAAAAATTCGTACTAATTTTGCTATGAATTTTTAATATCGTGGAAAAATTTAAAATTAAATTTCTAAACAAATATGCTACAAATATCACAAATTGGTAGCAATTTTTAATGTGAAGAAACATGCTTAGATTTAAATGGTTATGTATGCAATTTTACAAGAGGATACACAGAACATAAAACATCTTTAATTTGTTGGTTGTTAAACTAGTTTTATCAAGTAAAAAACTAAAAATCTTGTTCAAAATTGATGGGATACAAATTACGTGTAATGAATACGTAAATATATGTATTGTAATAAATAATATAATTATAAGAAAAGATAGTTCACATGTAGATTATGTTATTAGAAACTAATTTTTAAAATTAAAAAAAATAAAAATCAATTTTTTTTTTGTGTTTTTTATGTTTTAAAAAAGAAAAATTAAAATATTTAAAAATAAATAACAATAATTAATTAAATCAAAATTGACAACTAAGAAAATATATAGGAAAATATCTAAGAATACCCAATCTTTTATTTTTCTAAGCATGTGAATCAATGAAATCCCTCCAATATAATTATCAACTAATTACATAATCAATTGAATCTAACGTAACATGTATTCCTCTATCAATTAAACTACACATCATATAGTAATTAACATAATCACATTCTCATGTTAATTAAATTGAATACTACTCATTAAGTTTATCGATTATGAATTACATCTATAAAAATGATACATATTTGTCTAGAAATTATACATGTTATTTAATGAAGAATTTTTTAAAAAATAATTCTCTCAAATCTATTTAATCGGTTCTATAGATCAATTGTTGTCCAAATAATTCATAGCATAAAAATCAGATTAAATAATATAATTAAATTGAAGTTGTAATTAGGGTACAATATTAGATTATCACATGTTAAAAATTGAGTTCATAAAATCCATAGATTAATAAATTAACTAGACATAATTTTATTCATAAAACTCATATTTTTCATAAAGAAAGACCTAAAATTTGATAAAGAAATGAGAAGAAGAAGAAGAAGAAATACAATCAATCTCTTGATTGTAGTACCAATTTTCTCTTGATTCTCCACCAAAATTATATCTCTTTTTGAATTTGTTTGTGTGTTTTACTCTTCTTAGCTCCAAAAACTGATTAAATTATGTTAATTTCGGCTTCTTAGGGTTTATGTGGCAATTAGAGAGTTAAATTAAGCTAAGGTAGAATCTGGACGGTCAGATCAACTTCAAAATCAAGGGTTGAGATGAAAAAATAAAAAATTAACAACACTAACCAATAGAAGCACGACACATGACACACATGTTTTATTGAGTAAATCAACGTGTGACATCTGGCACGGGAGGACTGGTTTGGTCAATGCATACGGAATCAGCAACACGATTCGCAGTCACGGATGGCTTGACACGATGTTGGAAGGAATGGACAAACTGATTTATGACACGTGGCAAGACCTTTGACTACATAACCAACTCAAAATGAAAGTGGTGATGACATGTGGCATGGTGCTACATCACTAAGAACATGCAGTGTTGCGCGATTCGTTCTCTCTACTTAAATAGCATTTGCATGGCTTGCCTGATCATCCCTTTTACTTGCATGGCATCCACGTGACAGATTTTGATTGGTCCTACATTAAAAATATATAAAAATTCTAAAACAATCTCAAAAAATTTTAAAATTTATATTTTCACCCCTTTTTACTAGAAAGTTCATATTTTAATATTTTTAATCTCAAAAATACTATTTAATGAATAAAACAAGCAAATATTAAAGAGAAAGTGCATTGATGACTCTATTTTCATAGAGTCATCACACCCCCAAACTTAACTCTTTACTTGTCCTCAAGTAAAGTCAAATCTAACTAAATAAAATGACATGGACAATATATTCATAAATATATATCTATTAATACATGCATATTTAGCAAAAACTATCTCTTTCAAAATTTGTACAATTCTATGACAAAGAGATTCATATATTCATCAATTAATGTTCCATCAATACAAGGATATGCAAGATTTGTAAAGAATTGATTCGTGTTTGCATGTAACACATGATATCATCCAATGCACTCATGAAATCAACATATATGAGCATGCTAATGAATTCAATCTTAAAACAAGTCTTATAATCCTATTTTCACATACCTATACTAATGTAAATATGCGCCTAGCTAAAAATCAATAAGAAAATTATATTCTTGTAATATAAGGTTCAGGTGGGAGGAGAGGTCGATAAATGAAGACATTTAGGCTTTTTCTACACCTTAGCTTTCTTTTTATTCATCATACACTTTTTAATTGCAATTGAGCTTTAACTTGATATTTTAGTGCACCATCTCTTATCATTCTTTTCATATTTTTTTATTCCACATATTTGTTTTTTGTAAATTCACAACACCCCTAAACTTATTTTCAATTTTATTTTCTTTTTTTCTTTATAGGGATAATTGTGTCGTGAGTTTTTCTTTTTCTTCTCTTTTATAGGATACATTACATTTCACCTTACTATGTAGTGTAAAACATGATTACATTTTTTTTCTTTTCATACCAGCTAAAGGTATAAGTGTAAAGGTAATACTTATTGATTAGGCATAAAATGTGACTTATGAAAGATTCTTTGTTGGGCTTAAGTAGGTGACTACAAATATTAATAATGATTGACTTGAAAGGCTCAATCGATTCAAATAAGACCTAAATCATTTATTTTATTAAATATTATTCATAATTTTGCCTCAATGGATGATCAAAAAAATTCTAAAACCTAGTTGATTCCATCAACTCGCATAACTCACTATAAATTTTCTCTCAATAAGAGTACTAAAATCAATCATGAACATATGCATAAAAATTTAAATCAATCTAATCAAAACTAGCATGCATATCACATGATTAATGTAAGTATCTTAACAAACATGTTACATTATTTATTCTAGTCGTGACAACCAATTTTTATTATTGAGTTCATAAATTTCATATCAAGCATGTATATATTTATTTTTCATATATTTATCAATTTCTACCCAATTCATGATTAAAAACATTCAAAAAAAAATTTCTAAAAATTAAAAATGTGCACTAAACACTTAAGTATATAATAAAGTTTACTCCACCAAACTTAAATTGTACATTGTACCCAATATGCACATATAAATATGAACAGATAAAAGGAAAGAAAACTCATTTAATCTTGGCATACTACATTTGTTGATAAAACTGCTCAATCTTGTTATGTCACTGTTCTTCACATTTATTTACCTACAAAACAAAAACAATAAAAATATAAGTAAAATAATATTGGGTTACCTCCCAACTAACATCACGTTTAACGTCTTTGGTTAGACGGTCTTATCAAGTCTTAAGATACATCCATATGTGTCCATTTATTTTTGAGTTTGTCTGGAAATAGTTTGAGCCTTAATTTGTTTAATAATACTTTATGTTTTAATTTAAAAATAAAGTGTTAAATTCTTTTATCATATAATATTTTTGTTGTTATTTTTTTTGTGTGTATTTTGACATTCTTATATTTACTCTAACGTAGATATTAGAATTATAGTTGCAATCTGGCAATATTTTTATAATTGCGAGAAACATTAATCATCATAATTTTATGATTTATTTGATTAGATATTACAATTAGTTTCATAGAATAATAATTAACGAGGGTGATTCAAGTTTTGTTTTTCAAAAAGAAACTCAGAAGTTTCAAGTAGAAAAAAATTTAAACCATGATACTCAAATTCAGGTAATGATACGTTATCAAACAAAATTCAGGTAAGGGGAATTCTAAAGTTACGAGCAAGGAGCACCCATAGACCGGTGGTTCTTTTACCGGCAGATATTTCAAGAGGATTAACGATGTTCTCAGTTACAATGATTAACTGATGGATTTAAAATTTATATTGAAAGTATCTAATTATATATAAAATAATATTAATTATTATTTATTTTTAATTGAAAAAAGATTGTAAAAGTATATTATATGTATTTCATTTCAATAAAATATATTTAAATTATTAATTTTTTTAAAAAAATATTGAATTTTAAAAATTTAAAAATTAGGTAGAATATAGTTCATTTTTATAAATATTATATCTAAATTTTTATTTGTTAAGAATTGAGATATTACCTGTATTCTTTCTAACGAAACATCAATCCGTCTCAGATGGTGACATGCACTATTATATACACGTAAAATTATGATTGTTTAAAGTTATAATTTAGCATGAAATAATTCAATAATACATTTAAATTAATTTATTTTGTAGTTATATATATCATTTTCTTAAACGTGGTTGACAATGACGGAGCTGTTTCTTCAATTGCTCATTATTAAGGCTATTCTGATAAGTGGAATGTGTTTGGCAATGACGAACTTCTTCTTTTTCTTTCAAATACAACACAATTTATATACGTTAACTAAAATTAAAATTCAAAATCTTTAATTTACAGAAATAAATTTTATATTGTTAGGCCACAATCTTATTATCATAACAAATTAAAAAAATACAAATACAAAAACAAAATAATAAATTCTTTTTTTTATTAAATAAATAAAAATTATCGAATTTGAATTCATAATAATAAAAGTAAAAAATTATTCTACCTCTCAAAATTATATTGTTCACTCGTTTAATTTGTTAATTTAAAACATTAAATATATTTTAAAATAACTACAGCGTATCTTTAATTAATATTCCAATTTTAGATTTTTTACTGTATGTAAAAATAAATTATATATAGTTAAATTAAGAAAGTGATTTTTTTAAGTCAGTTATTAACACAACAAAAAAAAAAAAATCTTACCGGAATAAATAGCTAATCAGTAAACAGTTTTGCATCAAGTATGAAAATTAACAAAAAAAAAATCTATCAAAGTTAGATTTGTCAGTAAAAAAGTGGAGAAAATATGAGATGTTAGAAGTAAGAGAGAGAGAGAAGATTCAAAATATTTTAATAAATTTTATAATCTCTTCTTTTCATATTATAATCAGCTCATAAATAATATATTGTATTATTTAACTTTTTTTTTATTTCTCATATTTTCTTCACTTTTTTTTAAATATAAATCTAGGATACAAATAAACGAGCTCGAACATAATAATGATTACTATCGAAGATAATCAAAATTCAAATGCATATAGAAGGCTTTTGATTGATACAGTGGTATTGATGTAATTGTTCACTGTCCCATAACACTTACCTATGTTGATTTTTTTTTATTGCTAGTATAAATATTTTGATATTAAAAAAAACATGTTTGACATGCCATGCAATTCTAAGATAGAGTGAGATTTAATTAGAAGATTTTACAATCGATTTAAATTTAGATTAAAAAATAAACAATATATTTTATTTTGGTTCAAATTTAGATTAATATGTTTTATAATTCACTACAATTCGATCGGGATCGAATTACTATTAAAGATAAATAAATGCATATTTTATTAAATATCATTTAAAGATAATAATTTTAAATCTCTATAATAATTTAATAAACCTTTAAGTATACGTGATTTTTCTAGTTGTAATTATATATAATAAATTTTATTAGAGATACACCAACTTAAATTTAAAATTTTATATATTTTTTGTTTTATAAATGTTAATAATTTATAAATAAGTTCCAAGATCAATATGATCTTAGCCATTATGATATACTTGGACTTGATTAATTTTAATTGATCATATTTTTGATTAAAAATATTTAAATTTAATTCGAATGGGATCAGATTTGGATCAATAAAAAACATATGATTTGATGCGTTGCTCAACGTTATCCCAAACTAACCCATCACTAGCACCAATCCTTTTTATTTGTTGTTCACCCGAACGATCACCAGAAAACCATTGCCCACCACCCCTACATCTCAACCAAAATAAAAGACTTAGAGAAGCTACAGCCACCACCATTTTCACATGCCACCAATGTACATCAACAATTAGTCCATCGTTGTTATTTGTCATTGTCATAGTCCATGACACTTGACGTATTCCACGACTATCACATATTGCCTTTCTATTGCCTACCTCACAAAGTCAAAATTGATTCTCTCGTCAAACTTCTAAATATCAATCTTGATTTTTGATATTTTTGTTTTTTCTTTGAAATTGGATCTGATACTAGTTGTTAGGAAATTTGAATTAAATAGTATAATCACAAATTCTCCATTTTAAGATCCTCCTTAACAAAATATCAAAGAACAGAGAAATAAAAAATACACAACACAAGAAAATTATAGTAGAAACTTCAAATTGGAGAAAAAACACTTTTATTGTCAAAAAACAACCAGAAAAAAATTTACTATGTGAAAAATTATTACAATCATATTCTCAGTAATTTTTTCACACCCAAAAGACAAAAGTAATTACAAATCCAAGAGAATTTTCAAACAAAATTTTCTCACTTAAAAACTTTTCATACAAAATTTTCTCTATTTTTTGGATAATTAACAATGAAAAAATGAAGTCATATTTATAGTCTTCAAGTTCTCATTTCATATAGCAAACATTTTTTCATTTATTAAAATTAGGTTACTTAATTTTCTCATTCTTTATTCAAAAAACCTTTATATTTGACAACATGAAAAACTATCTTCAATGAATTTTCTTCTAAATTATGTATCTTTTATTTTCATTAATAAATATAATATTATTTTTAATCAATCTTAACGTAATTAAGTTCTAAGTTGATCTTAAATGTAATAACCATCACGCTCGTTTATTTGCTCACCAAAGTGGCTGATTTATAGTATGTTTATTCTAATATTAAGTCAACACAATTATAGAAGGGTGTGTTTGACTGTATTTCTATTAAAAATTGCTTGTTAAAAGCCATTTGAAAAGAAGGTGTTTTAAGAATAAGCAGATTGCATTTGTGCTTTTACCTGGAGCATAAAATGTATTTTTCAATGTGTTAAAGTACATTTGATATATAAAAAAAAATTACGTTTGATATCCGATCAAAAGTACTTTTATGTCATAAACTCTTTTATGATATTAAAAACAAACGGATTTTAATTTGCTGATGCGCGATATATATATACAGATCATATGGGTTGTGGCTACTATATCTGGCGCTAAGTCCGAAATGCAAAAGAAGTGAGTTTCAGTATAAACACATCACATGCAGTGGGGAGTACTGAGGTGTATGTGGCCATGTGACATTAGAAAAGCCTAAAGGTCAATTGCCGACAAGCTAAATTTATTTGCAACTTGGGATATAATTATTCTTCTGTAAGTGAGACTTTTCAGTTTTCACAACATATATAGTATTGCTTGGTTTTTAGTCATAGAACAAGAGTCTCTTGATTCTTAATTCAGCTTATGCTTCAGTCTTGCCTAAATTATATTACTGCTAAATATCATATACATCAGTACTATGTTGATTGAAATATGCTATAAATTTAAAACTAATATCTAACAACATCCACTTTCGCACTAGTTGACTAGAGATGGTATCGAAAAGAGGGAAAATATCATTACACATCCTTTTCCACAATAAAAATAAAACAAATTCAAAGTTTTCATTTTAAGAACAAAAATACTAATAAAATTTATAATAATAAATTATAAATAAAGATAAAATAAAAAATTAATTAATTAATAAAACCATATTCTATTAAATAAAATAAAATAGATATTGAAGTCTAGTATTCTTAAAAATGTACTTTATTCCTTATTTTTTTAAAATATGTATTATAAGTCTCTTATTTATTTTTAAGAAATAAATAAGTTAATTTTATAATGATTATTTTAATTTAATTACAATTTAGACATATAAACGTCATTTGTCATTAAAAATAAGAAGTAAATTTTTCATCGATGAAAATAATTAAGAGTTGTTGATTTTGGAATGAAAAATAAATATTTTGATATTGATAAATTAACTCATTATTAACAATATCATATGATTTTTACATATTTAAATACTAATTAAACTAAAATAAATTTATATATACGGTACAAATAAGTAATAGAACTTCAATACACTTTTTAAAAAATTAATAATTATAGTTTACACTATTAAAAATTAAGAGACCTCCTCTCTAAACTCATTAAATAATTTCATTTTTATTTTTTATTTTTTATTTTTGGGAAAAAATGTGGAGAGTTGTAAAACAAGTCACAAATTTTCTTTTAGTTTTATGATGTCTCGGCATATTAGGTTGTCACTTATCAGGAAACAATATAAAAGGTATTTAATGTAACGTACAACACATTATATAATTAGACGTAGATTACATTATCTATAAATAGTGTGATATAACTCTTTCTTTAGAGTCTAGAAATTAGTTACAATTTGTTACCTAACATTAAGAGACTTTTGATGTGTAATTAGAGATCACTTCGTAGCAAGGAAATAGTTCATATGTGTGATAAAGATAAATGATAGAATTGGACTAAATCAATTTGATAGTGCTTAGTCTTTCATTGTAATCAAGGATTATATACTTGAAGTAATGATACAAGGATTAATCGGTTGTTGTGCTTGAATTGTCTTTGTTGTTCTTGTAGTCTTGGTAGAGTAAGAAAGTCACGCATCACATTATCATTGCATTGTGTTCTTATAATGGTAACTAGTTATTCATAGTAGATTTGGTATCAAAGCTAGTGCAATAAAGAAGGTGATTGAGCATGTTTCTTGGATTGAATCTTGGAAGGAGAAGAAACAAAACATGTAATCAAGAATGGGTACTCCAAAACTCTAACATTGAGAAGTTCGAGGAAATGGGAATTTTGGCATTTGGAGAAAGAAGATTAAAGCTATTTTAATGTAACAAAAGGTCTCAATTTTCCTAGATGAAACCCCACATTTTAAAAAAACAACAACATTGTAGAACAAACAAGAAACCTTGGATACAACATTCATAAGTATCATCTTGAATCTCTTATATGCAATTTTGTGTCAAGTAAATGGTTAGACAAATGCTCATGTATTATGGAACAAGTTGGATGGTCTTTATCTTAGAAATTTTTTATCCAACAAAATCTATTTAAAGAAGAAGCTATTTGGCTACAAGATGGATACCACGAAACCATTGGAGGCAAATCTAGATGATTTCAAGAAGGTCATTATTGAGTTGTCAAACAAAGGTAAGGTAGTTAGTAATGATAATCAAGTTGTGATCTTGTTAAACTCAGTGCATAAAACTTTTGATGCCATAAAAGTAGCCATTGAATATAATAAAGAGGATTTAACCCTTAAGGTTATCGAGTCTATCTTAAGATCAAATTAAAAAACTAGATATGAAGTCCTTAAATAAAAATATGTTCAATAGAAATAGTACTGATGCCCTTTATACATGAGAGAACTGAGAAAAAAGAAACAAAATCCTATAAGCCACAGAGAATATCGAAGTCAAGATCTAAGAAATCTTCAAGGTGAAGGTCATTTTAAACGAGATTGCCTTCAATGTGGTAGATAATGATTGTCATAGAGAATGGATATTGAACTTAGGGTGTTTTTATCATATGATCCCTTGAAAATACTGGTTTACTTTGTATAGGCCAATGAATGATGGTCTTGTTTACATGGGAAGTGACTAGGTATACAAGGTGACTAGCATTGGAACTATAACATTGAAACTTAGGGATGGAACTGTGAGAACTTTGGAAGAAATGAGACATGTGCTTGGTCTCAAAAGGAACTTGATTTCTTTAAGTGTATTGGTGATAAAAGGGTATGTCTTAAGGGTCATGGTGAGGAATTGGATGTGATTAGGGGATCCATAGTGTGCCTTAAGGATAAATTGAAGAATGGCATTTAATTACTCATGGGTGGAGTTAGCATGCCTATAGCTACTATTGTAAATTTTGATTGTGAATCGAAGTTGAGATTATGGCACATAAGGTTTGCACATATAAGTAAAATAGGACTACAAAAACTACATAAGAAATTATTGCTTGGTAATATCAAGATGAATAAATTGTCCTTTTGAATAATGTGTGTTGAGAAAGTCTAAGAGAATCAAGTTCCAAAGATCAAAAAATGAGCTAGAGAAAAAATTGCATGTATACACTCGGATTTATAGTGGCAAACTAAAAACCAAACTCTGGTGGTGGAAGGTATTTTTTAACTTTTATAGATTATTTCTATAAAAAAACATAGGTTTGTGTTATAAAATCCAAAGATGAGACCCTTGAAAGATTCAAAGCTTGGAAAACCCAAACTAAACTTTAGTCAGAAAAGAAAGTGAAGTATTTGAGGTTTGACAATAAGCTTGAGTATTACAATAAAGTGTTCAACAATTACTGCAAGGATTGTGGAATTATAAGGCACACGATATTGACTTGCATACCATAACATATTGAATTGGCTAATAGAATGAACAAAACATTAATGGAAAAGGTGAGGTGTTTATTAATCACTGCATAATTTCCAAAGAAGTTCTAAGGAGTATTGTAAACAACTTGTTTCTGTGTGAATAAGTTCCCCTCAATAGCTTTGAATTACAAGTCACCAAAGGAAGTATGGTCTTGGATACCAACCAGCTATGTAGCTCTAATAGTGTTTATGTGTGTGGCATATATTCATAAGAAGATGGGAAAGTTGAAAACTAGGGTTATAAAATGCATTTTCATGGATTACCTAAGGAGTCAAGGGGTCTAACTTTGGGATTCATAATATACCAAATTTATGATCAGTAGAGATGTTGTGCTCAGAGAAGTGGATATGTATTATAATTCTAGTAGGCTATCAAGAGAATAAAGCATAGCTAGCACAAGTGGCATTAAGAAGCACCTTAGTTCTAAGGTGAAAATATCAATCAATGAGCAATTATGTCTTTACAATGTATTCGGTGAGCAATATAATTAATACACTAACCAAGACCTATATCCTTTGAATAATTAACAACTTATCATGGATAGACATATAAGAGAAATTAGAAGACTAGTTAGATATGAAGAACAAGGTGATGTCACTCTGGGAAGGTATAAATCTTATAGCCTTTGCTTTTAATATAACTGGAGAGGTGGATGACTATGATCCTCTGACATATGAAGAAGCAATAAACTACAAAGATTCCTTGAAATAAGAGTAATCAATGGAGGATGAAATTAAATCATTGACAAAGAATGAAACCTAGGATTTAGATAACAAACTAGAGGGAACTAAAACAATGGCATATATGTGGATTTATAAGAAGAAGAAGAAGAAGGGAGTACTAGGTGTTGAATTACCAAGGTATAAATTTAGGTTGATAGTTAAAAGGGTTACACATAGAGATTGACTTGATTTCAATGAAATTTTCTCCCATGTGGTTAAGCACACCTTTCTTAGGATTAGTTGTCAAAGGTAACTCACAATGATATAGATCTTTAATAGCTTGATAGGAAAACAACCTTCTTGCATGGAGTGTTGGAAGAACATATTTATATGGATCAAACTTTAGGTTTTGTGATACCAAGAAAAGAGCATATGATTTTTTTGTTGAAGAAATCCTTATATGTATTGAAACAATCCCCAATGTACTGGTATAGAAGATATGATGATTATGTTATAAGTGTTGGTTTTATTTGAAGAAACTATGATCTGTGTGTGTACATGAGAAACACTAGTGTGAACAATGCAATGTATCTCTTGTTGTATTTAGATTTTACCAACAACAACAATGTAGAAATGATGACTATTAAAAGACTTATCAAAGATGAATTTGACATGAAAGAGTTTCCACCTCTACTCTCATTCATAAACTGTATCTATAATTAGGTTATACATTCCCCATACCCAAATATTTGTCCTGAGGTCATGGAGGAAGAAGATAAGGAAGAAAGGAATCAGTTAACCTACAGGACATACTAGAGGTTAGGCAAGCAAGGTTAAAACTAGTGGGTTATCTCCTCAACTGGGTAGACGAACTTTCGCGCTAAGGCTTTGTGGTTAGTGGTCAAATTTCCTCTGTATCACTTTATAAGGAAATTTTTGGTCATAACTCAACTCCTGCTAAGCCAACTGATGTCGAATGGATAGAGGTATCTATTCTACCTCACACTAATATACAGAGAGCTCGAGGTCGAGTCGAGATGCACTAGTTCAATGAGGCATATGTACTGAAGCATAATCTCATAGACACGATGAGGATCTACATGTCTATGAAACAAGATCGAGGTATAAATGTGATCCTTCCTGAGAATGAGAAGAATTGTATTTCTTTTATGTATCTGGTCGATGTAAGTCCCTAAATAGCAATGTCAGGCTAATAAGAAGCACCTGGGCTAACACCAAGGTTGTGATAAGGAATATGGGCTTCTTTATAATGACCTTAAGCCACAGGGTCAATCAAGGATTGGATGATATCCATAACTACATAATTAAGACAATTACTAAACACCTTACACTTTGTTATGTATGGGTTGAAGAGGGAGGGTTTATTGGAGCCTTTTCATAAGATAATCTATAAACCTCGGGCACACTCCAAATGATGGACCCCTTTCACATATTAGGAAAGGTTTGAAATGCTCCTTTATTATTATGAACTAGCCTTTACACTTCACAAAGATCTTGCTTTTTATTTAGCTTAAATCTTTTAAAACTAACATCCTTTTTTTTCTTTGCATATAGTATGGAGTTTAATATTGATGAGTTGTTGGCTAGCTTTCACTAAATAAAATATCCATTTAAATTGTTAGTAAGGATTTTGGTGGGTTGGTTAATTTATTAATACCATGATTTTATTTTTGGTCTATTTTTTTTATCTAAATTTTTTATATGATATCTTAGTAGTATTTTATTTAATATAATTTATTATTTAATTAAATTTTTTTCATATATATACTAATAGATGATCGACATCCGATGAATATTTTAATTAATTAATTAGATTAAAATATATCGTTTAAGTAATTAATTATCTTAAAAATATCTTCTAAAATATGGTACATATATTAATGATTATTGTATTGATTATTCTATGTAAAAAAATATTTTAATTAAATAATAAATTATATTAAATTATTATATTTTTAAATAAAATATTATTAATTATAAATTTAAATAAAAAATATCAAAAATTAAATCTTGTTATTATTAACATAATAATCCAAAAATATGAACAACTTTATCAGATAATTATTTTAAAAAGAATGAAAATACCGTGTTGAAAGCGATATTTTCCTTAATTATATGATCGTTGTCATCACTCTCGTGGCATCTACTTGATGATATTCTTTTTTCTTCACAACTGAAATTTGAAATATTATTTAAGTAAGAAAATAAAAAGAAAATTTACTACGGCATGCTTACTTGTACAGATACGTAACACCATTGAGTCATTGACGTTTGGTTTTGTAGATTCACCACTATCTTCGACAAACACTTTTAAAATATTTATATATCATTTAATATAATTTATGTATCATAAATCTAACCATCCGTTAAATTTTAATAAAATCTAATCAATAAATATAAATTTATTTATCTAAATAATTTTGATATCCTATTAATATCATAAAAAATATATTTTATAAAATTTGTAAATTTTTAATAAAAAAGGTTATTTTATTGTTTTTAAAACTAACATATTAAGTTATGGTGAGAAAAAAATATGTTTAAAAACAACTTAAAAACCGATATTTAAAAAAATAATAATTATTCAAAAAAAAAAACAATATTAGTCAACCTGAAAATTGGCAAATTATTTGGAAAAAAATTAGTTCAACTTACATAATTTGGTAAAAAAATATTTGAAAATTTGGAGTCTAAGTTTAGAAAAAAAGATCGGTTATTATAAACCAACATATTTTACTTTTTTTCAACAGTTTTTAATAAACTAAGGAAACAATATAGGGGAAAAGTATACTATAATCTATAAGATTAAAACTCCTAAGAGCCTAGAAAATAGGATTGTTAATTTTTGTTAATGGGTAAATCTATGCGTGAATTATGTGATTGAAAATATGGATACTAAGAATAAAATAAAAAAGGGAGAACTTAGATTGTATTCTCCCTCCCATTTTTTTTTAAATAATATACCTATATTCACAACTTAAAAAATAAAATAAAAAATAAAAAATAATTTTGTAAGATCATTATTCACAACTTAAAGTTAAAATAATAATATAATGTAATTATGTTATGTATAATATTTAAATATAATATATTATAAAATAAAATATGTATTTATTTATAATTTAATAATAATTTAGTACGGATCAGATACAATAGATTATAAAATATGTTAATTCGAATTTCATCTAAATCCAAATGGATTTTATAATTTTCAATCCAAGTCTAATAAAACTATAAAATTTATCAATCTAATTTGATCCGAATTTAACAGATTATATCGAATTTGATAGATCATATCGAATTTCTCAATTTAAGTAGATTGATCGGATTATTTGCTCGCTACTATCATATTTTAATAAATATAAAAAATTTAATATTTTTAAATTTAATTACATTTAAATTTAAACTAATCATAAGTAATTAATTATATATTATATATTATATATTTAAGTTATATTTTTATTTTATTAAAAAATCAATTTTTTTTAAATTCTAAAAAACCTAAAATCTTATAATTATTTTATAATTTATTGTTATTATTTTAAACTAATTTGTAACAAGATTCTATTAATGTTGTTTATTATAAAAAGAATATGTATTTCTTATTAAATATTTTTTTATTTATTATTATTATTTATTGATTCAAAAATTATTTTTATTATTACAAAATATTTATTATTGGTTTATTTTTTTATAAATTTTTATTATAATAAAAATAAAAATAATATTTAAAATACTTCTTAAATCTTTGTTCCCAATTTTGGTCCAAGATCTCTATTGGAATTTTATATGGATCATTTTCTAAATTGCCCTTGAAGTTTGTTATATCTTCAGTTATGCCCCTGGAGTTTATAAAATGTCACAAATGCCCTTGTGTTTTAATGGTGTTAATTCTCCATCCATTACTATTTAAATTATTATTCCTTGGCTCTGATACCATTTTTCGAGGATCGATAAAATCTTAATCTGGAGTTAATATTGACATAGATGAAGGTCTTTGTGTATTTATTGATGGTAATAATTTATCTAAAAAACTTATTATTTTACTATATAAATCTAATTTTCTTCTGTATTCCTTACAATTACATAGTATGTTATGTTCTTCATTATGTTGGTTACTTAATTCTAGTCCTGATTCTATTAATTGTCTTTTAAAATTAAAAATTATTCTTTCATTTGTTAAGTCTAATAGTTAATTTATGTACTAATGATTCGATATTCATATTATTTTTCTTTCTAAAAATAAATTCTATTTTCCTGTTTTAAATTATTATACCTTGTATTGGCGAATATTTCAACATTCAAGATTCTTAATCGACTTAAATTTATAATCATCGTACACAATTTAATGGGTCACTGTCTTAATACACTTACGTTCGTCTTCTTTTGTTACACAAGTATGCACCGACTTACACCTCAACACCTTCCTGGTAATGGTGCACTACGCATCAAGTACTTGAATGGTGTCCAAAAGTTGACTTCTTGGGAAGAGTAATAGAACTCCATTTATTCAGAATATAATAATTATTACAACTTAAGGCTAACTAAGAACCTTGAAAGGGTTACTTAGCCGTTCATAATTACTGGGTACAACATTGTTGGTTATGGGTTTCCTAAAAGGTTTTTTTTTTCTATTTGAGAGTTTCAGAGTAGAGAGCTCTGGGTTTTTCTCGGTTTCTGTGTGTTTTTCTGTGTGTCTAGAAATGATAATAAGGGTTCCTTTTATAGAATAAGGAATCCCTATTTACAAGACCAAATTTATTATTTTACCCTTGCTTTAATAATACATCTTGCTTTAATAATTCTTTTAATAATTCATCTGCTTTTCCTGATAACTGTTACTTTTTCCTTGGCATATCTGTAAGTAAGATGTAAATTACATGCTTTATTTCTTTGTAGTCTTCTTGAAGCAGGTTGCTTTTCTTAATTTTCTTTGTCATTTTACGCAATTGTTCCTTTGATGATGTTGATGATGACGCATCTTAAATCTTCTCGATCTTTGATCTGAGAGAATACTTATGGTCTTTGGTGGCCTTTTTTGGCATAGAAGCAAAATACTTTCCTGGTTTCTTGACCAATTTCTAAGTTGTTGCAATTAAAATTGGTTTAAATATTTGGTGATTTTTTCACCATCTTCTTCTTGACAGCCGTACTCTGTGTGAGATGATGATAACTTTCTTGGTTGAATAATTTACCTTAATCTCGGTAGAATTGTCAATCCTTACGAGTTCGCTAGTAAATACAGCATTGTCTCTCTTAATACACGAGTTCTTCTGCATTGAATTCCCTTTTAGGAAGTGCCCTTGGTTTAGGAACCTCTCTATTTGTGTTAGAAATTCCTATTTTGATGAATTGGTAGGGACTAATGCTTCCTTCCTATAAATTCGATCCGTTAATGAACTAAAAAATCTAAGATAAACGGGTTTATCACTGGCACTAATTTTTCTTCTAAAATTCTTAATTGCTCTTTTAAAATTTTACGGGAAATAATTTAATTCGCTTAAATTATTTCTGGATATATATTTCTATTAATCACTGCATGAAATGCTTTATACACAAAAATTGGATCGACTCCAATATATTGAATTTACTACCTACAGAGAATTCCTTTTACGTGGTATAGAATTTCATATCTTGATATGTTCTGGGTAGATTTTACGGCTAAATTATAAAGACTTAACCATTGTTGTTTATTAAGATTTACGTATTGGTCTTTTCATCTTCATTGATTGGAGTGGTTCTAGAAGATGTTTCCACTGAATAGTGCGAATGTTTTGTTATTTTTGATGTCTACGGTGGAGATGTTTCTTTGAATAGCATTGGAGGTCTTGCTATTTTTCCAAGGTTTGTCGATCTGCTTGGAGTTGTTGGTTGTTGTTGTAGTACTACGAATAATTTCTTACTATCTCTCTGGAGTTATTACTTTTGGTGTTTGTAGTTGGCATAACTTCCTTCGGCCTATTCTGTTGGTGAAGGCTCATGAGTTACTCCACCAAATCCTAGAATAGATTTGGTAGCTCACACTTGATTGTTATAAATTCACGGTTTTGGGCCATTATAGACCACATAAACTTTTTACGTTCTTCCTTTTGCTGTAAATGCCTTGAATGGGTTTAGAAGTTTTTGTGGAACTGGGTTCTTCCTTTTTACGAGATTTCTCATAGAAATTTGTTTTGAACATTTAAGTTCTTCCTTTTTATCGTAGATTCCTCGTCAAAATTTGTTTTGAACATTTAAGTTCTTCTGTTTTATTCTACTGTCTGTAAGAGATTTCTCAGTATAGCAACTCGAGTTGTTCTGTGAGATTTTTTATCTCCTTTTCTTTTATCTTGATCTTAATATCAGTTTGTTCCATTCTGCAATTATAAAAATAGTTAGAGGTGCTAATTCTCTGAAGCATCACCAAACTATTTTTATGTCCCTAAGATGTTCAGCGTCAAAATTGTAATGGTTGAACCATTGTTGCCATCTAATTAGTCTTCCTTGTTTATAATCTCTGATATTAGTTCTTAAAAATAACCAAAATTCTTGTTATACGTTCTAATAATGAATCTAGAACTTATGACATATATTGCAAATTTCTTAATAGCTTTTTAATTTAAGTATTCCTTTTCATTACTATGATAATTTAGTCTGGTCCTTGAAAAGACCCTGATGTGTATCTGCAAAGATATTCATCTTTGTCATCTCTTTCTTGCTTTAAGGATGCTCCCAAATATTCTTGTGGCAAGCATCCGTTTCAATTATCATTTTATCATGTCCGGTCCTGGATAGTATAAAGTTGGTAAATTTTTACTTTTGCTTTTACTACATCCGTATATGAAATATCTTCTTGTCCATTTCGGACATAATCTTTTTCAATTTTGCTTGTAATGGTTTCTCATTTAAGTTTCTTGATATAAACCTGCATATGTTAGACATCCTAAAAATCTTTGTAATTGGTTTATCTTTTAATTCACTAGGAAAACCTTGAATATTATTTAATATATGGGGTTGTAGATTATGTTTTCCATCTTCAATCTCGATCCTAAGTATTTGATTTTTTGTTGAGCAAATCTTGCTTTCTTTTTGAGAAAGTACAATGCGCTTCCTTTCTACATTCTTGTAATATATTGATAATATCCAAATAATGTTTATTTAATTCATTCGAAAACCAAAATATCATCTATGTAAACCTGACAAATATCTTGTAATTTCTTAAAAATATTATCCATATATCTTTGAAAAATACCTGGAGCTTGTTTTAATCCAAATGGTAATTCGTCCATTGGAATTGTCCTTGAGAACCTTGAATGCTGTTAATTTTTGAGATTCTTCATCTAGTCTTATTTGCCAAAATCCACTTTTGCAATCGAAACTTGAGAAGTATTTCTTTCCTTTTATTAGTGATAGTAATTCTTCCTTTTTTGGGATGAAGTATCCATCATCAATTGTTTCTTTATTAAGTGCTTTGAAGTTTATTACCATTCTCTTTTTGCCTCTTCTTTTCTCAGCTTCTTTTTCAACCAAAAATGCTGGACTAGAGTGAGGTGAATTACTTGGTATTATGACTTTTAATTCCAAAAGTTCTTCAATTTGTTTTCCAAATTCAATCCTGTCTTCTAGAGTATAAATCATTGGTTTTACTCTTATGATTTTGTTAGGATCTCTTAATTTTATGTTGACTATAGTTTTAGATTTATTTATTTTTGGATCCAAAGGATTTTCTGAACTTACTGTTTTTAATAATCTTCTAATGCCTGTTAAGGCTTTATCTTCTTGTATTTCATTGAGAAAAGAGTTTTGCTTTTCTTCTATATCCAATGAAATATTTTCTAAACAGGGTTTTTGTTTTTGCTGGTCTTTTATCTCACCACGTTTTCGCTTTTTATGTTGTTGCATAAAAGTTGGGTTTGAGACAGTTAGAGCTTTTCTTACTTTAGAGACATATATTGTATCTCCTTACAGGTTGTAAGGCTTATTTTGTCGAATGTTGTGTGAAAGGTTGATATAAATTTAAAAAAATATTTCCTATTAACAAGTCTACACTGTTTCTTGTTGATATATAGTGGGAATATGAAAGTTTTCTCCTCTATTATTATATCGGTATCTTTTAATACTTGATTGAGTTTTATTGTAGTATTATTAGCAATTCTTACAATTAAATCTTTAGGTGCTTGTTTTCAGTTGTCTTACGGAAATACATATCTACGCTACACACATACTAGCTCACTTGTATCTATATATGCATGTAAATGATAAGTGTTATAACCTTTAAATTTTAGTCCCTACTTTAATGTAAGTACTATTTGGATTTGTAATACTATACAAATCATTCATTTCTCAAGAATATTCATGATCTGAATATTCATATTCTAGTCGATTATTTCTTCTTCGAGTTTCTTCTAATAGATAAATACTATAAGTATCATCTATATCGATTCTTCAATTGGTTCTAATTCCATTTTGAAGGCTTCTTCTAAGATTTTTGCTTTCTGTGGAAATTCCTTTTTAAATTCCTTTTTATGTTGAAATCTACTTGGACATTCATTTTGCATAATGTCCTTCCTCATTCTGAGATCCAACATCTGCATTTTTCTTTCCTAAAGGGCAATAATTCCTTTTTTCGGATGGTTTATAAACCTTTCTTCTAAATTATCTTTTCTTATAATTTTATTTATTGAATCTCTTTTTATATTTTTTGGAAATTTTGTTTTCTAAATTTATATTTTTAAATCTTTTATATTTTTTATATTTTTGTTTATAAGGTTTTGTATTGCATCCATATTTTCCTGGCATTCTAAAAATCTCTTGTATCTGACAAATTTTATCATTTCCTCTTATTTGTTTGTATTCTTTTCTTTCTTGGCATTTTATAATGATCCAATCTCTAAGACTTCTTATTCTTCCTCACAGAGTATCCGGTATAGTTTCTCTATTCCTTTGTTCCCAATTTTACATTTAAAGTTTTATATAATGTTCTGGTAATTTTTGAAAAAACATTTCTTTATAGGTTGTTTGTATAGAGGGTGGTAATTTATGGTAATACATTTCATATTCACAAATAAAAGAATCTATGTAACACATGTTACAAATTTCCATTTTTGTTAGATGCCATTTAGCTTACATTGATTTCATTTTCCTTTGGATTCAGGTGATAGTCCTTCCTTTATCTTCTAATAAATTCTTTGTATATTTCATTTATTACCGTATCTAAGTATTCTCTTCCTGTGGAAGCATTTCCTTGCATTAATAAATGTTGTTGATCACATTAAGTTTGAAAACCAAACTTTTACATTTCCTGTCATCTTATGTCTTATAAGAACTCTACAAATTGAAGGATTTGTTTGGGTAGTTGGAGAAGTTTGTATAAGGATGCTCATCCCACTAGACCATTCATCTAAAGCTTTTTCCTATCTCTTATACAATCTAAATTTAGAAGTTCGGTTATAGTTATCTTGGAGTTTGAACTACAGTTGGAATATTTCCTCTGGTTCCCCCGTGCAACCACTTCCTCCATTTTGTGGTTGTCTTCTTACATATGTAGTATCGGGTTCTTCGATCTTTGTCTACTTCTTTCCTCCCTATGTGGGTCGGATGTTTCTTCTTGGTAAGGGATTGGTAATGAAATTGGTTTCATATGACTTTTAGTGGTCATGTTTTACAGTTCTGAATCGGTTTCAACGATTATTGTCATATCATCTTCTTCTTTGTTAGTACAAAGTTTTCCAATATAATGTTCTTCTATTTCTTCATTGGTTAATGTTAATAATTTGACCAATGTTTCTATATTTACGTTCTCGGGGTTCATAAATTCTTTTTCTAATTTTTTTCCTATATTCCATCAATTTGGAATTATCTCTTTACTCTTAGATTGTTCCTCATTTTTATTTTCTCATTTAAGAATCGAGAATCACGATTTCCTTGGTGGTTCTTCTTTTAATCCTTAAGGGATCGTATTTATGATCTATCTTTAGATTGTATACATCTTTCCTTAATTAGAAAATTCTTTATGCATATTTTGTTGTAGTTTATTATAACCATACTCCTTTATTTCCTTTAATAGTTCTCTTTGTATATCTATTATTTCTTGTAGATATTTTGTGTTTGATTCCTGGACTAGATCCATTTCCTCTCTTAACAATTGTATAGTTTCAAATAGTGTTGCTTGATTTTTGCCACACTCTTGGGCTTCCATTTATTTCTAAATTCATATTTTTTATTTTATCCTTAAACATGATTTTTTCCTAATATGCAATCATGAACTAATGCTTTCATTATTTTAACTTCATTTTCTAGTTTTTTAACTTATTGTTGATTTGAGGTTTCTTCTTCGTGATCTACGAAAGTAAATCTTGGTATGTTATTACTTTTTCTTTCTGTTATTAAGGGTTTTTCTTTAATATCTAATTTCCATTCTTCTGGTATTTCAAAATCTGTTAATATTTTTGGTTTTATTATTTGTCCTAATTCTTTAAAATTTTTATCTATTTCTATAAATTCATTTTGTCCATAGATTGAACTATTATGACTATTTTGTTAGAGAATATGCTACTAGATAATGTATTGAAAATGGATGATTTCCTTCTTTCATTAAATCTCCTATTTCAAATTCATAAGCTAGACATAATACTTGGTTTAAATTTTTATCTTGTATATTTATAGCAAATCTAGGATATGCAGTAAATTTTAATTTTTGGTATCCTAAGTTTCCATGGATCATTCCTAATAAAGCATCTTGCCTGTTTATTATTATTGTAATAAATTATTTTTATTGGTGTATCTATTCCTTAAAATGAGCTTTTATTAATATTTGGATTCCTCCTAAACTGAATGTATCCAATTTTTCTTTATCCTTTTAGAGAATTTTTGATAATTTATTTAATATAGTCTCTTTATTAATTAATGGTATATTATATCTTCCTTTTCAGATTCGTAATTTTAATCGCCGTTCTTTATTACTAATACCATAATAGATTATATTTTTTTAGGAAATATCTTCTTAATAAAAATGATGGGTCTTTAAATCGTCTCCTTCTTTAAGATTTAATTTTACTTTTGAATTTCTTGATTTCTTTTTCTTTATTATAATTCTGTGAAAAACATCCTGAAATGTCTTCTGTTTCTATATCTAATATTTTTTGGTTTATTTTTTCTTCTTTCATATTTTTTTTATAACCTTAGGGGTATTTCTGATGAGTGTTAGTTTTAACTTCAGTTATGTTTTCGAGGATATTTTTGAATTTTTTAAAACCTGAAGGGTATTTCTGACGATTCTTTAAATCTTAGGGGTATTTTTGATCTTTTTCCAATTTTATATATGTTTTTGTAAGAATTCTAAATGAGAATAAAAGATAAAATTTAAATCACAAATGACCCAACTCGCGCGCCTCGTTAACAACCCTACCAGAAAAAAAGTAGACTGATTTGGATTATTTGATACCTGTGGCCCTTGTTAATTAATGAATGTCTGCTTAATTTGAATATTAGCTGTTATTTTATGCGTTAATTATGCTGATTATAAATATAATTAATAAATAGACTTAGCTTTCTTTATGTGGGCTAGCTTCACTGGGTTTACTTTTTTTTTTTTTGTGTCAAATGAAATTGTTGGATTGCTAAGAAGGATAGATGCCGACCTTACGTGAATTGTTTTGAGTCTGGCTAAATAATGTGTAAATTTAATATACTAAATTTTTAAGTGTTATCCAGATTATTAAGACTAATGCCATACTAAATTGTCTATTTATATAAAATAAAAATAAAAATAAAATATATATTATATAAGCTAAAATCTAAATTTATTCTAATATTAGTTTTTTTTAATGTTGAAATAGCAATTCAAAAATTTAATCTAATATTGTCAAACATACATGGTTTATGTGTAATTGGGTATGGAGATCTACATCAGGTGGAGCTTCTTCTTTTTTATATTTAATAAGGTGTGGACGTTTGAAGGCATGTCAATTTGAACCACATGCATCTCACAATATGAATATGAATACATCACAAATTAATTTTAATTGATTGCAAGTTTTTTTTTTGTAAAAATATTGTTTTTTTTTATATTATTCTGCTCAGATTCACATAATTTTTTATATTAAAAATTATGTAAATTTGGTTTGAAAACCATGACTCCTAGGGACATTCAAATTTCCTTTTTCATAACTACAATGTACCTGACTCTCTTTTTTCTCCCGAATGCTATGTTTTAAAATTTTTTAATCTCAAATAATATTTAATGTCTTAAATATCTTAATTTTATTAACTTATGATATGAATTATTAATTTTAAGATATTATTACATCTTATTTTATTTAATTTTTAATAAAATAAGATAGTAACGTGATGGTACGTATTGAAAAATAATATTTATTTTGAATAAATTTAAATAAAAATAATAAAATAATATTATTTATTGATGAAAATTTAATAATTAAAATATGAAATTATAATTTACTTTACATTTTTAATTTAAATTTTTATTTTTATGCATTTGATTCAATCGTTTAATTTAATGATATAAATATGTAATTATATGTTTTTATAACTATTTTTACAAACTGAACATATTATTTATTATAATTTTTGTAACAATTTGAAATTTTATGGTATCATCATGCAACAAAGGTTAAAGTTTAGTGATTAAAAGAATTATTTAAACTTATTATTTTTAAAAATAGGAACAAAGCAATAATAAAATAAAAAACCTATTTAAAAGCAAAACTTGCAAACCAAAGTGCCCAATTATTAGGCTCGTCATTGAAACACATCCATATTGGTTCTCCACGGTTCACATTCTTTACGATTTTATTTATTTTTCACATAAATTAACACTTTTATTTATATATAATCATAATTTCACAACTAATATAACAACAAAATAAATATAAATAAAAAAAATTCATTCAATTAAAATTAATCACGTCGTTTAAGTTAAAATTTTAGACTTTCAGTATTACTATTATTATTATATAAGCAATTTTATTTATTTATTGAAATTTAAAATACCTAAATAACTTAAATATATAATTAAATATAACATATATATATATATATACATACTATAAAATAGTATTATTTTAAATCGTTCCAATAATATTCTTTATTAATAGCTTTTTTTTTATTTAGATTCTTTACATAAGTGTAATAAATTTCATTATAATTTCATATTATCAACTACTAAAATAAATTAAATAATAGATATATTAGATCTTTATGGCAAAGCGTGCCATAAATCGCATCATAGTAACTCTAACAAGAACAAGAATATATCATCATAGATTTACAACTTACATAAAAGAAATCACAATTATAATTGGTTTAATTAAACTAAACTAAAAATAAAAGAAATAATTATTTGTACAATGAGAGACGTTTTCTATAAGGGAAGATTCGTTTTATAGTAAAAGAGATCTATATTCTTCAAATCCAATAGATTTGTCTCATCAACTTTATTATTTATAATACAATATTTTTATCTTATTATTTGTTCAACATCTTACTAATATAATAAAAAATATGACAGAGGATTGAAACCCTTTAAAAACATATATATTAAAAATAATTTATTCAATAAAAAATGTTAAAAAATTATATATTAAATTGTTAGGTTTTATATGGAGTATTACAAAATTTAGAACTCATTGGCTCAAAATATAATTTTACTTTAGAATTTAGCTTAGTAATAAGTTATAATTAGGGGTGTATATTGGTTAGTTACTAATTTATTTTATAAATTAATTTTATTTTGATAGTTTAAAAAAAATCAAAATCTTAACGAACTTACAAACTCTTAAAATCTACCTCCAAACTTAATTATAAGGTCGGTTATATAAGTTAAGTCATTTTAAAAGTGGTTAGTTTGATTGTTTTTTAGATATATAATTTATTTATTGAAAATTATTTCATAAAACAAGCAAAATCTATAACTAATAAGAAATATTAACACGATATATATTTTAATGAAAATAAAAATTATCTTTATTTATTGAAAATTATTTCATAAAACAAGTAAAATCTATAACTAAGAAGAAATAAGAAGAAATATTAACACGATATATATTTTAATGAAAATTAAAATTATTTTTAAAAACTAAAAAATATGTACCATATCTTAAATAAATAAAGAAAATACAAGAGTAAAATATAAAGTTGTTAGAATTTAGAAATAAATAAGGAAAAAAAGGGGTCATGCCGATCTTAAAAAAGAAAAACTTTCTATGACATGATTGTCTCTCCTTAGAAAAAATATGTTTGTTTTCATAATTACATTTCAAAATTAGAATTAAAAAAGGAAATAATAAAAATTTAAAATATATTAATATGTTTAAATATATAATTACATTAATATTTATTTAAATATAAGTAAATTTCTTTTTTGTTATTTTATAAAATAAAAAATCTCTAAATAATATGACTAGATTGTTTTTAAAATTTTAAGATATACACTAAATCAACAAATTTATAAAAATAAGATAAAAATGTCATAAGAAGTCTATTAAATTTTATCTGCAATTAGATTAAAAATTGTATAATGTAGTTCATTAATTAAAGAAAAATATGTTAATTAATGATAAATTATATTATTTTAATTATTTTTTATCAAAACTTTATTATTTTTTGTTAAGTAATTAAATGTGATTAAGACACAAATATTTAACAATAATAAAGTGATAATTAATTTTTATAATATTTTAGTTTTATTTTTATAAAAGATTGATTACACAAAGACTAATTTTTATTTTTATTTATTTATCTTTAATTTTTTCTATTACAAATTATAATAATTTTTATCTAATATAATTAAAAAAAATTAAAATAAAATGAAAATTTATCTTCGTTTTGATAATTACATTTTTATAATAATAAAATTAAATTATTATAAAAAATAAATATATAAATTATAAGTAAGAGATATTAAAAGTATTTTTTTATTATAAATGTGGAATTAAATGTCTTCTTAAAAAAATAAAAAATGGGACAAAACACCGTGATTAGATTCCATTTCCCAGTTTCAAGTTTACCAATCGCCTTCACAAACCGACAAGTGATATATCGCTATTCCTAGCCAGCCTCAGTCTGTGTGGATGAGTTTTATTACTCTGCGATGCGTACTCTTCACACGTTTTCCAAGTCACTCAACACGTCACAACTAATATCACCGACACTATTACACGGCACTTGTGGGGCCTCCTTACAATGACAGTCATACCCTTAAGAAACATTTTTTTTTGTGACGGTGGACAAAATGAGCGTATGAAACGCAAGCATGGCATCGCTGGTGAGAGGAAAGGGGTTTTCTTTAAAGATTCTGCGAGCAAAAAGTGACTTTTTTTTATTTCGTTCTTTTTCATGTTTAATTATAGGCATTGATAATTTAGAAAAATAAAAAATAAAAACAAATTATATGCAGTAATATTGTTATAACTGGTTATTATTATAAAAATAATTTATCAATACTAATTTAATCTAATAATAATAACACTAAATTAGTAATATATATAAAATAAATATTTTATATAGTAATAATATTATTATCTTTAATTATTGTTAATTTTTACTTTTATATAAATAATTAAATGTTGAGGAGAAAAGGAGGAATTTCACAAACTATGCTAGTTTACTATCTTATAATAATAATAATATTATTACATGAGTTTAAGAAATCAAAATATATTTTAGTTAGAGAAATGTTATAAATGACAAATTTATGATATTATAAGTGACGCGAAATTACAATAAATTTTATTTCTCAATTTTAACAAAAATAAAACAAATAAGTGTGTCAGATTTTGACTCATACAAATTTAATAATTATCAAGAATAAAAACATATTTTATGTAAAGAATCAGATCAAATATTACCTCATCATTTGAAATTATGAGAGTTTTTTTTTTTTTTATAAATATGATAGTATTGACCAAATATCATCATATTACGGCCGTTCGAAATATATACATATGAAATGTTTAAATCGATATGTGAATGCTTTTCGTCGGTTCTAAATTTTAATAAAATTTTAAAATATATTGCAATAGTTTTTGTATAAATCACTTTTGTATTGTTGTTAAATCACTTTTGCAATTTTCATTTTGGTGTTTGTTAAAGCTGAAGCTTTAAAACGATTACCATGCAGCAGCAAGTAGAGTTGAAAAACTGTCTTGAATGATAGCCTTTTTGAATTGACAAAAAGCAATTCACAACGAAACATTATAATTGAATTCCATCCACTTGCTATTACATTATTTTATCTTGTTATAATATAATTAGCTATCTCAAAACGACATTTTAAAGCATAAAGTTGATTAAGAAAAAAATTATTATTATTATTATCAATGAGTTTAATTAATTAAAACAGAAAAAAAAAATGTCATTTTTGTTTATTATTTCTGGGTTTGAATTTTTTTATTTGGAAAAAAATCATACATATGTTAAAATATAAATTTCTTATTGGTTTATTATCATGTATGAAGTAACGGTTAATTACGTAAATGAAAGTCATGAAATTCGAGAATACATATTAAGAATTTGTTTGTTAATGATTTAAGAATGATAAAATCTTAATACGAGTCATTTATTTAATCTTTTTTTTATATATATATATATATATTTTTTATAAAAATAATGGATAAAAATAAACTTGTTACACCACATTTCTTTATTATTTATGCAAATTCTATAATGGGGAGAAGAATGGAAAGGCTAAACAAATAAAAAGAGCTGCCGAGTGTCAGGCAAATAAGTCGCAAGTCAAATTGGTGACCCCTCTCAGATCTGCTTCAAAGTTTTGTCTTCTACTAGAGTAGTATAGTGATAAAAATGACAGAACTCGAGCTTTCCAAGAAAATGCAATTAAAATAAGAGTTTAATAAGAATAAACATGAATTATTTTTTAAAATAATAATATTTAAATAAAAAATTATTTATATATATTTTATTTAAATTATAAATTAATAAAATATTAAAATAAAAAATGACAATCAAAATATTTTCTAAAACAGTTTTATATTAATCATCAAATCTTTATCAAAAATTCGTATATTTTAATTAATTTATAAAAAATATTTAACTAAAAATTAATAAATAATAAAATATTTATCTTTAATATTTTTTCAAACTCTTATTGAATGTTTAATATAAATGATAAAAATAAGATTCTTTTAATCTAAATATTCCAATGACACATTTATAAGAAAATGTTTATTTATCAAAAGTTTATTTATCTAAGTTTTAAATTATTTAAAATAATCTTATTATTGAGTATAATTAAATTTAACAGTAAAATTATAAGAATTATTTTTGTTATTATCATAACAAAATTTTTAATTCTAAAAATACTTAATTATTAAATTATGAATATAAATTTTATATTATTTTTATATTATTATTTTTAAATAATTGTATATAATAAAAAATAATTATATTAATTATAATTATGATATATTTGTAATAAGTAATTTTTTTATTATATATAATAAATTAAATTAATTTTTTTTAGTATTAATTAAAGTATTCTTGGGTTGCTGGAATATACCTCTCTCTCTCTCTCTCTCTCTTAAATTCCGGGTAAAAGCGCGTCTATTGCTTACTTGAGAGAGTTTTTTATTTACTTTGCTCTTGATAGAGTTTAATTATACAGCCAATAAGCCAGACATTTATTAAGGAAGATTTTGTAGTTGTTAATTTTACATTTTCCAATATTTCTATATTCTAATAAACCTTACTGGGATAGGATTACTATAATGATGAAAAATTCAATATTATTACCGATATTATAATAATAATAATATATTTTTTATACATTCAGTATATATCATAGTTTTTAACAAATTATTAAAAAATTATCTTAAATAAAATTAAAATATCATATTTTCTAAATTTTGTTAGTTAAAATATTATTAAAATATAAAAATATCATTTTTTGATTTATTTTTTTTATTTTTATAAAAGATAATATTTTTGTTGTTGTTGGTAGCATGTTTTGATATATATACTATTAGTTTTTAAAATAAATAATCAATAAAATTTATTTTTATATTATCAAAATTTATTTATTTATAACAGGTACTAATTATTTAATTATTTATTTTGTAATATTTAAAATAATATATATTTTATTATATAATATTTTAATTAATTAATATAAATATTTTATATATTTAAAAATACATATATTAAATAAATAAATAATTTAAAATATAAATAAATAATTTTTTTATATTTTAATATTTTCACCAACGTTAATATCTCAAATGCTTTCCTCAACCCTATTTGTACTGGAAACAAAAAACAAAAAACTTACATATAAAATATATAGCTTTCAGATTTCACGAGCACTGTCGTGATTGGATCGGTATAAAATCTCGCACTATGTGATCTAAGTAGACAACAAAGTGAAGGAAAGGGAGAAAGAGAGAAAGAGAGGAAATTCGATTCGAAACCAAGACAAGAGAGGTATTTGTGGATTTCAACTGTAAGCAAACCCATTTATGAATTCTCGGTGATATTTATCGGAGTTGCTTGGACTGTTCTTTTCCATCTTATCCGTTTCTAAATTTGTTTTGTCACTGCCACTAAATGGTGGTGTTTGTTTCTGCAACTACTTTATCCCTTTTTATTCATTGTTTGTCTTTATTTGACTTCTAATTATTGCAGTTCTGTTTAGTCTCATATCCAGTGAATTGTTCAACTGGTTTTGGGCTATAATTTGATTTATAGCGTTAGAAATTGAATGGGAATGAATTTGGGAAGCTATATGAGCTTGTCTTTTTGTGATATCGGTGTTGGGAAATGAACAAATTAAAGTGGTGTAGATGTATGGTAATCCAAAAATGTATTTGGGTTACCTTTACTTTCTTTTAAATGTAAATTTCCCTCTAATTCCTTTCATGGATTTTGTTATTTTGCCGACTACCTTTGTAATTGTTGAGAAAGCAAGTTTTATTCTTTACTCTCTTTGTTGACGGAAAATTATACCTCATTTCACTGTTTTTTCATGCTTGCTTTATGGATCTGTATAAATTCTAGAATGATCGTTCCATGAGCTGGAACGAATTGTTTTGGGTTTCTTTCCCTTGAGCGAAGAACTTTCATTGAATAGAATTTAAATGAAGAATTATCCTGTCTTCTTGATTTTCTGAGTTGTAAGCTTGTTCGAGAAAATGGTTTAGATGTTGTATGGCTTTTTTATGGAATTTACTTGTTTCACTGATCAGTGTATGTCTTGCTTGTTTAAGTTCCAACGGATTAACATTTCTGGATTTCTAATGCAGTTAAGGACTACCTGGATAAATAATGTCCAGGTCTTTGCATAGAGGAATATCTGCGGTACGGATCTCTGGGGGCAGTGATGATTTTTGTGACTCTCAGATGAAAGATAGATCAGAAAAGGAAGATTTGGATAGGAGAAGTTCTTCTGATAGTGGTTCATTTACCATGAGTTCTCCTTTTCGGTTAATTTTCCTTGATAGTTCTCCTTCCAAATATGAGGTTGCTGAAAATGGCTTTGCATCAAATCCCTTCATTAGCAGCACAAGGAATAGGCAAAAACTAACTATGCTACTTCTGAAGTTGAGCTTAGTATTAATTGTAATTCTTGCTCTTACTGGATCCTTTTGGTGGACAATATCCATTTCATCCTCTTCTAGAGGTCACATTTTTCATGGTTATAGGCGGCTCCAAGAGCAACTGGTTTATGACCTGCAGGATATTGGAGAGCTTTCTGTTGGTTCTTCAAGCTTGAAAGATTTGGAATTCTGTCATCAGGAGTTTGAAAACTATGTTCCCTGCTACAATGTCTCAGAGAATCTTGCCTTGGGTTTATCTGATGGCCACTATGTTCGAAATTGTGGGCATGGGATGAGGCAGCATTGTTTAGCTCTTCCACCTTTGAACTACAAGATTCCTCTGAGGTGGCCTACGGGAAGAGATGTAATCTGGATAGCAAATGTTAAAATCAGTGCACAAGAGGTACTTTCCTCCGGGAGTTTGACCAAAAGGTGAGTAGGGTGTCTCTTATAAATCAGCCCTATTTGACTCAGCTTTCTATTATCTATTTTATTATTTATTTATTGGTCAAAATTAGACGGAGTTCTAATTTCATCATTTCGTGCTATTGCAGGATGATGATGATGGAAGAAGAACAAATTTCTTTCCGTTCAGCCTCTCCCATGTTTGATGGCATTGAAGACTACTCACATCAAATTGCAGAAATGATAGGCCTGAGAAATGAATCTAATTTCATTACATCTGGGGTGAGTGATCTATTCTAACTTCAAAAATGCTTATTCTTAAACCAACATCAACATGTATAAATGTTCTTTTCAACTTGACAAAAAAAAATACTGTTCTTTTCAACCTCTGTGTCTTCACGATTTAGCCCTTACTCCTTCCATCTCTGTATAGCCTATTAGTTGGTGTTTGTGTTTTCTCACTGGCAATGTTGTTGAGCATGTGAAGCTTCCACCATAACCTCCACGTTCCAATCCATATACAGCATGTTCTGATTTGAGAAAATCAAATGAGACCCTCTTTGATTTGATTTTTTTTCTTCATTCTGTAGTCTTAAAACTCTCTACTATGCCTAACCACTATTAAGCCATGAGCATATTCATTTTTATGCTTTTAATGGTAGTGACAAAGTGAGGTCCTAACATACACTCCAAACTAGTATGGAATGCTTCATAATGGAAATCAATCAAAACCCTCTTTGATAGTTGGAGAGATTCGTTGAACAACTGACACAGTTTTTCATTAAAATTAAATGTCTGGTAAGTTTAACCTGTTTCGAGCATGCTATATTTCCTGCTCTGCTATTTCCAAAGAGACAATACTTTAACAACTGATTTTCTGTAACTAAAAGTCAGTATTGGAAGATATTCCTAATTTACTAAAAATCACTCTCAGTATGATTGTAAAACCAATAAGCATTTTCATTTTCAGATGTTTGAGTGTTGCCCCATTCATTGAGTAACCTTGCCAAGGTTTTTGATTATTTAAGAACTTAATTTGGCAGGTTAGAACCATCTTGGATATAGGCTGTGGCTATGGTAGCTTTGGAGCACATCTTTTTTCCAAACAGCTCTTAACTATGTGCATTGCGGACTATGAGGCTTCAGGCAGTCAAGTCCAGTTAACTCTTGAAAGGGGTCTCCCAGCAATGATTGGTTCTCCCACTTCAAGACAGCTGCCATATCCATCTCTCTCTTTTGATATGTTGCACTGTGCACGATGTGGCATTGATTGGGACCAAAAAGGTATTGTTGCAAAGCTAATATGATGAAGCGATTCCTCTAATTCATCCTTAAAATGTACTGTTGTTTTGTCCGTTGAATCAAAGGTTATGCTGATTTAATACTCTCTGTGGAATCGGCATAATCCATATATGGAATGCCATAGTTTCTCGATACAAGGAACATAATTCTAAGAGTAAATTTTGATGTAAGAGACATCAAGATGTGTGCAATGTAGTTCGTACTTGTTGAGAGTTGCTTTTGTTTATGATGAACTGGCTTGGCACTAGATTACTTTGCTAATTGCTAGCAATACATTATGTGTTGCAGATGGTCTTCTCTTGATCGAAGTTGATAGAGTTTTGAAGCCTGGTGGATATTTTGTTTGGACCTCACCAGTTACCAATCCTCAGGAATTCCTACGTAACAAACAAAACCAAAGAAGATGGAACTTTGTTCGTGATTTTGCAGAGAATCTCTGCTGGGAGGTGTCGTCACAACAAGATGAAACTGTTGTGTGGAAAAAGACAAGTAAAAAGAATTGTTACAGTTCACGGTAAGTCAACCAAAACAATTTTCATCAAACTCACTTCGTCAAACATGCTCACAAGAGTGTCCTGTCATAAGCATATGAATTATATAGTCCTTCAAATGGACAGTCTTTAATGGATTAAAAGGCAAGCTGATACTAATTTTTGTAATGCTACTTGCCTGTTTCATTAGGAAGCATGGTTCGAGCCCTTCTTTATGCAGTAAAGGCCATGATGTTGAATCTCCATATTATCAACCTCTACAAACCTGCATTGGAGGAACACAGAGCCGGCGATGGGTTCCTATTAAAGAGAGAAATACCTGGCCTTCTAGGGCTAACCTAAACAAGGATGAACTTGCTATATATGGTACTTATTACATCATTCTGGTTCTTAGGATGAAAGATTTGCTAATTTATCTTCTTCCCTTATCATTTATCACTGGTTATTTTGGTCAAGATCCTCTGCCTTATGTTTATGGTAAATGCTTTGACAGGTGTGTACCCAGATGAATTTGCTGAAGACACTGAAAATTGGAGAATGGCAGTCAATAACTATTGGTCACTTCTATCACCCATAATATTCTCAGATCATCCAAAGAGGCCCGGTGATGAGGATCCTTCACCCCCTTATAACATGTTTCGAAATGTTTTAGACATGAACGCTCATTTTGGTGGTTTCAGTTCCGCACTATTGGAAGCTGGGAAGTCTACTTGGGTCATGAATGTTGTTCCAACAAGTGGACGCAACTATCTTCCCTTGATATTCGACAGGGGTTATGTTGGTGTATTACATAACTGGTAATGCTATCTTTTTCCTGCCCTTTTATTTTCTTTCTTCTGTAATACCGTACATTATGTTATTGCTTTAATTGGCTCCCAAAGTTACCTATCTCTTAAAAAGATAATTCAGGAGGACCATCCTTCAGATTAATTAGTTTAGCTAAGAGTTCTGGGTATATAAGCTCCAAACTGTCTACGTTTTGAACCTTCCCAAATTTATGTCCTAAAGACAAGCATTCTAATCGACCCAAACTCAAATTTAAGTATATCCTGATTGGAAGAATTACTTCCCTCTCCATTTTGTCTGCCTTCTTGATGGGTGTGTTATCTCGAACAGATCATGCAATATTTCGGTCATATTGGCATCGAGATTCTTTCTTCATCGTAATTCACAATAAAATTACTCAGTATTTATGCCTTAATCTCATAACTCTTGGATAAATTCATTTAGATATAGAAGAATTTTGAACCGTTGAATTATTAGGGGAAAGTTATTGTGAAAACTTTCGTGAATAATTAAATATTTTAATGCTATCTGGAAAATACTTATTGATTAGTGGTTGCCTTATTGCATTAATGTGCCTCTGAGTTATTTTGGATTTTGCTGTAGAATCTACCTTGTCATCTGTAATTGTTAAATACAACCTTTGCAGTGTTTCTTATTTGTGATCTTGTTTACGTCTAGGTGTGATGCCTTTCCAACATATCCAAGAACATATGATATGGTGCACGCAGAAGGAATTCTCTCTCTTGAAACTGGCCAGCGGCGTAGGTGTACCATGCTTGATATATTCTCCGAGATTGATCGCTTACTTCGTCCTGAGGTACTAAAATCAAATGGCCCTTCTTAACTGTATCACTGCTAGTGCATTTGCCTTTATTTTGTCTTGCACATTTAGACACCATAATTTTGCCGTCCATTATTTATAGTTTGTTCAAAGAGATTAAAATAATTGCATGATTGGACATCATAATTATAAGATAAGTGTGATTTATGGGGGAAAGAAAAGTTTTGCAAATAATTCTTTGATGTCTGTTTAAACACGTGATTCGGTTTGGTGTGTTTGGTTTGCGTGCACATGCAAACTTCAGTTATACATCCCCACTTTCCCCTTTATGCTCGATGGGTTCTGCTATTATTTGCTAATTGGTGCTAATAATACTGACTAATGGTTGTGACAGGGTTGGGTGATAATTCGTGACACAGCTTCTCTCATTGAAGCAGCAAGAGCTCTAACAACACGGCTGAAATGGGATGCAAGAATTATAGACGTTGAGAGCACCAATGACGAGAGGCTTTTAGTCTGCCAAAAGCCATTCTTCAAGAAACAAGCAAACTAGTTATACTCTAAAGGTAGCCAGAGAAGTTATTCACAGTATTCATATTCATTTACTGATGTCATTTCATCGGCATAAAGCTCCACCATAATGAGGGGAAGATCAAAAGTTTTGAACAGCTGAAGAAACTGAAAAAACAGTAAAAAGTTATTGAATGTTGGTTGTAAAGACAACCAACTGCTATGAAGCCGCAAGGTGTTCATATCATGTAACTATACAATTGAAGCGCAGAGCAAAAATGCAAAGTATAGGATTATATATTTATTTTTCCAGTTGATGTTGTCATTATACCATACGGCCACATGATTAAAGATCATGAAGATTACAAGCAAGCAAATGATGTTGTTAGTACTGTGTAAAAAGCTTGGCTTTGTGTAAATGTGAAGTTGAAAGATATATTTTATTTTGCATCTATCCTATTATTTGTTTCTATCATCATATTATTACAAAAAAATTTCACCTGTGATTTTAATTCTTCAGAACCCTATCTATCACTTCCTCTTGCTTGTTCCGCGGTGATGCCTAAGGATCATGCAGAGTTATATGTTACGTCCGGTTCAAATTGTACCTTCAAATCAAAAGAAATAGTAATTGTTTAAAGGATTTAGACTTTTTTTTACATAGGAAAGTCCTAGAATAGTATGGAGATGTCTAAAAGGAATTAGAGTTGGATGAACTCAACTTAAGTCTTGAAGACTTTAGAATGTTTCAGAGTACGTTAGAAGGTGTTGGAACATTCTAGAACGTGTTGGATGGTTCATAAAAGATGTAGAAGTCTCTAGAAGTTTACGAAACATCCTGGAATTTGCCTGAAGGAACTAGACAATCCTACAATACTCTAGAGTTGGTTACATTCTAGACATAGAAGAATCTAGAGAGTTGTGGCATAGTTTTAAACTTAGTGTCACACTATAAATAGATCTATTGGTCTCCATTTGTAATCATATTGGGAAATTGTAACATAACTTCTATAAAGAGACATTCTTTACAAACTCTTTCCAGTTCTTGTTTTGCTCTTGAATCCTCTAAATCTCTTAGTCTCTTTCTAGTCTCTTTAGAGTGTTTCTTCGGATTGAAAGACATGCTTAGTGCAATAGACCATGCTAAGTACCACACGATCGCTACTTGAAATTTAAGGTCATGACAATTGGTATCAGAGCTTTAGGTTGAAGCATTAATATCCTTGGCATAATGAAGAACAGTGCCCCAGCTAAGTGTGGATGTTCCACCAATGGAACGTGGGTGTGAGGAAGTTCGGAAACCACCAAAGTAGTCTCGAGCCAAGTCAAAAGACATGCTTTCTAGCTTAGAAGCACGAGTTGGGAGTGCGCATGACAACTTAGGGGAGTTGTTTGACTGGGTGGACAATTTGGAAAAATGTTGCAACGACTTGGAGGCCGAGGATGTGGAGATCCATGCAGCAGTCAAGATGTCCCTCAACGAGTTAGATGGTGGGTTAAGGCTAGAGATTGATGGGTTGAAGGCCGAACTTGCCAAGGTAAGGGATCTTGTCCAAAGAGAAATTGATAATATATTGCTTAGAGTGGAGGATATGGGTGGTAACCTAGCTCTTTGTAAGCGGGCTATGGCCTCGGGAACTAGTACAACCACCATCATTGAGGCCAAGAAGGTGAATGTTCCCAAGCCAAAGACTTTTAATGGTGCTAGGAATGCTAGGGAAATTGAGAACTTCCTATGAAGGCTTAAACAATATTTTGAGACTACTGGCATAACGGACCATGCCAATAAGATCCAAACTGTTGCCATATACTTGTGTTGACACTTCTATGCTATGGTGGAGACGAAGGCATGGTGATGTGCAACGATGAGTATGCACAATCAAAACCTTTGACTATTTCAAAAGGGAGTTCAAAATCCAATTCTTCCCTATAAATGCTGAAGATAAGACAAGGGCTGATTGCGACGATTAAAGCAAACAGGTAGCATAAGGAACTATGTGAAGGAATTCACAACCTTGCTACTAGAAGTCCCTAACACTTCAGACAAGGACACTTTATTCTTGTTCATGGATGGTCTTCAATCATGGGCTACTCTAGAACTCAAGCGATGTGGTGTCCAAGACTTATCTTCGGCCATTGCGGTTGTAGAGAGCTTTATTGATTACTCCATAAACAAAGAGAGCTCAAAGGCCACAGATAGAAATTTTGGTGGAGGAAAGAGTGGGGAAGGTTATGCAAAGGTTAGGGTCCCAAAAATCATAAAGAAGGCTACTCGTTCAAATCACGAGATAAGGGGAAGGAAAGAGAGGATCGTGGTGCCTCAAAGCCCCATGTGATCTGCTTCATATACGACAGACCATATTTAGTGCCTTAGTTACTTCCACTCAGGACTAGAATGGAGGCAAGACAGATGAAGGCGCAAAGATGTATTCTTTACGGCTACTTGGTGCATTCGAAGACCCATAAGGGCTTGATGTTCGTAGATGCAACCATCAATTGGAAGGTCGCCAAAGCTTTGGTTGACATAGGTGCATCTCATAACTTTGTTTCATTAGAAGAAGCAAAGAGACTCAGCCTTAAAGTTGTCAATGAAGGAGGATCTCTTAAAGCGGTTAACTCAACAGCACTACCTCTCTAAGGAGTTGCTCATGGAGTTAAGGTTAGTCTTGGTGCTTAGACTGGCCAATTGGACTTATCAGTGGCACTTATGGATAAATTCTTGGTAGTATTTAGCATAGAGTTCTTGGACCAGGTTAAAGCTTTCCTTGTGCCATGCTCAAACTCTATCTGTATCATTGATGGATCAAAGGCTTGTTTGGTACCGACGGAGAAGACCACCGGACCTACTAACCAAGCTCTCTCAGCACTTCAATTCAATAAGAGATTGAAGAGGGACGAAGAGAGTTACTTGGCCATCTTAAAGGAGTATGGCGATGAGGAGGCGTCACCAAAGCCAAGTTTGTTGACAAAAGTGCAAGTTGTCTTAGATAAGTTCCATGATGTGATACCTGAGGCATTGCCTAAACAGTTACCTCCAAAGAGGGGGTGGACCACAAAATTGAGTTGGAACCTGGCACCAGGCCACCAGTAATGAACCCTTATCGAATGGCGAACTCAAAGTTGGTGGAATTGTGAAAAACTCAATGAATTGTTGGATGCTGGCTTCATAAGGCCCTCCAAAGCCCTATTTGGTGCCTTGGTGCTCTTTCAGAAGAAGAAGGATGACTCGCTACGGATATGCATTGACTATCGGGCTCTAAATAAGGTCACAGTAAAGAACAAGTATCATATCCCACTCATTGTTGACTTGTTCAATCAATTGGGGAACACAAGATACTTTTCAAAATTGGACTTGTGATCGTGATACTATCAGGTACGCATAGCCAAAGGAAATGAGCCTAAGACCACCTGTGTGACCAGGTACGGTGCCTATGAGGTCCTTGTCATGCCATTTGGTCTCACGAATGCACTTGCCACCTTCTACACTCTTATGAACAAGATTTTCCATCTCTACCTCGATCGGTTCGTGGTAGTATATCTTGATGACATTGCGATATATAGCCGGACTTTGGAATACATCTAGAGCACTTGAGGAAGGTGTTCGAGGTCTTAAGGGAAAATGAGCTATATGTCAAGAAGGAGAAATGTTCCTTTGCCCAAGATGAGGTGATGTTATTCGGGTATAGGATAAAGGATGAGAAGCTTATGATGGATGGAGCTGAGGTGAAAGCCATCCAAGAATGGGAACCTCCTGCCAATGTCCCTGATTTAAGGTCTTTCCTTGGACTTGTGAACTATTACATGAGGTTCATCAAGTCTTACTCAGGAAGAGCAACCCCACTGATCGACCTGCTCAAAAAGAGAGCAACCCTACTGACCGACCTGCTCAAAAAGAGAGCAACCCCACTGACCGACCTGCTCAAAAAGAACAAGTCTTGGGAATGGACAAGTGAATGCCAAGCCTCATTCGAAGACTTAAAGAAGGCCATTAGTGGAGAATCGGTGCTTTGCCTACCAGACCCTTTCAAAATGTACAAACTACATACAGATGCTTCAGACTTTGCCATTGGTGAAGTATTGATGCAAGAAGGACGTTCAATAGCTTATGAGAGTCATAAGCTTAATGATACCGAACGTGCTACACGGTACAAGAAAAGGAGATGACAACTATCATCCATTTCTTAAGGGTGTGGCGACACTACTTGTTGGGTTCTCACTTTGTTATCATGATAGACAATGTAGTGACTAGCTACTTCTAAACTCAAAAGAAGTTGAGTCCCAACCAAGCTCGATGGCAAGACTTTTTGGTAGAGTTTGACTATAGGCTGGAGTACAAGCCTGGTAATGCCAACGTGGTGGCTAATGCGCTAAGTAGAAAGGTGGAGTTAGCAGCCTCGAGTAGACCAAGCAATCCCTTGCTAGAAAGGATCAAAGAGGGCTTGAGCATGATGCATTGGCTCAAAACCTCGTTTCCCTCATCAAGGAAGAAAAGACAAGGCGATTTTGGCTGAGTCACAGACTACTCTACGCCAAACAGAATCGAATCTTTATGCTGAAGTGGAGGAACTTAAGAAAGGAGCTTATTAAGGAATGTCATGATTCACTATGGGCTGGACACCTAGGAATGAGACACACCCTTGCCTTAATCAAGTCTATTTACTATTGGCCTCAACTACGAGATGATGTTGAAGCCTATGTGAGAACTTGTCTTGTATGCTAACAGGACAAGACATAGCATCATACACCCGGAGGTTTGCTAGAGCCACTGCCTATCCTAGAGAGACCATAGAAGAGTGTCTTTATGGATTTCATCACTTGCTTTCCAAAATCAGAGGGCTTTGGAAGCATAATTATGATCATCGATTGCTTCAATAAGTATGCAACATTTATACCTACCTCAGCAGATTTCACTGCGGATGAGACGACACGGTTGTTCCTAAAGCATGTTGTGAAGCATTGGGGAATTCCATCCAACATCGTAAGTGATCGAGACCTACAATTTACTAGGAAGTTTTGGATAGAATTGTTCAAATTGTTGGGATCAGACTTGAACTTCTCCACAAGCTTTCATCCACAAAACGATGGACAAACAGAACGTGCCAACGCATTGCTGGAGCTTTATCTCAGGCACTTTGTTAGTGCCAACCAACATGATTGGGCTAAGTTGCTAGATGTAGCCCAATTCTCTTATAACTTACAGAGGAGCGAGTCCACCATGAAGAGTTCCTTCGAGATCATCATGGGACAACAACCCATGACTCCTCATGCTTTAGCCACAAGCTATGAAGGAAAGAGTTCTACTATCTTCAAATTTGTTAAGGTGTGGCATGAGGAAGTTGAGTTAGCCTGAGCCTATTTAAACAAGGCATCTAAAAAGATGAAGAAGTGGGCTGAGGAGAAAATAAGGATGGTTGAATTTCAGGAAGAAGATTTGGTCCTTGTTAAATTATTGCCCCAACAGTTCAAGTCCTTGCAGAAGGTTCACAATGGGGTGGTACGAAAGTATGAAGGGCCATTTCCAATCCTCAAGCGAGTCGGTAAGGTGTCCTACAAACTATAACTCCCTCTGAAGCTTAAAATCTATCCAGTTTTTCATGTAAGCATGTTAAAGCCTTATCATGGAGATGAGGAAGACACAAGTCGGAGAGAATCAAAGGGGGTGCCCACCACAGTAATAACCTCCTTCGATAGAGGAATAGACTCTATCTTGGCAGACCGCCTAATTCGGCATAGAGGTGTACCAAGTTATTAGGAATACTTGGTTAAGTGGAAGAATGCCCCGGACATAGAGGCAAGTTGGGAACTTGAAGACTCTTTGTGGAAATTCAAAGATTACATAGAGAGGTTCAAGCTTGAAGGTGCGACGAGGGCGTCGCGAACTTGAGTGGGGAAGGGTGTTACGTCCCACTCAAATTGTCCCTTAAAATCCAAAGAAATGGTGATTGCCTAAATGATCTAAACTTTTCTACATGGGAAAGTCCTAGAGTGGTCTAGAGATGTCTAGAAGGAGATAGAGTTGGATGGACTCAACTCAAGCCTTGAAGACTCTAGAATATTCCTGAGTACGCTGGAAGGTGCTGGAACATTCTAGAATGTGTTGGATGGTTCATGAAGGATGTAGAAGTCTCTAGAAGCTCACGAAACATCCTGGAACTTGCATGAAGGAACTAGATAATCCTAGAAGACTCTAGAGTTGGCTAGAAGATCCTAGAACCTTATGATATGTTGTAGATAAAACTAGAACAATCTTGTACATTCTAGACATAGAAGAATCTTGAAAGTTGTGGCATAGTCTTAAGCTTAGTGTCACACTATAAATAGACATACTGGTCTCCATTTGTAATCATCTTGGAAAATTGTAAGATAACTTTTCTAAAGAGTAATACAAGACATTCTTTACAAACTCTCTCTAGTTGTTGCTTTGTTCTTAAATCCTCTAAATCTCTAAGTCTCTTTCTAGTCTCTTTGGAGTGTTTCTTCTGATTGAAAGACAAGCTTAGTGCAACGGACCGTACTAAGTATCGCACGATCGCTACTTGAAATTTAAGGTCATGACATATCGTAAGCATTTCTTATGCAATTTGAAGTCAAGAGTATTTTAGCAAAATTTTCAAGTTATCAAGCCCTCATCCCTCTCAACTACTTATTTTTGGAGTTCGAATTTTTTGTGTGGTTGAGGGTGAGTAAGTTTCCTCGTCGTGGGTTGTTTGCAATTAGGGGTGTTAATTTTTTACATGATAAAATCCAATTTAACATTTGTTTACGTTAGAATATCTTGAAGTAAGTTTCCTTGATGTTGGTTGTTTGTAATTAGTGGTGTTAATTTTTTATATGATAAAATCCAATTTAACATTTATTTACATTAGAATATCTTGAAGTGATCCATTAAATTAATATTTTAATATGATACAATTCAAACCTAAATGAAATTAATAAGTTATATTTAATTAAAATAATATATTTTATTAAAGAATCAACATACAATAATAAGATCTAAAATCTAAATAATCCAACAAGATAAAAAATATTTTTATTAATGAGTTGACTCAATATGACATACTTATCAAATGATAGATAAGATTTAAACCCTATTTGTAATTAGTGTTTTCTTTTATTGACGTCTGAGGTTCTGAATTTGCTGAAAATTATTTATTACATTACATCTAAAGTAACAGAAAAATTACATGTAAAAAGTTATCAGCTTCAAGAGGTATCATTTAGAACAAAGTCTTTGGACTCAGTGGCGCAACTAATAAATTCCATAAGGATGAGATACGTTATGTAGAGAGTACCTAACATTGAATCCTTGTAGATACGTTATGTAGAGAGTACCTAACATTATTGTATATTATCATCAAATGATACATGTATGGGGCTTTTAGTTACGTTGAACTTTGATTATGAATTTTAATTTATTCATAATCAAAGGTAAACATTCAGTTTATTACCCAAATTTTTATTTTTAAATTAATTTATTATTATTATTATTATTATATATATATATATATATATATATATATATATATATATTGTAGAGAAATATAAACTTCATTCATAATAAGATTTGATACATTTTAAAATTGTCTAAAAAACTAACATATCTAAACAAAATATTTCTAGAAATTCTATTCATAATATCAAATAAAAGACTAAGGTAATATCAATCAATACTACAAAAATAAATCTTTAATGATTGCTATTTTGTAATTGTGTCAAAGATAACAATTTAAGATTTGTCAAAAACTATATTCACAAACACTCTTACATTAGAGGAGGCTTTCTATATTTTTCAAGATAGCACTACTTACAAGACTAAATCAAACATGTACATTAGGAGTGCAAACAAAAGTCTCAAATTACACCAAAACTTAAAAAAAAAAATAACAATATTTATTGAATTGGACAACATTCGGTTTAAAGTAAGAGGCCTAAAAACTTATAAAAACAAAGGATAATGAAACAAAAAGTGATCAATATTCTTCGCAATTGAAAATCATAAAGGACTTCATCTTGGAGATTGTTATAAAGCTCCTTAATTTAAGGAGCAAATTAAGGAGCAAAACATGGAGCAAACACATGGAGTAAAACATGGAGCAAAACAAGGAGCAAAACATGGTGCAATTCATGGAGCAAAACAAGGAGCTTAATTCAAGGAGCAATTTAAGGAACCATTAATTTAAGGAGTAATTCAAGGAGTGAATTTTCCTATAAATAGATGTGTAATTGTAATGAATTAATCATCAAAAGTGTTCATTCCAATTGAGAAAAAAGCTTGAGAGAAAAGTTTTCAGTGAGAGAAAATCGAGAGTAATTTTCTTGGGTGTAATCGGGTTGTGAGTTGTAAGTGTTGTAAACACATTGTGTAAGTTCTCTCATTTCTGTAAAAAGATCTACAGTCAGGAGACGTAAGCAAGATTGGCCGAACTCCGTTATCAAATTTTGTGTGTTATTTTTCTATTCTTGCTTTCATCATAACCGGCTTATCGGGAATTTTGCGTTATTTCCCAACAAGTAGTATCGAGCTATTGGTAGTGATTTGGCCAATTTTACGCAAGAAATAGTCGAGAAACGATCCGCAGGAAGTCGCATTTTAGTGAGCAACGGCCGCACGCTGAAGGAAGGGTGAAACTCGAGAAATTTGATGGCATAGATTTTGGGTTTTGGAAAATGCAGATAGAGGGATTATCTCGTATCGAAAGAAATCTATATCAACCCTCTCTCGGGAAGAAACCGGGAGTATGAAGGAAGAAGATTGGAATCTTACAGACAGAATGACACTCGGAGTTATTCGATTGGCCGCTATCCCGTAATGTTGCCTTCAACGTAGCAAAGGAAAAGACCACAATGGTCTTATCAAACTCTCTCCAATATGTATGAGTAGTGACCTCAAACAAAGTGCACTTGATGAGGCGTTTGTTCAATTTACGGATGAATGAAGGCGACGGTAGCTCATCTTAATGAACTCAACACGGTCGCACAACCCGCTAAGTTCGGTGAAATTGGGTCGATGAAGAAGACAAGCATTAATACTTTTGTCTTCTTTACCGGAAAGTTGGAATGCTACCTGTCCACGGCCGTGAGTAGGCGATCGGGAAAGCTAAGTTAAAATTTGACTATGTTCGTGATTTGGTTCTCAAAGTGAAGAGATCCGACGTAGAGTCGGGTGAATCGTCAACTTCTTTAGTTTTGCATACGAGTCGAAGAAGAAATTCAACCAAAGGGAATGGACGTGGCGGAATGTGATCTACGAGGTAGATCGAGGACAGGAGGTCCAATCCAGGAATCCTAATAATTCCCATGGCTCGAAGACTATCGAAAGTGTTGGAATTGTGGAAGAACCAGGCACTACAAAAATCGGTGCAAGAGATAGAAGGACAAACAAGTGAAGCGAGAATGTTACTTCCACCTCGGGAGGAGACGATGCATTGATATCTTTCTTTGGAGGAGCAAGCGGAAGAATCTTGGGTGTTAGACTGGAGAGCATCGCTCCACGCTACTTCACAAAAAGTATTCTTCGAGAAATATGTCCCCGGAAACCTTGGAAAGGTATATCTTGGTGATGATCAACTATGTACATGTATTGGCAAAGGTGTAGTGAAGATTAAGTTGAACGACCGTTTGGGAACCCAAGGATGTCGTGCATATTCCCGATCTTAGAAGGAACTTAATCTCGATTGGGGAAGTTGGCCGGTGAAGGCTACACTCACAATCTTCCCGGGGTGATGATTGGAAGATTTCAAAGGGTACGTGTGATTGCTCGAGGCAAGAAAAGTGATACTCTTTATTGTGAGCAAACAGAGGCACGTTGTTCAATTACGCTTGGTGCGAGCAATGAAACACAAAATCTGTGGCACCGAGAGACTAGGCCATATGAGTGAGAAGGGGATGAAGATTATGCACTCAAAGTGGAAAACTTCCAGGTTCATGCGAGGAGATAGACATGTGCGAAGATTGCATACTTGGAAGCAAAAGAGAGTCACTTTCGGACAAGTTGCGTAATCCCAGCAAGGAAAGACTAGAGCTCATTCACTCGATGTTTGGGGACCAACGACCGTCTCATCTATTGGTGGGAAACACTACTTCATGACTTTCATTGATGATCACTCTCGGAAGGTATGGGTTTACTTTCTAAAGCATAAGTCTGAAGTATTTGAGGCTTTCAGAAGATGGAAAGCTATGGTGGAAAATGAGACGGGTTTAAAGATCAAAAAGCTCAGAACCGATAATGGTGGTGAATATGAAGACACTAGATTCAAAAAAAATTTCTATGAGCACGGGACCAGAATGGAAAGAACTGTACCAGGCACGCCTCAACACAATGGTGTAGTTGAGCGTATGAACCGAACGTTGACAGAAAGAGCCAGAAGCATTCATATACAGTCAGGTCTACCGAAGCAATTCTCGGGCGAAAGCGATCAACACGGCACTACTTGATCAACCGAGGCCCATATGTTCCATTGGAGCATAGAATACCAGAGGAGGTATGGAGCGGAAAAGAGGTGATACCATCACATCTAAAAGTTTTCGGTTGTGTAGCATTTGAGCATATCAGTGATCAAGGCAGGAATAAGCTTGATCCCAAATCCAAGAAATGCACATTCATTGGCTATGGTGAGGAAGAGTTTGGCTACCACATTTGGGATGATGAAAAGAAGAAAGTTATCCGTAGCAGAGATGTGATTTTCAACGAAAGGGTGATGTATAAGGACATGCATAAAATAGACGCCAATGACTCTGCGGAGCGGGAATGAGTCGGTCTTTGCAGATGCGAGATGATGTCCCGTATACTTTCGCAATAGCAGAACCAATTGTAACAAGTCCTCGGCCCAGAGGAACTTGTTGGACAAAGCAAGACACAAGATTCGATACACCACAACCTCTTACTCCAGCTCTCCCGTATTGAGAAGGTCTTCTCGACCTCACGTGCTACTGCGAGATACATGAACTATATGTTCTTTGGTGATGGAGTGGGAGCACAGAATGCTATGATGAAGCTTGTCGGACTCGAGATTCCAACAAGCTTGCTATGAAGAAAGAAGAAATGAAATCTCTCATCTCCAACCGGACATACGGGAACTAGCCGAGTTACCTAATGGGAAAGAAGGCACTCACAACAAATGGGTGTCTTGGGTGAAAGAGAGTGATGGTTCCAAGAGATCTGGCCCGCCTAGTTGTCAAAGGGTTTCAACGAGAAGGAAGGAGTTGACTACACTAACATTTTCGCTCCCCGTTGTGAAGCTTAATACTATCGGATCGGTATTTAGTATCAGTAGCCATCGAAAATCTTCATCTTGAAGTGACGCTGGATGTATTGCATTCCTTCGCCGAGATTTAGATGGAGAGATATACATGTACCACGGCCAGAAGGTTTCTCGAGAAAGGGGGAAGAAGAACATGATGTTCAGACTTAAGAAGAGTTTGTATGGCCACAAACAAGCCGCGAGATAATGGTACGTAAAGTTTGGATGTACTACGCACAAGGAAGGTTTCCATAAGTGAAATGCTTGATCATTGTTGCTACTTCAAGAGATATAGGTCCGCTATATCATTTTACTACTTTATGTTGATGATACGTTAGTGTGAGTTTAGGATATGGATGATATTAAAAGGTTAGCAAGAATTGTCAAAGGAATTTGACATGAAAGACTTAAGGTCCGAAGAAAGAAGATTCTTGGAATGCAAATCACAAGAAATAAGAAGAAAGGATCCTCAGTTATCTCAGTGCAGTACATCAATCTTGTTTTGCAAAGATTCAACACGGGCGATGCCAAGCCGCTTAGCACACCTTGGCCGGTCATTTTCGCCATATCCAAGGATCGGTCCCCTCGTAGACGAAGAAGAGAGAATTCATGGCTAAGGTTCCTTATGCCTCAGCCCATTGGAAGTTTGATGTACGCGATACGGTTCCGTACGAGACCGTGACATTGGCCATGCAGTACGGGAGTTGTTAGCGGATTTATGTCAAATCCGGGAAAACTCATTGGGAAGAAGTTAAGTGGATTATGAGGTATGCGAGGCACCATGAGAAAAGTGCTTGTACTTTAGTAAAGGAGAGTTAAAAGTACGGGTATGTAGACTCGAGACTTTGGAGGTGAAGTTGATCACCGGGCAGCACCACCTGCATATATATTCTTGTTGGAACTACACTATTAGTTCGATGTCACAAATACGAGAAAATTGTCACTCTATCCACCATATAGAGGTGAGTATGTAGCGATGGCGAAGTTAGTAAAGAGATGATATGGCTTCAAGGTTTGTTAATGAGTGGGATTCAAACAAGAGAAGAATGTTCGCATAAGTGATAGTCAAAAGTGCAATACACTTGGCGAAGAATTGACATTTCATTCTAGAACAAAGCATATTGGACTTCGTTATCACTTCATCAGATCTCTATCGAAGATGATGTGTTAATACCGAGAAGATTCGAGGAAGCAAAAATCCAAATGAGATATGTTAACAAAGGTGGTGACTATTGACAAGCGAAGTCAGTGCTCAACTTCACGGTTAGTCTGCTAGAGTAACAAAGACTAGAAAGTCTGCGCATTGATCAAGGTGTGAAGACAGATTGAAATCGGTCTTCCAGTGGAGATTCGAGATTGTTATAAAGTTCCTTAATTTAAGGAGCAAATTAAGGAGCAAAAACGTGGAGCAAACAGATGGAGTAAAACATGGAGCAAAAAACAAGGAGCAAAACATGGTGCGATTCAATGAAAGCAAAACAAGGAGCTTAATTCAAGGACCTATTTAAGGAACCATTAATTTAAGGAGTAATTCAAGGAGTGAATTTTCCTATAAATAGATGTGTAATTGTAATGAATTGATCATCCAAAGTGTTCATTCCAATTGAGAGAAAAGGTTTTGTAAGAGAAAATCGAGAGTAATTTTCTTGGGTGTAATTGGGTCAGTGAGTTGTAGTGTTGTAAACACCTTGTGTAATTTCTCCCCTTTCAGTAAAAGATCTGCAGCAGGTCCGGAGACGTAAGCAAGATTGGCCGAACTCCGTTATCAAATTTTGTGTGTTATTTTTCTATTCTTGCTTTCTCATAAATCTGGCTTATCGGGAATTTGCGTTATTTCCCAACACTTCAATCAAAAATTGGCATAACTCTTTGCAACAAATTGAATTTAATATCAAGAATATTGTTTGAATACAGCTATGAAATACACTTCAATTTGCTTTGTACCTTAAGTTGTCAATTTTTTTTGTGAGAAAAAAGAGTATATTGAACCAGAAGTTGAACCAATATTACCCAAAGTACATGAAGTGTTTGTCTAAAGATTCTTTCACGAAAAGCTTTACAACCTGACTTCACAATGTAATCGTCATTGTATAGGCCAAAACTATTATTTTACCAAATTAACAATCCATGAGAAAATATTATTTTTAAAGATAATCAACTTCTTAACTAGAGATATGAAATAATTAAGAAAAATGATAGATTTAAAAGATAAAGATTTTACGAACTAATTATCATCCTAAAATCTTAATTGCCTAATAACTTATTATGTTTTAGAGTTATTTTATCCAATTTATTAATTATAATTACTATGTTTTTTAAGATTTTTGGTTAATTTTAGTTTCTAAATTATTATTTGATGTTAGTTTTTTAAGAAATTATATTTTGAAATAAAAAGAAATAATTTGTATTAAAAAAGGATTTAAATATAAATAACAAAAGTTAAAAATTTAAACTTTTTTTCTTTTGCACATAAAATGAGTTTCACTCTCAATCGTGAATTCAATATTTACTATGAACTAAATTATTTGTTCTAGGGTTACAATGTAGTTTACATTATGAACCTTGAATTAATCTTTTTAAATGACCTATGAGATGCTTTTTTAATTTGTTTATTCTATTTGTGTTTAGTGCCTTTGATTGTTGGAAAATTAATCAATTGATTTGTGAACTCTAATGAACTTAGAAAATGAATTTTTGTGTTTTGCTCTTAGATATAATAACACACACACACACACACACACATATATATATATATATATATATATATATATATATATATATATATATATATATATATATATGGGATAAGGATATACCTTTATTATATGTGTAATTGTTTAGAACTTTGAGCTTAATGAATCTTTGGTAAATTTAATTATCCTAGTAATATAGTGAATTAATTTAGTGAGATGTGTCTATTTGTTATCGAAAGAGACATGTGGATAAATTAGGAGTTCTTGGTTGACATATTAAATGTGAGAACATAAATCAAGAGAAAATAATATGATTCAAGTGAATTAATTTGATGAAATTGTAATCCTATAGTTTTCTTAAGTGTTAATCTCATATATTATTATTTAGAATTAGTTTAATTTAACTCTATCCAAATATCGATTGTTTGGATAAAATTAAATTGAAACAATTTTAATACTTAACAAAGATTAGTAATAAATCTCTATTGAAATAATATCGTATTTATCACTTACTACTTGTCACCGTATATGTTTACACGTTAATGCCCTTTTAAGATACCAACATTGCTTATTTTGACCTATCTCCAATCACATCCATTGTTCAAAAACTTGTCGAGCTTCGAGAATTTCCTTCCAACTCCAAGAAAGATTATAGCCAATCTTAATATTCTAAAAATCATCACCTTTGAAGGAGAATATTTACCAATGATTATGAATAAATTAAATATTTAAATGCACATTTAGTCTCTAAATTTTGTTCAAATCTATATTTAGGTTCTCAAATTTTTTTTAACCGTTTAGTTCTTAAACTTTTAAATTTATATACTTAAGTTTTCAAACTTTTTTTTAAACAATTCAATCCTTAATTTTTAAAATTTTTACACTTAGGTTTTAAATTTTCAATTTATCTCTAAATTAAAAATGTTGAAGTAGCAATTGATTAGGGATAAAAATAAGAATTTAGGACTTAAGTGTAGAAATTAAACAGTTTAAGGGACTTAATTATTGAAAAAAGTTTAAGAATCTATATGTAAAAATTAAAAAAATTAGGGATTTAATTGATTTTTTTTTTGAAGATAAGTGTAGATTTATACAAAATTTAAGAATTTACTGTACATTTAAGCATAAATTAAAATAGAAAATTCATGACACTTAAATTTTAAGTAATTTGGACCGGGAAAATTGAATTTTAAGTAAACATACTGTTAAGCATTTTAAAATAGTAAATTGAATAAAAAATTAGAATAGTATTACTGAATTAAATTGGAAGATGAGATTTGGTACTTACCTTTTATGATCGGATCAGTCCCTAAAATTAATTTGATTAATTTGGTGTCTGCAATTTTTAATTTGATATCCAATTTTAATTTAATCAATTTGTTACTTTATTTCTCCAATTTAATAAATATAGATATTTTAAGGTACGGCCAACTTAAAAGAGTGTTATATTGACGAAATCAAATAACTTGAGTATTATATCTATGAAATTGTAGAAATTGGGTTAACAACTTTTTAAAGTTAATTTAGGGTCTTGCAGATATAAAAATTGAATATCAAATTGATGAGTTATTTAATATATGAAGTTTTTTTAATTTATTTAAAAAATATATATATATATTTATTTATTTTACTAAAATTTTAAAAATAACATTAATTAAATAATTAATTCATTTATATATCGAAAAAAAACTCATTTATTTATATAGTTATCTTTTGTATAATTTGGCTTAAAGATCCATATATTTCAAGATTTTGATTTAAATTTTAAATTTTTTAAATTTTGTAAATATGTCCCAACTTAATAATAAAAATATAATATGTAATTTAAAACTTTATAATTTATATATAATTTATTAAAATTTTAAATATTAAATAATATAATTAAAAATTTAGAAACATATTTATAAAATTTTATTTTTAAATATTAATTATTAAATTATATGATTTAAAATTTAGGAAATATTTTACGAGTTATCGTTGATATTTTGGCGCCTATACTAATTAGTAATTAGTCAATTAGCACGTCAATTTTTGCAGCCTCTTCTTCTTGGCTATGTGGCGCCAAATCTATTCAAAAACATCCCGTTTGGGGCTGAAACTCTCTCAAACCCTAAACCTAAACCTAATCCTAATCCTAGACCATCCTCTGAACCCCTCTCACCTCAATCCTTTGCACCAATTCTCAACCTCTTTTCTCATCACCAAAATCCCCAAGAAATTCAAGAAAAAACGAAAGAAAAAAGAGAGCCCCAGAACCAAACTCGTTCAATCCGAGCCTAATCTCATCCCAACCTTTGAACGCATCGTCGAACACGATGCCCGTTTCCGATTCCTCACCAAAACCAAAGACTTCCTCTGCAAACAACCCGAACACGTCCTCCGTCTTGACGATGCCGGAAAGCTCTATCGCGAGCTTGGTTTCCCTCGCGGCCGCAAAGTCAATCGCTCCATCGAACGTTACCCGTTGGTCTTTCAAACCTATCGTCACACTGATAACAAAATGTGGCTCGGGTTCACTGATCTCATGGAGGATTTGATTAAAGAGGAACAAGCAATCATCAACTCTTTGGAGATTGATAGGGTTACTAAAGTTCGCAAATTACTTATGATGTCTAAAGATCATAGGATCCCTCTGAGTAAAATCCATCATTGTCGGTTGCTTTTTGGGATTCCTGATGATTTGAGAGACCGGGTTGTCAAATACCCTGATTATTTTAAGATTGTGGTTGATAGTGATGGAAGGAGAGTGCTTGAATTGGTGAATTGGGATCCACTGCTGGCTGTGAGTGCGCTTGAGAAGGAGTTTGTGGTTGATGAGGAAAAGGCTAAGAGGGCATTTAAGTTTCCATTAAAACATGGGAAGGATTTGGGTTTGGATGAGGACGATATGAGGAAGCTGAACTTGTTGAGTACACTTCCATTGGTTTCGCCTTATTCTGATGGGTCAAAATTAGATATTTGGACCCTGGAAGCAGAGAAGTATAGGGTGGGACTGTTACATGAGTTTTTGAGTTTGACATTGGAGAAGAGGGCTTCTATTCATCATATTGTGGAGTTTAAGGAAGAGTTTTGCTTGACTAAACATACTTATCAGATGCTTTTGAAGCAACCCAGAACGTTTTATCTTGCTGGAACGCAGATGAACTGGGTTGTTTTCTTGAAAGATGCTTATGGTGTTAAAGGGGATTTGATACAGAAAGACCCACAAGTTGTTTTCAACGAGAAGCTGTATAGATATGCTGAAATGCAGGCAAGTAACGCTACAAGCCTAGAAGTATGAATTTGTTCAATTGTGCATGTTAGCATGTAGAAGCTTCTCGTCAAATGCTTGCATTCTACATGTAAAAAATCATATCAATGGGAATCTTGGATTCAATTTGATGCTGAGTAAAACACATTTTCATGTAAAGAAAACCCTTAAAGCACATGCATAAATTTATAAAAGTTGATAGTTTAACGTTTCTTGTGAATTGAAATAAAACAAAACAAACTTGGAGACATTCTGATGGGTGCTATTACACAATAACGCACAACGCTCAGAAAATATGGTCATAGCAGTCACCAAACAAAACATGAAATCAAAGAACTTTGCTCCAATAGTGATGAACCAAGGACAAACAAAATTTACACAACATACTTCAATGTAGACTTGCAGGGAGCAGCAAGAGTAATGGGATGAAGAGGCAATAGCAGATGATGTTGCTTTCATTTGACTCTTCAACCTCTGTGTGTGTCCACGTTTACGAGCAATACTTGCACTGCTCTTGCGTTCATGAGCAATACTTGCACTGCTCTTGCGTTCATGAGCAATACTTGCACTGCTCTTGTGGCCACTCGCTAACGATCCACGACTTTGACCAATCTTTTTTCCAGTCCTCCTTTGAGAGCTATGTTCATGGTTCCCAAGTGCGGCTTTGGCTACACTATCTGTGAGTATTTCCCGTGCCCTTTCTGGTTTGATGGGGTGCTTGTTTAGGTATACTAGCTTCGGAAGGAGACTACAAACTGCCTTGCGTAGCTGTTCATCAGTGATATTGCTTTGAATTGGGTTCCCTAGTAGGTTTAGAGCCTGTAGTGAGTTGTAGTTGGCAACAAGCTGACCTAGCGCCTTCATAGTTGTCAACTTGTTGAAACTGAAGTCCAAAACTGTCAACTTCAATAGCCTATGTAATCCCTCAACATCACTAATTTTTTTACTGGCAAGATATAGCTCTTTGATTTGTTGACAGTTGGATAACCCTGGCACAAGAATCATTTATGCACACATTATAGGTGAAAGTTTACTTTATTTGTGAAAAAAACTTGTATGATTAACAAGTTATAGAGTGTACCATGCCCAATTCTTGATATCCGATTGTAGCTGAGATCAAGTATTTGCAGCCGGATCAGGTCTCTCAGTCCTTCAATGGTACTAATCTTGTTTCTTGACAAATTGAGCATATGAAGGCATTTTGGCAATAAGAAGCTTTGTTAGTATTATCCATATATTTTACCTCACCAAGTTTTTTCTTTCTTCTATAAATCTGTTGTAGCATACCTATCAAGTTGCTTGACAAGTTGACAGGTCGAAGACTTGAGAAGGATGAAATGGAAGGGATGACTTTCAAGCCAATACCAGATATATGAGCAATTGTTGAGGAAGAAGTTAGAGACTGGATAACATTATTGGCATGTAAGATCTCCTCAGAAAGATTCCCATCTGAACGTCAAGTTTGGTGAATCATGTCTTTTGCAAGTGATCTATTAACCTCAGGATAAGGTGGAAAGACAATTCACTTGTTATTGTTGTCATCTAGGTTAAGTTCAAGTGAAAGTTGTGTATCAAGATGTTTGACCCACTCATCAACACTTGCAAAGGTTGACGATTCAGTTGAGAAAGCTAGCCCTTGATTCGGAGGCCATAGGCTAGAGGCTCTGGAGGCATCCCCAATTTGCTTGCCAGTTTCATGGCTATCCTTCTCAATGTCCCAAGAATCTCTGGTAAATGATTGTGGTGATTCCCAGTTACTGAACTGCATAGCTCCTTATAGTTCAAGGGTGTCCAAACGGTACCCACCATGCTGCTTCATGACAGCAATAGCAGATGGTATATTTTCATTTTGTTTTACAGTCCATGGCCTGTGCAAGTTCCTGTGGCTCCAGGGGAACAATTTCCACCACAACCTTCTGCTCCTGGAAGGGATAACTTTTCTTGAAGAATGTTTCTTGAGTATCACTTTATCAGCACTGAAATGGGTCATAACAGACAGAGGATTGCCACAGTTGACATCCTTCTTCATTATCTCAGCTAATTCCTGCAATTCTTTAAAAGACTGAGACTTTGAAGGAGGTAATTGATCCGCTATCTTTTTAATCACATCTCCTGTCTCCAAATTCGAGCAGGACAGCTTCAAATTAGGTGAAGCCCACAACCCTGCCTTCCTAAGTGATCACTTGACAACGAGTTTCACCATCTTTTTCTGCTGTTTTATCAAATTGGTCGTTCAACTCGTTGTCAAGTGAAGGAGATAATTTCATCGAAGTGAGCTCTTTGTCCAAGTTACCTTCCTGGTGTTGAAGATTAAAGTCAGACAAGTTTCTCCTAATTGAGTTCACTTCAAGCTCATCTTCGCCTTCATATGCTACTTCTGATGCTTCACGCTGGATAGGACTCTCGTTGCTCATTACCTTGATACAACAACCAGAACTATTCTCAGCTTCAAATGGCATTGAGACTCCAAAAGCTGTTGATTTCAACTCATCTGTTTCGAAAAGGTTTCAGAGGCTGTTGAAGCCTAAAATTCAAGGTCTTCATTGCCTTTTTGAACTCATCAGCTTTCATTTCCTCGTCTCCCTGAAATAAAACACTCCATAGATGAAAAAAGGACAGTGGGTCAAAGTTCAATGAACATAACTTACAAATCACCATCACTCAAAAACTAATTCTATTCTCACCTTAATTTTCTTCTTCCGTCCCACGAGTACTGAAAAGCAATTGGACATTGCCATTTTGAATGTTAAAAAACATCCTCCAAAGATAACCCACCGCAGTTGGGTTAAGCTTCAATTCTTCTATCTCCTCTTTCTGCCTTTCCTTCCAGATGTTTTTTAGTTATCATCCAAAGTTCACATTTGGGCATTAACTATAATCAATTGGAAGATCCCAAATAAGTGAACGAGGGCAATGGAAAGAAGATCGTGAATTGGAAGGTAAAGGAACAATTCCTTCAAGACGAATTCTTTATGCCGTGGCCAGAGCTGCTGATCAGTAAGCGAAAGTCTGCGAAAACATAATTCCTTAGAGCCTTTTTCATATGGAAAAGTTTCCATAAATTATAATTGATTTATTGTCATGTTATTAGTTAGTATATTCGAATAGACTGTATTTAATAAAAAATTATGGACAATTATTACCCGAATCAAACCCTTATCAGAACTTTATTGGACAATCGTTTTTAATAAGTTATCTAAATTTCTTATTGAACCCGATATTCTTACACCATTATCAGCATTCAGCACTACCCCAAAAAAAGTTTAATCCAATAAATAAACATGTAGTTTCTACCTAATTATTTTATGTAACATTGAAGTGTTCCAGTACCTGTAAAATTAATAAAATAAAATAACATAAAATAAAATCTTTAAAATTAATAATAATAAAAATAGCGGTTGAATAAGAAAAAAATTAATATTGAATATGTTTAAATAATCATAGTTTAATTTAAATGGTATTCAATTAGATAATATTTAAGATGAAATGATGAAATAATTTTTTTTATAGTAAAAATATATAAAAATAAATAAAAAATATTATTTTGTGTTACAAGTTTTAAAATATATTGTTTTTATTGTTTGTTCAAATAATAGCCAAATGCTTAAAAAAGTGATAAGTAAATAGTTTAAACGTCTAAAATATTGATATGTTAGCAAATGCGTTATACATGGAGTTGAGAAAGTATATTTATTTTATTTCAATTTTTAATAAATAAATTTTTAATTGTAATATTTATGAAAATATGTGCAAATTACATACATAAAATATAATTGTGTCATACCTGAGTTTTAAATTTTAAAATTTTAACACTCAATATCTTAAAAAAAACTTAATAATTTTAAAATATTTTTACTAAAATAAAATACATATAATATTTTTTTAATTAAAAACAAAAAATAACTAATAATATTTTTTATTATGTATATAGTAACCCTATTAGATATGAATCATAAAATGGTATATATACTAACAACCAAAATTGAGGCAAGCGAATCCTTTAACAAAACTTCCGAACATTTTAATTCATGTTTGTTATTCTAAAGATACTGATTTTAAGGATTAGAAAACTCATAAGTAAAAAAAGAAAAAAATAAAGATTGTGAAGTATAATTTTGATCCATTAATTTTATCATTTTTAACTAAAGATTCCAAACGAGTTGTTTAGCCTAGCTAAGTTTACTTAAAATTGACTTATTGAGCTATGAGCTAAAAAAAACTTACTTAGCTCATAAATTTAAATGAATAACTCACTATTTTATTTGACAAATATATTGAAAGAGTTTGTAACTCGATACACAACTAGAATAAGGAGATACATACTCTTTAAATACTCATTCTTAACTCGCAATAGGCAGAATAAAAAAAACTTAAGTAGAACACATAACAATTGTGGTAAATATGAAAATCTTAGACAAATACAAAACTATCAACATAGAGAAAAAGTTTAAAAGGCAAAAAGCTAGTAAACAATAAAAGTTATCTAATCAAAGTTTAAGGTGTGTATGTTCGAGTTAAAGGTTTAGTATGTTTGAACATACACACCTTAAACTCAGATTGTACTAACAAAATAATAAATCATGCACAACAAGCGATATAATAAGATAAATCCACATAAAGATTGTATCTATGTGGTAACATCCTTAGGTTGCTTATGTAAACCCCTCAGCAGCAAACGATTTATTAAAAATAAAACAATAACAACTCTAAAAGAAATAAAACTACTACTAGATTTATCAATCGGGATCTCTATTTGAACTATCTATTGATGCACTTGTTAGTTGCCTCTGCAACAATCTAGTCTATTACTCGAACTTGACTTTCCTCTACTGTCCAACATTGGTAGGGGCATAAGATAGTGTAGTAGTTTGAGGATGGAGAATATTGACAACTAAAAGGAGTAGTCGATCTCAAAAGGAACATTGTGTTAATCTCCACCAAAAAAAGTAAACATGTAGAGCAATAACCCAAAAAAAGAAGTACCAAAGCAAGGTCGGGTCTAACTGAGGTAGAATAAATAGGTAAGATGTGAATAGGATGTGGTATAACAAGACAATAAGAAGTTGATACATTCTGAGCAAAAGCATTAAATCTATGCATATCTATGACATTTCGGTTAAAATTTTACAACTCGTTAAAAACATTATTCAGAAGTCTAGTAGACTCATTATTAAAAGGGATAGAGGTAGAAGGAGTATAAGAAAAAGGACTTGATTTACAACGCGTGGATTTAGCAACGTTCAAAGAAGAAGAAGAAGGTGGAAGAGTAATAGACGAACGTTGAAACCCACCACAAGTAGGATAAAGAATGAGAAAAAGAGGAGCTCTACTAGAACAAATAAAATAAATGTTACAAAAAATAATAGTACTCTACCTAAAATCAAAGAGGAATAGTAAATAGCAGAAGAAAGTGGAGCAATAGTACAAAATAAAATGGTTATATTAATCATACCAATGAGAAATACAATTCAGGATGGCACAAAAGAAGTGTCATCGACATAAAGAGACAGTGTGAAGATGAGAATGGGGATGGATAAAAACACTAACAACATTATTAAGAAGACGACTAAGGGAAATAAAGTTAACAACAAGGACATTACTGATATAAGTAGGGTTAGGCTTGACCAATTGGTAAGCCATCTCAATAACGTTGCAAAAACTCACAAGGTCAAATTAAAAAAAAGATAGGTAGAAGCAATATTTTTAAACTCAAATTAAATGACCAGAAAAGAAGGAAAGCGAACAGCAAAAAGAGACAATAAACTAAGAATTTCATCTCTAAAAAAAGTAACTCTATGTTCTCTAAGGATAAAAGAGGTAGAGGAACTAGTAGATATCAAAGGAGAAAAAGTAGCGTAAAACTCCCTAACAAAGTTATCATTATAAGAATAAGTAAGCGAGTAAAAAGAAATCTAGGAAAAGTAAGTAAATTGTTCCTCGATTTCAAGGAATTCACGGATATTCACAGGACACTTTCTGAGAATAAGTGCAATGCTTGAGAGATTGGCAAGCTCAAACTGCTTCAATTTCTTAGGAATCATGGTACGCTTTGGGACCATTTTTCGTAAGAAAAAGAAGATAAGGGATACTAGTAAAGAAGAGAAGAGAATGAAACAATTATGAGGTGTGAAGAAAATAGGTACTGTGGGGTTAATATATAGGCTTAGGTACACCTCGTCATGGTCCTTGCCAACCTACTCATTGGAGTGCTTGGCAAGAGTGTAAAACAAGTGTATCGAAGTTCCTTGGCGATGGTGGCCTAGACATAAAAACTTACAGAAAATTTTCAGAAAGGGAGAGAAAGAGAGAAATAGAATTCAAATGATCAAAGACAAATATTTTTTTATTTTTAAAGCAGTAAAAGAAGATAAACACAGTTTAAAGAAACAAACAAGTAACACAACAACATATAAGCCACAAACAAAAAGACTACAATCAAATTGAGAAAAGAATAAACCGTTCAACCCAAAAAAATCACCTAAAAATAGTGATCAAACAGCATCCCTCCGTTTAAAGAATTTTTTAGGGACAATTGAGTTAGGAGATAATCTCTGAGTCATATAAGCAAGAAGAGTATATGGAACTCAATGTTTGTTTTGATTATAATTTTTAAAAAATATAATTGATTTATCCATATAAACATGTCAGGTGTACTTTTTGAAGATGATTCATTTCTTTTCACATTATGCCTAAGGTGCATAATGGAATCTACTTGAAGATGCTCAGATGACCACATCAACTACATCCAAACACTGGGGATGTGGTAGGGCGAGATGGAGAACTCTAAGATGTATTCCTCACATATATAGGACATTGCTTAGCAAAATGGCCAGTAAGGCCACATATATAACAAACACAAATAGTGAAGTTGAAGAATCTATGTCCTTGATCCCGAGGAGTAGTACGCAGAAGAGAAGAAGAAGCACTCACATTACCTTTCACACAAGGATGAGAAGTCAATTTCTCGTAGTATGGTCTCAAATTCCCAAGTTCACTATAGTGGTGACAAGTGAGAGTAATAATATGTAGAGGCAATAAATCATCACTAGAGCGACATGACTAACTAGCTTTAGGTGAAATGCTCATATTGCTAGAGGAAACTCGCTAAAATGATACAATTAACTTACCTTTTTGGATTGTGACAACTGATTTCTTCTTTGGATCTTCAATGGCTAATTTATCAAGCTTAGGAGCCACTGTAGATGACATAGAAATTCCTTCATTATAACCAATGCCACATTTATTACCAAAATTATTTATACTACTAAAAATGTCATTTAAATTTTTAGAACCAACCATCATCTTGGTAAAGCAGATGTAGAATGAGATAGTTCTTTTTCATTGACATTGAGTTTATCTTTTAACGCTTTAATCAAATCTTCCTTTTCCTCAAGAAATGCAGCAAAATTGTTAAGAATCCCAACTCTCTAGTGGAGTTATTCATCCTCATCTTCTTTTTTTGTAAGAGAGTAAGCCTACTATTCCTTTGCAATTTCAAGGACAATAATCTACTTGTTTAATCATTCAACTTCAGCCTTCTAATGAGAAGTAGGATCCGAATTGACAAATAATTGAGTAGCTTTACTGGAAGTAGGACATTTTAGTTTTGCTTAAGCTTCTTTATTTTCTCATGATTTTCAATAAACTTTTCAATTAAATCAGTATATCTCTTTTGGATGATCTCACACTTGTTATTGAGATCAAATTGAGCATCATTAATGGAGGATTTCCTTTCCTTAAGATTTTTTTAACATGTTTATCTCACACTCATTTTCTTCAAAGCTTTCCAAAGCTTTTTTCTTAGCTTTTTCACACTTAATATGTTTTAATAGGAGAATGTTGTAGAAATCAAGCAATTCATCCTACTCGTCTTCATCATCATTAGCTTCAATTGTAACCTCTTGAACATCTAAGGTAACAATAAGAGGATTAATAACTTTGCTTGAAGAAAAGAAAGTAACAAAGTTAGTGTCATCCTCATCATCACTATTGGTATTGTCTTAAATAGTAACCTCAACCTTCATAGCAAGCTTGTTCCTGGATTTTTGTTTATGAAAACAATTGGCAGCAATATGTTTAGGATTCCAACATTCGAAGCATCTATTCATGTTTAGGTGACCTTTGCTAGGTTTCTCTGATTCATTATTTGAGTCTTCATCAGTTTTTATTGACTTCGAGACTTTAGAGATCAAACTTTCTCTTCCAATACCCTCATATGAGGGTTTCTTCTTTCTGAAAAATCTAGTGAATTTTGGACAAACAAAGTCATTTTACCCTCATCAGGATCAAAATCATCACAAATAGCAATGGTTGTAGCTTCTTCATTCGAACCACTACTTTTAGTGGTCTTGAGGGCCAATTTTTTTCCCTTCTAAGCATCAAAAGTCTCATCCTCTTGCAAGATGCATGGCTCAAAATTTTCCTTCAATTTCAAAATTTTAGATCTCTTGACCATAGTAGTTTCGTCTTGAGTCATTTTTAGAATGTCCCAAGCTTGTTTTAACGTTGTACAACTTTAAATTCTTTGACATTCATCATGTGTAACAACCCTGATGATTGCATACAAACCCTTACTGTTCCATTTAGACTCCTTACTTTCTTGTTTAATCTACTCGATCATAGGTTTTTGGAATCACAGTATTATCAAAGAGGCTTTTGGTTGGTTATGTCCAATTCTCGACCAGAAACCACACACGGTCTCCGAAAGACCACAAGAAGGCCTTATTTGAGATTTTCAATAGGTGTAATTTAGCCCATTGAACATTGGAGGCCTACCTATGATGAGAATAATCGAGCTCTACAAATTCCAAGTGGACCAATCACATGGTCTAGGAAGGCACAACTCGAAAAGGCTTTAAATGGGCTCATTCAAGAGGTCATGCATAATCAAGGGGACCTAAATTGGGAGTGCAAGGATTGGGACAATCCTAGGATGGAAATTAGGGCAAAATTGGCAAAATAAAACTAGGCACATTGTTGTGCCATTTGGACTTTTTTGGGCAACCGTTTTAGCCCGTAGATGGAAACAAGGGTTAAGATGTAATATTTTATAGAGTTTTCTTTTGTTCTCGGTACTCATATTTTGCTCCAATTTCCATGTGCCATTTGGACTCTTTTGAGGCAGCTTTCTTTACCTTGGATGAAATCAAGGGTTAAGATGTAATATTTTATAGGATTCCTTTGTGGTCATTTGCCAATTTTTTCATGTTTTGGTCAATGTTTTACCTAGCTTTTACGCTTTTTGGTGTGTTTATTTTGAACCCTTGGATGAGATCAAGGGCTATGATTTAGTAGAGCTTAGGGTTGGTTTGTATCCTATTAAGAGCGACTCGGCTTTGTAAAAGATAATTTTGAATGAAGTTTGAATATTCAGGATCATTTGAGAGCTCATTCTTGCTCTTTGTTCCTCTTGAAGCAACTTATCAAGGGATTGGCAACCTTTGTGGCGTTGTTTAGCATCAAGCATTTGTGGTGAGTAATATCCATACTTGTTAGGGTGTCATTTGTGCTAGACTTATCAAGGAAATAGCGGTCCTTGTGGTGTCTTTTCTCGCTCGAGAAAAATGGTGAGTAATATCCATTGATTGTGGAGAAACCACTGCTATATAATCTGAAATTAGCTAGATCCTATCCCTTGGTTCATATCATTTGGTATCGAGCTTTTGGTGCTAATTTTCAGATTCTTATCCTTTATATTTGTTCTTGTTCTTGTGTTCTTGTTGTATTTCTGACACAAAAAAAACTAAAAAAAAAATATCATTATTCTGTGTTTTTGTTGAAATTTATTCTCCATCACCTAAAAATATTGTTCTTCTTTGTTTGCACGTTTTTCTGCATTTTCCATTCAAATTCTATTGTGTCCAAAGTTTTTCGGTAGTAACCTTGCATATCCTGTTGTTTGAAAGTATTAAAATTTTCTTTCATATTCTGCATTTTCCTTGGTTATTCTACAAAATCTGAAATATTGTGCGATTTTTGGTTGTTTCTAGTATTTACATTTGTAGTTCTGCTTGAAATTTCGTTTTCCTTTCATATCGTAGTTTATGTGCTATTTTACCTATCTTAAAAATTCCTCAAACTACGTATGTGAAAGTATTGTATTGATTGACTCTTGAGTTATTAGCATACTTGTTCCAAAAAAAAAAAAGAAAAAAAGAAAAAAAGTGGCGAGTTAATTGAAAAAAGGAGAAAAAAGAGGCCAAATACCTTTGCTAATTTCTAGTGAGTATAACTTTCGTAGTTTGAAGAATTTCACACTTTGATTATAAATCTCCACGTTATGTGCTTAGTTTCTTTGGGAAAATTGTTGTTTTCCAATCGTGTTGATCTATTGTTTTCCTTGTGCTTACTACTAAACACTTTGAGTTAGTTTCCTTTGTGCTTTAACAAGTGGGATATTGTGAACTATATTTTTTTCTTGGTGCTTGATAACTCTACACAAATTGGTTGGAATTCTGGATTTGGTTGCTTTGATTAGGAACTAAGAGGGTTTGAGCGATCAATCCAGAAGCGCTAAACACGTGAGGTATTGTGTGAATTTACATTAGTTCTATTTTATTACACTAACCTATTGTTGTGTAGAATTGAAAAATAATGTCAAGCAGTAGTCCCGAAGGAAGACCGGATATGATGTTCGCTGATGAGGCGCTGACAATCTTTTGAAAGGATGAACAACTTTGTAGTTGATATGAATGAAAGATTGGAAAGGCAAGAAAATTTCTTAGCGGCTTTACAACGAGAAACACCTCCTGATGTTAGGAGGGTTAATAGGCAAACTTCATGGTGGGGGAGATATAGAGGAAGAAGATTGGGAAGAAGAACTGGAGGAAGAAGAACGAAGAATGCCTAGAGGAGGAAGAAATGGGAATAGAGGAGGAAGAAATGGTAGATGAGGTATGTGGAGCCAGCACCCAGAGCTCAGATGGAGTTGATAGAGATTTAAGTAGTATAAAAATGAAGATACCACAATTCCAGGGAAAGAATGACCCGGAGTTGTATTTGGAGTGGGAGAAAGAAAGTGGAGCATATTTTTGAATGTCTGACTCTCCACGGAAAAAAGTAAAACTTCTTTGTAATTGAGTTTTCGACTATGCATTGAATTGGTGGGATCAATTGGTCATTAGTAGGAGGAGAAACCGTGAAAGGCCCGTAGATAATTGGGAGGATATGAAGGCTATCATGAGAAAGAGGTTTGTGCCTAGCTACCTTACTATAGAGGATTACGCAACGCTTACAAGATTGACTCGAGGATATAAATGTGTTGATGAGTACTACAAAGGAAATGGAAGTGGCTATGACAGAGCTAACGTCGAGGAAGATGAGAGAGGCAACCATGGCTAGGTTTCTTAGTGGGTTGAATCAGGACATTGCCAACATTGTGGAACTTCATCATTATGTGGAGATGGACGACATGGTCCACGTAGCGCAATCAAGGTGGAAGAAGGCAATTAAAGCGAGGTTTTCGATGCCAACCATTAAGGTCTAGTCCTATTACTCAAAAACCAAACCTTACTAGTCCTTGGAAGTGCAATGAGAAAAAACAAGAAATAGCTACATCCAAACCAACATTTGAGCCTTACAAAGGCAAACAGATGAGGGGTAGCAAGGACAAAGGTAAAATCGACACCTGACTCGTAATCGTGACTTCAAGTGTTTTCGGTGTCTTGGTAATGGTCGTATAGCCTCTCAATGTCCCATGAAGGCAATGATCACCTTAGCGAGTGGAGGGGTTGGGACCGTTAATGAAAGTGAAGAAGATGAGATGCCGTCTGCAGGGGAAGCTAGTGAAGAGGAGATAGGACCCGTGGATAGGGAAGCCCTTGTAATAAGGCGATCTTTGAGCACTCGAGTCAAGGAGGATGACCTTGAACAACAAAGAGATAACATCTTTCACCACAAGATGTCATGTGAGTAACAAAGTGTATAGTGTTATAATAGATAGGGGAAGTTGCACCAATGTGGCTAGTACTACCTTAGTTGAGAAATTAGGGGTGCCTACATTTGAACACCACATGGCTTACATGTTGCAATGGTGAAAAGACAGTGGGGAAGTGAAGGTTAATAAGCAAGTATTAGTGAGCTTCTCCATTGGAAAGTACAAGGATGAGGTGATGTGTGATGTGGTACCCGTACGCAAGCCGGACACATCTTACTAGGTAGGCCTTGGAAATATGATAGGAGGGTTACACGTGACGGATCTGAGAAACAAGTATTCTTTTTGTGAAGAATGGTAGAAACATTACACTTGTACCCCTTTCACCCGAGCAAGTCTTTGAAGATCAATTGAGGATGGTTAGGGAAAAGGAACAAAGAGAAGAATGAAAAAGAAAAAAAGAGTGAAAGAAAGAAAAAAAAGAGTGAAGAAAAGGAGAGGAGAGTGGAAAAATACTAGAGAAAAAAATGTGAATTTTTATGCTAAAATGAGTGAGGTCGAGAGGGCTTTTATTCAAAACGACCAATACTTGTACTTTTGTACAAGGAGGCAAATTTTTCTATTAACGATCTTAACCAATCTTTGCCTAGTACCCTTTATTTCTCTTTGCGGGGAATTTGAAGACGTGTTCCCTGAAGAGATTCCGGATGGGGTGCCACCGATTAGAAGATTAAGTATCAAATTGACTTTATAGGGAGCTTCTCTTCCAAACCGACACCTTTATAGGACCAACCCCAGAAGAAACTAAGGAGATTGAGACGGGTTGAAAAGTACTTGATCAAGGTCAAGTTAGGGAGAACCCCGAGTCCACGTGTCTTTGTTCCGTGCTACTGGATTCCCAAAGAAGGATGGATCGAAGCGGGATGTGTGTTGATTGGGAGCCATGACAACATTACGATAAAATATCGACATCACATCCCTAGACTAGATGACATGTTAGATGAGTTGCGTGGTTCTTGCATTTTTTCAAAAATTGATTTGAGAAGTGGATACCATCAAATTAGGATGAGAGAGGGTGATGAATGGAAAGCGCTTTTAAAACTAAACATGGATTGTATGAGTGGTTAGTCGTACCTTTTGGTCTAACAAATGCACGCAGAACTTTTATGAGGCTTATGAATCATGTTTTGCGTGCATTTATGGGAAAAATTTGTTGTTGTCTATTTTGATGATATTCTCGTTTACGGTAAAAATCTTGAAGAACATGTCTTACATCTTAGGTATGTGCTTGAAATTTTGAGAAAAGAACAATTGTATGCAAACTTGAAAAAGTGTGTTTTTTGCATGGACAAGTTTTTCTTGGTTTTGTTGTTAGTTCTAAGGGGATAGGAGGTTGATGAGGAAAAGGTTAAGGCTATTCGAGAATGGCCCACGCTAAATCATCTGCTTAGGAGGTTAGAAGTTTTCACGGCTTAGCTAGTTTTATCGAAGGTTTGTCAAAGATTTTAGTACACTAGGCACCCCAACTGTAGAGGTCATTAAAAAGTCTGTTGGTTTCAAATGGGCGAGAATCGGGAGAGAGCCTTTAATGCGTTGAAGGATAGTTTGTGTTAACACTTTGTTTATCTTTACGATTTTACTAAAACCTTTGAAGTTGAGTGTGATGCATCGGGAATAGGTATAGGAGCTATTTTGATGCGAGGAACGGCGACTATCGCTTATTTCGGCGAGAAACTTCATGGAGCAGCCCTTAATTATCCAACGTATGACAGAGCTATATGCCTTGGTTAGGACCACAGACATGTAGCGATTACCTTTGGCCAAGAGAATTTGTCATCACATCTACCGATCATGAATCTACTAAAACATACGAGCGCCAAGGTAAGTTGAATAGGAGGCGTCTTAGATGGATGGAATTCATTGAGACTTTTCCTTATATTGTTCAATATAAGAGAGGTAAGGAGAATGTTGTGGCCGATGCTTTATCACGGAGGTATGCCTTACTCTCGACTTTAAATGCTAGGCTTGCTAGGATTTGAATATGTTAAGGAAATGTATGCTAATGATGATGACTTCTCTGCTATTTACCATGCATGTGAAAAAAATTCTTTTGAAAAGTTTTATACATTAGATGGGTATTTATTTAAAGAAAATCAATTGTGTATACCCAAAATGTTCCATGCGTGAGTTATTAATTAAGGAGTGCCCATGGGGGGTATTAATGGGGCATTTGGGAATTAAGAAGACTTTAGATGTTTTGTATCAGCATTTTTATTGGCCAGGAATAAGGAAGGATGTAGGGAGAATATGTTCTAGATGCATCACTTGTTAGCAAGCCAAATCCAAAGTCCTACCCTGAGGATTGTATACTCCCTCATGCCAAAACACCTTGGGTAGATATTTCCATGGATTTTGTTTTAGGGTTACCTAGGTCTAAGAAGGGTAGAGACTCCATTTTTGTGGTTGTAGATAGGTTTTCTAAAATGGCACACTTTATAGCATGTCATAAAAGCTAGATGATGCCCTTAATGTAACAGAGTTGTTCTTTAGGGAGGTTGTTAGGCTTAAATGGAGTTCCTAGGAGCATTGTGTCGATAGAGATGTTAAATTCCTTAGTTATTTTTGGAAAACTCTTTGGGCTAAAATGGGCACTAAACTTTTATTTTCGACTACTTGTCACCCTCGAAACGGATGGGCTGGCCCGAGGGTAGTCAATGGGACTCTGTCCACGTTGCTTAGGGCGGTAATAAAAAGCAATTTGAAAAATTGGGAGGATTGTTTACCTTTTGTTGAATTTGCTTATAACCAGGAGTGTGCATTCAACTGCGATCATTCTCCATTCGAAATTGTTTATGGTTTCAATCCATAACTCCTTTGGACTTATTACCTATTCCTATTTCGGGAAAACTAACCTAGATGGTGCTAGGAAGAATTTGAAACGATGAAGAAGCTCCATGACGCATTCATGAGCAAATTGAGAAGAGAAATAAGGATTATGCTTACGGAGCCAACAAAGGGAGGCGAAGAGTCATTTTTGAGCCTAGTGATTGGGTTTGGGTGCGTATGAGGAAGGAACGGTTTCTGAAAAAAGACGGTCCAAGTTGCAACCTCGGGAGATGGACCTTTCCAAGTGATCGACGAATCAATGACAATGCCTACAAAATTGATCTTACGGTGAGTATAATGTTAGTACCTCTTTTAATGTCTACGATCTTTCTCCTTTTGATTAAGTAGGTGATGATTCGAGGACGAATCCTCTTGAGAGGGGGAATGATGAGAATAATCGAGCTACAAATTCCAAGTGGACCAATCACAAGGTCTAGGAAGGCCTGACTCGAAGAAAGGCTTTAAATGGACTCATTCGAGAGGTCATTGCATAATCAAGGGACCCAAATTGGGAGTGCAAGGATTGGGACAATCCTAGGATGGAAGTAGGGCAAAATTGGCAAAATAAAACTAGGCATTGTTGTGCCATTTGGACTTTTTTAGGCTGACTTCATTTTCGGCCCGTAGATGGAAACAAGGGTTAGATGTAATATTTTATAGAGTTTTCTTTTGTTCTCGGCTCTTTCATATTTTGCTCAATTTCCATGTGCCATTTGGACTCTTTTGGGCAGCTTTCTTTGCAACCCTTGGATGAAATCAAGGGTTAAGATGTAATATTTTATAGGATTCCTTTGTGGTCGGTACTTGTTTTTCATGTTTTGGTCAATGTTTTTACTGCTAGCTTTTACGCTTTTTTGGGTTGTGTTTATTTTGAACCCTTGGATGAGATCAAGGGCTATGATTTAGTAGAGCTTAGGGTTGGTTTTGTATCTATTAAGAGGCATTTCAGAATTTCTTTGTAAAAGATAATTTTGAATGAAGTTTGAATATTCGGATCATTTGAGAGCTCATTCTTGCTCTTTGTTCTCTTTGAAGCAACTTATCGAGGATTGGCAAACTTTGTGGCGTTGTTTAGCATCCAAGCATTTGTGGTGAGTAATATCCGTACTTGTTAGGGTGTCATTTGTGCTTCAGACTTATCAAGGAAATAGCGACTCGCTTGTGGTGTCTTTTCTCCTCGGAAAAATGGTGAGTAATATCCATTGATTGTAGAGAAACCCTTTCTATATAATCTGAAATTAGCTAGATCCACTATCCCTTGGTTCATATCATTAACTTAGGAATAGTAGCTAACCATTCCCTGCAAAAGCTTAGGCTGTCGGTAGGGCGCCGATATCCGCTTTATCTGGACCGTCGCACTTAACCCAGGTTTGAGGCCCACCATGCAAGTGACTTCTAAATGACCCGTTGGATGTTACCACCGGAGGTTACTGCAGCAGGCCACGTGGATGTTACTCGCCCATGGTCGCACGTCATTCCCCCCTTCTCGAAGGAAGTTCGTCACTCGAACTTGCGCTTTCAGGAACTTCGAACCGGGACTAGGCTTTGATACCAAACTTAGGAATAGGTATGCTAACCATTCCTACAAAGCTTAAGTGTCAATAGGGGCGATATCCCTTTATCTGGGACAATCGCACTTAACCAGGTTTGAGCCCACGCCCAGCATGAGTGACTTCTAAATGACCCTTGGATGTTACCCACCAAGGTTACCCACACTTGGGCCCATGGATGTTACTCACCATGGTCACATCAACCTATGTTACCTCCTTCTCCCGAATCCATCAGAGAGAAAGTGCGTGTGTGAAAGGCAAGTTAAAATAATTAACACTAGAATAGTTAAGCCCTAAAAAAGTGCATACCAAATGAAAGAGTCTACGATCTGGTACGCAACCGAGGTAAAGAGATACATATTTTTTTAAGGACTAGTCCCTAACTCGCAAGAAGTAGAATAAAAAAAACTTAAGTAGAGCACACAAGAAAAGCAATAAATGTGAAAATGTCAGATAAATATAAAACTATCAGTACAGAGAATTAGTTTAAAAAGTAGAAAGCTACTAAACGTTAAAAACTTTTTAATAAGAGTTTAAGTTTTAGTATGTTGGAACATACACCTTAAACTTAGATTGTACTAGCACAATAATAAATCATACATAACAAGTGATATAATGAAGTAAATTTATATAGAGATTGTATCTATATGATAATATCATCAGGTTACTTATAACAACCACGCAATAGAACATAATTAACTTCAATAAAATAAATTATAACTCTAAAAGAAATAAAACCACCAATACTCATATTATCTTGGACTTTTATTCAAATTGTGTTGCTTCCTTTATTTGTTGCTTATGTAATGACTTAATCCATCACTTTAGCCCATTTTTCATCCAAAATCAATACCATATAATGTGGTGTGATCATAAACCACAAAACAATAAAATGAAGAGAATGGTGCTAAACCTTGAGGACTACAAAAATCAAATCGTGCATACGAAACACATAATCAAATCATGTACATATAAAATCAATAATTTAATAACTCGACTTAAAAATCAGTGCAAACTTTCAATGTTGTGTTTCGAACAAAAACAAAATAATTTAAGCCCAATACTTAAACATGTTTTTTTTTCGACAACCATGAAGTAAATAACACATTATAACAGTATTTGTCATTATAGACAAGTGAATTTGCGAAAAATTTTGATTTTATCGACAAAGACTGATTCCATACGAAAAGGTTATATATTTATTGACAAAAATTTATAATATATTATTAAATATATTCACGTAAAGTTGCATACTCTACACATTTATTGACGAATATTTATCAACATATTATTAAATATATTTTAATATTAAAATGTTAATAAATATTCGTAAGCAAATTGCAATATTTATCGATGAATATTTGTCAAGTAATCGCTTAATTACTTGGCAACAAAGGGTATTAACATTAACCTACATTAACAAAGGGTATTTGTCAAGTAATGGAATATTTGCAATATTTTTTTTTATATAAATAATTTTTATTCTAGTTTTGTCAACAAAGGGTATTAACATTAACCGACAAATATAGTTGTCACTGTTTATTTTTTCGATGAAATTATAGAAGAGGAAAAGAGCGTGTCTGATGGGAAGAACTAGTATAATTACGTCCAAAATAATTGTAAGAATTTTAAGTTTTAATTACTAATACTTGGTAACAAAATAAAATTTTGAAAACTATTTTTACTATTAATTAATTTAACTGTTGACTCGTAAAAATTTGTAAATAATAAATATACATGGTGATGAAATACAATTTGTGAGGAAATTTTTTTGTCACTGATGAGTTATTGTGTTGTACTGACGTAAGTTTTCCAAAAGTCAAATGTAATTATCGGTATAAATGTTGATAGATTTTTTATACTAAAATCACGTGTAGAGAAAAAAAAAAGAGACTATTTATATAAAAAAGAACTAATAAATGGTCATTGTGCTCGCCATGGAACTTACCAATGTGCCGAGGCCCCAGGGGAAGTGGCGTGTAGAGGTATCAAAAAATCACACTTTTTTGTTTCATAAATTGTGGAGTTATTTTCGTAAATATTTACACAAAAAACAAAACAAAGTCTAGTATTTAGAGCCTAATATATATACTAAAGAAACAACCTCTTGTTGTGTGAAAAATATATATTCAATAATAATATTCTTATATTTATATGTGTATATTATTGATCTAAACTAACCAAACTTACACAAAACAAAAATATATTAAATATTAAATAAAATAAAAAAATTTAGTGTTTTAAACATGAGAAACAAATACACAAACATAAGTTACAACATGACATATAGACATTAAATTAAGAAGCTAATAAATAAGATAGAAAATGATAAAAATTAGCAAAATATAATCGTTAATTATTACTACAAAGTTGACAAAAATATTAATATTAGTCAAATTAATAAATATAGTAAGTAACGATTAATTTTTTGAAAATAAAATAAAATATAAAATTATAAGCAAAATATTAACTTAAAAAACATACGTAATACAATTGATGTTAAAGAGATTATCATTAACTCAAATTTAAAATTAAATTTGTATTAATTTATAATAATTTATATATAATTGAAAATAAATAAATAGTCTATTTTAAAAGAAATATTACATTTTAAAATTTAAATTTTTTTAGAGAAGTTATGATCATTTTATTAAATATTGTTCGTATTTTATTAAATATTTTTGGAATGTAAACTATATTAATTCATAAAATACTATGATATAATTCATAATTTTATGGTTTGTGATTTTTAAGTTTTCTATAAAAATTTATGCACATTTTGTTAATTATTATTCAGATTTAAAAAAAATTATTCATTTTTAAAATATAAATTGCATTAATTTACAAAATTTTATAAATCATTTCATATATCATTAGAAAGTTAGAAAGCCTAGTTTCTAACAAATTTACTCTTTGTGATTTCAAGTTTTTTGTAAAAAAATATGCATATTTTACTAATGATTGTTAAGATTTAGAAGAATATTTTGTACTCATCCTTAAAACATAAAACGTACTAATTCAAAAACTTTTATAAATCATTTCACGTAACACTAAAAATATTTAGAAAACTAATTTCTCATAAATTTTGTGGTTTGTGATTTTGAATTTTTATAAAAAAACTATGCTAATTTTTTAAAAATGACTATTCAAATTTAGTAGAGTATTTTTGACTCATTTTTGAAATATAAATGGTACAATCTCATAAAATATTATGAATCATTTCATATACTATTAAAAAGTTTTAAAAGTTTAGTATCTAAAAAAATTTATAATTTATAATTTCGAGTTTTCTATAAAAATTTATGTAAAACCCAACTCAACTTAAAAGGTTAAAAATTGTAGTTAAAAATTAGTTATAAAATAAGAAAATATCCAATTTTTAATTTTTACTTTTAAAATTTAAAACTAGAAATTGGTTATCTAATAATTTTTTCAACATATTTTTAAATTAAAATTTTAATTTTAAAACTCAAGAATTACAAATTAGAAATTGAAATTGTTATAAAAAATGGCCTTCATGTTTAAATAATTTAAATAAGTTTAACAAAAAATGTATATGAGTTACCCAATTTAGTTAATATATAACTAAGCTCACTTCAGTTCATTTAAAAATTAGATGAATTGAGCCAACCCAACTCGTTTAACACCTCTACTTTTAACACTTTAATTGCTTGACAAAATTTTGTAACTTTTCGTTCACTTATTTTTATATTTAACACATTTAGTATAATTTTAAAAATTAGACTAAATTACACTATAACAATAAGAAAACTTATTTTTTAAATTATTTAGTCTCTTAATTTTTAAAGTTCAACATAGTTAGTCCATTATTTTTAAATTCTGAATGAAATTATTAAATATAAAAAGTAAGTTGAAGAAAAATTATGAAAATTTTGTTATGGAACTAAAGTATTAAAAATGATAAAGTTAGTTGACAAAAAGTATAATTCACAAAAAAACATTAAGGGCCATCCATACACATTTAATTGGGAAATGACATTAAAAATACCATAGATTTGAGACATCTTCAAAAATATCTAAAAAAATTTAATTCAAAAATATCTCTCAAATATAACGAAAGTGAATAGTAACATTTCATAAATAAAAATAAAATAATAAATAATAAACAACCAAGAAGTAATAAGGAATCAAGGAATAGTAGAATTAAAAAAAACATCTCATGATGTTTTTCACAAGAAATGAAAATTAGCTAATAAAAAGATATTTGAAGAAATTTAAAAGATAAAATTAAATATTTAAAAAAGAGATGGATTTAAAGATCCATCATTCAAGATATTATTTTCAAGAAAAGGCATCGTTTATTATGGAATAAGTAATAAAACATGCAAAATGAATCTATAATATACCATCAATTGACAAAAAAAAATATAATGAATAAATTATCAAAAATCCTCCAAAAGGATAAAGAAAAAATTAGATACATTCATTTAAGAGAAATTCAAATATTAATATAAGCTTATTTCAGAGAATAGATACATACAATAATAAAAATGGCATTACTTGATAATAAAATATTAAACATGAAAGATATTATACTAAGAATAATTTATGGTAATTTAGGATACCAAAAACTAAAATTCATAGCATATCCTAGGTTTGCTATTAATAATTATGATAAAAAAAATTTAACAAGTGTTCAGTTTAACTTATGAATATGAAAGAGGAGATTTAATGAATGAAAGAAATTATCTATTATATTACATAGTAGGTTATTCATTAACAAACAAATATAACAATTCAATAAATGGACAAAATGAATCTATAGAAATAGATAAAACCTTTAAAGAACTTAAATAAATAATAAAACCAGAAGTACTAACGGACTTTGAAATATCGGAAGAATGACACTTATATATTAAGAAAAAACCAATAATACTAGAAAGAAAAAGTGATGCAGTTAAAAACAATAAGATACCAAGATTTACTTTTATAAAACATGAAGGAGAAACTCCTAACAAAAAAGATCTTAAAAAACTAAAAGAAGTTCAATTAATGAAAGTATTATTAGTTCATGATGTCATATTAGAAAGATAATAATGTTTAAAGAGAAATTAAAAAAATATACAGTTAAAAATATATGAGAACCTAGTAGGCATAGCAAAAAATCAAAAAATATTAATGAAGACTTTAAACATTCTAATAGAGACAATGGACTTAGTCCAAAAATTAAACACAAAGTATCTACAAGAATAAATGAAACATAAAAAGAATTATTAAAATAAATAAACGAACGTGGTTATAATAAGGAATGAATGAAATTTAAATGTTATGTCTATTATCATTTACATGTATATATAGATATAAGAACTAGTATGTGTGTAGCAAGTAAATATGTATTTTCAGAAAAATATTGAAAATAGGTACCAAAAGATTTAATTGAAAGGATTGTTAATAATACTACAATAAATATTAATAAGATTTTAAAATATATAAATATAATGATAGGAGGAAAAACATTTTATATTCCTACTATATACCAACAATAAACAGAAGTTAATTTATTAATAAGAAATAATTTTCTAAACTTATATCAATATTTTATACAATATTTATACACAATAAGTCTAATAACATTAGAAGTTGAAACCATTATGTATCAAAAATAAGAATTTTTTTGACTATATCAAACCTAACTTTTATGCAACAACATAAAAAAAGAAAATATAGTAAGATAGACACAAAACAACAAATACCCTATTTAGAAAATATTTCATTAGATATATAATAGAAACAACTTTTTTCTTAATGAAATACACGAAGATTAAGCCTTAGTAGGTATTAGAAAATTATAAAAGACAGTAAACTCAGAAAATCCTTTAAATCCAAAGATTAATAAATCTAAAACGATTGACAATGTAAAATTAAGAGATCCTAACAATATTATTAGAGTAAAACCAGTGATTTATACTCCAAAAGACAAGATTGAATTTGAAAAAACAAATTCAAGAACTTTTGAAACTAAAAGTCATAATACCAAGTAATTCATTTCACTTTAGTCCATCATTCTTAGTCAAAGAATAAGCTAAAAAAAGAAGAGAAAAAAAGAGTGGTAATAAACTTCAAAGCATTGAATAAAGAAACCATTGATGAAAGATATTTTATTTCAGAGGGAGAAGAATTATTATTATTAATAAAATGAAAGAAATACTTCTCGGATTTTGATTACAAAAATAGATTTTGACAAATAAACTAGATAAAGATTATCAAAAATTAACTTCATTTAGTTGCCCCAAGAACAATTCTCATGGACTGTTGTATCATTTGGATTAAAACAACTTAGGTATCTTTCAAATATATATGGATAACATCTGTAAAAAATTGTAGAATCTTTATTGTGTCTATATATATATATATGATATTTTGGTTTTTATTAGTGAAAAATAAATATTATTTGGATATTATTAATATTTTAAAGATGAAAAACATAATCTACAACCTCATATACTAAATAATATTCGAGTTTTTCCTAATGAATTAAAGGATAAAAACCAATTATAAAGATTTTTAGAATGTTTGACATATGCTGAAACATATATCAAGAAATTTACAAAAATACAAAAACTTATACAAGTAGAATTAGAAAAAGACCATACTGAAAATGGACATAATAAGATACTCTTTATATGGGTAAAGTAAAAACACAGGTAAAAAATTTACCAACTTTATACCATCTAATGTCAGATGATAAAATGAAAATTGAAACAAATACTTCACAAAAATATTAGGGAACAATTTTGAAAGCAAAAGTAGATGACAAAGATGAATACCTTTGTAGATATATATTAGGATCTCTCCATGGTCTTAAATTCAATTATCACAATAACGAAAAAGAATATCAAGGTGTTAAAAAGGCTATTAAAAATTTGCAATATATGTTATAAGTTTTCAGATTCATTGTTAGAATCGATAACAAGAATTTAGGTTATTTTTTAAGTACTAATATTACAGGTGATTATAAATAAATAAGATTAGTCAGATGGTAACAATGGCTCAATCACTACAATTTTCATATCAAACATCTCCTAGAACATAAGAATAGTTTTACAGCTGCTCTCATCAAATAATTAGCACATCTAATTATTTTTATGCTTGTAGAAATGGAACATCTTGATATCAAGATCAAGATAAACAAAAAGGAGATAAAAATCATATAGAAACAACTCAAGCTTTTATACCTCGAGAAGTCTCTTATGGAGGCAAGAAATAAATAGGAAGAACTTAATTGTTCAAAACAACTCTTAGAGTCCAAAAACTCTAAAGATGAATCTTTATCAAAAAGTCAATCTAAAAAATATAAAACTTCTAAAGAAATAATTCAAAATGAAAAGAAAGAACCTAACAGTTCAAAAATGAGTAACATATTTAAAATAAAAAAGCTCAATTGGACTGATGAAGAAGAAAAGGACTTATATGGTCTATAATGACTCAAAACCATAAATCTATAATAATTAGGCAGAAGCAAGTAAATCTATTATTGGGTTTAGTGGAGTAACTCTTAAAGCCTTCACCAATAGAATAGAAACTTAAGGTAGTTATGTCAATTACAAAGTACCAAAGTTAAAAATTATAGAGAAGATAGTAAAAAATAACTCTATAGCATTACAATAACAACCAACAATATCTAGTAGGTTGAAAACTCTAGCAAAAATAGTAAGGCCTTTAGTACTATTCAAAGAGACATCTCTCTACAAGTTGGCCATAAAATCTACCTAATAACACAGAAGATATGAAGTTATATACTATAGAAAAATAATTCCTTATAGGGAGTATATTTAACATTTTAGAATAAACAGATCCAATATTTGTTTACAAAACTTTTCATACATGACTAATTGAAAGCATATATCTAAGAATTAATTTAAGTGAATTAAATTATTTCATAAAAAATTCAAAAAACCAATCAAGAACTTCAAGAAAAAGATAAGAGATAGTGACAAGCTTGTTGATCTCAGATTTTTTTAGTTCATTAATTGACAGGAATGAGAAAGGGTGTATCAGTCTATACCACTTCATCAAGCTAGATATTTTCAACATAAATAGAGAAGTTTTCAAACCAAGGGCGATTTTAGAAAATGAATTCAACACATAAGAACTATGTATATTAAGAGATCAAATGTTAGACCAAATTTACTAAGAACTCATAAAAGTTGATAATTATATTAAGATCAAAGTAAATTTCTCAACCAGTAAAGTTATCATCATTTCTCATAGTAGTATGGTTCTCATCAAAGAGGATAGTGAAAAAATTAATTAATTTGAGACAAATTTTAACAGTAATAACTTAAAAGTTGGTAAAGAAACAAGAAAGATATTCTACTTCTATGCTAAAAAAGTTACCAAAGATCACGGATGCATTTACTGCATCAAAGATCAAGAAGACGAAGATGAGTCATCATCAACGTCATCCAAATGATCATCGGTAGAAAATGACAATGGATAATAAAGAGGAAGAATTATCGGTAGAAGACAACAAAGAAAAATAAAAATGTAGTACCCATATCTTTAGTCGACAACATGTACCAAGAAAAAACAATGGATGAAATCGATAACCCAAAAAGCATTAAAGAAGATGAATTATTAAAATAAGGATAAAATAGTAATTTACATCTCATAAATAGAGATTCCTTGTGCTATAAAAGGAACCTTATTTTCATTTGGGAAAATATAGAGAGAAAAAATAGCACATAGCTTAGAAAACTTATAATTTCTAGCAAAACAACTTCCTCTATCGAGAAATTCTAATTAGTAATTATGTATCTAGTAATTATGACTGGTTAAGAATCTCTTAAATGTTCTTAGTTGGTTTTAGAATTGTAATAATTATTATATTATGAACAAAATAAAGTATAATAACTCTTTTTTAGTAAGTTTAAATTGGACATCATATATGTACGGACGTAGGTTCACAATTATTAATAAGATATTAAGATTTAAACAAAGTTGAGATATAATTGTGTAATAAGAGAAGATGAACATAAAGAAAAGAAAAAATGTGATGGATTTATTAAATTCAAGTATAATAATTATAACTTTTAAGTTAATTAAGTATCTTGAATGTCCAAATATTTATTTATATTAATTTATAATACTGATAAATAAAAAACAAAAAAATACAATATTATGATAAAAAAATAAAAAAATTATATTTAATCAATAATATACAAGAATTATAGAAGTTAACAATTTAAAAATCTATTTTCCAATTTAATATCAAAGTAATAGAAATATTAACATAATATATATTAAAAAGTTAACATTATTAAATGTAGAGAAATCAATAATATTAAACTTTATATTAATCATAAAGTTTAATATTATAATATTTTTGTATAAATTTTAAAAATATAAATAAATATATTAAATCTTAAAATTACGCTATGGGTTTGTGTTGTAAATTTGACACATAAAAGTTATTAGAAAAAAATTGGATTTGATTTAAGGGAAAATATTGAGAAACGTAAAGCTGTACCTTTTGATATTGGTCGAAACCAAAGTGCCAAACGACAAATGTATTGTAAATTGGGAGAAAGTTTTTTTTTTAAATAATGGATTTAAAATTTATAAAGATAACATCCTACTAACAAAAAAATAACATATTTTAATATTAATTATATATATCTTTATTCAAATTATTAGTGATATTTTTAGAAATATTACTTAAGTAATTTCATAAGTTTTTTTAGATAATTAATGGAATTGTGTGAGATAGAAGTGTATATCATGTATTAGTTTAAAATTGAGTTAAGATTGAAATCGAATCAATAAAATAAATTTTTAAAAAATAATAACTGATCCAATAAAAACTATAAAACCAATTCAAACTAAATTTATTTAGATTGGATTAAAATGAATTAGTTCTTATATTTTATGTTTTTTTAAGATCGTCGATCCTTTTAAAATATATGTTTTTAATAACTAAATAACTAATATTTTAAATTTTATTTTTTAATAATTGATTAAAATTAAGACATAATTTTTTTTTATTTTTTCAAACAATAAATAATCAAAAATAATTTATTGTAATTCTAAATTTTAAATAGCACAATTAACACAAATATTTATAATTTAATTTTTATTATTTAAACATAGATAATATACATAATAAGTATTGTATACATAAACAAGACCCTAATATAAACAATAAGCATGTGATTAAATAAATAATAATATGTGATTGAATAATATAAATTTTTCTACGGTTTAATCATGATTATTATTTTTAACATCTATTCAAAAATATATTTAATTTAAAAATATTAAATATTAACATAATTTTTACTCTGTTATATTATTTAAAATATTTACATTGATTTTTATTTTTTAACTATTTAGTACATATAATTAAATAAAATTAAAAATAATAATATATGTTTTTTTAAATGAAAGATTAAAAATAAAATTAATTAAATAATTATATTATTTATGAACAAAATATAAACAAAATTCATTTATTTATATTATTTAATTTTTAAAATTTTAAAATTTTATTAACACATCACAACTCCGTAATCAAAATATAAATATGTAATCTAAAATTTTAAAACTTATATATAAATTACATACTAAATTATAGAATTATTTATAAAGTTCTAAGTTTAAATAATATGATTTAAAATTTAGGAAATAAAATTATTTGAGGAGAAAATCTTGTATGCAATAAGTATATAAATACATTGTATAATAAAATCATCTTACTTTTTTTTATTTTTATAAAAAAGAAAAAGATATTAAAGTGGAAAAGATATTAATAAAAATTTATAATATATCGTATATAAAATTTTATCTTTTTGTACCCATAAAAGAGTTTATTCTTGATATTTTAAAAATATTATTTATTATTTTTAAAATATATTTACACTAATTAAATATAGTTACATCTTTATCTTATTAAATATTTGTTTTATAAAAAAATTAAATTAATTTTAAATTTTATTAAATTAAAATATCATATTATTATATACTATAATTTCTCGATATTTTAATTAGTAATTATTCAATTACCACGTCTATTTCTGCAGATGCACTGGGTTGTTTTCTTGAAAGATGCATATAATGTTAAAGGGGATTTGATACAGAAGGACCCACAAGTTGTTTTCAACGAGAAGCTGTACAGATATGCTGAAATGCAGGCAAGTGCCTGTATTCTACATGTGTAAGTTTCTCGCAAATACAAGCCTAGAAGTATGAACTTCATCAATTATGCATGTAGAAGTTTCTCGCAAATACTTGTGTTAATATAATGGCCCAAAATAAAACTTATAAGTCCAAACCCATTAAACAAATTAAACCCATAAGCCCACTTATTGTTTCCCAGCTTATACCCCAGCTTATACCCTAGCTTATATATATATACTACCCCTTTCCTGCGTGAGATGAAGCCTCCAGAAAAACAGCAGCAACCTCCAGAAAAATAGTAACAACCTCGAGCAATGACAGCGTAATAAAGAAAAAGCGCAAGAAGATATAGCATTCGTGAAATTTGGAAGAAAAAGAAATTGTTTTTCCGCTTCCCACATTTTCATATCCTTGAGGATTGCTGTTCATTATTAAATCTAATTGTACGGTAATATTTGATTTAATAAGCAAGTTTGTTAATTTATCTTCTTATATATTATGAGTAAATTAGAGGATATTTTGTGGGTTTGATTTTGGATTTTGGTATAATTTGTGGTATGCTGGAATTGGTGTTTGTATCTCGTTTTGATTATTAGTGGATTTTTCGCCGGTGTCTGATACGTCGTCGATTAGAGTAGACTTTTCACATTGAAAAGTTGAACCACTTAAATCGTGTGTGCCATTTAATTTCTTACTGCTTTATTACTTTTCTTGTTACCCGTTATTATTAATTTATGTATAGCAAAAATTGGACACGATATTAAAGCCTACGAGTCTTGCGATTCATAACAATTTGGTATCGAGCTATTGGGTTATTACGGTATTTATTGGGCCGATCAAGTTTGCTCTTTTGGATTTATTTTGAGAACTACAGTTGCTCGATTGGTTTCGTATTTTAAGGTTGTACTTGTTTATTTAATATTGGGTTTTGTCATGGCGGCAAAATATGAAATTGAGAAATTCAATGGTAGAAATGATTTGATTTATAGGGGTATGAAGATCTGGCCAGAAGTATTAGTTAAAGAAGGGCTCGTTAAGACAACTTGAAGGCGGATAAATTGCAGGAAAAATTGAATGATGAAGAAAAAGATGCATTGATGGAAAATCTTTGAGTTCAGTTATCCTTGTCGATGAGGTATTACGAGGTTGGTGATGAGGAATCTCCTGTGGGTTATGGCTTAAATTGGAGAATTTGTATATGACCAAGTCTTTGACGATCGGTTATATTTGAAACGGCGTTTGTATACATTGAGAATGTCGGAAAATTACTGCGCTTTGCGATCATCTTGATGAATTTACTAAAATTATTAAGTGATTTGAAAAATGGTGGTGTTAAGATTGATGATGAGGATCAGGCACTTAGTTCTATTATGTTCTTTACCTCGTTCATTTGAGCATTTTGTTGATCTTTTATGCTATATGGGCGAGGTATTTATTTCTTTGGAAGATGTCAGAAACATCTTTGAATTCAGAGAGTTGAAGAAAAAGGTGTCTGGCACAATGATAATAGCGATGGTTTATTTGTTAGAGGTAGAAATCAAGAAAAAGGCCGCAACGATAATAGAAGCAGGATTTAGATCCAAATCTAGAAAAAGAAAGGATAAATGCAATTATTCCCGTGAGAAGGGCACTGGAAAGTAAATTGTCAGAAACTTCGAAAGGTAAAGGAAAATGCCTGCCCTGACGTCTTACAGTACTTAATGATGTCACTTTGGTGTTGCGAGATAGTTACGGTTAGATGGTGAAAATGTTTTATCGATTATCTATTGGTTCTCACGGAGATGTTTGGATTAACTTGATTCGGGTTGCGCTTACCGTATATGTGCCAGGTAGAGATTGGTTTGCTTCTTGTCGGTCTATTGATGGGGGTGTTGTCTTGATGGGAAACAATATGTCTGCAAGGTTATTGGTATTAGTCTTGTAGAATTAAGATGCATGATGGTATTGTTAGGACTTTGAAAGATGTTCGCCATGTTCCCGGTTGAAAAGAATTTGATATCTTTGGGTACTCTTGATTCTGAGGCTATAAGTATGTAAATTTGAAGGTGGAGTTTTAAAAGTTAGTAAGGGTCTTTCTCATTGTTATTAAAGGGCAATTGTCGCGTGGTCTACATATCTTCAAGTTAGCTTGTTATTGGAAGTGTATCAGTTTCATCCTCGTCGGATCAAAGATTCGAGACACTACTCGATTATGGCATATGCGGCTTGGGCGTATGGTGAGAGCGAGGATGTCTATTTTGAGCAACGAGATATCTTTGTGGTGAAAAAGCTGGGAAACTTGATTTACCGTGAGCATTGTGTTTATGGAAAGCATCGCGAGGGTCGAGTTCGGTCTGACCGTCCATAAAAGCGAAGTACGCATTGATTATATTCATTCGGATCTTTGGGGGTCCTTCTCGTGTTGTGTCTAAGGGTGGTGCAGATATATGTTGACTTTTTTATTGATGACAAGCAGTCGTGTTTGGGTGTATTTTAAGAACAAGAATGACGCATTCTCGAAATTTGTGAAACTTCAAGGCTTGTATAGAAAATCAAACAAACGAAAATCAAGCATTTGAGAGCGATAATGGTTTGGAATTTTGTGATAGTCGGTTTAATAAGTTATGTGAAAGGAATGGCATAGTGAGACACCGCCCTTGTGCGTCATTACACTGCAATGAAATGGAGTAGCGAGAAACGTATGAATAGGACTCTTAGAAAGAGAAATCGTTGTATGCTTTATTTCAAGTGATTTGGATAAATCCTTTTGGTGAAGCTTGTAACCATTACTGTTGTTGGTAAATCGGTCTCGAATCAGCGCAATTGAGTTGAAGACTACGTTTGAGGTATTCTTTTGGTACTCCTTGCTAATTATTGATTTGAAAGTTTTTGGTTGTCTGCATATGCTCGTGTTAATGATGGTAAACTTGAGCCTAGGTCGTTGAAATGCATATTTTTGGGGTATCATACGGGGTGAAAGGTTATAGATTATGGTGTGTTGAACCCAAGTCACCTAAATTTTTGATTAAACGAGAGATGTTAAGTTTGATGAGTCTTGTGTTGCAAAAGAAAAGGAGTCTATTGTTGCGAGATAAAGACCACGGTGTTAGTGAGAAGCGAGGTGGAGCTTGAGAGTGGAGCTCACAGTCAAGTACGAGAGGCTTGGATCGACCATACGTGGATGAGATGAAGACGATTACGCTCGTGATGTAGCGAGAAGAGCGGCGTAAGCAACCATACGATATCGCAAAGGGTAAAGGAATAAGAGATTAGGCCGCCAGAGTACGCGGTGCGGACTTAGTTTCTTTTGCATTGTACGTGGCGAGTCTGATTGAGGTCGTGAGACCTTAGTTATCGTAGGCATCCTTTGTGATGAGTCTATTCGATGGTTGGTTGCTATGAATGAAGAGATTGAATCACTTCGCATAAGAATAAATCGTACATGAGAATTGGTGAAAGCGCTGGGAGCGAAGATTGTTGGAAACAAATGGGTGCTTGAGAAAAAGGAAGGTATACGAGGTTGAAAGCGGTAGGTTGAGGCACGTGTTGTTGCGAGGGCTATTATCGGAAGAAAGGTATTGACTTGATGAAGTATTTTCTCACCTGTTGTGAAGCATAGCTACATCTGATGTATGTTGCTTGCTATGGTTGCATTGTTTGACGTGGAATTAGAAACGGCTTGATGTCAAGGCGACCTTAACTTACATGGTGAGCTTGAAGAGAACAAATATATATGTCATCGACCCGAGAGGGTTTGTTGTTCCAGGTAAGGAAGATCATGTTTGTTTATTGAAAAAGTCTTTATATGGGCTTAGCGATCTCAAGAGTGGTATAAGCGATTTGATTCTTTTATGATTGATCATGGTTACTCTGGGAGTGATTATGATAGTTGTGTTTATCATAAAAGATTCCGTGATGGTTCATCGGTTTATTTGTTGCTTTATGTTGATGACATGCTTATTGCTTAAGAATAAGTCAAGATTGAAATTAAAGTCTCGGCTTAATGGTGAGTTTGAAATGAAAGATTTGGGTGCAGCGAAGAAAATTTTGGGCATGGAAATTCTACGAGGGATAGGCAATGACGGGCAAGCTTTATTTGACTCGGAAAAGTTATATTGAAAAAAGTTCTTGAACGTTTTGGCATGAAAGATTCTAAACACGTGAGTGCAGTTAGTACTGCGCATTTCGGACTTTCTTTGGATTTGTCCTGACGGTCGGAAGAGGAGGAGCGGTACATGTCTCGGGTTCCGTATGCTAATGTCTGGTTGGAAGTTTGATGTACGGTATACGTACTCGTCCAGGACATTTCACGTACGATTATTGTTGTCGGCGGATATATGGGTAATCCTGGTAAGGGTCGTTGTAAGCGGCGATGAAATGGATACTTCGGTATTTGAGAGGAATTAAATCTAATTTTGGTTTGGTATATGATGGAAGTTCTATCTTGGTTGCGGTGTTATTGGTTATGTGGATTAGGTTATCTTTGGTGATCTGGATAGAAGAAGATCTCGACGGGTTATGTTTTCACTCTTTCTCATTGTGCCATTAGTTGGAAGGCTACTTTCTGATCTGATTGCTTTGTCTGACGGAAGTGAATATATGGCGGCCAAGCGATGAAAGAAGCCCGTTGGCTTAGAAGGTTTGGTTTGTGATTTGGGTTTACAACGGGATATACATTTGTATTTTGTGATAGTTAGAGTGCGATACACTTGACTAAGAATACTATGTATCGTGGAAAAGAACGAAACGCATTGATGTCAGAATATCACTTCGTTCGTGACATTATCTCTCGAAGTCTTGTGTTGTCGATAAGATAGCGCATTTCTGAAGAAATCGGTGATATGTTAACTAAAGCGAGTTCCATTTAACGAGTTCGACATTGTTTGGACTTGATTGGTATTGTAGAAGATAATCACCCTTGGGGTTTTGGAATGACGGTTATTTGGTAATCAGGAATTTCATTTGAAGAATTTGTTTTGTTTTGAGCGAGGTGGAGATTTGTTAATATAATGGCGAAAACAAAACTTATAAGTCGAGCAATTAAACAAATTAAACCCGTAAGCCAACTTTTATTGTTTCGACATACCACAGCTTATATATATATACTACCACTTTCTGCGTGAGATGAAGCCTCAGGAAAAACAGCAAGCTCGAGGAAAAATAACGACCTCGAGAAAAAGCAATGACGTAATAAAGAAAAAGCTGAGGAGATATAGCATTTGTAGAATTTGGAAGAAAAAGAAGAATTTGTTTCCCTTCCACATTTTCATATCCTTGAGGATTGCTAATTATTCCATCTACGTTTATGCGGTAATATTTGATTTAATAGCGAGTTTGTTAATTTATCTTTATATATTACCCATAAATTAGAGGATATTTTGTGGGTTTGATTTTGGATTTTGGTATAATTTGTGAAGGTAATGCGGAATTGGTGTTTGTATCTTCGTTTTGATTATTAGTGGATTTTTATCGGTGTCTTGCGTCGTCGATTAAGTAAACTTTTTAGCGTTGAAAAGTTGAGCCATAAATCGTGTGTCTTGATTAATTTAACTGCTAACACTACTTTTTTTTCATTCACGTTATTATTAATTTATGCTTAAAGAAATTAGCGCGATATATTCGACTTCATGATGCCTTGGTCATAACAGTTTGTATTCTACATGTGTAAAAAATCATATCGATGGGACTCTTGGATTCAATTCGATGTTGAGTAAAACATATTTCCATGTGATTACCCTTAAAGCACATGCATAAAATTATAAAAGTTGATAATTTAACGCTTCTTGTGAATTGAAATAAAACAAAACAAACTTGGAGACATTCTGATGGGTATTATTACAAAATAACGCACACAATATGGTCGTAGCAGTCACCAAACAAAACATGAGAGCAAAGATCTTTGTTCCGATAGTGAAGAACAGAGGACGAACAAACACTGAATTTGCACAAAATATTTCAATGTAAACTTTCACGGAGCAGCAAGACTAATGGGATGGGGAGGCAATAGCAGATGATGTTGCTTTCATTTGACTCTTCAACCTGTGTGAGTGTCCGCCTTTATAAGCAACACTTCCTCTACTCTTACGGCCACTCGCTAACGATCCACCACTTCGACCAACCTTTTTTCCAGTCTTCCTTCGAGAGCTATATTCATGGTTCCCAAGTGCGGCTTTGGCTACACTACCTGTGAGTATTTCCCGTGCCCTTTGTGGTTTGATAGGCTGCTTGTTTAGGTATGCTAGCTTCGGAAGGATACTACAAACTGCCTTGCGTAGCTGGTCATCAGTGATATTGCTTTGAATTGGGTTCCCTAGTAGGTTTAGAGCCTGTAGTGAGTTGTAGTTGGCAACAAGCTGACCTAGCGCCTTCATAGTTGTCAACTTGTTGAAACTTAAGTCCAAAACTGTCAACTTCAATAGTCTGTGTAATCCCTCAATATCACTGATTTTGTTACCAGCAAGATATAGCTCTTTGATTTGTTGACAGTTGGATAACCCTGACATAAGAATCATATATGCACACATAATAGGTGAAAGTTTATTTGCGAAAAAACTTGCACAATTAACAAGTTATAGAGCTTACCATGCCCAATTCTAGATATCCGATTGTAGCTGAGATCAAGTATTCGCAGCCGGGTCAGGTTTCTCAGTCCTTCAATGGTACTAATCTTGTTTCTTGACAAATTGAGCGTGTGAAGACCTTTTGGCAATGATCCTGGAGTGATGTGAACTGCATAGTAGAATGGACCAAGAAGCTTTGTTAGTAGTTTCCATATATTTTACCTCACCAAGTGTTTCTTTTCCCTACATCTGATGTAGCATACCCATCAAGTTGCTTGACAAGTTGACAGATCGAAGACTTGAGAAGGATGAAATGGAAGGGATGACTTTCAAACCAATGCCAGATATATGAGCAATTGCTGAGGAAGAAGTTAGAGACTGGATAACATTGTTGGCATGTAAGATCTCCTCAGAAAGATTCACATCTGGACGTCGAGTTTGGTGAATCATGTCTTTTGCTAGTGATCTATTGGCCTCAGGAGAAGGTGGAAAGACAATTCCCTCATCACTGTTGTCATCTAGGTTAAGTTCATGTGAAGGTTGTGCATCAAGATGTTTGACCCACTCTTCAACTCTCGCAAAGGTTGACGATTGAGTTGAGAAAGCTAGCCATTGATTCGGAGGCCATAGGTTAGAGACTCGGGCATGAAAGGCATCCCTAATTTGCTTGCCAGTGTCATGGCTATCCTTCTCAATGTTCAAAGAATCTCCAGTAAATGACTGTGGTGATTCTCGGTTACTGAACTGCATATCTCCTTTTAGTTCAAGAGTGTCCGAAGAGTACCCACCATGCTGCTTCGTGACAGCAATAGGAGATGGTATATTTTCATTTTGTTTTACGGTCCATGGCCTGTGCAAGTTCCTGTGGCTCCAGAGAAACAATTTCCACCACAACCTTCTGCTTCTGGAAGGGAGAACTTGGCTTGAAGAATGCTTCTTGAGTATCACTTTATCAGCACTGAAATGGGTCATAACAGACAAAGGACTGCCACAGCTAACATCCTTCTTCATTATCTCAGCTAATTCCTGCAATTCTTCAAAAGACTGAGACTTTGGAGGCAATTGATCCGCTATCTTTCTAAGCACATCCCCTGTCTCCAAATTCGAGCATGACAGCTTCAAATAAGGTGAAGCCCACAACCCTGCCTTCCTAATCCCAGGATCACTTAGATGCCCTACGTTAACATCCCTTTGAGTTTCACCATCTTTTTCTGCTGTTTTATCAAATTGGTCACTCAGCTCAGTGTCAAATGAATGAGATAATTTCATCGAAGTTAGCTCTTTGTCCAAGTTACCTTCCTGGTGTTGAAGATTAAAGTCAGACAAGTTTCTCCTAATTGAGTTCACTTCAAGCTCATCTTCGCCTTCATATGCTACTTCTGATGCTTCAAGCTGGATAGGACTCTCGTTGCTCATTACCTTGATACACCAACCAGAACTATTCTCAGCTTCAAATGGCATTGAGACTCCAAAAGCTGTTGATTTCAACTCATTTGTTTCGAAAGGTTTCAGAGGCTGTTGAAGCCTAAAATTCAGGGTTTTTAGTGCCTTTTTGAACTCATCAGCTTTTGTTTCCTCGTCTCCCTGAAATAAAACACTCCATAGATGAAAAAAGGACAGTGGATCAAAGTTAAATGAATATAACTTATAAATCACCATCACTCAAAACTAATTCCATTCTCACCTTAATTTTCTTCTTCCGTCCCGTAAGTACTGAAAAGCAATTAAACATAGCCATTTTGAATGTTAAAAAATATCCTCCAAAGATAACCCACCACAGTTGGGTTAAGCTTCAATTCTTCTATCTCCTCTTTCTGCCTATCCCTCCTCCTTCTAATGTTCTTCAGTTATTATTCAACCTAAAAGAATTGCTATTGACAATCTGTAGGCGATTAAAGATCACATTTGGGCTTTAACCATAATAAATTGGAAGATACCAAATAAGTGAACGAGAGCAATGGAAAAAAGATTGAGGACCGGAAGGTAAAGGAACAATGCCTTCTCCGGCTCGCGGAGAATTCTTTATATCGTCGGCCAGAGCTGTATCTGATAGCAAGCTTTTTTCTCCAGAAGGTCTGCAAAAATACTCTTCTCTAATATTAAATTTAATTTACTAAAAATATCACATCAATCATCATCCTCTAATTTCATGCCTAAAAGCTTTTTTCATATTTTAATCTAATTATTACAAGGAACAAATTAGAGATGGACATGCTCGGATCAAAATTTAAACAAACCTAAATAAATTATTCCTATTTATTAAATTAGATTAGACTCTATCATTAAATCGATTTGATTCACTTTGATCGTATTATGACAGTTTAGAATATAAATATTGTATTAAAATTATTTTATATTATAACAAATTAAGTAATAATTTATTAGTTTTTGATAAATTATTAATCTTTTTTATTATATTTGAAAGATGTTAATCCAACGTGAAGAAATTTTTGCTATTTATAACAAGTATCTAATTTTTAAATTTTTCAATCCTATATAATTTTTCAATTTTTTTATCTATTCCTAAATCACACCCATATCAAAACTTTATTGGTAAATTAACAAGTGAGAAATTATGTGAAGATGTAATAGTGAAGATTAATGAATAATTTTTTCTCAATGGTAGAAAAAGAGGGATTATTTTTAGTTTTTTTATTTTCTCTTATTTATAATAATATTGTGTTATTGGTCACACCCATATCAAAACTTTATTGATAAATTAATAGGTGAGAAATTATGTGAAGATGTAGTAACGAAGATTAATGAATAATTTCTTGTCAATGGTAGTAAAAGAGAGATTATTTTTTAGTTTTTTTATTTTCTCTTATTTATAATAATATCGTGTTATTAGTTGATGATTTTTATTAATAAGTTATCTAAATTTTTCATTGAACCCACTATTCCAGCACTACCCAGAAAAGCTTGAATCCATTAACTAAAGTTTCTGCCTAATTTAACGAGGGGTTTATGCAACGTTGAAGTGTTCCACTACTTGTAATAATAATAATAATAATAATAAGTAATAATAATAATAATAATAATAATAAGTAAGTCAGTAAGTCAGTAAGTCAGTAAGAGGTATTATTTTGTATTACAAATTTTAAAATATATTATTTTTTATTATTTATCCATATAATAGCCGAAGTGCTTTCAAAAAGTGAAAAGTGAATGGTTTAAATGTCTAAAATATTGGTACGTAGTACGTAATTGATGATTCATATACGACAACTAAAATTGGGGTAAACGAATCCTTTAACAAAACTTCTGAAAATTTAATTCCTGTTTGCGATTCTAAAATACAGATTTTTAATGTTTTGAATACTCATAATTAACAAAAAATTAAGCTTCATATACACTAGGAATTTATAGTTTGAACAAAAAAAAAATATTATAATAACTTTAAAATTTGAGTTATTTACTTCATTTAATTAAATGGTTGTTAAAAATAAAAAAGAATAGATGTTTTAATCATAGTAATTAAATAATAATCTTATATTTTAGGTATTATCATTTTATAGTTTGAAGGAAAAAAAAAAACTAAACTAAACAAAAACGTTGGCACCAGTTAGAACAAAATTGGCGCATCACCCGTAAAAGGTAAAAGCTATGGATTTGGGTGTCGAATTTGTCGCATAGAACGATTCCTTATCTTCCCTTGGATTTGAGTATGGAAAACTTATTGAGAAATGCAAAGCCGTACCTTTTGACACTGATGGAAACCAAATTGCCAAATGAAAATGCATTGTAATTAGTGCGCAAAGATTAATGATAATAGATTTTTATATGTGAAATTATAATTGATTTGATAATATATTATTAGTTAAGATAATTTAATTTAATTTTTTTAACTTATTATAAATTATCACATTAATTTTTATTTTGATGAAAAATATATTTTTTTTAATGATTATTAAGCCTGTGAATAGATACAGATAGAGAGATACAAAGAATACTTTGGAGAGCAAGTGAATTAGAAATAGAAAGGCTCTACACAAAAAGACGGAACACGCTCGTCACACGGAGTCCGTAATATCTAACTTTTAAAAATAAATAATTTATATTTTATATAAAACAGGTAGGTATACATTAGGTATGTATATATATATATATATATTTCTATCTTCAAAACATATATAATATTAAAAAAAATTATATATTTATTTTTTAATTATGAAATAATATCAAATTATATAAAATAAAATTTATACTATTACGTAATTATTTAATATTAGTAGTGAGTGTTAATCTAAAATATACCGAATATTTTATTTAATTTGTATGAATTTTTATTCAAAACTTAAAAGATTTAATTTTTTTTCTTTTATTTTAAATTAAAAAATATTTTAAATTTAAAAATAAATTAAATATTAATTTAAATAAAATTTTATTATAAAATATTTTGATAAATAAAAAAATTATATAAAATAAATTAATTAATATTTTAAATATAAATTATTTTATCATCAATTTTTATATAGATTGTTAATAAATAATATATTAATTGTAATATAATTTAATATAAGGAATATATTACACCAAATATTACCTTACAATTTAGCGACACGCCTGCTGTCGTGGACCAGTCTTACATTTCGGTTTAGATTTTCTTTTTATTTTTGAAGATTGAAATAAATAATATAATATTTTAATTATGATATTTTTAAAATAATATTATTAAATTTTAATTAAAATAAATATTTTATACGTAAATAAATTAAATTGAAAATATTATTTATGATATCTATACACCTGTTTTATATAACAATTTATGCCTTTAATTTGAATTATTATTTTTATAATACAATTTTCTTTAAAAAAAAATTAAATTTTTATTATTGGATATGTAATTGTTTTTTTAAGTATGGTAGAAGATATGGGTGTCTACGGTCCAGTTTTTTTTATTTAATTTGATTAGATCATTTATATTGTTCTAATCGGATCGGATCAGACTGTTTAGTTATTAAAAATGTTATAATTGAACAGTTTAATTCGATTTTGTTAACGTTTTTTAACAATTTGATCCGGTTAATAATACATAAATATGATACACTTAATGATATATCTTTGATTAAAATATGTGAAATTTAATCAATAGTTTGTGAAAAACGATACGAAAAATTTAATATATTATTAAAATCAGTTTGATTTGATTCGAACGATTTAAAAATTAATATAATCGGATCATACCATTTAAAAAACGATTTTAATTAATACAAACTGAATCAAATCGTTTATTTATAAAACTGTTTGATCTGATCCGATTCATTTTTTTTTAATTTAATTTAATTTGATATTATTTTTGGATACAACTAATAGAGAACATATATTATGTTATGCTAAAATAAAAGCTTAATTAAAGCAAACAGAATATAAAGTGAGATAAAACTTTTATATATAACATAAATGTAGACCCGTGAATTTAGAAACTAATAAAACAGTGAACATAAATAAAAAATAATTTTAAAAACTGTTTATTTGAGGTATGTTATGAATTATACTAATCGGATAATGCAACATTTTCAAATCATGAAAACGATTTTATTTTTGGAATTTAATATCTAACAATTATTAAGTAAAATTATGTAATTTAGAAATAATTCTCAATCCTTTCTCGGTCCAACCACGTATCAACGTCATATTTGTAGATTATAACGTGGCGTTCAAATTACCTCCTCTTTTTTAAACTGAATAATTGCATCCATTTTTATATCTGCATAATTGAGTTGGCTTTTTACTCGCAATTCATAAATATATTAGACTGAGTCACAAGTTTAAAATATATAAATTACAGGGTTTGATAATAAAGCACAATTTAAAAAAATGAACATTATTTGTTTGAATGTTTAAAAGAAAAGAAAATTATTGGTTTGAACTTTTAGCTATATAATTAAGTGAGGTCTGCATCACAGGTGACCATACACATGATGAATAATGCATTAGTGTATATTTTTGGTTTGTAGTAATAACTATATTTTTTTAAAAGGGAAAACATTCTACATGTTTACTCAAGCACCACATTTAATAAAAACTCATTATACATGTTATTTTAAACATATATTTATATATTAATTCTTACATGTTTCTCATAAATTATTATTTTTTATACATTTATTTTATGTTATACGGGTATTAGGAGACAAAATAATCAAAAACAAGATAAAAACATGAATTTAGAGCAAAATTAAGGCACTCGATCAATAAAAAATAGATCGATCAAAATCAAGGAAAAAATGGCAAGTGTTACTAGATCGATTCAAAATGATATTAATCGATCAAGAAATAGGTCGATTGATCAAGCGTTTTCAGGTTGAAAATCATAAAAGTTAGATCGATGAAGAAACGATCTCAATAGATCGAGACATCCAATCAATGCTTAAATTTGACATTTTTTAACATCTATTTTAATCTTAACTATTAGATCGAACAAAATCTAATTTAATTCGAATTAGACTCGAAAATACATTATATAAACATGTTTAATATACATTTAGTTTCTCTTATTCAAAAAGATGTTTTTTTGTCCCTTTTTTAGAAAGAGAGTCAATTAAAGATAAATAATATTATTTTCATTTTTATTAAAATATTATTATTTCCTATTAAGTGATTAAAACTCATTATTTAATAATGATAATGACAATTATTGAGAATATTTTCACAAAATATTCCTTTTAATATTTGCTTCTTATCAAATTTTTATTTTAAGATTTTTTTATTTCTTAAAATTATATATATATATATATTACAATATTTATCATTGTTAATTTTTTTCTTAAATAAATTCATACTGAATTTCTTTTTTCATTTTTAATGATGAACACCGCGGTGCATACATCGTATATTACAAGGAATAACCATAAAAAAAGACTCATCTTTAACGGAAGCAAACAAAGAAGAAAGGAACTTTGTTTTAGTTTCACCCCAATCGGCGTATAGACGCTCTAACAACTCAACTACTATTGTAGGACAACCCTTATCCCCTCTCCTTTTCGTCAGTGCTTTTCCTTCTTTTTTCTTTGTGATTGGATGTATCGGTTTTCTATATTTCAGTTTTGAATGAATCTTTTTTGGAATCAATCTAGTATTAATCTTAGTATTTTCAATTTTGATTTCATAATATGTGATAAAGTATCATTCTTATTATTACGTTTTAATTAATTGATAATAAAAAATAATATTTTAAAATAATATTATTTGTTTATGATTCACCTATTTTCCCAAAACTAAGAGAATATAAAATACTAAGGGTCTAAAAGATACTAACTTTATAATTTAAGTTGTCTCCCCAAAAAGATTATATGATAATTTGAAACATATATAAAAAAATTAATTACATAGCATAATTTTTCTCTGTAAATAGACTTTTATTTTTAACCTTCTATACATTATGTATACATATTTTTTTCATATAACGTATATAAATTTTTTTTTTAAAAATGCTTAAAAATCGATGCATATATATTTTTAGAATAAATTAAATGTAAAATCAAGTTAATAACTACGCGATATAAAACCTTGATTAAAAAAATAATGAATATATATTAATTATAGATATTATTTTTTTAACATCAATTCATATTTGATAATATTATTAAAATAATATTTTTATAAATTAAATAATATTTGATATAATTCAAATATATAATTTAAAACATGCAAAACACAATGAGTTTTATCCTTGTATTATTATCTAAAGCACGTTAAATGAGAGTTCAACCCATTAAAAGATGTTCATAAAAATTTTAGATAAGTTAAATGTCATGTTATTAGCAAAATAGTGTTGAATTTATTTTTTTTATTCTTAAACTAAATAGTGTTGAATGTTTTTTTCAATAATAAATTTTACTAATAATTTGAAAATTAATTAACGTATATTGAAAATTATTATTTAAAATGTTGAACTCTGCAAATAATAAAAGTATTATAACATGTTTTAAATAATAACATTGAAACTTATAATTTTAGGTATTTATTTTAAATTTATACATGTGAAATGACATGTTAGAAATACATCAAAAATATATATTATTTAATCTAAAATAAAAAGATGATACCATATTTAAAAAATATAAAATTAAATGAAGATTTATAACGAAATAATATAGCTAAACGAATTTGATGAGGTTAAATTAATAACTAGGATAATTTATTATGATAACTTCTTGAATCGAACGTTTAGAACAATTAAACCTCTCTCTCCTTTGTCTTCTTGTCTCATATCTCATGGAAACTATTTCTCTAATCAAAAAGTAGTTTTTTTTTTATCGTCAGATGGACTTCGACTATTTTTACTCTCGTTTTTAAAAGATTTAACTAAGAAATTGAGATCTTGGGGTTACAACGGAAGTTAATATAAAGTCATATTTGGGATGTTATGCTTCATTGATTTAGTTATAAGATTTCAACTTTACACGTTGGGAGTTTTTCTAATTTTTGGATTAAAACTCCCTTTAGTGAAATGTGATTGAAATTTGTCAAAATGATGTAGATATCATCGTGATTCTTAAAAGAGAATCATGATCCTGAAAAATAAAAAGTAATATACTATTTTTTTTTATTTCAAATCTTTAAAGATAATGTTTGTTAAAAATGAAAACTTTATGGTATAATTGATATGAATTTTTTTGGTTATATTCGATGAAAATTTTTAATTTATTATGTGATATTCTTTTGTTTTTGTATTTTATATTTATATTTATTGATATGAAAAAAATTTAAGGTAATTATTGAAGGTATGTATTTACAATGAATGTTGGTTTATGATAGTAAAGAGACTTATGTTTGTGTCTCTTTGCATGGTTGATGCATACGTTGTATTGTATAGAATTTGATTGGCACAATTACGAAGCTTTTGAGGAAATTGATTTAATTGAATTCGTTGTGATAACTCAAGGAATTTGCTCAATTCTCACGTATATTTTTTTTTAATCTCATGAGAACCTTTAACACTAATTAAATATTGTACATAATTATCAATTACTATATATCATAATATTTACGAACTAATTTATAAAGTTGTTTTATTTATTAAGGATGAATAAGTCAATTTTTTTTTAATAAAAATATTATTAATTAATCATTTTATTTTATAAAATGAGTATTTTTAGTAATATTAATAAAAAAAACTTATTTATAAATTTTTTTAATAAAATAATTAGATAATTTTGTACTTGATAATTATTTTTACGAAATAATTTACATATTTTTTAAAATAAAAAAATTCAGAATTAAATAATACTTTTTATATAAATAAATAAACTAAATTTACCTGTCATCCTATTATTATATTTACATATTATAATTTAATGTACCATAACTGTGATATAGTTTGATTGTAGTCGAAATGATTTCATTTTTTATAATAAAATAAAAAAAAACTATTATAACAATCACCTTTATAACTTTGTATTTAGTAAGGTTTCGATTTTTTGTCCCAGGCTGTAGCTATTTAACAAAAAGAAGGTTTTCAAATTTAAAATTTCATACTTTAAAATATTTAAAGTTAACTCATAAGTTTTGAATTAAATTTAATTTATTGTAAAATTTTCTCTAACCTCTGATTCCAGTAATATTTATGTTATTTTGTTTATTTTCTTCGATGGAATTAATTTTTTAATATTAAATTTAATCATTATTTTTTTAATAAGAATGATAAAAAAACATAAATATTGTTAAAATTAAACATTAAAAATATTTTTATTATAATACAAAATATTATAAATATATAAATTATTTATTTATTTATTTATCACTCCAATCTAAAACATGACACAAGTCACACACCACGTATATTTTTTCTTACAATTGTTTTTAAGAAAAGTAAGATTTATTTAATTAATTTATTATAATAGTATTTACCAAAATAGAAAAAAAAAACAAAGAAGGTTCAATTTTCATCGAGGTAATATAATTAGTACTATTGATGTTCGATTTTTCTAAAAGCAATGTTTATATTAAACTATAGTTCAAAACACATTGCATACAATTCCATTGCAACATCTTAAAAATAAGGGTAGTTTGGTAGCACATTTGTTTTAGGTAAAAAATATCACAGGTTCAAATCTTTTCATTTCTACCAATTACTTATACTTTAGGTGAGGGATCCATTGAGTTAAATTAAGGATATAAAAAATCTTTCATTTAAGGAGACTATATGCACACAAGATGTATTCGGGGTAAAAAAAAGAATCATTTTTTTACAATCGTTATCTATTGTGATAAGAAAGTACTCTTAGTTCAGTTCGGTAGAATATGGGTCTCCAAAACACGATGTTGTAGGTTCAAATCCTACAAAGCGTGATTCTAATCTTGCTAGGTCTAATTATAATGAAATAACTTCGCTAACTTGAACAACAACTTGAATTTAACCTCCTACAGATTAGAGAAAAGTGGAAGTAAAAAAAGACCTATTACCAATGTGATTTCTCTATGAGATGCAACAAAGGAAGATTTAGATGAGATTGAGTGCTCGTTTTCTTCCATTGATCGGAGCTCTTTGAATTGATCACTTGTCAAGGACAACTTGGAATTCTCGTAGATTGTCCATCAACGGAGCCATACATATTAAGTCACATCATTAGGCAATTCCATTAACAACAAGGTCTCATGGGTCTTGGTCGGGAGCTTTGACCCATAAAGAAAAGGGGTAGCTCTCAAATTGAAACAGGTGGTAAGGTCTCTCTTTGTGTGCATACCAACTTGAATTGGATCAATGAAGATGGTGTGATTTGACCTCTCAATCGTGGATTTTTCCATCCGAGAACTCCCCCGCCTATCTTTCATTTTGGCAGATAATAAGATGAAAAAACATAAAGGGATATTGGTTTTAGCAACTCCAAAAAGGACGTGCATGATAGAGTTTGGTAAGAAAAAAACCTTCTTTTTTGAATACTACAAGTTGTCCACTTTCATTACCCAAAATGAAGAAAAATCACTCATATTACGAATCTGAGATCAAGTGCAATCTGAGATCCGTCTTCGATAGACATGAACCAAGTGCGTTAGCCTTTCTGTTTTGTCAACTAATCCTACGAGCTTTCATAGAAAGCTTATATATTCTAACGCATACAAAGACAAGTGGTGAGAAATTTTCTACGCTCTTTGACCTACCATAGATCCTTAGTGGTGGATCGATCTATCCTTCCATTCAAGCTCTATCATCAAAGCCTTATCTATAAAAGGGCTCTTTTGATGCAATGAGAGAGGTACTTTCACATCAGTAGGTTCCAAACCTCAAGCAAATAGGGTAACAATCTTGGGAACACAAGGTTTGGTGAGGGCATATAATGCGTTATGCTTGATGATGCAGTACATCGAGTGTCACCTTCGATTGTGCATATGGTACACCGTTAATCATAGATCCACCCAATCCCGCCCTCGTACCATTCCATTCTGGTGTGTTGCTATAGCCTATATGGAAAAGGTTAGCATAACACAATTTCCAACCATTAGAAAGAAAAAAATAGATAAAATGAACATATCTCTTGTTTATAAGATATAAGTTGTTAGACTTATAATATTATATCAATCGATTAAAAGATGTGAGGATAAATCCTTTGAAACACACCTATTTACTAACCTATTTTATTAGGTTTGCTTGATTTTCTTTTAGTTTACCTTCACTTGTCCCATGTATTTACAACAAATTGTGTTCCTGTTTTGTTATAGCACCCATGATCTCGTCAGATTGATTTTGGATAACACAACCTAATCCAATGTCTATATCCTGTATTGACAAAATTGCATCCACATATCATGCATATTTCCATCGATGGGTCTTGATATAGATGTCTTCATCGATGGGTTTTTGAATTGGTAATGTAATTTCTACTTGTTGAGTTGTCCAACTCACTATTTATTCCTCCCTTCAACGCTTCCCATTAATTCTAACAATGTTAAGCATTTGTTTATTTTTTTTCTTTTGAAAAAAAGAAAAGAGAATAATTATAACAATTTTATATCTTATTAATTTCAAATACCATATTAGACCATGAAGTCAATTAGGATAAATAATTCACCGATTGGGTGTGCGTAACAGCAGTATGTGACCCTGGCCCAACCCAATCAAAAGAAAGGACTCACCGATATCTTCAATCCCCACCAGCCACCATTCCATTCAAATCCAACCCAAAACACACATCATCATCCCCAACCCACGAAGACGACCTCCTCCGTCACTACCATCCCTAACCCGAAACTCCGTTTTCAATCATTGGCATCCCTCAAAGCTTCTAAAAGAACTTCCTTAGTTTGGTTTCGAGGGTAAGGAAACTATTTCATTTTCGATTTGCCTATAGACCGAAAATGGTGGAAAATAATCGAATCTGATTATAGCATTTTGAATTGAATAGAACCAGGAGAATCTCCAGTATCTTCTCTTAAATGCGTCAGCTTTGATCTTCTGACTTTTTTTTTATTCTTTAGGGATTTTGTTTTGATTTTTCCCCTTTTGGGTAGGTGAGAGGAGCGAGTCTAAGTGGGTAATTTCAATGGGGATTGGGGTTTGGAAAATTGGGATCCTGACGTTGCTTTCGTGGAGTGTTGTATTGGCTGCCGAACCCACCGTTTGCCCTATAGAATCTATCACCGACTCGCTCTTTGGGTTCCAAAATCGGATTTCTCCCCTACTCAATGGACCTTCACCTCTTTCTGGAGTTATCGAGGTGTTTACTTCCCCTTTTTTTCTTTTAGGAGTTATTTTCCTGATATTTGCTTATAGTTTTCGTTCTTTGACCTTTTTTTTCCTGTTAATTGTTTTTATATTTTTATTGATAACGCATTGGTGGAGATTTGATGAAAAGTTTTGAACTTATATTCTCAGTTTGTTGTTGGTAAGAGAGGAACATTTTTTTTTAAAAAGATTGATATGTATTTCTTGGTTATAAATTGCGGGGGTTCTCCTTTACAAGTCTACAAGAGGGAAAAGGAAAGAGTGACGTGCTTGTGGAGCTTTACCTTTCTGCTGAGACTATGTGTTCATGTTTGGATATTGTATTGGTCTGAAATCAACTAATGTATGACTACTAATGTATGCTCTATCGCTGTGTCAGTAAGTGTTTACTGTTTATATGTGTTGCTTTTTTGCTTAAATTTATGCCAGAGGAAATTTGTGAAACAATCTATTTGAATTTATTTCCGTACATGTCTTTAACATGTAATTCAAGTGGAAGAAAAGTAAACCATTGTATGATGAGTCTCGCAATTTCTCTAAGGTGTTTCAAGGGCCATATATTGTTCAAAATTGGTTTGATATTCTTACATGAACTCGATCGTGTTGAATATTTTACCCAAATGTCTTCTCATGCATGTTGTCAAAAACAATGTTGGCATTGAACTGGACTGTATTAATTTTTATAACTTGGTAATTTCGCACAGTTATCTCTTTTACTGAATTTGGACTGATCTTGTAAACTTTGCTGTCATTGTAATTCTGATACAATTTTGATTTCGTTGTTTTCCGAAGGGGGACGAGGTTTTATTGCAAAGTGCTCTTAACATGGTCAATAATAATAGCCATGCTTATGTGGCTGTGCTATTTTATGCATCTTGGTGCCCCTTTTCTAGAACGTTTAGACCAACCTTCTCCATCCTGTCATCTTTATATCCATCCATCTCACACTTTGCATTCGAGGAATCAGTCATCAGGCCAAGGTTTGTAACTGATACGTATGAGTGCATGCAAGCCTAAGAGACACAGAGGCTCAGGCGTTCACTCTTTGCTTTTTGTTAGAACTACTTTATTTTGCTAAGCATCAATTTATGAATTTATGCAGAACCCTTTCCAAGTATGGAGTTCGTGGTTTCCCTACTCTCTTTGTTTTGAACTCTACAATGCGTAGACAATATCATGGATCCCGAACCCCTTGTTCTCTCATTGAGTTTTACAGTAATGTTACTGGTACGATTATACTTCTTAATCATTTGGTCAGTGAATTATCACGATATTTTATAGTATTGGAATGATAAGCCACCTTTCTAGTTCGATGCTATAGTTGTTTTCATTGTTGTAGTAGTTTTGGGCAATCCTGGTGCTATTATTATACTTAGATTGATGTTTATTTAAAACTGTTAATGTGTAGGCATTAGCACTGCATCACTTGATGGAATACCAGTGGGCAAAATTGGTAGTTCATCATCTAATGAGAAACATGATGACATGGAGCAGGAAAGCTGTCCGTTCCCGTGGGCAAGATCTCCTGAAAATCTACTTCGTCAGGAAACATATTTGGCTCTGGCCACTACTTTTATGTTTCTGAGATTGCTATATATGTTTTTCCCTACCCTGCTTTCATGTTCTCAACGCTCATGGAGAAGGTTCATGCAAAATATGAGATTTGGTAGTCTGTTGGAGCACCCTATGGCTTCTTTGAAGGGTTTATTACTGTTGTTCAAATCTTTAAAGGAGCCATGCAAGAGGAGAAATTTGCAAGGAGCTCTGAATGCCAGATTGTGGGCTTCCAAGTCCCTTGCAACTGTCTCAATTGGCAATGCAAATCCTGGGCTGCGGTGTGCCTGTGAATGAGTAGTGCCACTGACCTATACCAGTATACTAGGGTGTGCCTAAATGGTCTGCCTGCAGAGCGTGTTTGCAGGGGTTCTAGTTTAAGAAATCATTTTGTAAGCCCTTCAATGAGATTTTCAATCTAGGTATCAGTAGCATTTTATCTTCTTTTTTCTTTTTTTTTTCTTACTGGTGCTATAACGTTTATGGTATGTTGATGTTGTAGTAGTTCATTTGATAATTTTGTCTATATGATCCATAGGTTATTTTTTGCAACAATTTTATTGTTAAATTTACAGAGTTTTTTTTTTAATTTATTATTATTATTGTTTAAATTTGCAGAGTTAGGACTTCATTTAACGAACAGCTTAAGCTGATAAGTTTTGTAACCACTTTCTGCCAACATCTCTTCCACTTTGTTTCTCGTAAAGATAAGAATCACCAAAGTATGAGCTTCTACTTGAAATGAGCTCCTCTTTGTTGGAGCATATGGAAATGAATCTGGTTTTTCATGTACAGTGGAGTACATGTTTATTTAAGACTTGAATGACAAGCTAACTTCTTCTCTCTCTCTCTCTCTTAAAATGACATCCTAGCTTGAATTGTCTTGTAGCAAGATTGGATTCATAGCGTTACGCAACAATACGGACTAAATGTTGAAATACTTATTGTTAATAGTATAAATTAAGATAGAATGTTACTAAGATTTATAACATAATTTATTAACTTTTATTATAATTTTTAACGAGATTAGATGTTAATGAAATGTTATTAATTGAGATATCTTATTTATCTTTAATGTATCTAAATAAGACAAGTACGAATATAAAAATGATAAATGATAATTTATAATGTAAGTTTAATAAAAAAAATGATATGATATATGTTTAAAATTAGGTATACAAGAATTATAATCTAAATAAGATAGTATTCAAATCTAAATGAGGTAATATTATGTTATGGGTTCATTATAAACAATGATACACGACAAAACTCATCCGTATTTGTGATTCAATTTTTTTTTAAAAGTCAATCAAGTGATTTTTCTTTAAAAAAAACTATTTGTTTTTTTAGACATGGTCAAATTGTAATTTTTTTCGAAATACATCTTTTCATTAAAATGGAAAATGACTTTATCCAGGTTTATTCAATAGTTGAAATTGCATAAATTATATATGATAAGAGAAAAAAAATAGTATGTACAAAAGATAAGGTGGAAAGACTCCTAGCTATGAATTATGATAACCAACCATTGAGTCCCTCGTGATAATGTGTGGGTGTTTTTTTTTTTTTTTTTGGTTGTTGAAATTTCTGAACACAGCCCGTGATTATTATGCTTATTTAGAATATTCTTTATTTGTTTTATTACGAGGTTAGGGACAAATATTAAATGATAGCCTATTACAAGAATGGCTCGACTCATTTACATCGCTTTAGCAAAGACAAACGGCTAATACTCCAAGTTTATATCAACCCATAGTCAAGCATCATAAGGAACAGAAAAAGTGTGATAAAATATCTGAGTGAATCTTGGCTAAAGGAGTGCTGGGTTTTTAATAATTTTTTTGTGGGATCTTAATTTAGTGTTATGTGTGTCACCTTGCATTAAAGTCTGTATAACATGTATTCTAGGGAGAAAGACTAAGAACACAAATTGCTACACAAATTATTTATATTGTGTCGATATAATTATTTAAAATAATTCGAAAAAGGATTCATTTTTTTTACAGTATAATATAAATGATATAATATAAATGATATAAGTATGAATTGTATTTTATTAATATTCTTAATAGTTTAGGTTTGTCAAGTTTGTGTTGAGATTTATGAATCGTTGTAATGGATAAACCAACGAATTGTTTTAATAGAATAAAAAATAAAAATTATTGTTTAATATTATAAAATTAATCAATCATTTCTTTTGGTTTTTTTAAATTTCTTTATTGCCTCTTGAAGTAACATTGACTTCTTCAAATAAGTCACGAAGAACTTAATTTGTGATATAAAATTCAGTGAAAAAAAAACTAGTAATCTATTTTTTATTATATTATTTTAGTTTTTCAAGTATGTTATACATATATTATTTTTATTTTTTATTTATATTTATATTTTGAGTATTATAATAATTTATTAATCGTAATATTTAATATACATAAAATAATAAAATCAAATTATATGAATTTTAACCGGTTAAAACTCTTACTTCTTTGTTTAAAAGATATAAGATGAGTGAATAACAAATTTCACAATATTTAAAGATAATCAATAAAAAGATACACTTATTAAGCCTACTCAATATAAATACACGCATTGATGTTATTCAACCAAAAAACACTTATTAAGTTTGGTCAACATAAAAATACACCCATCGATTCTACTAAATAAAAATATTCATATATTGAGACCATTTTTTTTGTGATAATGTATATTGTACCAAAATTTGAAAGAATTGAATTTGGAAAGATTAATGTTAGTTCTTTAGAATGTGATCCAAGCTTATGCTAATCAATATGATTTAACATGTTAACGAGCAAGATAATATTTGAAGAGAATATACAAATATAGGATTATATCAATCAAAATTAGATGAGTACCCAACTAATGAACATGGAAAACAACTTAATGTGTTTCAATATTATTGGTATACCCCATTTTATTAACTAAAGTATTCTAAAGAAAAAAATTGCAAAGTTTTTTGTTTTCTATGCTTTCTTTTCTACAGTAATCTAAGAAAAGAATCTAAATTCTATTATTCAAGACTATAATAATTGAAAAAAAGACAAATGATTGAAATAAATGTGCTCTTTTAAATTATAAAGAAAATCTTATCAAGTTTATGTACAAAAATAAAATAATTTAAAAAATTCTTCCAAATAAATTGATTAATGCATATTCTTTATCGTAAATATTACAGAATAGGCTATAATTACGACTTCAATGGAGGCTATCAAATAGATAATAAAACAAAGTACATCTAGAAGTCATGATAAATTCAGTACTTTATTTAACTATGGTAATTTTATTGAGTAGATAAATATTTTGGATTTAACGAATAAAAATATTTTTAAAGTTACATTAGACTTTGATCCAAGAAATGTCAAATATATAGCTTCAAAGTTTTGAAAGGAAATCTTAAATGTTCTTACAAATAATGTCCAAAAAAGAATATGTAAAGAGATTGAATGTATTCTTGTAGATGAGGTTGTTAATGAATCTCATAAGGAACAAATAGTTATCATTTTAAGATTTGTGGATATTAATGGATTTGTACGCAAACCTTTTTTTTAATATTATTCATGTTTAAGAAACCACTGCTAAAACATTAAAAAATGAAATATACAAAACTCTTAAGGACAAAATCTTCTTATTGAAGATATGAGAGGTCAATGATATAATGGTGTTAGTAACATGCATGGTGTATGGAATGAATTACAAGCATTATTCAAAGTTGATAGTCCATCTACATATTATCTCATTGTTTAGTTCATAAATTACAGTTAGTTTTTATTGTGACATCTAAAGATGTTCATGATGTTTGACCTTCTTCTTTTTTTCAAAATTCAATTCTATGATTAATCTTATTAGAGTTTCTGCTAAGTGTTGTTTTGAATTAAAATATGCTCGAGAATTTGAATTAAAAAATACATTGGATTATAGAAAACTTAAAATAGGTATCTAAGCTTATCAAATTTGCACTTTGTAACGACCTTGAGCTATTAGGTGGAGCCCTAATTTTGACTCTGGAAATAGGTTGATCTATATGTTTGATGCAACTTCTACTATTATTGAGAATATAGTTCAAAATAGACAAAATAACAATATAAGAGGATAAACTAAAGGAGCTTTTAAAACATTGAAAAAATTTGAATTTATTTTTTATCGATTTTGATGAATAAACTTGTGGGAATCGTAGATTTTTTGTGTCAAGCATTGTAATCTAAATATCAAGATATTTTAAATATATTAGGGTTAATATCACATACAAAAAATATCCTTCAAAAGTTAAGAATAGACGGTTGGGATGATTTTTTGAAAGTTAATACATCATTTTGTGGACAATATGATATTTTTACATCAAATATGAGTGATTCCTATGTAAAAAATACCCACCATCCATGTCAACAAGAAAATTACATTACAATTGATCATTACTATCGTGTTAACATTTCTAATACAATAATTGATTTTTAGTTAATGTAATAAAAAATAGATTTTCTTATGAATCAATAGAATAATTACTATAAATTTATCTTTGAGTCTTGCAAAGAATTTTCATTCGTTTGATCATATTTATAATTTTATTGAAAAAATTTATCTTCAATATTTTATTCAAAAAGAACTTGAAGACTTAAAATGACAATTGCAATTTTACGAGAAGGAACTCAGATTTTTAAGATTACCTACTTTGTTAGCATTATGTCAAGAGTTAGTTAAATTAGAAAAGTTATAAGTTTATTATTTGATTATTTGATTAATTCATTTGAGGTTGACCTTTCTTATTTTTACTACAACTAAAGAGCATGCATTTTCAATCATAAAAGTTATTAAAGCGTCACTTTGAAACAAATGGAGGAAGAGTTTCTTACAGATTGTATGTTTGTTTACATTGAAACAAGGTATGCTAAAGAAATAGATTTCTTCGTATTTTCAGCTCATTTTCTTTGCACTTCATATATTTGATGTGCTTAAAAAATATTTATTCTAATAATAATTTTAACATTTATAAATAAAAATTTTTATTTTTATATTTTACTATTGTAATATTATATCTTTATATTTTATGTTAATTATTTGTCAAAAAAAAAGATGATTACAAAATTTAGCCTTTTAAATAATTTTTTTTAGATCTCTCTAATAACTACAATAAAATTCACGCATATCATGATTTTTCTTGTTAATCCTAGCTTATTGTTTAGCTAGGGAGCGATAGATTATTTGTGTTATGTCAAAAATTTTTTTTTGTATAAATCATACTTTATAAAAATTGGGACAAAATTACTCAGGTATATAATGGTTGATTATCATTGTACTTAATTATTGTAGTTTATTTAAGATTTTTTTTTATGTTTTAATAGCTAATATTGAAAATTATCTAGTTTATGAATTTTTTATAAATAATGTAATTTATCTTAAGTAAAATAAAAAATATTTTTTTAGAGTTAATTATTTTAAATCTTATTATTTTATTAATTAAATAATAAATTATTAATAATTAAAATATTAATAATTATTTATTGAGGATTATTATTTATTATTTATTATATTATTTATAATAAGTAATATAATTTATTATTATGTATCAAACTAAGGTTAATAGTAATATAATATTATCCAATATTTTTTACTAAATAACATATAACTTTTTTATAAATATTTTTGTAGCATTTTATTGAAATTGAAATTAAAATTAAATATATGTAATGGAAAATTTTGCTATTTATTTTTTATAATATCATGTATTTGTATAATTGATAGTTACAGTTTTTGTTTAATCATAATAAATTATATCAATATAAGGTAACACATACAAAACATATAAGCTTGACTAATATATCTTAATAATTTATAAATACATAAACAAAATGCCTTATTTTATACAATTTTTAGCACGTTGATAAGAAATACAGCGAAGCATTAATATGTATAAAAGAATTGAAATCACTCCCATGAGTTTAAATTTTAATTAGTGTTTAGTTTTTTTATGGGATAATTTGTTAGAGATAAAGGTAGGGGTAACAAAATAAGAAATAAAGAATAACACGGAGATATATATTTTATATTATAATACAGTGTATAGATATAGATTGTATCCTTAATTTTTTTTAAATTATATACCATATTTTAATACATATATATTTAATTTTTTAAAGATTTAATTATATTTAAACTTAAATTAATCAAAAATAATATATTTTATATTTTATATTTTATATTTTATATTTAAGTTATATTTTTATCATATTAACAAATCAATAATTTTTTTATATAAATTATTTGAATAATTTATTTAGATTATAAATATCTAAAATCTTATAATTATTTTATAATTTATTGTTATTATTTTAAACTAATTTGTAACAAAATTTTATCAATATTATTTAATATAAAATAATTTTTAACCTATTGTTACATGTATTTTATATTTCTAACTTATACATGAATATAATTTATTTTTTAATATTTATTTACTCATATTTTATTTTTTCCATTACTATTAGTTTATTTTTTTTTAATAAATATTCATTTATAATCAAATTTAAAAAATTATTAAAAATAAAAAATAATATTTAAAATATTACCTAAATATCTATTACTCATGGTATCCTTAATGTTTATTAAAAATCCTTGATATGTCTATCTTTATAAGAATTCGAAGGAATAAAAGATTTAATATAGTAACTATTTACGATTAATAGCAAAAGTGATAAAACTAACATATTTAATAATTAATATATATATATATATATATTAAAAATATTAAAATAACTAAAAATCTAATATATTTAAGATTTAAAATTTATGAATATTAGTGTTAAAGGTTAAACATTTAGCGATTAATAAACGGATAATATTAAAAAATTAATATTTTTTATTTAAAATATGTATTTTTATTAATTTTATTGTTGATTATATATACCTACCTTTATATTTATTATTTTTATTTTTTATTTTTGTATACTTTATCGTCAATTGTAAATAATATATATACACATCAATAGGGATATATATGAAAGGAATTTGACCCATTTAAAATCCTAATATTTTGTTTGGTTGGATAGAATGGAAAAAAATCATTTCTTTCCATTTATGTGTTTAGTTGGGTGGAAAAAAAGTTAAGAATGAAATAGAATCGATTTCTAAAAGAGAAGAAATCACAATTACTTCTCCCCCTTTAAGAATCATGATTCCATTCTCATCTCATTTTTTTTTAATTTTACCTCACCTTAAATTCAAATCCCAAATCCCAAAACCCAAAATCTTAAACCTTAAATCCCCAAACCCTAAACTCTAAACCTAAATCCCAAAACCCAAAATCAAAAATCCAAAATCTCAAAATCCTAAAACCCTAAAACCTAAATGATAAACCTTAAATCCCAAAACTCTAAATCCTAAATCTCCAAACCCTAAACCAAAAATCTCAAATCCTAAAACCTTAAACCCTGAATCATAAATCCAAAATCCTAAAACCGTAAACTCTAAATCTCAAATCCTAAAACCCTAAACCCTAAACCTCAAATCCAAAATCCAAAATCCCAAACCTCAAAACCCTAAACCTTATTGAGAAAAATAATAATATATTTTCTTTTTAAGTAATAATTATTTAAAAAAATAATAATTTCAATAATATATTTTGTGTGACGAAAAAATAATAATTAAATATTATTATTTAAATTTTATTGATATTAAGATAATTTATAATTTTTTTTCATTTCATTCTAATGACAAACCAAATATTATAATAATGATTCTTTTTTATTACAATGATTAGAAGAAGAAAAACATTATTTCGATTTCGATTATATTATATGAATTAAACTCCACCAATTCTGAAATGCAAATGAAGCAAAAGGATGTAACGTGGGGTTGACCACTTGGGTTGGGCCTAGAAACCTCATAATCGTATAAAAACAAGAGATACTGGGGCTCAGGTTATAGTGTCAGTTAGGGGTGTCCATGGTCCGGTCCGGTCCGGTTTTGCAAAAAAAAATATAACCAAACCAGACCGTTCATATAGTTGAAACCGGACCGGACTGGACCATTCAGCTATCTAAAATGTTATAACCGAACGGTTTGGTTAACAGTTTTGAACGGTTTTTAACAATTAATAATAAATAAATATGATTCAATTTAATATGATATAATTTAATAGGATGCAATCAAATATAATGCTTATTTATAATCATACATAAATAGATATTATTGTTAAATACATAAATAAGATGTTATCAAAATCTAAAATAAAAAAAAGATTAGACATGAAGAAATGAATTCCAAATATCTCATTTGAAAAGAATTCTTAAACATATACAAACATCAAAACTCAAAATCAACAACAATACATCATTAGATAATAATATTTAAAACTTACCCATTATTAATCATCAACGATCATTGTAGTGTCTTTAATGAACTTTACAATCAAACAAAATCAACATCTTCATAAATGTCTAGGTCATCATTGTATTCTGGTAAGAGAACATTGTCATTATTAATGGAAGAGAACTGAAGTTATAAGTTATAACAGTATTAATTAGTTTCCACTTTCCACCATTTAAAAAAAATGAACTCTGTGAGAAAAAATTGTTCAAACTTCAGAGTTCATAGTTCAAAGTATTCAGACTAACAAAAAAACGACATACCATTCAGATTTTAGAATTCAGACTCCAGACTTACCATTCATTTTAATAAGGAAAAAACTACTACCAGACTACCAATACATGAATTTGAGCTCCAAGTTTAATTAACTTTCTAGATCAAACAAATACTCATAAGAATTTTATGGGAATTGGAATCAGATCCAACAGGTAAAAAATAACTCCACCTTCTAACAGAAGATCATGATGGGTATAAGAAAGGTGGAATGCATCATGATGATTATAATTAGCTTAAACTGAAAAATGAGTTATGTACATGTACATATTCTTGATGACATAGATTTTCATTCTCGGGGGTATACCTGTATCTCATGAAATTCATAATGATAAAACATTAATAAAATAAACTATATATATTTAATCTATAAAGAGAACTTAATCAAAATAATTAAGCTTTAAAAGAGGGACAACATACGAACAATTTAACTGAAGTTATAAGTTATAATAGTATTAATTAGTTTCCACTTTCCACCATTTAAAAAAAATGAACTCTGTGAGAAAAAAATGTTCAAACTTCAGAGTTCACAGTTCACAGTTCAAAGTATTCAGACTAACAAACAAAATGACATATCATTCAGATTTTAGAATTCAGACTCTAGGCTAACAAAAAAATGACATACTATTCAGATTTCAGAGTTCAGAGTTCAGAGTTCAGAGTTCAGACTAACAAAAAAAATGACATACTATTTTGATTTCAGAGTTCAGACTAACAAAAAAACGACTTACCGTTCAGATATTAGACTAACAAAAAAATGATATACCATTCAGATTTCACAGTTCAAACTTCACACTAACAAAAAAACGACATACCATTCAGACTTTTGAGTTCAGACTTTAGACTTACCGTTCAGTTTATTCAGGAAAAAACTACTACCAGACTACCAGACCAGTACTCCAGTAGTATTAGACCACATACCTATTTCATGATTTTCGTCCATTGTTGTCATGACACGACGCGACGCGAGGAGAGGTGGCCAGTTTCTGGTTGAAGTAACGTGTGAACAATGGCTATTTGTTGGTGGAAGCAACGAGAGGAACGGTGGTTAGCTGCTGGTGGAATCAACACGAGGAACGATGGCTAGTTACTGGTGGAAGCGACGATGGCCAAACCCAGAGCGTAGACGAAGAACTGGCGAAAGCAGAGCGTAGACGGCGAAGTGGTGAAGGACTGAAGGCGAGCAAAGAGGAGAGAGCCGAGAGAATTTTTTTGAGGGTTAGGGTTAAGCGTTAACGAGTGACGGCTTAACCCTAAACTCGAAAACAAACTATATATATACTAGGGTTTTATAATATTTTAAATAATTAAAATTATTTATTTAATAAAACCGGTCCGGTCCGACCGATTTATAATATTTTATAATCGGATCAGACCGTTTTAAAATCGGTTTTATTTAATACGGATCGGACCGGACTGTTTCATTTACAAAACTGTTCGGTTCGATCCAGTTTGAACCGATTTTCCAATTTAAATCGGTCCGGCCCGGTTTTTGGACACCCCTAATGTCAGTAATGCAATCAACTAGATTCAAATGGTTGCCGTGATCAACGTCACCGGCTCTCAACCCCACGTGATTGCCTCTCCTTTCGCACCTAATTTCATCGGACGGCTTCTTATTTCTCTATCAAGGAGCCAAGGCTACGCTATATCTTAGATCAGCTTCTAACCGTTGATTGTATTCTTTGTAACTCTGAAAGCCCATCAAACGGCTCATCCTGAAAGAACAACGGTACCATAAGAAGTTTCCCAGTTTGCCAAAACCAAAACGCAAGAGAAGGAGAGAGACGAAGAGAAGAGCTATGGAGAAGGAAAGAGAGCAATTGGTTTACTCGGCTAGGCTTTCCGAACAAGCCGAGAGATATGATGGTACGATTTCTCACCATTAATCCTGTCAAAATTTCATTGGATCTCTCTCTTTCATTTTTTCCTATTTTGCCCTTTTTTTTATTTACCCTTGATTTTATGAGAAGCATTAGACGATTACGCTTGGTATTTTTTTTTTGTAATTCATTTCTTAGATTCATGGATAACAAGTGTTACCAGTGAATATTTGTGTTTTTATATTTTTTTTTCATTTAATTTTCAGTTTGTAATCGTTGTGTTGGTGCTTCGGTTTTATCTATTGATTTCCCAGGCCGGTAGTGCTGCTTACACACGTGAAAATAGAAATTGATTTTTTTATACTGTTTATACTGTTTTCTGCTAATAGCCAGGGTTGTTCTTTTGTATCAGTAAATGATGACTAATGAGTTTGTTAAGTTTTATTTATTTATCTATTTCTTGGTTCGCAGAGATGGTTGAAACAATGAAGAAACTAGCAATGTTGGATGTGGAACTGACTATTGAGGAGAGAAATCTAATCTCTGTTGGGTATAAGAATGTTATTGGGGCAAGAAGGGCATCTTGGAGGATATTGTCATCTATTGAACAGAAAGAGGAATGCAAGGGGAATGAACAAAATGTTAAAAGGATTAAGGACTACCGGCAGAGGGTTGAGGATGAACTTTCAAAGATCTGCCAAGACATTTTATCGGTTATTGACAAGCACCTCCTTCCTTCTTCCTCTACTGGAGAATCTGCTGTGTTCTACAATAAGATGTGAGAACTTATTGCTTTTTGTTCTACCTTGTGATGGTTTAATACTTCTGAGTTATATTTGTTTGCATTATGTCTAGAATATTTCCCTCATGTATTGTATTGGTCTGAAATATTTAGACTGTGATTTGTTTTTGGGTCTTTGTGATAGGAAAGGAGATTACTATCGATATCTTGCGGAGTTTAAATCTGGTGATGAACGTAAAGAAGCTGCTGATCAATCATTGAAAGCCTATGAGGTAAACCGAATTCAACATAGCTCCTTTTGCTCTTTATTTTTGTTACTTCCCTTTCTACTTACTCACAATATGTGATACTATGTAATGTGGACGAGTCAAGTTACAAGATTTTTCTCCTGCTATTACAGGCTGCTCTGAGTACAGCTTCCTCTGATTTGCCTCCAACTCATCCAATCAGACTTGGCTTGGCTCTTAACTTCTCTGTTTTCTACTATGAGATTCTTAACTCCCCCGAGAGGTCTCCATACATCCTTTATCCAAATTCCTCTCCCTTCAATCTAAATACTTCTAGGGTTTTTTATTTTTATTTTTATTTTTAATCTATTGAGTTGAACCTGTGTGGAATTTATGACTCATCACCTTCTTCACCGCATTTTGCAGGGCCTGTCACCTAGCTAAACAAGCATTTGATGAGGCTATTGCTGAACTTGACAGTCTCAATGAGGACTCCTACAAGGATAGTACCCTTATTATGCAGCTTCTTAGGGATAATCTCACTTTATGGACCTCAGACCTGCCAGAGGAAGGAGGTAAATTTCATGAATATAGATAGTGCCTCGTATCTTTCTGGGTCGAATGTATATTGTCAATTTTTTCCCCCCTTTGAAGTTACTGATTTTTTTAGTGATTTTTTTTCTTTTGAAAATGGTAAGAAATAGTCCTTCTAATGTATATTAGAAACATACAACAATCTGAAGTTGCAGTGAAGAACAGTTTAACAACTGGATAGAAACTAACTGTTGCTTGTTCACTCAAAGAGTGCTCATTTTCATCTCTCTTTTTTTAGAAGTGATTTTAATGCTCCAATTATTACTTGTTTCAGCTTGTTGATGGAAACAATGTTCTCCTATTGTTTTTCGTATTATAGTTCAAGTATGTATCTCAGGGATGGTGTAGATGAATATTATTACACTCCTATTTAAAAAACAAAAATAGACAAGTCTCACTATTAAGATGACAATTTGTCATGGAGCTTAAATCAACTTTGGCCTAATCATTCTCATCGAACAGTAACTTTCACTTCTAGAAATTTGAGATCTAATACCATACTTAACAAAGTTTACTGATAAAAAAAGTTTGTACTTTGACATCTTTAGCTATTACAAGCACTAGGTCAACTCTTTAGGTTGCAAATTAGGCTTGATTTATTGGGATTATAAATCCTATTTAGTAGCTGGGTTGGCACAACTTGATCCTTTTTTAATGTTTAGGACATGTTAATTGAATTGACCAAAATATGGCTTCTTCAGAGTGTCTGTGGGTAACGGCTGTTTAAATTGACTTGTTGAAAAGTTTTGTTTCTATCCTGGCCTTCTTTTGTAACTTTTTTGGGCAGGAATGTGGTAATCTTAATTCATTTATTTTCTCTATATTTGTATAGTTATATATTCTATCAACCAGAATCCATAATATGATTTAGGGATGTAATTGAATTGAATTCATTCTCTTAGAACTTTAGGTCATGTTTGGTTCACATAATGGGGAATGAGAATGATAGTTGGAATTAAATTTAATAGAAAGAATTTTTTAATGTTTGTTTAAGTAGTGTCCTAATGGAATCAAAGTAATGATAATATGAATGTAAAATTATAAAATTATAATTGAAGTAAAATTAAAAATAATTTTTTTATTTCTAAATGAAATCAAATGAGAAAAATAGTAATAAATAATTATACAAATGTGAAAAAAATAGAAAATTTCAACATATTTCTGAAAAGTGGGAGGAATGAGTAATTCTATTACTGTTGAAATGCTTTGCATTTCATTATAGATCAAAAGTCAAACCAAATATAGTAATACCTTGAATCATTTTCATTACAATTACTATCAATTAAATATTACCTTTTATCTTTAACGTTTGATAGTAAGTCGTCCATATCTGTCCATTGTATAGTACTTTATTATTGTTCTTTATTAGGGTGTTTGTAAAAACATTGAACAATTTACTCTACCCTTAGAGTTGCAGGGCTGTACAACATTTTGAAGAACAATAATTGAATGCGCGATCATCTATATTGTATCTTTTTGCTCAGTATTGGGTCTTATATCCTCACTTTCTTTTAACAATTACTTATTATTTTAATGGCAGGTGACCAATCTAAGGTTGATGAGTCTCAACCAGAGGTAACATTTTAGACGCCTGTTAAAAACATATTCAAATTAAAAAGAAGATAACATGCAAACACTGCCCCTACCTTTTTATTTATCGTATATGTTTCATTGGTTATGGTATTGGGCTGAACATATATTTTGTTAGTTATGAAATAACAAGTATTCAATTTGCAGAATTAGCTGGAATTGAGAAGATAATTCTGTGGAATTATTCCAATTGGTATTACGAGTGGATCAATTTGCAGAGTTATGAATATGGGCTTTGTACTTATGGTCTTTCAAAGCACAACCTACCACCACATTTCTAATCTTTCTTGGACTTTTCTATTTGTATGGTCGAGAACTTATTTTTCCTTTTATATGCTCATGCGTTTCCTCTAATAAATGATTTCTTTTATCTTTTGTATGCTTATTTCTTCTGTTTTCTATATGCGTGGTAAATTATTTATTTGCAAGCAACTGCATACTTGAGTAATCTCATCAAAAATAGTAATAGTCACTTTTTAGTTATTATTTATTTTTAATTGAAAATAAGTAGGGTGATAATATTATATGGATTTTATTTTAGTAAAATATGTTTAAGTTATTGAATCTTTTTTTGAAGATAAGAGTTAAAATTTAAAATTCATGCATATAATTTATTTATGTCAAACTATTCACCTCTAAGTACGTACATCCGCTGCGAGTAATGCTAAAACTTTAAGCTTAATTCAAAGTATTGAAAACATTGTTCCATAATCTTGTTGTCAATGTAAATTAAATAAATTTTAATTAATATCTTCAGTGGCCAATCTAGTTAAAAGTCCTTCCCCCAATTAACACAACCAAGTGGGATTTTTGGCTGAAAAATTATATCAAAGTATCACATCTCTAAAAAATGGCACTGCTAGGTTGTCTATATGGATTTCTTTTTTATCAAATGATAATTGAAGATGGAGATTTGAACATAAATGTCCATGGAAGGTAAGGCTTTAATCACCCTACCGTGCTATAGGGCAACTGGTGATTGTGGATATGAACCCAGTGTGGAGTAAACAAGCAAATAAATAAGAATTTAATGATTGTTCGAGCCAATTGTTTTAATGGGGCATGCCTCTTATTCCTTGCAGAATGCAAGATCGAGAAAGACTAATAAGGGTTTATTATCAACTCGGGAGTGTAAAAGTAAAAACAATTTCTGATTGTGGATTTAACTTGTCTTTGACGGCCTGTAGTTATTACATCCGATGGTTTTAAGTTGTTTTTCTCGATGGTAAAGTCTACAAGTAAATTCTTGTGCTCTGTTAGGTTCTCAACATAGATTTGATTTTGGAGTCTTTTAAGTCTATTGGGTACACAATATGGCATGAACTTTATGTACACTTGCATCCCTTCGTTTGTATATAGAGTCCGTTACTGAGTTAATAATTTTATGTTATCTTCAATATTTTTTAAGACATTCTAAAAATCTTGAAATTAATTTGAATAAAAATTGCTTCATACACTCGGATTAAAAAATAAAAGTTAAAAAGATGGTTCTTGAATCTCGACGTTGTAGGACAGAAAATTTTGATTGTGAATTTGGAATAGCAGACAAAGTGGGGGTTCATGAACAAAAAAATCGAAAGTGAAAAGTGGATAGAAAAATAGAGGTATGAAGATGTACCAAAGCACAGGGAGACCTAGATTATATGAAATCTGGAAAAGCACCCAATGACTATGGACGAAAAATTAATGTATGCCTCTAGAACAAAGCCTACAAGTAATCGATCCTTAGATCTCAGCTCTTGTAGCCGAAAGGAGAGGCATTTGATACCAACAAGAAAACACCTTATTTTTCAAAACAAAAACAGTAAAACACAGAAAAGACAGTCGATCAGGTGTTTAATGGGTGCTAGTGTGCGACTAATAACAGCCATTAGATACTAAAATAGACACCATTGGTAGAGTCGGAAGAGAATAGAGACCAAATTTTCTTCACGAAAACAGCAGAATTTCTATGAATGAGATTTTCTCGAAATGAAGGTAGGGGTCTATTATATATACACGGACCAGCTTAAACCCTAGGATAACTGGCTAAGAGAAGGTGTATCGAGTACGTAAGATTAAGCCAGCTGGATAATCGTAAATAAATCGTATCTTAAAAAAAATCTAAATATCATATATCTTAAATAATATAATAAAATTTTATTAGATACTATAATTTGGTACATAAAATTATATCATAATTTTTATAATAAAAGTGTGATTGTGGGATAAAATATTTTTTAATAATACAAAATAATTGATAGATATCGTAACTTTTATTACAAAATATGTTTATTGAAATTATAAAAATGATAAAAGGATAATAAAATATTACAAAAATACTTTAAGTAGGCTTCATAACATAAAATTTATTTATTATAAAACCATACTAATAAAATTATGTATTAATTAGTTATAAAAGTGAAGAATTCATATGATAATAAAACTTTAAATATAGAAAAAATAGTAATAATAATCTTTTTATTTAAATAGATTAAAAAATTAATAAATTAAATAAGAAAATAAAAAAAATGTAAAAGAGGAGTTAGTCGAAAAGAAATAATAAGTGATATTGTTTAATATTTGTTATTTATTTAAGTAAAGATTTTTTATTCATAATTTTTTATAATTTATTTTAATATTTTTTTAATTTTTATTTTTAATCTTTTAAATAATGATCATTTATAATCATTCAGCTTGATAATAAAGATAATATTCTATATTATTTGGGTGTGATTTAAAATACATTGATAGTTTAAAAATGTTATAGAATAAATGTGTATTTTAAAATATATTATATTTATTAAACAAAAAAATATGAAAAACAATAGAAATTTAAAACTTAAACCACAAAATAACACTTTTTAGGTATAATAAATATATTTTTATTGTTAAATAAAAATTCAACCTAAATTAAACGTTATTCAATTAAACATTGAATTATGATTACTTAAACCAATTTAATGTTAGACTCTTCAATCTTATTTAATATTATTAAATGTTATTTTTATTGTTATAAATTTTAGTGGTATCATCTTATATATATTTTTAAAAATTATTGATTATACTGATACGTTTAATTTTTAGTATGTTTAAAACAATATTAAATTTACACATATTATAGAAAGAATTTGTCCAAAATTTAGATTAAATTTAAGCTTAACTCAATCCTTACATGTGTTCCTCCCTCCTTGATTTGAAATCATTTTTTAATAATGACATAACTAAATTATCATTAAAAAAATATAAAACTTAAATATCATTTTTAAATAAATATTGAAATTTAACTCTACATTCCTTATAATAATAATAATAATAATAATAATAATAATAATAATATAATTAAATTATTATAAAAAATAAATATTATTTAGAGATAATTTTCTACTTAGGGATTCTAGTGATTTTTAGAGAGAAATAAAAATATGGACAAAAGAATAAATCTTGTATTCTCCTCATTTAAAGGGTATCTATATGTATGATATCCTACGCATGTGACAAGGTACGCATAAGCGATCTGTATACATGGTTACATATATAGTAAAATTGCACACAAATTAGTTTAAATAGAAAGCAGCTCGCTACAAGTGTTACACACAAAATAAAGGGAGATCGTTATATGCAAGTTGTTCACGAAGAGGGAAGACCCTGATCACGTCGGGATATCATAGTTTCACCAGGTCTTGACATCTAAGACCTCGCCGTTTGATAACGAGGTACTTTTGTCGACTGGGTTGTACGCTCTACCAAGCTTGTTGGGCCCAGACCTTTTGTTAAGCCAACCCTATATCTTCGCTATACCCTAGCGGGGTATCTGTACTTATTAGGTCGCATATCCGTTACATATTTAATACCAAACATAAACTCCCTATTCTCTTGATTTTGAGAAGTCAAGGAAATAATATTTGTTTGTTGATTTTAATTTAAATAAAACACTTTAAATGATTTAATGTATATAAGTATATAACGGCCACTCAGACGATACAATTTTCGATCGTGAGGTTTTTTAACTACAAACAAGATTCCTTTAAATAATTTTATTTTTTAATTAAACCTTTCAGCTTCCCGCATACTCTATAAATAGTGAAGAAATTTACTTTTACCATATGTTTCAACTTAAATTTTTTTAAGAAATTTTCGACCCATTAAGTGTTTTCCAATTATTACTCCGTGTCTACTCGTTAGAAAAATACGTAGTCTATTTTTTAGTTCATTTGTTTAACGAAGTCAAAGGGAGAACCAGTCCATTCTTTATTTTTAGGTCGAGATTCAAATGACCTACATTCACATTAAGTAATTTATTATTAATTTTATTTTAATATGTCTCAAAAAAGAAAAATAGGTGGTTCATCCTATGGCAATGTGATCTAAGTCGTTAGGTAACGCACCTGATACTTATATAATACCAAATATTATATTAACTCCCATATTTGCGAGGTTACTAAGTTGTTAAGAGTATTTTTATTATTAATCCGAGTTTGAAGGGGTAAACCTTTCAAGCTTTCCTTAGATTTCATTATTAACTCTGAAATCAGGTTGTTATTTAAGTGCTACTTGATTAGGTCTTATATGCATAGGTGACCTAGGTCGTTTACTTTGACATGAAGATCTTGATCTTCAGGTCTCGACTCATAGGTCGCTAGGCGAATGTTACTATGCCATTCCATTGTTAGAGAGGAACAATTAAGTAATCCTTACCAATAAGGAAGGTGGATGGCCTTGCTATTGGAAGCCATATATCTAAGCCCTTATTTGTCACGTAGCTTGAGAAGCAAGGCTTTTATTGCACCAAACTACACTCTGATATGGTATTTTCAAACTAGGAGTAAAGCATCGCCTTATAGCGGAAAGATGGATCATATACCCTAACTACCCCAATGAACGAGGGACCTAAATGCTCTACCTCAATAAAAAATATGTGAATTGCTATGTCTATATTGCTTCTAATACCGAAGTAGTGGGGTGAACTGAGGTCCCTTTCGAAGGAAGTGGTGGAACTTATCAAAACAGATTAATAGCCCAGATTCAGATACAACATGCCATGGTGAAATATTGACCCACAGTTAGATGCGACATGCGAGGGTGAAATATCCAACCCCTCACATGTGCTTCCATAAGAGGAGTAGTTTGCCCTGGAACTTAAGTCTCTTTCTTACGACGTATTTCAAATTATGAGCGAATCATTTAATAATACCTACATTTTTACCATGTTGAAACACATCTGACGTCTCAAGTGGGGGGGTCAAGGGACTCCACCTCTAATCATGAGGCATAAGACGTATCCCGCATCTCAAGTGGGGGGGTCAAGGGACTCCACCTCCAATCATGAGGCATAAGACATATCCCGCATCTCGAGTGGGGGGGTTAGGGGACTGATCCTCCAATCACGAGGCAATAGGGTGTCTTGCATCTCAAGTGAGAAGGTCAAATGACTTGTGCCCACTTGGGGGCATGAAATAAGATGCCCAAAGCATGATCGCAAGCATATTTTGCTTCTCGAGTGGGGGGTCAGGGGACTCCTCCTCCAATCACGAGGCAATAGGGTGTCTTGCATCTCAAGTGAGAAGGTCAAATGACTTGTCCCTACTTGGGGGCATGAAATAAGACGCCCAAAGTATGATTGCGAGCATATTTCGCATCTCGAGTAGGGGGTCAGGGGACTCTTCCTCCAATCACAAGGCATAGAACATATCCCGCATCCCTAGTGCGGGTCAGGGGACTCCTCATCCAATCATGAGACATAAGACAAGCCGCGTGTCGAATGAGGGATCGATTGATTCCTTCCAACTTAGGGGGTCATAAATTTCGTGAGATAAGCGACATGCGAGGGTGAAAACCCTACACCATATGTGCTCCAAACTTTGAGGAATTGATCGCTTTAATATTTTACGAAATACGCAACATGCGAGGGTGAAGACCCTACCCCACATGTGCTCCAAACTTTTCTTGCAAGAAGAAATAGTCAATACTTTGATAAACTCATAGTTAAATACTCAAAACATGGGAGTTCATACATCAACCTTACAGGCCCAAGTGAAAAGCTCGCTATAATAACTTCATAATAATAGATTGATGTGAATATTGGTCGTTTATGCCATATGTGGCGTGAATAGTCCCATTTTTTATCATTTCATCAACAATCTTGTTAATGGATCTCGTTAAATAGTCTTTGAATATCGAAGTATTGTCATATGTCAATGAAGTGTTAATCCTCTTATAATTTCTTTTCGATATGCATGGATCACACAGATCCTGAAGTGCACCAAGTACTACCTCATTCGCCAAGATCAATCCCTACATCATATAAAGAAAGGCATGTAATGATAAGCTCATACATCATATAAACTCACCTCGCGTGGTGTGCATAAACTTCCCTTAACTTGTTTGAAATTGGGTCCTTAAAATCGTGGCGATAAAGCCACTATCAGGGGTCTCTGGATGAAAGCTTTTATTCGATGTAGCTCTGGACGCATCAACTCCAATCAAGCCAATCCCTTAAATGTAATGATCATTTGAAGCAACATATCTCTACTTGATCTAGACATGTCTGAATGGCCAACTAGGAGGTAGGGTTGCCCATATCATAACTCTAAGACATCTACCAAGACCTTAGGCGTTGTACCTATCCGGCATTACTGCTATGCCTTTGCTAGTAAAAATGTATCGGGCCTGAATCATACCATAATCGCTTCTGTTGTTGGCTGCTTAATCAATATAGAAGTATTATCCCAATCGAAATTGACCTATGGGTTGTAGAAATATCAAAGTCATTGACGGCATGGTAAAGAAAGTAAAAGGCATCGACGACCAAAAGTTCTAAAGTGAAGACATGGATAACATATTGCAATCCCACTCAACCATTTCCAATAGTAAACCTTAGCTTGATTTAGCTCATTTGTTTAAATTCGAATTGAAAACCCAAATGTTCTCTTAAAATGTATTTCAAATCGATCTCTTGACCATATTTAGACCATGGTTTATATAACTTCAAGTTTTTATTAGACGAACTATGTATATATATTTGCAGATAATTCCAATTAATTTAGGCCCAGTCCGTTCTCAATCATCCCAAGCCTAGTTCGATTCAGCTCCAGCCCGTTCTTCTTCAGACAAATTTCTTCTCAATGGGTTCAGTCTGTTCCCCCTAGGTCGCACCAATTCTAATTTATTTGTGTGACAATTCCAATCCATCAATTTTAACGGAAAAGCTTGAAAATTATAAACTAGAAGTTCAAGAAAACCACTACCCAAAAGAAGACACGGCTTGGAGGTGTGCGTTCTCTAATTCATTTTTTAGGTCGTTGTTGTCTAGCGAGTTTCTCTCAAGTCTGTCCACTAGTTCGTACCAAAGAACAACCAGATTAACCCGTTAGAGGCCAAAACCAAACCAGCCCACTAGATATCATAATAGATCTTCCACTTTTGATTCACAATTCGTGCAAGACTAGCAACCTAAGTGTCTTGTATGCGCTGATAGCTATTCATATCGCAATTCACCATTCTATCCCAACGACCCATATCTTTCAAGCTCGTTCTTTCATCTCTCCCGTCGTTAACTTAGCTCATGGGTTGGTGGCTTAGGGTCAGTTTCAGATTGAAAGCAAATTCACTCATCAGTTCACGGCATGTATATCTAATTCATCGTTTATGGTAACCGATTAAGTGCAGTTCTTCTATAGAAATTGGCCCAGTTGAGAAGCAAAGTTTGTTTCTAACTAGCCCAATTTTTGACAGCTCGCTACTTGTAAATCTTAATCTGTACCAGTAGCACGTGACTTGCCTTTGTCATCTTCTTCAGCCCATTGAGTAACCAAAACCTATTTCGCGATTCCCTTAATGCACCAGTGAAAATTCCAGCTCATGGTTTGCCTGATCTACATCATGCTACCACTACCTCTTCTAACAAGAACGACCTGCACCAGCTCAATCCTTTCACGGCCAAAAATGGCACGAAACGAGTTAGGAATGAAACTAGTAGCAGTTCGCAGCTTGCACTGTTCGCATAGATATCATAACAGATTGTCCAATTTGGATTCACAGTCCAAGTCATATAATCCCAAATTGTGTGCGCTAGGAACTTTCCCAGTTCGCGATGCGCTTTTCCAGCCCCAATGACCCATATCTTTCCTGGTCATTCACTGTGTGTTTTTCGAGCTCACAACATCCTATTCAACGACGTCATGCATCTATTCGTCCTCTTTCAGTTCGCCAGCTCCAAACGATCTGGACCTAGTATGTTCTTCCTTAGATCAAGGTAGTCCAATCGTATAAGCCCAACATGTTTTTCAGTGATTCATACCTGGTCCAACTGATCCAACCTAACACATATCACTTCAGGTCATTCATACAAAGCATTGGGTTACTTGGTGTCGTTGCTATAACTGAGTGCGAAAGCTGGTACCAGAGAAAAAATAGCGATTTTGTTTTCCATGAATTAGGCCAAGCTAGGCCCAGTTCGTTCAAGAGTTTGCACAACCCACATCTCAACCCATTTCTCAAGGTCATTCATAGAGCACTGATTTGTGGTCGTTCATGGTGGAGTTGGTTTTAGATTGTAAGAAAATCCACACCCATTAGTTCATGCCATGTCCAGCTCGTGGCTTGTTCGATCTACATCATGCCACCATTCACTTCGCCCCAATCCATAGCATACCTCGTCTCCCACTGTACCACCCCACATCATGTTTTTAATCACATCAGTGAAGAGCATCTATTCGTCCAAACAAATTAGTGACTCAATCAGACCGAGCTGTTGTTGTGTTCTGGCCTTCTACAAAAAAGAAAATAGACATACCACACCAATACAATTCGTTCATTTGGGTCGAGCTAGGCCCAATTTAACAACCCAATTCACTTTAGGGGAAACAATGCTGAAGTAGTAACAGGGGAAACAACATGCGAGTAACCAACCTACACGAAACGAGTTGGGAACAAAGCTGGTCTCAGTTTGACCCCGTCGAGGAGCATCATGACGCTTGAAGAAGGGCATCATGCACTAATTTTTGGTCACAATCATCAAGACCCAGTCCATTCTTCTCCAGAATGCAAGAGTTTAACCATACCGACCCAATTTATTTTTCAGTGATTCACACTGAGGCCAGTTGATCTAGCCTTAATTTATGATGTATTCAACCCAACCAGTCTCTCTTCAGCTCATTTCTTCATCTCTCCAAGCCATTAATTTGTCTGGTATAGATTGTTTCTTAGGTTCATGAAAACGTGTGATTGGGTTGTTTTGACATACGCCATGTTATCAGCTCGCACTTGGTTGGTATCCAATTTGCGCATTGTTATCAATTCACGATTGATTGGTTGAGTTTTTCACATGGACCGAACATGGCCTAGTTCGTTCAATATAGTCTTTATATAGCCCATAATTCCCAATCTCACTTGGTATGCACTAGCATTATTTCCCAGATTATGCCATTTCCTAATCTATACATTTCCTGGGCTCACGAATTGTTTATCTGAATTTGGTTAGGATCAATTAAGGTAAGCTCAATTAGTGACAGTTTCTTTCTGTTCATGGTGTTTACAGTTGATCTACAACTCTCATTCTCCAATCCGTTCACTAGTTTATACCAAGCCCAGTTTGTTCTTGGCTTAAAATCATACCAACCTAATAGCTCTCTCATGGATCTAAGAAAAACCAGCAAGGAACGACCAATGCTTGTTAATTTAGCTCGTATTTGGGTGATTTGGACCAACGCTCTATCATCAGTTCGCTCCTAGTCTGCATTAGTCACGATTCATTGTGGTCCTACTATAGCGACCTATAGGTCGCCCTGTTCTCAGCGTCAAATCCATCAACACGGATTGTGCGAACGCTCGTTATTCCAACTCGCTACCTATTCATGTCCATTTTTTGTGTGCAAGTACATGTCCCTAAAATGAGATAATTCTCCTTGGAATAAAAATGAAGGTCTCAAATGCCAACTATGGACTAGAAAGATTTGATTTCCCACAGACGGCGCCAATTGTTTGGAGAGAATTTTCTGGTTAAGGATTATAGTGATTTTTAAAGAGAAGTAAAAATATGGACAAATGAATAGATCTTGTATTCTCCTCATTTAAGCGGTATATATATGTATGATATACTACGCACATGGCAAGGTACGCATAAGCGACCTATATATATGGTTACATATGTAGTAAAATTGCACACAAACTAGTTTAAACAGGAAATAGATCGCTACAAGTGTTACACAAAAAAATAAAGGTCGTTATATGTAGGTCGTTCACGGAGAGGGAGGACCCTGATCACGTCGAGATATCATAGTTTCACCAAGTCTTGACATCCAAGACCTCGCTGTTTGATAACGAAATACTTTTGTCGACTGGGTTGTACGCTCTACCAAGTTTGTTAAGTCCAAACCTTTTGTTAAGCCAACTATATATTTTCGCTATACTCTAACAAGATAGCTATACTTATTAGGTCGCATTTCTGTTACATATTTAATACCAAACAAATACAGTATCTAAATATCATTTTAAAATAAATATGAAACTTTGTGCATCTTATTAACTAAAAAACATTCGTTAATAGTTATCCATGGAAAAGTAATATCAATAGGAAAAAAAGAGGATATCAATATCGTGAAACAAATATTATGTTAATTTTTAATATTGTTTTTAAGTATATTTTCGAATAAATGTTAACCAAAATATAAATTTGTGGCTAAACATGAAAAAATGGGATCCGCAAACCAATACGAGGCAAATAGGATCATTAATTTATTAGCATAATCGTCTCAACCATACTCACGGCCTATATCTGCATCTATCTGCCTGAATATGTAGCTCCATTCGAGTAGGAACAGCATGGAACCCTGGGTCAATCATTATCAGCAAACAAAGCTTGGGATAATCCAACACTAATAAAAGGAAATTCCATATTAATTTTAAATATTAAAGTCCAAAACAGAAAAACCTGAGGGAACATTTTGTTCAATCACAATCATAAATATACTCTTCATCCAAATGGCTGTATCCGAACATTTATGCAAACACAATATACATCGGAGCATGGCGTAAATCTTCAGAAACAATTCGCATAATATCAACAGCATAACCTAAACCAGAATTTAGATTTAGAATGAAGAGCTTCCCTTTGCTTTTTTCAATCTGATGTTTTGTGTGCTTCTGCATTCAAATCAGGGTTGGCCTCAAGGTAAGAAGCACTGCTTCTTGTACAAATCCATCCATTAAGTAGAGTATTTGTGAATCTCCTGTATTGTATTCAAGTTCAAATTTACCATCCCCTACTAAATCTAACAACAATGCAAGATATATCATCTTTACTGCCTCTTTTCACTGCCTCAGATGTTAATTGCTTGGCTGCTTTCAATGGGTCTTGGATCCTAAGTGCGATATCAATTGCCTCTTGATTAGACATGACCTAGAATATTGACATAGACAAAAAAATCAACATTTAAGGGGATTTCTGATAATTATTTATGCAGATATCAATTAGTTTAACTCTTGGTAGTTTTGTGCCTACATTGCAACTTGAAAGACATACAATGTAGAATAGAAATGATCACCTTCCAAAGGCCATCACTTGCAAGAATGAGCATATCATCTGTACTGAGATCAATACTAGTATTTACTATGTCAGGGTCCGATCGTAAGTGTGATTTAAGGCTCTTGTCACCAAATGCACGAGAAACAGCCAGCTGCCCATTGACTCTAGGGACGTCTCCTGGTGAAGAAATGGTTGCAAAAGTCAATTGATTTTTTTTTAGCTAAACTGCAATTTGGAGATGCATGCAATGAGTATATATCTTATATACATATGGAAATGAAATTTCTAGGTTCTACGGAATCTACATGGTCTCCTAGAACTAGGCATTACTGAAGCTGCTTAAACAATGATAAGTAAGAATCAAATCCATTCATTCTTTAGTGCAGTCCTAAGATTTTGTTAAGCTTATTAATATCCCACCTTGATAATCAAGAATACATAGTGTTGAGTGGCAGCATAAGAAATGGGCAGGATAAAGTAAGAATCTAATAAAGATAGCCAATGTTGTTATACAAGAAATGATAAAAAAAAATGACATAAATATAGGAAAAAAAATTATATGAGTTCTAGGTTTAGCTGTTCCCACAATGATTTCATACAGTAATACCAGTAATTGAGTAGGATAAGCAGTATGCTTAAGAGGATTGAAGATGTTCAATAAAATATTAACCTAAATTGACAAGCCCCAAAAATCCCAACCCATGCACCCCAAAGTCAAGGAAAACATAACGGTGATTATAAAATGATGTATGCATATAACTTGGGGCCTGTTTCTTTATGCTTATGAAACTCTTTAAAAGCGCTTCTGACAACAAAAAAAGCATTTAAGAACCAAATATGAAAAATTGTCAAAAACACTTTCAAGGTTTGGGAAACACATTTTGTACTTACTGACAGACTGAAACCGCTTTTTTTCTTTCTTTCTTAAACTGCTTCTATTTAAAACTACTTTTAACATAAGCACATATAAATAGACCCTTAAACTAGTTTCTATTTTTCTACCAACCATTTAAGATGGCCTTCACCGTTTTACTTGCATTAAATAAATTCAACTAGTTTTGAGAAAAAGCCACCTCTGTCCTCGATGCGGCCAAGTTTAACTCGAAGTAACTAGAAACAGAAACATAGAGTTTGTCAAGGAAGAATATTATGGGCCTTTGCCTCCTTAATTACTCCATATGAAGACAATGGAGCTATATTACCTACTCCATGGATTTGAATCCAAAAGATCTTTCATTTCTTCTACAAAAGGGCTCAACAATATGTGCACTTCTCTTTGCCTATAAGACAACACAAAAAAGCAAACATGTATAATATTCCCACCGTCCTCCAAGCCAGGTTTCCCAATTCCATGGTTGAATTGGAAAGAAAATCAGTCTTAGACTGGGATGCAGACAAAAGAGCATGTGGCATGACAATTTAACAACCATGCGCAAGTAAAATCCTAGTACTTGGCAAAAGCCTAAGCAAACTAAAAAATAATCAGAAATTCTTTGTAAAGTCAATGAAATTTTATAAGCAATGGTAGCCGGGGAAAACCTGGCATGTTTGAGACAAAGCCACCTCTGTCCTCGATGCTGCCTCGTTCTGTGCTAGGTTCGTGATCTGTGGACATCTGCATAGCATGGCCTCCTCTTGAAAGAACTGCACGGGAGTCTCCAACATTTGCCACCCATAATAGTTGACCATTAATCAAAATTGCAGTAACAGCAGTGGACCCACCTCGCCCCAAGCCAGAGCTATTTTTAAGAATTGCCTGGTCTGTCCTATCATAGGCATTTGAGATAGATCTGACAGGGTCAGTCCAAAACTCTTCCTACAGGGGTTAAATGAAAATGTATTAAGTATGCACGCTTCCAACATAGATCAAAAACTTGAAAAGTGCAATTTATATAACCACTGGTATAGAAGATTCAAAGTAATTTTCCTAACCTCCTTTAAGATATTTTGAAATAAATGCTTCTGCAAGTAGGAAGGCACATTATCTCCCAGATGACCATCATAAATAGCAAATAGCCCTAGTTCATGTTCTTGGATTTTAACAAATTTAGCAACATGATAATCCTCCATGGGATGGTTAGCTTTCCCCTTTATCAGGTTGAAACCATACTTGATGTACCCTCCATGGCTTCTTCCTTTACCACAGCTAGACGGTGAACTAACTCCTGCAAGCTACATGAACAAAGAACTAAAATCTCAAAATGAAACAACTGAATCAATTATTGAAGCATTTGGCTTGAGTGAGAAAAAGATTAATTGTAAAGTAATTTTCATCAAATAAAAATTTACATTTTCATCCAATAAATTAAGCAGAGGGAGAAATCTAGACCAAACTAAGTTTTCTGACTTTTTTCCCCTCCCCTTTTTAGTTCCACCTGGGGAACATTTTGTCACTATTTGTGAGAAAATTTTAGGTGGAATCCTATTTTGAAAAGAGAACCTACTGACCCTTGCCAAAGGGCCTCATTTGGTGGTCGGAAAATCCTTGTAGCCAAATTTAGAAAATCAGCATACTAAAGAAACAAGAGCAGGATACGTAGCATTGCTATGTTTATCATCGTTAAAGTCACTAGAAAGCATCTCTAATTATTCTACTTCACAAAATAAAATTACTAGAAAGAAATGATTCAACTTCACAAATCATAATTGAATGATAGTTATAAATGGAGATGGAATGTTAAAGAAATTCGTGAAATAATTAATTAATTTTTAAAATTAATTTTATCTTGTATCAATTAATTTTTAATGAGATAATATAATAATTAAACGATATTAATTAATATATCTAATTTTTTTTGTTAAAAATATTAAATAAGATAGATATTAATAAAAAAATAAAAGAATTAAATGAGACAGTATTAATAAAAAAATAATAAATAATAATTTATAATTTAAGTTAAGTTAAATAATATATATATATATATATGAAATGAGATCTACGACTAAGAAACTAAAATATCCATATTAAGCGGATAAATATAATCCACGAAAACCAAGAAAAATCCTCACTAAACTCACAAAGGTTGAATAACATAATAATAACCGTTAGGTAGTATGAAATACATAAATTAGAAGCTTATAAATAAAGAAATAAACTAATATCCACGCACTTAGTTGATGAACATGAGCAGCAAATAAATAAATAAAAGGGTCGCAAAAGAAAAGGAAAATTTATGGAAAGCAAGAAAACCTGAGAGCAGGAAGCATTAAAACAGCATAACCAATCCATCAAAGATTTCTTCAGTCTGCCAAACTCTTAAGCAAAATCCTCAACATCCAACTCGTGTCATCCACTGTTCAAATTCTAAACCAACCCAACTTCCCAAATCGCAGATTTTCCTCTATCGCACGAATTACACCATCAAAACGAAGACAATCATTATGAAGAAAACAAACAAAACCCTTTATTTCCCAACCCTAAAACCCAATATTGCAACTATAAAGGTAAAAATCGAGTGGAAGCAGGGACTGGGTATCCAAGAAGTTCCTCTTACTCGTTTGATTGAAGCTAGAATATATTAGCTTTATTTTTTAAAAAAATAATAGAGGTGGCTTCACGCTCTTTCTTCAAAAAGGTTGCCTATGTTTCTGTCACCGAGTAATGAATGACGATGATTCGCACTTAGTGTGTTTATGTTAATAAAGAAAAGGAATCCCCACAAAAGCAACCTTCTTTCTTTGCTGTTGACTTTGAGGACCCGAAGGCTGAGGCTTTCACTGTACAATTTGCTCCATGTCTTTCTCTGCTGTCGCCCATAGAATGTCCCTTCGGAATTTTATTCGAAAACTAAAAAATAATAAATTTATAATTTATAATTATAAAAAAATAATATTTTAAATTTTTACGTTCAACCTGACACGCTGAAACAGCTACACTAACAAATATACATAAATTAAGAGTTAAATAATTATTTAATTTAATTTTATATTTTATATTATTATGATTTAAACCATTTACTTCGCACCAAGTAATTTTTTAAAAAATCTCATAATAATTTTATTATTATAATAAATATTATTATAATTCTATAATTTTTGAGATGATTATTTATAATTCTATTATTTATAAAAATTAACTATTATAAATATTTATTTTTAATATTTTTGATAAATTAAAAATATCAATTTTAATAAATGGTAGAATTATTAGTGATTGTTTTTCATAGAAACGTGAGTGATAACAACTAACTCATAAATTATTATATTAAAATATTTATTTTAAAAATTATGAAATCTTTATCATTTAACTTAATAATTACTAGAATTATGTATTTATTTAGTAAAACGTAGAGGTGTGCATCGGATCGACGGATCAAAATCGTTAATTTTATACTTATCCTATCTGATTCGACCATCCGGTCGGATTGAAACATACTAATCTGCAACTAATTCGATCACCTTTTTAAATCCGATGCAATCTAATCTGTAAGCTATTTAGATTGAATTGGTTGGATCCGATAAATCCGAACCATAAACTTAATTAACTCTATTTTTGATATTTTTGAATAAAAAATTTAAATTTTCATATAACATAAACTTATTTGAGTTAAAAGAAACCTTAAAATATAACTAATATATAAAATATAAATATATATTTAAGTATTTTAAGTCGGATCAGATGAGATCGGATGATACATAGTAAAATCTGTCATTCGATCCAAACTTAACAAATTGAAAAAATTTTCAACTGATCCGATCCAAACTTAACGGATTTAAAATTTTTTCATCTCATCTGATCCGATAGTCAGATCGAAATCGTCAAAAAATTAACGGATCGAATTAAATAGATGATTAGGTTTTTTGCAGACTCCTAATAAAAAAATACGAGCTTCCACGGCCATATGTTCATAATATAACTATATCGCACTAGTTTTGGATAGATTTAAATAATAAATGTCAATTATAAACAGATAATAATTTTATAACGGTTTAATCATGCTTATTTATTATCTATTTAAAAATATATTTAGTTTAAAAAATTAAAAAATTAATATAAGATTTATTCTATTATATTATTTTAAAATATTAAAATTAATTTTTACCTTAATCTATTTAAAAAATATTTTTTTAATTAAATAAAAAATATAAATGTAAAATTTAATTAAATTCTCTACGTATTTTAATATTAAAATGTATATATATATAATATTAATACATGTTTCCCTTCTATTAGCACGGATTTAATATTACAATAAACATATCTCTTTTACCTCTTATTCATTACAGTTATTTTAGTAAAAAAATTATGGGACCCCGATATGAATTATCTGCTATTAAAATACTACTTCATACTGTCAGTATTTTCTTGAGCCAAATTTACAGTTCTGCCCTTAAACCATATACTAGCTTGGGATTTGCCTCAAATATTTTCTCTCTTTCTTTCTATCTCCCTCTTCTCTGCGTGATCTACTCCGGTGAAGAATTGTTGCATATCAGCTATTGCTTAAGAGCTTGTTTGCCATCCCTTTCTCTTTCTCCATTTGTCTGGTTTGGGGTTTGTTTCAACCAGGATATTTCAACAGCAAAATGGGGTTTGTTGTATTTCTCACAGCTCCAACTTAATTCCATCCAAGTCGAGGTCGTCGATCTTTTTAAGATTTCGATTCCGGCTCTTGGTCTCTTTCTCACTTTGATCAGAGCTCAATGAAGTAGAAAAGATGAAAGAGCACTTGAATGATTGGTAAGGAAATTTTGATGTGATGATAACAATTATCATGTCCTTTCCCTTCTTTGAAATAATATCCCTATTATAATATTGTCGATTTGCAATGTAAATTTAAGCACATATGTTTATGATGTTGATTATGGATGATAAAAGATTTTTGATACATGCACGTTATTTTTAAGAGTGAAATACTAATTTATGAGATTGTTTAAAATGATATGCGTGCATTTGATATTTGACTTTTGTTGGAAAATGTGCATGTACATTTGTTTATAATTTTGTGTTATTTTGAGACATTAATTACGGATAGAATGGAATTGATAAAATATTTTAATGTAATATAAATAAAAAATTATGTTCAAATATCATTTATTGAGGTATAAGAATAATTACATGTTTTAATTTATGTGTAATATTTATGGTTATTTTTTCATTTATATTTATATTATAAGAAAATGATTATGATATTTATATCTATATTATAAAAGAAACGATTATAAAAAATTAAAGTTCCAAGCATGAATAACAATAAATTGACTTATGAATATTTTCAAAACTAACAAAAAAAAATTATAACTTAGATTTTACAAAATCAGAGTTTTTAAAAGTTGTTCTCTTTTAGAGATTTTTCTTACATTCTTCCTAAAACTAAGTTCAATATCGTAAAGCTCATAAACATTTTTAGTTCGTTGAAACAGCTACATTGATGTACATTTGCTGCTTGTATACTGTTTTATCTTTGGAGATAAACACTTATAATTTTTTAATACCCACGATGAAATGATAAATTTATCTTTAAAAAATTGTATGAAATATGAGACTTGGTATTTATTTCTCAACATTTTATATCCATATTCTTTTTAATTTATATTTTATTACATTTCATAATTCTATAATTTATATTTTATTAATCAAAATTATATTAATATTTTTTATTTATTTTTATATTTTACTAACAAGTTATATATGCGTGTAAGGTGCATATGAATAGTTTTAAGTGTGTGAGTTTGTTGATTGTGTTTGTAATAATACATTACAATTATCTCTATTTTTGTATCAAAATATCATCTATATTTATATGTAACATGTTACTTTATAAATTCAATAAATTAAGAATGAGATTACATCACACAAGATCTTTGCAATCACGTGAGTTTCGATGATTATTGTCGAATGTAAGGCTTTACATATTTTAAGAAACATATGTAATATGTTAGATAAACTCTAAATGTACTATCTTACATATTTTTAGTTCGAATGTAACACATTATATCCGGTGACCTTATTTGAGTTTCTACGATCATTGTCGAATATAAAATCTTACATATTTTTTTAGATTGGATGTAAAACCTTACATCTAATGACTTTGGCGATGGTAATTGGGACTCTGATGAGACTATCAACAATAGTCTTCAAAATTCCAGCAAGACCGCTAACAACAATTGGTAGAACTTTGACGCAATATTGGCCCTAATTTATTAAAGTTATAAAATGAGAATCTTATAATTTTTTATTATATAAAATTGTAAGTTTTGAGATAAATTATTGTTAGTTAGTAAATATTAATTAATTTATAAAAAAACATTACAGCACTTTAGGACAATAGCTTATTATATTCAACTCATATATTGTCTTTATTAAAAAAAAGTCGATGCTATTATTTTATATGAAACGTTATTCAATTGGAGGTCGATCAAGTTAAAATACGATCATTTAGATTCATTTAATTTTGAATTCAAACTAATTTAACTACATTCAATATTATTAAATGTTATTTAGGTTATTATATATTCTAAGGGCATTATTTTATTTTATTTTTTCCCTTGTAAAAGAAATGAATTTATTTTACTTCGGTGTATTTGTCAAACTTTCATAAGTTAAGACTTGGAAACATTTTTGAGTACTTGTCAAAAAGTAGTGTAAAGTTATGAAAAACATCAATTTAGAGCAAGTTGCCTCGTGGCTTTAACCATGGGTGAAAATATAAAGATTTTAATTTTATGAAATTATCAAAAATATTATAAATATCAATAAATAATTTTGAAAATTTACAAAAATTGTAAAAATTATTGTAAAATTTTAATAAATATTAAAATAAATAACAATACACAAGTTTAGTAAATTTTATCATTTAAATGACATATTTATGACTTATATAACATACATATTGTACATATAATAATAATAAAACATAAGTTAAATCTTTATTTAACAATATAAATATACGTTATATGAAACAACTTAAATAAATTAAGCTACATTTAATTAAAATATTTCTGTCTTGTTGGCTTAATTCTTGGAGTTGTGGAAACATCAATAAAGACATAATAATCATACCATGACATTATAATAATAATTTTACTTATAGTTATAATGTGTCACGTATAGATTATGTGATCTCCCTCAATAATGAATCTATGTGAAGAAAATTTAGGATTGATCCAATTTTAATAACATTACGAATATTCATTCCAAAATGAATGTTGATGTTTCTCATGTTGAAAGTCATTATGTTTAGTTTCAAAATCAAGTGGATAATGTATAGTTTATGCATTTGGGTTAGGTTTGTCAAAGGGACAGAACGAGGTCCACAATTTAGAATTTAACTATTATATCCATTTAAAATCATTGTGGGAAAATATTAGGATTTTCAATGGAGAATGAGAACTCAAAATGAGGATCCAAGTAATATTTTAAATATTATTTTTATTTTTTAATAATTATTATATTTTTATTATAAATAAAAATTTATAAAAACAATAAACTAATGATAAATTTTTTATATTGAAAAAACTAAAATTTTGAGTCAATAAATAATAAAAATAAATGATATTTATGTGAAATAGAGAAAAATAATATATATATATATATATATAAATAAATACATAATCATTTTATATTGAATAGTATTTATAGTATCTTATTACAAATTAATTTAAAATAATAACAATAAATCATAAAATAATTATAAGATTTTAGAATTTTAAAATCTAAATAAATATTTTGAATAATTTTGATAAAAGAAAAATTATTTATGTTTTAATAGAATAAATAATAAAGATGAAATATAAAATATATAATGTATTATTTATGATTAGTTTGAGTTTAAGTATTATTAAATCTATAAAAAATAAAAAATAAATATTAAAATTTTATATATTTATTAAAATATAATATTAATTTTGGGGAATAGGGTAGAAAATATGACATCCATCCTTACCCTACCTTATGTTATAAAATACGGATTTTCGTTTCTCGTTTTTCATTTCACATTTTATTGTCCACATCTTTACCTCCAATCAGATAATCCCCTCAGTGATTTATTCTGTTAGGAAAAATTGACAACCTTAATTTGGATCATCACAACTACTAATAGTAATGTTAAAAGATGAAAAATCATTATATAGAAAATTCTAGTCATAACCATTCATACATGCATGTCCTTTTATCGATTTTTGATATTTATATCGATATTATCAAAATGTTCACAAACATTTAAGAAAATAACAAAATATATATATTGAAATTGATTTTGTCATATCTTCATCGATATTATCGACATTTTAGATGAAAATCATTTTTATCCCATTTCGATATTTATACAATAATTTTACCAAAACTTTCAACCAAATATCACTATATATTAAGATATTTTCATCCATAGTTTTACTTGGGCATCAAAATATTGATTAAGTACCAATTTTTTATTTATTATCATGTTTTTTTCATATTAATTTTTTATCTAACTATACATTGATTATTGATTATAGATATCAACCAATTATAATCGATCAAAATTTATCGAGAGAAAAGATGACAATATTTTTGATAGTATCTCGATAATATTAATGTTTTAGATGTTTCAATATTAATATAAAGAATATGGAAAAAATATCTACAAAATATCAATAAATAATATAAATATTATTAATAAAACATTAAATAATATTGATAAAATATTATTAATTTATGATTAAATTTTTTTAAAACATTACCATTAAATACTTTTATCTAATTTCATTAATCATAGAATTTATTAGTTTAAACAATTATTTTGAACATTCTTATTAACTATTCCATATTATTTTTAATTTATTGATCTAAATAAATATGGAATACATTTATATTTATATGTATTAAGTACGACAATTAGTTTAAGAAATAAGTAATTTATTGTTAAAAAATTATAAAAAAAATATCACCTCAATGTGATCTAATTGAAATATGTTTAACATTAAACGGATTTAAATGATAGTAGTTGAATTTGAACGACGTTCAATATAAAATGATATATTTAATTTTTTTAATAATAAAAATATACGAAGTAGATATAAAAGAATGATATTCTTATAATCATAAGTTTTAGGGTCAATATTTTTATTATTTTTTCTTTATTATTTTGATATTTTGAAGGTTTGTTAAATTTTTTATAATTTTATTAGTATATAATATTTTTGATTTTTTTTTCCAATATTTATGTTGACACTTGACAGCACAATGTCCTTAATATATATATAAAATTTAAATCACCGTGTGTTAACCGAGATCAATATTTTAAATTATCAAATAAGAATGTTGGATATACGTATATTTCATAATAATATTTTCGTGTCACGTACACTTAAAAATACTAATTTATTAAATTTTGGCTGAATTAAATAAATAGTTTTAAATATTTATATATTTTATACTATGATTTTTAATTTTTTTAATTTAGTTTGTTTATTTTTAATTATATATTTTAATTTTCTTATTTTTTTAATAATTTATTCCGTTTAATTTTAATTTTCATACTTTGATTCCGTTACTTTTTTTACACAATTGAAATATAATTTTATATTGGTGTTAAATTTTAACTAAATATTAAAAAAAAAAGAATTAGAATAAAAATTAAGATAAATAATAAAGATAAATTTTCACACACACTTGTAAATTTTATCTCAACAAATAAATTATTTCTTCATTTTTAAAGTAATTTGAATACGTTGCAAAACATAAGTGAAATATATGCAAAAATGTGTATAAATTTATGTGTTGTTAATATTTTAAAAATATAAGAAATAAAAAAACTAAATTATAAAAAAATATTAAGAAGATTAAAATAAAAATTATTGTCTAATTGTACAGATTAGTTTTTTTTTAATAATGATATGTGATATTTGTTTTTAATCAACTATATATACTTGATATGACATCTTGATGATGCATAAATCATACTTAAAATTAGTTAAATTAAATGAGAGCAACTATTAATTCATATATACTTGATATGACATCTTGATGATGCACAAATCATATGTAAAATTAGTTAAATTAAATGAGAGCAACCATTAATTCTTATATGTTCTACGTAATTACAATACAAAAACTCTTTATAAATCAAATATTATTTTTAACTTTCTTATATAATATACATATCTTTATCATAAGTTATTTTAAAAAAAACACGGTGTCATTTTTTTTAAAAATTTTAATACATAAATTTATATTCATACTAATTATAATATAATACATGTTTAAATAATTTTAAATGAAAAAAAAGATTAATTTTTAAAAAAATTTAATTAGAATCACACTATAATTAATATAAATATAAATTTATTTGGGCAGTGATCACAATAACTTTATAATTCTCACAATAAAAATATACACGTTATATAAGTTATGATAATAATATTTTATATTATCATAATATCATTATCCGTTTATATAATCTCTGCATTCTTAATTTTTTTTTTAAATTAATAAGGTAATCAAATGTGAAACTAATTGTATCATATAAAAAAAAGATCGTTAGGAAAGTAAAAGTTTTGTAGATTGTTACGTAATCAATAATTTCTGTATTAAAAAAGTTGAGAATAAAAGATAATGCCACATAAGATTATGGGGAAATGAAAAAAGATGAAACATAAATGCATTTAATAGCTAGCGTTGGGAGGAAATGCTAATTAATCACACCATGGCCGCCATCATCAGGGCCTCCTCCCAATTAAGTCATTCCCATACCTTCACTGTCACTTTCCTCTTAAAACCTCTTCTTCTTCTTCTTCTTCTTCTTCTTCTTCTTCTTCTTCTGTCATGGCAAACGACGCCGCACTGAGGTCTGCTCTAGTTTGGTTAGCTGCAATTATTATGGTAGTTGGACTATGGACTCTGTCTATTAAGAAAATGATGTTAACTTACATTGTTGGGATGTTTGGAATAGCTGCTATTCTTTTGCCTGATTGGGTTTACTTCGACCGAGATTTCTCTATGTGGACTACTCCTGTTTCTGCTGAAGAAAGGGCCTCTCAAATCTCTTCAACAACAAGGTCTGATTTTTATTTCTTATTTTCTAGTTTTTTTCAACGATAAAGGGTAAATGTAGTTTTTGGGTAAACGTAATTTTCATAATTTTAGAATTATAATAAAATTTATAGTAATAAAAATAACAACTTAATAACATCAAACATGTTTAATTGTTTAAAGTTTAACATCAAATGAATCTAATAGTTCATGATTTAGATTTACTTACGAAATTAAATATAGAATTATAAAGTTAAAGATATTTTTAATAAAAATATACTATTTGTGTATATAAGAAATATTATTTTTATTATTACATGCTATAAATTATCTTGTTTCCCAAAATATTTATTAATGGTGTCATTGTGTTTGCTATTTAATTTTTGTGTTCAATTAGTTTCTCAACCAATTTGGTTTATCTGCAGATTTAGACTTTATCCAGTGAGAGTGATTGCGTATACTACAATATATGGGTTTGCTCTGTATAAGTGGTGGATGTTCGTATCAAGCTAGCTAACACTATATGTGGCAATTCTGCCACGGGTTGAGTGCATTAAGCAAAAGATTTTGTACTCTCTTACTAGGTAAATTATAATGGTTTTTAATGTTTTCATTACAATTGGTTATTGAGAGTTTATGAATTTCAAGATCTGATATTTGTCTGTGATCCTAGCAAGCTAATTTGGCTTGATTTTGGAAGGTGTTACACAACCTTAACTGGTATATTTTAATGTAAATCATCAAGTGATTGTTCAATTCTTGTTGTTAATTAATTATTATTAAAAAAATTAAAATTAAAATTGTTGAAAAGGCTCGAAGCTAACTTGTTTTAATGTATTTCAGTTTCTAATTTTAAATTATTTCAGTTTCTTTTTCTTTTCCGTTTCTGTTGTCTTAAATGATTGCCGTGTATATTCTTTAATTTCTGTTTCTGTTCTTACTTAAATGATTTCAGTTTTTTTTATCAACATTTTCTGCTTTCTTCTATATAAAGTAAAGACATGAGAAGAAAAAAGAGATCGAAACAAACGACTTAAGTGAAAAGAAATAAAAAAAAAGTGAAAGAGAGAGAAATTAAAGGGAAAAAAGAAAAAAAAAACATACATAGTAGAGAGAAATGAATATTTTTTTATATTTTTTAATCTAAATTTATATTACTTTAATAGAGTTCACGTTATTAAAATTTCGTGTAATAATAAACTATGACGGAAGTTTATTATTATATAATTGTTGTATCTTAAGATATAAGTTTTCTTCATTCTCTAACACCTACGATAAGCAAAAAAAAATTATCTTAAGAATGTTTTGTAATACACATGTTTCGATTTTATTTTTTTTTATATTTAAATTTTATATTTATATTTATGTATTTTTAATTTTAATAAAATAATTTTATTCTTAAATTTATTTATATATATATATATATTATTTCGAACAATTATTAGAGGCAATTGTGCAACTATAATACTCATTCACGTAAGATTGTGATACACTTCACTAATAAATAGATGAACAACATAATCCTTTGCTAATTTGACACGTCTAACTTCACCCTAACCATGTTTGCTCGTTTAGATAATTACTTTATTTGCATACTTGTTGAAAATTAATAGGGTTGCTAATCGAGAGGGTTAAAGAAGAACTCATAACCCTAAAGAAGATGTAGAAGGATTGTGTTTTGTTCAAGAAAAAGAAAAATATTAACTATCATAAATTAATTTGAGGGACCTTAATTTTATTTTTGATACATTTTTTATCCTTATTTTTCATCTAGTGTTATAATAATAAGTAAATTTTAAAAAAATGTATTAATTTAAGATAATTTTTTATTTCACTAGAATATTCTACACTCACGTGTTTTCGATAAAAGATATTATGGTATTTCTCTCTTTTTGTTTATAGAATATTAACAATTTTTTCATTAACTTAAAATGATGAAGTAAAATGAGTGAAAAAGTACTACCATATATATTTAATGACTCAAAAATAACGAGAAAAAAAATGTTAATGTTATAGGTGTCAAAAGAAAAAAAAATATTACAAATGTATTTTATTAAAAACGCAAGTGTTGTTAAGGTGTAAAAAATATTGAATAAAATAAAAAAATGCTCGAAATTGTTATATTTTGTTTACAAATGTGTATTATTAAAGTAACATTTGAAAAATAAAAGTAAAAAAGTATCAAAAATAAAATTAAATATTATTAAAATAATAAGTCTTAATCTAAGATATATATAAATGTGGTTCATAAATAGTTGTTTTTGCAATTTTATTATGTAGTTACTTTACATTATGATTATTTAATAATTATTTCAATTCTTAATGGTAATAATTAAGTGATTTATATTTATCTATTAAATGAACTGTTTGAGTCCGATAAATTTATTTATTAAAGAATTATATTTGTATTTAATTAATTAACTCATATCATATTTCATGTTAATTAAAAATAATTATTAATTATTTTTAATTAAATGATATATATTATAAGTGGGCACTAAAAGAAGTAAATTTGAATCATAGTATATATATTATGTGAATATGTAATATGTTATTTAAAAAATAAAAAAATTATTGATTGTTGTTATTATTGTATATTAATAAGAGTAATTTATATATATATATATATTACGTTAATATGTAATATGTTATTTAAAAAATAAAAAAATATTTGTTGTTGTTATTATTGTATGTTAATAAGAGTAATTTATATATATATATATTACGTTAATATGTAATATGTTATTTAAAAAATAAAAAAATTATTTGTTGTTGTTATTATTGTATATTAATAAGAGTAATTGTTGTATGTAATATATAATTTGTTGTTGTGATTGATGTATATTAACGAGAGTAATAAACTTATTATAACAAGTTATTTTTATAATTTTATTATATATTTACTTTACATTATTATTATGTAATAATTGTTTCAATTTTTAAAAGTAATAATTCAAATGATTTATACTTATCTATTAAATAAACGGGTTTGAGTCCGATAAATCTATTTATTAAAGAATTATATTTATATTGAACTAATTAAAATTGTATCCAAATTAATTAAAAATAATATTTAATTATCTTTAATGCAAATAGAAAGTAAAATTGAATCATCTTTTATACATATATTATTATTATTATCACGTGTGAATAAATAATATCTTATTTAAAAAATATAAATAATATTTAACTAATTTTCATTATTTTTAAATTAAAAATACTTATAAAATATCTTATTATGTTTGATTGGGTGTATTGTGTTCATATTAGATTAAATTTTTAAATAATAATAGACATATTAATTAAACAAATTCATATGTATTATCATGTTATATTTAACATATCTATTAAATAAAATTATGCAAAATTTGTAAATATTATTCCAAATTAATTATATTTGGATTATATCACTATCACAAATTATCATAAATATTACTTATAAAATAATTATTATTATGAACACTAATATATATCATAATTTCAACTTGCTTGACAATATTTAATATGATATAATTAGTAGTTTCAATTGTACATATAAACTATATTACATCATATCATTTATTCTATATCTTAAATTTAAAATACATAACATTTTTCTTTCTATTATTATATATTTATTCCAAACTAAAATAATAAATAAATTAACTATTTATTTTAAGATTATCTGTGCAAACTCTTTTACAAAATATTAGCATCAATTTTTAACCTTGTTTTAATAAAAGTAATCTAAAATAAAAATATATATTTAAAGATATGATATGAAAATGTTTTGCCTTCTTTATTTCTAAAAAGAAAATAAATTAATTGGTAAAATTATAAAATATATGATGACGATTAGCCCAATTTTTTTTTTTAAATAACAGTATCAATTTTTTCAGGTGGAAAGTTGAGGATTGAAAATGTTTGAGAAATAAAATCCTCAAAACAAAAGATGAGGAAAACATAAGGAGCTAAATTGATATTTTAGCTTTTTGAAAATATATTTCTATAAAAAAAAATTACAAATAACGTTAAACAAATGTTTATATGTTCTAAAAATTAGAATGTGTACAATTTTAAGAGGGTGAGAGAAATTAAACCTTAAAAAACTAAATTATATAAATCACAATAAATAAGAAATTGAGTGTAATTGCAATATTACAACATCATATCTTGTATTACACTCGCAAATGAAAGAGTCAATGACATATATATATATATATTTAAAAAAAAGTTTGATTCAATATTTAAATAAAACTACATTAACAATATCTAAATTAAAAATTAAAAAATATATCAAATTATTAAAATTATCATAAAAAAACATAATAATCTATTTGTAGTCTAATGAGTAAATTTTTTAGAACATTATTTTCCTTCAGTTCCATATGGTCTTCATTTAAGTTTCATTTTTCTAATTAAATATGATACATTTTTAACAAGGTTTGATCTCCAATAGTTTGAGGAATGTCACCATAAACCAATTTAATTTAAGAAATTATCAAATTAGATTTAAATATATGTTAAATGAAATAAACCTCAGATTAATTCTTTTTAATATTTATTCAAAATGAAAAAATAAATAATAAATTATCAATTAGATAGTTTCGTCGTAAAAGGAACTTTTTCTCTAACAGAAAAGAAGAAAAGAGAGCTAAGTTGTTTTAGACGATAAAAGAGAAAAGACAGCCATGTAAGTGACATTAGTAAGCTTTTTTTTACCCTAGTAAAAGTCCAAGCATTCTGTTAATAATTTGGATGAGATGCTTAATTGGTCAACTACCTTTAATAAATTGGATATTTTAGTCTATTAGTTTTTAATCAATACCTTAAAAATTCACTAAGCCTGTAAAATATGACATTAAAAGTTTATTTAATAGTTTGAACAATATTGAACTTTAAAATACACAACTAATAGAGATGATATTAATAATATTAAAAAGCTCTCAATGTCAATTTACCTATATGCGAGTCACCATTGTTTGAAAACTCACTTGTAAATAAACCTACTACCATTAAACTCCTATGGTTAATAATTTTCCAATTCTTGATGACTTTCCAAAGTCATTGTCACCATTGTTTGAAAACTCACTTGTAAATAAACCTACTACCATTAAACTCCTATTGTTAATAACTTTCCAATTGTTGATAACTTTCCAAAGTCATAGATATCGCCATCATCTAAAGTGTATTTCAAAACTTAACATTAATCAACCCATCAAATGAATTTCTTGGGTTCTACTTTATTAACCTAATTGACTACTACTTTACACCTAATTGTCTAATGTTGCTTATATTAAGTCATTTATGCTATTTAATACCTCATAGTAAAAACGGTACATTTAATTCCCCATCTTTGCAAAAACAATCAATTAAAAATAAATTATATTATTTTAATAATTTTTTATTTAAAATATTATTATTATCTGTAAAAAATACGATTAAAATAATGAGTCTTTAACAAAGATAAAAGTAAAATTTAATATGAAATAGTTTAAGAAAAAATTAACAATAATAATATTCAAACAAAAAGTTATTTAACTATATATTTCAAATTTTAATAAAAATTTAAAATTAATAAAACACTAAAATAAAAATAGTGGTAATTAATAAATATTAAAAAATAAATATTTTGTAATTTTTTTTCATATTAATTGTAACTGTATTATTGTTAAAGATTAATATTTTAATCACTTGACAAAAAAAAATTAATAAAAAAATAATATAATTTATCCTTAAATGATTTTTTTACAAAGTTAAGGGATTCAATGATAATGTTTTTAATTTAAAGGACTAAATGATACAAATAAATTAATTTAAGGAACTTTGCTAACATTTATCATCTAGTTTACTAACTCAATGAACTACTAGAGTACCATTAAAAAACTAGTGGATTAAATGTACAATCTACCTAATACAGGGTATTTTTCTCTTAATACTATCATCAATGGTTACATAAAACATATTTCAGTAAGTAGGCTAACGTTCAAATCGCAATTACATTTGGATGGGAAGAAGACAATCATTTTTTTTTTCAAAGTGCTTATATCATCAATAAAATTATATAGGAAAAATGATACTATGGTCCATAACCACCAGAGTGATGGCAGCATTAAGAAATGATTTAACTGTGATTTGGGTATAGAATATAACCTTCTATAGGGCTAATCTACTCATGCTTTGATGGCCATATGATAACTTTCTTTAGTTTCCTTCTTGATTAATTATAATACTAGTGACACTGATATAATAAAAACATAACCTTTTGTCAGGAAGATTGCAGCAAGCAGCAGCCGACTTCACAGATAATAAGCTTCACAGAGCAAGGATAAAGCGAACTGGAATGCGTAAAAACTTGCTCCAATATGCCCTACTTGCCCAGACTCTGGTCTTCATTGTCGGAATCACTAGTAAACAGTTTCAGAATATATTATACTACTTACTCGTATCATCATGGTTTTGACTGAACAAAGTATCAGCAAGATTCTCTAGAGCTGTGCACCGCACGGTTATGATTATCATATGGAGCTAAATATGAAATATTTCCTTTTCCAGTAGAAGATCTATTCTTTTTTTGTCAGAAGAAAGATATAGAACAACTACTCTGCAGTCCACAATAGTCAATGGCTTCTAAAAGTCGCAAAACTGTAACATTCTGATCTGATGGTATCATCTTCAGTTGCTGTACAATCTTGCCTTGTATTTATCTTCAGTAACATTTTCATATGTTATTCCACTTTGAGAACAATCTTCATAAACTCGTAGACAAAATAACTTATTGCTGCTGAAGGAAGCACCTAAGCACGCAAAATGCAGGATTAAAAGACAATACTAGAATAAAATAGCAGAGTTTCTACTTTATGACTACCTTAGCAGTTTAGTAAGTTGATTAAGTTCTTCAGCTGAAGTAACAAAAACATAAAATATCCCAAGGCAGCTGGTGAAATATTTATCACATAGACAAATCATAGCATACTACAGCTATGTTTTGCTTTGTTACTAGTTACATTCACTCTTCATTCAACGGACACAAGATGGATATGAATGTGGTATTGGAAGTTTATAGAAAATTGGGGAAAATAAGCTCATAGACGAAATCTTCATAAACTCATACGCGAAATAACTTATTGCTGCAGAAGGAAGTACCTGAGCACGCAAAATGCAGGATTAAAAGACTACTAGAATAAAAGGGCAGAGTTTCTACTTTATGACTACCTTAGCCGCTTAGTAAGTTGATTAAGTTCTTCAGCTGACGTAACAAAAACAAAATATCCCAAGGCAGCTGGTGAAATATTTATCACAGAGACAAATCATAGCATTCTGCATCAATGTTTTGCTATGTTACTTGTTACATTCACTCTTCATTCAAAGGACACAAGATGGATACGGATGTAGTATTGGAAGTTCATAGAAAATTGAGAAAAATAAGCATGTCCGACAACTGGAAACGCAACAAATTTTATGACAACCTAATTTCTAAAAAAGTCCATGTAAGTAGCTGTTTTGTAAGACAGCTACTGAATTAGACAAAAGAAGTGACAGTGCTCAAGTAGCTTGACAAATAACTAATGCATAGTAGCTAAACAATCGGTAAGTATTTCCCTTAAACTTCAAAACAGTCCTTGATCTATAATTGGTTCCAGAATGTGCATGATCATCATGCCTCAGACACATGTACGAAAAATGGAGGACTATTTACAATTATTAAAAGACCAACTTAACCACAATTTTCCGCCAAAGAGAAACTGAGCCAGATACGAAATGTACCTGTAGCAAGCTGGGAATAAGTCCTGCATAGAGAGCTGGGATTCCTCCTTGCTCAATTATTTTCACACAAGTTGCTAAAGCACTCAATTTAGTTGCCTGGACCTGCAGTTGGAGCTTCCTTCTTACAACTTCAAATGGGTATGTTGTAGCTTCAGCACAAGCACCAGCAATAGCCCCATAGAGCAAAGTCTTAATTGGTCCCAGTTCCAACTGGTCCAAAGCATTCAGTTCCTGCCCTTTTTCGTTCATGATTTCGATTCTTTTCCTTCCTTCTGGTGAGTGCAGATAAGCTGACTTCAGGATATCATAAACACCATAAAAAACTGCACCTGCCGGTGCCATACTCATAATTGAGGGAACCAAACCCTTATAAAGGGAAAAGAACCCTTCAGTTTGAATCATGTGACGGAAAGCACCAATGACACCACCCAGGGCTTCACCACCAGGAGCCACCAACTTAGTTCGAATCTGAACAGGATAATGTATTGCATGTTTAGTATCTAGTATCTACAGATTACAAAGAAAATCATTAAAATCATAAAGTTCTCCCTCTCTCCCCCTCCCTACGTCTTCTTTTTTGTTTTTATTTGTACTAAGACAGTTGAATCTGTATGGATCCATTTCCAGAACCTAATTCTTATATATGTTCTTGGCTCATAACTTACCCTTTCTTCCGTCAGAAAAGAGCAAAAACATAAACCAAATAATGAATGAAAACTGGTCCTAACTTTCTAGTATGCTGCTAAACTGAACATCTCCACAAATGACAGGGGACAGATTGTCTAAAGTAATTTTGTCATAACCAGTGGAACTATCATATTAGAATAAGTATTAATAAAAGACTCTTAACCCGACCCATTGTTTTGTGTTTTATTTTTTATTTTTTTATTTTTTGGTTGTTGTGGGGGGTGGGGGGTGCCAATTGCCAGTCAGTATTTATTTAGAATTTATAGTCACCGTAATTTGCATATGGAGCACAATTCATAATAACTTTGTACATACTTCTACCAAAAAGTCTAGCATTTGCAGCAAAAGAGATATACTTGCACAATTTTAAACTACCACCATACCGTATCTAGTGGCAAGCAGAGTACACTAGCAGTAATGCCAGCTGCAGCACCAGCAATAAACCTCTCAAAGTTTGTAGTCTCCTCGTTCCCAGATAATCTAAGCAACTGCTTTCTGTAGGTATCATAGGCACAAAAATTGACAGCTTTGAATGGAGCTGTGCGGAGAATGTTGACAAGGTTTCCCTTCCAAAATCCTCTCAAGCCTTGAGAAATCCCAATTGCCTTGACAAGTTGAAACAGATTCTTCCTCTCACCACGAACCATATATTCCAGCTTTAGTCTCTCAAGTGGAGCAACAAAAGTTCTGATACAAAATTTGTCCATTTATTCACAAAAGAAGCCACAATTGTATGAATAAACAAGACGACAAGAGCCTTAAATAAATTCGATGTCAACAAACTTAGTAAATGCAAAGAATCTCCAAGCAAATTAAAGTTCAATAAATGATAAATGTATAAAATGATTATTTGTGTTTCTCCCAATAGCTTAATTTTTTGGAAGATTGGTTTCCAAAAACTTATAAGAATACATTCTATTTCTACTGAATCAAAAGGCATAACAAAGCAATGAGATGTAAATTATCACGGTTAACGAGAAATTAATTACACAGTTGATGTTCTTCCTCAATTTTCCTTGAGTGGTAGATGCAAAACAAATGGCCAATTTTTTAAATAAAGAAGAACGCAAAAGAACCTGGAAACCATGGCCGCTATAGCACCAGCCCACAAATGCTTGGTGGTATTCATGGCACCGCCTCGACGGATCTCAACTTTATGCTTCTTCCTCTCCACAACCAATGCCTCCTCAGAACCCTCGTCTCCATTTTGAACCAAACAGTCTTTCCTTTCCCGAACAATCGCATTGCTCTTCAAGCTTACAGACAAAAATCCAACTCCACCTACAACACCTCTGTATCTAGAACCATTCGACGACGAAACTGAAACCAAAGAACCGGAAGGCTTCCTGGGGGAGACCAAGCAAAGAAAAGATTTAGAAATTGTGGACTCCAGAAACAAACCGCCATTGACAAAGAAGATCGAATCCGAAGGAAATGAAAATAGAATTTGAGATTGAGCATCGGAATGAGTGTGTGTGTGGGTAGCAGAGGTAAGCTCCGACCTCGCCATATGTGGACTCGAGGTATAGAATTAAAGAAGGAAGCTATGTTCTTATTAGAGCGTAAAGAGATGGCGTTGGAGAATAGAAAGGAATAGAATGAGGGGTTTAGAACTAAAAATTGGGTAGGATGAAAATGGCGGATACGGCAGCTTTGCTTCCATCGCCATATATGCAGGGTATCGCTCGGCGTGATTCTTAATTATTATTATTTTCATGCTTTCACAATCAACTTGCTAGGTAATTTCACTAATTTGGTATTAGCAAGAATGTGATTTGCACTTATATATATATATATTCACTTATTTAAAAAAATAATTATTTTAAATTTTCAAAATAAATTCTCACAAAAAATCATATAAAAAATATTAGTAAATTAATGGTACAATTTATATAAAATATGGACATGAAAGTTAGTTTTTTTTTTCGCTCAATGTAATGTTACGTGAAAGGTGATTTCTAAATTGATTGCAAATAGATTAAAATTTCATTTACTAAAGTTAATATCACTTTGTCAATCTACTTTTATTCAAAATAGATTTATTTTTGAAAAGAATAAATAAATATTTTTACCACTAAATTTTGAGAGTGGTTATAAAAATATTATCAAATTTTTATTTATTAATTTTATACCATTAAATTTTATAATTATTACAAAAATATCATTAATTTTTTTTATATTATTAAACTTTATAAAATATTTCAAAAATATCATCGATGTCAATCATTTAACGGTAAATTATATGTATATTTATGATACTTTGTTATAGTTGTAAAGTTTAATAATATGAAAGTAACAAAAAAATCTGATTGTGTAAGTCCTGTTATACTTGTGTTTGTGTGTTGGTTTCTCGTGTGTAAAACATGGTATCTGTTTTATTTTACTTAGTGTTATGCCTTCCTTCTTTAAAGTTGGATATTGTAGATTAGTAACACATACATGCACTTAGTTAAGAACACTTTGTATACAAGTATGTTTACACATACACCATGAGATTGGTTTTTGTAGTATAAATGCTAGGTAGAGTATTTATGAAAAATACTCTGTAATTTTAGAAACGAAAAAATGTGACTTTCTCGCTACCACCCTTAGCGAGGTGGTTGGCAAGGTGATAAATTTGAATTCTATAAATACCATATATCTCTTCTTATTTGGTATCCAGAAAATGTAACGAAATTCTATCAAATTAACATCTCATTTTTTTGTTTGTTTTGGGATTACTATACCTCTAGTATTGTGTGAGCAAAGTCATGTTTGTGAGTGCTAAGTACTCGAGTTGGTGCTTACAAGTGGGTTGTATGTGAAATGTGTGTTGGTTTGGAGTTGCTTCGATGCAACTGTTTATTTTTCAAAATATCATTGTGAGACTGAGTTAGGTTAAATATTTTGAGTTCTCATATCTCTTGTTGTGTGTAATAAGAGATATGTTGTTTGAGTTTGAGTTTGAGTTTGATGGTAATCCTTATGCTTGAGAGTAGTTATACTTTAGGTTATTGATCTATTATTTATGATCATATCACATTTTATGGTGTTGTCTTTGAAGGAGAGTCGGGTTCGTGTGTCAAACAAACCTATTGCGGAAGTAGCAAGCAAAAACGACAATAGGTAGTTAGGATAGAGGTCTCAATTGATAGAGGTATTAGTTATATTTTTTTATCAGAGTTGTAACTGTTTTATTTATAAGTATATTGTTTGCTAATGAAGGGTTGTCTTAAGCAACTCAAGTATGTTACCAATAGATATGGTTTCTATGTGGGTCTATCTTATTATATCTATTATTATGCATGCTCAAATGTGTGACTAGTATAATTAGAATTTAAATGATGCATGTTTCTATATACTGAAGTTTATACTTTGATTAGAAAGTTTTTATTATTTATTACATGCTTTCTGTTTAATGATTATACGTACTGCTGCTATGATTATCAGTTATGTGTTATCTATTGGATGTTATCCATGATCATATTATGTGTTATTCTAATCTCAGTATTCATCTTATATGTTTCAACATACTAGATATAGAGTCTAATGAGAAAGAGTATTCGTTATATGTTGTCGAATGCTTTCTTTCCTTTTTGTAGCATACTATAGCTTTTCAATCATTGCTTATACTATAATAAATTAATCTGTCTACTTATTGCTTAATTTATATTACTTATGTATGTTATGTACATGTGAGTTTGATATAAATATTTAAAAAGTCTATATCTCTTTACCATGGTTGTATCTCAAGTGTCAAACTTTTTAATTAGTTTATTATGTTTAGATTGATCATATGCTCTAAGAGTAAAATTCTTATTTATCGAATATGTTTTCATATTTGGAATCTTGAAGTCATTAGAAATCATTTATTGTTTAGTATGCATTCTTATCTCATTTTTTGTTAGTGATTTGTCATACATATATTTGTTACTAGCCTGGACAGGAGCCTATGAAGTACACGATCATTAGTATGTTGACCACAATTAATTTTTTCTTATTGTTGATTGTTTTTATTGTATATTGAATTGATCATGTTGTTTTATACTTCTGTTGTGCTAATTGCTTAATTTATGTTGTAAAGACTGCTTGGTCGAATTAATATAGAGATCGAAAAAGATTACATGGGTTGGCCTTGTCATCCTTCATCTAGGTTGCAGTTACCTATTTGAGTAGGAAAAATAATTGACCTTTGTGTAATTATTTTTGCTCATGGGATTCTTTAAATTGTATTTTTGTAACATTTATAAAATTTAATAGTGTAGAAGTAAAAATCAAAATTTAATGATATTTTTATAACAATCTCTAAATTCGATGGTAAACAATTTGTGAATGTTATTATTGATCTTGAAGTTGTACATACAATTAATAAGGAAACAAGTCATGGACGTTGCAATTAGGTTAAAAATTCATTTATTAAATTTCACATCACCTTGTCAACCCGCATATTGTTCACGAAGACATACAATTAAAAGGAAACTAAGTTATGGAGGTTTAATGAGAATCATCGTAGACATCCAAAAAGCATACATTAAAATGGAATCAAGATTTATTATTCAAATCATACAAATTTTTGGTTTCTCTGCTAAATTTTGCAAGTATATTGAAATGTACTTAAATACAATGTCTTATTCCATCTTGTTGAATGCTTCACCTTTTGGTATTATCGTACCTTTAAGAGTTCTTAGACAATAGGATCTCTTTTAATTATACTTATTTGTTTGGGGAAGAAGCATTATCTTGTCTTAATAAAAAAAATAGAAGCCAAACATGTAATTCATAGCATTCAAATTGCTAGAATAACTCCAACTATTAGTCATCTTCTACATGTTAATGATCTCATACTTTTTTGTTAAGCAAATATGACTTAAATAAGTACTCTTTACAATATCTCAAATAAATATTTTGATTGCTCGGGACAAAAAGCAAACCTTTAAACATCTTGTATTTTCTATTCACTTAATGCATCTCCTAAATTAAAAAATCAAAATACAATATTTCATCTATATTCTTGAAATTATTGGTGGAGTCAAATATCCTAATAACAATTTATTCATGCAAAAGAAGCAAATCTAGGGAATTCAAAAAAAATTATAAAGACTCTTTACTCAAAAATTACAAGTTGAATAGCTTCTATGTTATACAAGGCTAGTAAATCAACTTACATAAAATCAGTGTTACAAGCTATTCCTTGTTACTCAATGAATGCTTTCAAATTTTCAAAAGCAATATGTGAAAAAAGTGATTATATTATTAAAAGGTTATGGTAGAAATCAAATGCTCATTAGTTATGATCAAAACTCAAAGTAAGTAGCTTTTCTAAATTGGGACCAACTTTGTTGTTCTAAAATTAATGGTAGTGCTAATAATGCACTCTTTTCTAAGTTATCCTAACAATTTTCAATTTTGACTACCATATCTAGAAAGTCAATTGTTAATGGGTAAAAAATTGATATTTGAAAAGACCCTTAGGTTCCTTGGTTAATATTGGGTCCAGAGGTTCTAACCCAAGAGTTTAACCTATAATGAGGAATAACTCATCCCTACTATCTACCCAATTTTTTATTCATATGTTTTCAATGTGACACTTGTTCACAACCTAACAATTCCCCCTCGAACGTGAATACATTATTTCCCTTAGACTCTAATCATGCCTTAATATTAAGGACAAATCGTTTAAATGCATTCATCAAATGAGCATTTATATTCTATCAAGTTCATATACATCGTAAGAAAAAGCCAAAAAATTTAATCAAACATCGAATGTCTAAATGAGTCATGAATAATATCGTACAATTCTCATCACGATCCAACATGGGTCCCACAATTCATTCAAACTTAGGTCATGTGTGATGCCTATATAGTTATACTTTCATCTTGTGGATCCATCTTGTGTGCACCCACGCAATGCAAATTGGACCCTAACTTTAATACCACTCGTTAGGCTTGGAATTTCAACCCAAAATATTAACCTATTAGGAGGAGTAACCCAACCTAACTATATACCCAATTTTTTATTCATATTTTTTCAATTAAAGACTTGTTCACAAACTTAATATTTAGGATGTTTTAAAGTTATTTTTAATGAGAATTCAAATATAACTCAAAATTGATTACCTCATAGGTTATTAGATTGGGTTAATTTAAGAGGTGGTTGGAATTTAGAAACTCAAGTTGAATTGTATTCTCACGATATAGTTCAAATGATTCAAAGATTGAGTTGTCCTACTCTTGACAAGATTGAGGATTGGTTTCATTCAGAAAATTTTAGTGTCAAACATGCTTATAATTCAATTATAGCTACAATACTGCAAAACTCTTCTACTTGTGGTAATCTAAATTGCATGAAATATATAAAATTCTATTATGAATATTCTTTATTAATTTTTTACCTAATAGGAGTAATATACACTTGAGAATGGGAATCAATTCTATTTTTTTTGTCTTTTATGTGGTATATATTCAAAAATTGTAGATCATATTTTGAAAGAAAATACCACCGATGCCTATGAATTAAGCATATCTAAGGTTTAAAATATCAATGTTAATCTAAATATTGAGACTCAAAACTTGCGAATATATCAAAGAGATTATCGTTGTCAACGAAAATTTTGAATTTTTTTAAGAAAATTATGAAAACTCTATCAAAATCATGGAATTTGTTTATAAAGCTTTATAAAATATCAAAACAATCAATTAATTATATTTTTAAATTAACTTCTTAAAATTATGGTATTCAATTTGACCAATAAGTCAACTAATTTATCATAATATTGCAGAATAACTAACTAAAATATAAAATAATTATTTAGATTGTAATTTTTAATATTATTAAAAATGGATAAATCTTGACTGTATATAATAAAATTTAAATTATGAAAAAAGAACTATTTAAATAAAACTAATAAATTAAATGTAAAAATAAGGTATAAATAAAAAATATATATGAAAAGAAGTATAAAATATTTTCATAAATAAATAATATTTTAATTGAAAAAAAGCTATAAATATATAAATTTAAAGCTAAATTATTTAAAAAATAAAAAAATAATATGAAATGACATTTTATCGATATTTTGTCGATAATTTCACGATAATATCCTTGTTTTTGCAAAAAATAACTTTTTTGATAGTTTTTCGATAACGATATTTTACCAATAATGTCATGACATTCTCGACATTTTAATCAAAATATATAAATATTATATTTCGATGCCGGGATGTGTATAAAAGTGACAATATCGAGCTATTGATGATATTGTAGACATTTTAATCCTTGAATATATCTTCACATATGCCTTGACTTTTATAAAAAGAGCTCTAATGACCTTTACTTTTAAGTTAATATCACTAATGTATTTGAATAGTTAACAACGTTAATTTTTCATCCAATGATGTATTTTCTTTTCTATGACTTTGATACCAAATAGTTTTAAGCTTTAATTAATTTTTTTATTTAAAAGTATGGGTCCACTTTCACCTTTCATTACTTTTCACGTTTGATTTTTAGTTACCTTATTAGAAGTATCATCTTTTGGATTAGGAGCAATGGTTTCATGCCTTCAACCAATGATAGGATCTGTATTTGTATTTAAAATATAAGAAAGACACTAAGTTTTGGTAAAAAAATAAACTTACTTATTAAGGAAGTAAAATCATTACAATCTTAGCTTTCTGTTAATTTACTCCATAGAACTTGTTATGCCTCTCTTCCTTATACAAAAACCCTTTTATAGACATAAGAGTAATTATTTTACATATCTAACTTAAAAACGTGTGGAATGATAAGAATTACATTTTATCTTTATCTCTTCCTTCATTTTCTAAAATAAAGACATATGAAAAGATAAATATTATATTTATCTTATCTCTTCCTTTCTTCTAAAAATCTACACTGACACTTATTTAATAAAAATCACTTATCGATGTGTTTTATCTTGATAATGGAGATGTGGATTCATCTCTATCTTTTATACAATAAAGGTATTTCTGGTCCTTAGTTAGTTTTTTTTTCAAATGGTAAAATTTCTGTTTGGTTCCTTCAATCACATCCAATTCATTACAGTTGAATGATACTTCATAGTTGATAATTTTCTCAATATTTTCTTGAATTGTATTCAAATTATCCTGTGAGATCATTATGATCTTTCTTATGGAGTAATTTATCCTGATTTCAGAGAATGTTCTTATTTTCTTGTTTTTATGGTATATTTGACTCAATATTAATGCTCTTTCTTGGTTAAGAGCTTCTTCACCAAACTCTTCTTCTTGTAGAACCCATGATTGGTTTACTATCCTTGCTGAAGATGTTATTCCTATTTTAATAAAATGATAAGAAATGATAGGTTTTCTTTTATGCCAATTTATTATAAAACTAAAAAAAATCTTAAAAGGACTGAGTTTACTTTTACCTTTTTCCTAGTTTTTTTTAATTTTTAGGAAAATAATTTAATTTTATTAAATTATTGCTTGAGTAAATATTTTCAATCAACCCACAATAAAATAATTGGTAAACAAGCTTTAGATATGCTACTAGTAATGCCGAATCTATTGTATGTGATTAGTTTTGTTAATAATGTATAGACTTTTTTTATTGTGAAAAATTTGATAGTTTTAAGTTGATCTTTCTTGATTTTCTTTCTAAATTAAAAAGATTTAGCCATTGGTTTGGGTTTATGTTTCTTTATCTTTCCTTTTCTTCCTCGGGGATAAAAAATGTATCATTTATTTGCCTGAAGATTATTGGTCTTTCCATTTTTCCTAACATTGTCATCTTTCTTTGTACAACTGTTTGGTTTTTGAGTGCTTATGGATAGTTACCTTCTAAGCTAGCTATTACATCAATAGGTTTGAGAAGCTTATGATTTTGAAATTAGTAAAACTTCCTTCAACTTCAATGTCATTAGTGAATGCTTTATGTGTTACACTGGAGAATCTAATTATTACTTTACTTACGTTTGGTTGTGTCTTAAATATTTCTAGGACTGATCCATTGTAAACGACATAATACTTTTCTTTTCTTTTTTCTTGATTCTTTTCTTTGAGCTTTTCTTCATTTACGATTTCAGACCATAATGTTTATACAGAGTTATTTTTTTTTTATTAATTTTGAGGTTTTATCATTTTCCTTTTAAGATTTTAATCTCTTTGTTAGATAATTAAACTCTTCATGTTTTTCACATAAGAGTAACTTTTTGAGATATAAAATCTTTGGTTGATCTTTTAGAACTTTTATTTCCGTATCTTTGATCTTGATTTCTATGTCAAGATTATTCATCTCTAGTTAAAACATCAACTAAACTACTTTTTTTTTTGTAGATATTCCATATTAAATTTGTAATGATTAAACCATTTTTGTCATCTAATTAATTTTTCATGTGTGTAATCTCTAACAATATTAGTTCCAATGAAATATATAAAAACATTATTGTTTATTCTAGCAATAACTATATATATATCAAACTTTTTATTGTCTTTTTTAGAGCTAAATATTATTTTTCATTACTATGGTAGTTTAGTTTAGCTCATCGAAAAGCTTCTGAAGTAAACTTACATAAATATTCATTTTTATCATATACTCTTGTTTTAATATGGCTTTTCAATTTATGTGAAGTATTTGTTTTTATTATCATTTTGTCATCTAGTCATGGATGGTAAACTTTTTACCTATATTTTTTTTACCTTTTCATGTATTAAATATCTTGATCAATTCATTTTTGGATATAATCTTTCTTAAGTTTTGCTTGCAAAAGTTTTCTTACTTCTACTAATTTCCTAATATATGTTTTTGCATATATCAAACATCTTTAAAATATTTATAATTGATTTTTGCGAGCGATGACACTAAAAAATCCTTATATATTATTTAGTACATGAAGTTAAAGGTGATATTCTCTATCTTCTATTTCAAGTTCTAAATACTTGATTTTTTATTGGATTAATATTGTCTTTTTCTTAAAAAAATATTATTTCTTTTTTCTTATATTTTGTTAGGATTTTTAATACATATAGATAATACTGATTGATGTTATCAATAAAGACTAATATATCATAAATGTAGACATAACAAAAAGGGTGATATTTTTTAAAATGTTATTCATATATTGTTAAAATATTTATGGTGTCTATTTTAATCCAAATGATACAATAGTTCATTGAAATTGTCCTTGTAGACAACCAAAGGATGTTAATAGTTTAGATTATTTATCTAATCTGATTTGTCAAAATCCACTCTTGCAATGAAAATTTAAAAAATATGTCTTTCCTCTAATTAAGGTAAATAACTCTAAAGATAAAATATACATCATCTATTTTTCTTTATTTAATAATTTAAAACTTATCACCATTCTTTTCTTTCATTATTTTTCAGTTTTTTTCTACCAAAATTGTTGCTTAAATATGGACTCATGCTTAGTTCAATTACTCTTAATTCTAAAAATTATTGAATTTACTTAATGATTTTTTCTCGATCTTCTGGAGTGTAGACTATAAGTTTTACTCTTATAATCTTATTAGAGTCTTTTAGTTTTATACTTACCACATATTCAAGCTTATTAATATTTAGATCAAAATAATTTTTTGAATTTACTTTTTTAAGTAATTTCTTTATTTTTAATGACTTCTTATCTTTTTCTATTTCTTTTAAGAATGAATTTTTATGATTATTAAATTCTAGATCATTTTCATCTAGTAATTTTGTTATATTTTTTAAATTTTGTTTTTGTTTTTGGTACATCTCGCGACATTGTTTGCTTTTTATGTTGTTTACTAAACTTTCTAATGACACACTTTTGGCATTTATAACTTTGAAAATATATATTGTTTCTCCTTTTAATGTTATTATATTTATCTTATCTATATATTGTGTAAATAATTGATATAAATTTAAGAAGTTATTTTCTATAAAGAAATTAACTCCGATTTTTTTGTTGATATATAGTAAGGATATGTAACTTTTCTCTTTATATTATAATATCAATATATTTTATAAATTTGTTAAGATTAATTGTTGTAATATTTTCTATTCTTACTATTAAGTCCGTTAGGTTGCAGTCTAAAATTCTTGTGAAAATATATATTTTCTTGTTATACATATATTGGCTTCAATATCTATATAAGCATGTAAATGGTATATATTATATCATTTGAATTTGCATCCTATTTTTATATAAGTACTATTAGGATTAGTTATGTTGTATAAGTTATTCATCTTCATATGTTTCATTTGAATATGTTTATTCTTTTTCAGTTTCACTCATTAAGTATATTAATTTTGTTTCATCAATATCTGATTATTTTATGAGTCCTAATTCTATCTTATAAGCTTGTTCTAGTATATTTAAATTCTTCTTATATTCCTTTTATAAGTTAACCTATTAGTTTATTCATTGGTATAATGATCTTCCTCGTTACATAGCCAACACTTGCAAGTTTTTTTACCTGATGGATAATAATTTTCTTTTATGTGAAATTTTCTTCTTTTAGAATATCTCTTCAGCATAATTATATTAACTTCTTCTTTGACATCGCAAAATTATCCAAGATTTTAGTTCTTTTATTCTTCCTCCTAAAGTATCTTATACTATTACATATTTCTATTTCTCTAACTTTTTTCAAAAGTTTTATATAGAATTTATGAAAACTTTTGATATAAAACATTTTCTTAACTTGTTATTGTATTTTAAGTATATTGTGATAATATATACATATTCACATGTAAAAGAATCTATATTGAAAATATCGCATATGTTCATATTTACTAAATGTCATTTAGTCTCATTTATTTTCGGTTTACTTGTTTCATTAATATAATTTTATTTACCTTTTCTTATAAACTCTTTATATTTCATTTACTATTTTATCTAAATAATGTCTTCCTATTGCAAAATCTTCTTACATCTTAAGATGTATATCATTTAGTAGATTACCAAACTATACTTTAACATTTTTAACCATTTTATGGTTTAATAATACTGTATAGATTGATGAATTTGTACTACTAGTTTCAAATGTATGGATTAATACACTCATTATATGAGCCCATTCATGCAATGTCTTTTTTCTATCTCTAATACAATCTAGGTATAGATAGTTTTATTATTATTTTCATGAAAGCTAAATTCTAGTTGTATAGATTTTCTAATACCTTAGTATAATCCTTTTTTCATTTCATTTTTGGTTGTTGCATTCTCCTATGTCAAGGATTAGGTTCATTTGTTATTTGCCTATTCCTTTCATTCCTATGAGGATCAGAAGTTTCTTCTTGAATTATAAGGGGCATTAGTATGTTTCTTTTCATAGTAATTTTGAAATTTTCTGGATTAGAATCTATTTTACTGGTTATTATTATCTTCCTCATTAGAATATATTTGTCTTCATAATATTTTCTTAATTCCTCATATGTTATTGTTAACAAACTTACTAATATTTCTACATCCTTATTTTCATGATCTATAAATTGTTCTTCTAATTGTTTTCTTATATCCCATTAGGTTAGAACTATAGGTTTTTCTTCATCTTTTTTTCTTCATTATGGGACTTATTCAATCTGATCTTCCTAGTGATTTTTCTTTTAATTCTTCTAATCTTATTTTAAAAAATTTAGTTATAATATTTTGTCACAACTATTTTGTCTTATTTTTTTAAGGATTTTCTTGAATTCTATTTATATTTTGTAAAGAATATATTTTTTCTTCTAAAAGAATTAAGACACTCATTATAGTTTTTTTTGCTATATTTATGCTTACTAAGATATTCTTATTGTCTAATTATATTCCTTGTTATATGTCTTTTGATATTTTTAAGAGATTTTTACTTTATAATTTATCAATTTTTTATTATTGATCAATTACTTCATAGACAAGATTTTTGACTTCTTTTATTTCTTCTTCTTATTCCCATTCATGTTTATTTATTTTTGTTTGATTATTTGTAAATTCAATTCGTGATGCATTACTTTTTCTCACTACGTTATTTTTTATTCCTAATATTAGTGATTTTTCTTTTACATCTAAGTTTCATTCTTCAGGTATTTCAAAGTCTGTAATATTTCTGATTTTATTATTTGTCTAATTTCTCGAAAAAAATTATCTATTTCTATAAATTCATTTTGTCAATATATTAAAATATTATGACTATTTATTAATGAATATCTTATTATATAGTTTATTGAAAATGAATGATTTTCTTCTTTCATTAAAATCTTCGTTTTTAATTTATAGGCTAAAACTTAATAATTGGTTTAATTTTTTATCATTAACATTAATGACAAATTTAAGATATGTTATGAATTTTAATTTCTAATATCTTAGGTTTTCATGGATTATTCCTAATAAAACATCTTTTTTATTTATTATTCTATTGTTTCAAAGTGTTAATTTTATTGATGTATTTATTCGTTATCTAAAACGTAATTTTATTAATATTTGGATTTCTCCTAAATGGATGTATCTAATTTTTATTTTATCATTTTGGAGAATTTTTAATAGTTTATCTATAATGATCTTTTTTGGTCAATAAATGATATGTTATACATTTATATTGTATCTATAATATGAATGCTCATTTTTTTATTACTTATTCAATAATAAATTATATCTTTTTTAAAAAATATGTTTTTTATTATTATAAATGATGATTATTTAAATCTGTTTCTTTCCTTAAAATTAAATCTTATTTATTGTATTTCTTAAAATTTCTCTTTGTTAATTACTATTTCTTTTGATAAATATTCTCAACTATCTTGTGTTTTTATTTTTATGTATAAAAAATTACTATTCATTTTTATGAACTTTAACTTTGGTTAAGTTTAAAATATTCCTGATATTTTTTAAATCTTAAAAATATTTATGATATTATATTAAAATTTATGAGTATTATTTACATTATCTTATATTGAATTCTTGTCATTTTATTCAACAAATTTGGAACAAATGGATAAAGATTTCAACAATGGCTATCACAAATTTCAATACAGTTCATGAAGTAATATTTCAGGCTCTTACTAATCATCACTTATCTACAAATGTTTTTTTCAATCCAATGGAAGTTTTATGAGCAGTCACACTTTCTTTTGATCAAGTTTGGAGATCAAAAATTGATATTATTTACAATGAGGTTTCCCCAAAAATTGATTTCATCTTACACAATTTGGAAGGTCCTTTCTGCGAGTTTAAAAATATTTTCTGTTTGCATTTTGAATACGCAGAAGATGAATTATTATGATATCATCTCAAAGTTGAACATCCCTTCGACTCGACAATGTCCTCATATTGGCTCTTTTAAATTCAATTTTTATTCAGCAATAGAGGAAGGAACAAATTTGGTTGTTATTCTAATTAGAAATCGCATGAGTGATTTAGTTCTTAGCTATGTAAATCAAAGTGGTGCAACGTTAGTGAACCGTGGTGACGGTTCGGTTTCGTCGGAACCATACGTCGGTTCCAAAATCGAACGAGGTTCTTGATGGAAGAACCTTAATAAAGTATCGGGTCCTCTCACTATTAACTGCATAACAATTCAGATTACATCATTAATACGCAGAGAATAAGTGTGAGAAACCAGTGAAAGCATCGAACAGAAAATCCATTGGAATTCCCGTGTAAGTGCTGAAATTTGATCAATGGCAGGAGGTATGTTTTCAATCCAATTTTGTTTCCGTTGCATTTAAATTATGAGTTCATATGGTTTTATGAATGTTTCTGGATTGAATTAAGACTCTAACATTTGGTATCAGAGCAATTTGAAAAAAACTCTAGTTTGCTCTATTTCACGAGAACTGAAAATTTGGGTTTTTTATTTTGATTGTTTTTGATGCATATGGAAATTATAAAGTGTTTCAATATTGATTTTTGAGTGATTCTGTAAAATTAAACTTGAAAAACAATGAAGAAAATAAATCCAATTTGCCGTGGGTATTTATTTTCTTCATTAATTAACTTTTTGTTTAAAATGAAGTTTTTACTTAAAATTAAGATCATGAATCACTCAGAAATTGAATTCTGAGAATTTTGATAAAAAGAACGCTGGATTCCGTCACCGGAATAGAAAGATACGGCCGGGTATCCGTTAGTGTAAAAACGGGTCGTATTGACCCGGCTGAAGGTTGAAGATGAAGTTTTTCAAAAAAAAAAAAAAAACGCTCGCTGTGTGGGGGACTCGAAACCGAGTCTTACATGAGGCTTTAACAGCCTCGTCCAATGGACTACAACAGGTGTTACGTGTACTTTTGTATAAGACTTACATTTATAAAGATTCAATGTTTGATTAAAAAAAAGAAAAAGAAAAAGGTATTTGCTTTGTGTGGGAATCGAACTGAGTTTACACTAAGGGATTTTGTAATGGTATGGCCACTTGACCACTGAGCCTATTATGTTATCATATGTAAGAGCATAAATTTTATATAGATTCAGATTTTAGTTTTTATTAAAACAAAATAAATAAATAAATATATATAAATATATAAAATAATTCTGAATATAATTTTAATTTATGTTTATCATATGTATAATATTTATTATACATGTTATATTTATTTAAATAATTTTTGGACACATTAAAAATTTATTTAAATACATTATCCTTAAATTATTTGTTTTGTGTATTTATATGTATAAATTTTGCAATTGATTATACATATAAAATTTAGTTAAATAATTTATGCATAATTAAATTAATTTTTTTAATGACTCTTATTGATTTAATTAGTGCTTATATTATTTAATTTTGCTTGTATAATTTATTGTCATATATGCAATTTAAGATAAATAATATTTGTACATTTGATATTAAATTAATATTGTTTATGGTTTTATGAAATAATTATGCATAAGAATTTAAGTGATTCATATAGTTTGATTAATTAGGGAGTAGCCACAGCATCTTTAATTAATTAAAACTATAATAAAGTTTATTTAGGATCACATTTAGAAAATAAATATTAATTGTAATTAATCATATATGATATAATAAATCTTATCCCACAGGAATTTTTATTATATTTTTGTGTGATTAATTAGGATATAATATCAAATTATATTTTCTAATTTACCCACAGGGATTAGGAAAAGGAACATAATTTGATAGTTTTATTGTAAAGTTAGGATGAATTTAATTGAATTAAAACTTTAGCCCACATGCAAGTTTTATGTCACTAGATTCATATTATTCATGATTTACATTGGTAAATAATGACTATAGTTTAGGCGTCAAATTTTAATAAGCATATAATCTTTAATTACAGCTTCTCAACCTGTAAATTTTTCTGATATCCGCTGTGATATTCCCGATCTAAAAGGGGATAACTATAAAATATGGAAGGAAAGAATTCTCCTTCAATTAGGGTGGATGGATATTGATTATGCTATTAGGAAAAACGAACCACCTAAAATTACTCAAACCAAGATCTCAGAATATCATGCTTTATGAACAATGGGAACGATCTAATCGCCTTAGTATGATGTTCATTAAGACTAAAATCTCTGCTGGTATTCGTGGTTCCGTTGATCAGCATACCAATGTTCAAGACTTGCTAAAGGCCATTGATGATCAATTCGTAACTTCAGATAAGGCTTTAGCAAGCACCCTTATTATGAAGTTCTCTTCTTTAAGACTCACCAGTGTGAAAGGTGTGTGCGAGCACATTATGCAAATGAGGGACATTGCGGCTCAACTTAAGAATCTCGAGGTTGAGATGTCGGAATCCTTCCTGGTGCACTATATCCTTAACACTCTCCCACACCAGTACGGGCCATTCAAAATCTCGTACAATACACATAAGGATAAATGGTCAATCAATGAACTAATGACCATGTGTGTTCAAGAGGAAGGGAGGCTTGTTATGGAATTTGGTGAAAGTGCAATGTTGGCTACAACGTACCAGAAAGGAAAATCTCAATACAAGCATAAAGGAAAGGGAATAATTCCACCTCAGGCTGATATTAAGAAAGAATCCAAGTGTTTCTTTTGTAAAAAGAAGGGACACATGAAGAAGGATTGTATCAGATTCCAGAAATGGCTTGAGAATAAAGGTAATCCAACCTCGTTTGTTTGTTATGAATCTAATATGGTTAATGTTAATATTAACACCTGGTGGATTGATTCTGGATCTACAATCCATGTTGCAAACTCCTTACAGGGTATGCAAAATCTAAGGAAGCAGTGGGAAGTGAGCAATACATCTTATCCCAGAATAAGATGGGTTCACGTGTGGAGGCTGTAGGGACATGTAGTTTGATTTTAAGTAGTGGTTTTATTTTAAAATTAGAAAAGACCTTTTATGTTCCAAGTTTCTCTAGAAACTTGATTTCAATTTCAAGACTTATACCTTATGGTTATTCCTTTCACTTTTCAGAAACATCTTTCAATTTATTTAATAAATCTAATTGTGTTGGGAATGGTATTTTGTCTGATGGTCTTTACTGCATTAATTTATGAAATAATGCCACTCATAACGCTATGCATGTTCAAGCTGGCACTAAAAGGTGTATTATTGACGATGACTCTTCTACGTTATGGCATAGGAGATTAGGAAATATCTCCATAGAAAGAATTAAAAGATTAGTGAAAGATGGGGTACTTAGTACTCTAGATTTTACTGATTTTGAGACATGTGTGGACTTCATTAAGGGAAAGCAGACTAACAAGTCAAAGAAAGGTGCCAATAGGAGTTCAAACATATTAGAAATCATATATACTGATATATGTTGTCCAGACATAGACATTCAAGGTCAGAAATATTTTATCACCTTTATTAATGATTTTTCTTGATATATGTATCTCTATATGCTTCATAATAAGAGCGAAGCATTGGATGCCTTCAAAAGCTTTAAGGTTGAAGTAGAGAAACAATGTGGAAAGCAAATAAAGATCGTGAGATCATATAGAGGTGGTGAATATTATGGTAGATACACTGAGAATGGACAAGCGCCTGGTCCGTTTACTAAATTTCTTCAAGAACATGGGATAGTTGCCCAATACACTATGCCTGGTTCACCAGACCAAAATGGTGTAGCAGAAAGAAGAAACTAAACACTATTGGACATGGTGCAGAGTATGCTTAGCAACTCCAATCTTCCTAAATCCTTCTGGATTGAAGCTTTAAAAACAGTTGTGTATATATTAAACCGAGTTCCAACCAAGGCTGTCTCAAAGACACCATTTGAATTATGGAAAGGTTGGAAACCGAGTTTGCAACATATGCGCGTTTGGGGATGCCCGTCTGAAGTGAGGATTTATAACCCACAAGAGAAAAAGATGGACCCAAGAACCATTAGTGGGTATTTCATTGGATATGCCGAACGGTCTAAGGGTTATAGATTTTATTGTCCATCTCACAACACTAGATTTGTGGAATCAAGAAATGCAAAATTTCTTGAGAATTACTTGATTAGTGGGAGCGATCAATCCCAGGGCATTGGTTCTGAGAAAGATCATTCAGATGCTCAATATGCCACTTCAAGTAATGGACTGATCGATATTGTTAACAACATGCCTCGAGTACAAATGCATGTTGAAGAACCAGTCTTGGAAGTACCACAAGCTATTGATCCTGATCTAGTAGATGTTGAAGTTCAACAGATGCCTACAACTGTTGAACAGCTAGTTGAACAACATGATCCTGCTCCTCAGGAGAATGTTGATGCAACATTAAGAAGATCTACTAGAGTAAGGAAATCAGCGATACCTAATGATTATGTTGTGTATCTACAAGAATGTGACTATAATGTTGGAATCGAAAATGATCCTGAGACGTTTTCACAGGCCATGAGTTCTGAGGTTTCGAACTTATGGTACAATGCCATGAAAGAAGAGATGGATTCTATGGCGTCTAACCGAGTCTGGGATCTCGTCAAGTTGCCTGATGGTGTGAAAGCCATTGGATGTAAATGGGTCTTCAAAACAAAGAAAGACTCACAAGGCAACATTGAGAGACATAAGGCAAGACTCGTTGCTAAAGGATTCACTCAAAAGGAAGGAATCGACTACATGGAGACATTTTCTCTTGTATCTAAGAAAGATTCACTTCGTGTGATCATGGCATTGGTTGCCCATTTTGATTTGGATTTGCAACAAATGGATGTGAAAACGGATTTCCTTAATGGTAACCTAGAGGAAGAGGTTTATATGAAACAACCTGAAGGATTCTTCTCTAGTGATGATGAGCATTTGGTTTGTAAGCTTAATAAATCCATATATGGATTAAAGCAAGCCTCCCGTCAATGGTATTTGAAATTCCATAACGTCATTACTTCATTTGGTTTTGAAGAGAACGTCATGGATCAATGTATATACCAGAAAGTTAGTGGGAGTAAGATTTGTTTCTTGGTGCTATATGTGGATGATATTTTGCTTGCAGCCAATGATAGGGGTTTGCTACATGAGGTAAAACAATTCCTCTCTAAAAATTTTGATATGAAGGATATGGGTGAGGCATCTTATGTCATTGGCAATAAGATCCATAGAGATAGACTTCGAGGTGTCTTGGGTTTGTCTCAGGAAACCTATATCAATAAAGTTTTAGAGAGATTTCGGATGAAGGATTGTTCACCAAGTGTTGCTCCCATTGTGAATGGTGATAAGTTCAATTTGGACCAATGCCCAAAGAATGATTTTGAAAGAGAACAAATGAAAACCATTCCATATGCTTTAGCTGTTGGAAGCCTAATGTATGCTCAAGTCTGCACCAGACCTGACATTGCATTTATTGTTGGGATGCTAGGGAAATATAAGAGTAATCCAGGTGTTGACCATTGGAAAGCTGCAAAGAAAGTGATGAGGTACCTACAAGGAACCAAGGATTATATGCTCATGTATAGACGAACCGATGAACTAGAAGTAATTGGCTACTCCGATGCGGACTTTGCTGGCTGTATTGATTCACGAAAATCAACATCTAGTTACATTTTCATGCTTACCGGTGGAACTGTGTCTTGGAGGAGTGTGAAATAGTCATTGACTGCTACTTCCACTATGGAGGTCGAGTTCATATCATGTTTTGAGGCCACATCGCATGGTGTATGGTTAAAGAGTTTCATTTCCGGGCTTAGAGTAGTTGACTCTATTTCTAGGCCATTAAGATTATAATGTGATAACTCAGCTGCTGTATTTATGACTAAGAACAACAAAAGTGGTAGTCGTAGTAAGCACATCGACATTAAGTACTTGGCCATAAGAGAACGTGTTAAAGAAAAGAAAGTGGTCATTGAGCACGTAAGCACTGAGTTGATGATTGCTGATCCTTTGACTAAATGCATGCCACCAATGAAATTCAAGGATCATGTAGAGAAAATGGGAATTGGTTGCACTTTGTAAATGTATATATACAATTAATTAATGAAACTCTTATATATTGTGATATTTTCTCATATTCATGTGCACCTTAATTTATTTGAGAAAATATATATATTTTATTGGACCAAGAATAAATATAGGATTTATTCATTAAGTTTAATTACCACATAAAGTATAGTACTTGAGAAACTAAATACATTGTAATACATGGAAGATAATACTCGCACTTAAAGGACCTATCGCTATGATTCATGTGTTTTGTTACTCAAGAGAATTTCGATTAACGTTTGCATCAAGTGGGAGAATGTAAATCAAAGTGGTGCAACGTTAGTAAACCGTGGTGACGGTTCAGTTTCGTCGGAACCGTACGTCGGTTCCGAAATCGAACGAGGTTCTTGATGGAAGAACCTTAATAAAGTATCGGGTCCTCTCACTATTAACTAGATAACAATTCAGATTACAACATCAATACACAGAGAATAAGTGTGAGAAACTAGTGAAAGCATCGAACAAAAAATCCATTGGAATTCCCATATAAGTGCTGAAATTTGATCAATGGTAGGGGATATGTTTTCAATCCAATTTTGTTTCCGCTACATTTAAATTATGAGTTCATATAGTTTTATGAATGTTTCTGGATTGAATTGAGACTCTAACAAACTATACTCAATTTTTTATGAAGATTTCCCAGAAGTTGAAGAAAGTTCTTCTTCTTTCTATTCAAACTGCTGTAAGATTCAATCTCAAACCAATTTACGTTGAAGGAGACAACTTAATAATTATCAGAGCTTTATTTGCAGATAAATTTTTTATTTCATGGAAAACACAACGATTTATAGATATACCGAAAAGTAAGTTTGATAAATTTAACATGTTTACGGTTAAAGTAGGTTCCTAGGTATATTAATGTCCGTATCTGCAAGTGACTTCTACTTTTTATAATTTTATGTTATAATTAATGGACTCGTGGGTGCTATTTAGGGGTGCCGGGTGATGTTAATTTGTGCGGCCATTTATATATAAATTATTTAACATCTGGGTTTAAACGAATAAAATACAAATAATTTAATTAATCTATTATTGATATTTATAGTTTATAAATTTTACGATCTGCACTTGTTGTGATCCATTCCAATCGATCCATTGTGCATAGTTCGGAATAATCCGTATAATTAGTTAATTTATATTTTTCATAATAAAATAATTTTTTAAATAAAAAATTATAAAAGTATAAATTTATATATTTATTTATCAATATATTTAAGTATATTTGAATTTAAGAAAACAATATATATATTAAGTAACACATAAAAATAAATAGTTAAAAAATATAAAAAGATGTGACTATAGGATCGAATTATATGTAACTAAAAATTGAATAAGAGTAAATATTACGAAAAAAGTTAAAAAATTTATTTAATTTAATTATTTTGTCATGGTTTGTCACGTAATAATAAATTAATAATAAAATTATTCGATAAAAAATCTTTATACAAAAATTATTAAAAAATAAATATTTTAATATATGTGTATTGGATATAAAATTCTTTATCCAATTCAATCCCATAATCGGATTAAAATCGTTTATAAACTTTCGAACTTAGAAGAAAATTTTCAATTCATCAAATCAACGAATTTTTTGTACACTTTTATTTTATTAATACTAGAGTACATACTCTTATAGAAAAATATACATAACAATACTAGTAACAAAATAATTATTAAAATTTATTCAACATATATTTAATACTTGATGTATTTATAGATAATATATTTTCTTCAATTATAATTTTACACATCAATAATAAGCTATTAGTAATTTGAGTAGTAGTAAGTAGTAACTAGCATTACTCATTTTTAGAGGCTAAATGACATGATTGATCTCAAACTTTAAGTAGATTTATTCCAAAACTCTTTAAATGCATAAATTAATACTCAATCTTTTAAAAACTTATAAATAATTTCTTAAAGTTTTAGACTGCAAGAATTAGTCATAAATTTTAAAACTTTAAGTAACAAATTTTTTAAAGAATTTAATTGGTCTGAAAGCTACTTTCTATTTACTTTAAAAGCATCTAATAATTTTTATTTATAAATTTTATCCAAAATTTAAGATGAACTTAAAATATAATAAATTTATGAAATATTTTTGCAACTTTGATAATACTTTATATGTTTTATCTCTCTTATTATTTTGACATTATATAACTTAAATATTCTATATATAATCAAGATAACCTATTTCATTTGTGGTGTATTTTTGTCTATTTAGTAGCAAATAATATGGAGAATATTGTAAATAATATGACCCATTCAAAGGATGCTTTTATTTTGGACTTTTGAATACTTTTAAATACATGTTCAATTTTTTAATAAGCATTTAAAAACATAAAAGTAGTTAGAGTTCAAATAATTCCAACAATGAAGGACCACTCTAGCAATAAAAATCATGTTATGTTTACAATAAATTTTTTTGAACCATTAATTAATTTTAAACATATATTTAAATAAGTTTTATTTTTAATAACATGTTCTTTTTTATCTTTAATTATAATTATATACTATTTTAATTTTTTTTTACACCTACTATCAAGAATTGTTTGGCCTCTTAGGAAATACTTCCTGCTCCGCTTCTAACAAATGTAAACACTTAAGAAGAAAGCATTCTTTAAAAATTATGTGTACATATGTCTAACATTTATCCATTATCCTTCGCTTCTTTAAAATAAGAAAAATATAATAGCTTATTAATTGTGTATAGTTATTTTAATAATTACAAGTATTAAATTAATTTTATCTATTCTTTGTCAAATGATAATTTATACAATTTCCCCAAACACAAATTAAAGTACTTATTAGTTCTTACAACTGCTTTTAATTAAGAACACTTAGATAAAATCACTGATATATGTAACAATTAACAAGTACTTTTGGGTATGAGCAAACAATTTTGATGGTTAAAGTATTCATTTGGATTTATTTTTTCCTTTTTTAAGAAGCAGTTGCATATTTGTTAATTGTTTTCAAGATTAGAATTCAAGTATTTGATATAAAATTATTATAAGTTGCTTTTTGAATGATAATATAGTAATGATTTCTAATAAATTGTTTTTTTTTTTGCAAATCTTTATTTTTCTTCTTTTTTCTTTAAAAACTTTTGTTTATATGTACAGATAAGATAATGTTGTAAATCCCAATCGCAAAAAGAGTACGTATAAATAAGTAAAATAAATCAAATTAAAGAGGCAAATGTGTTATGAAATATAAATAGAATTGGGGATATTAGAAAAGCAGAGTATTGAAAAATTAGTGTTGGAAACGTTAAGGCCTAAAGGCCTTTCTAAGGAATCATTGTTTTTCTCCTTTAATTATTCTTTTTTTTTCTACTTGAATTAATCTTTAAATTAAGGATGATAACTCCTTGATTTACTCCTTAATTTACTCCTTAAATTACTCATTAAATTACTCCTTAATTTTATCTCCAATACTCCCCCTCAAGCTGGATCTAAAAGGTTTATGGATCTAAGCTTGCACAGAAGTCGTTGAAACTGATGAGAAGCCAAGGCAGCAAATGTAAAACTAACAAAAAATGTTGATTACGATAGCAAAAAAAACTAAACAAAATTATTGTTGTCGATGTGGGACCTTTCCTTTTACCACAATACTTCCCCTCCACATCGGGCAGGTAGGAGTTGCAGGAGAGATTTAATCCATCATCGCCAAGAGCTTAGTTTCAATGTGGGACCTTTCCTTTTACCATAATACTCCTCCTCCACATCAGGTAGGTAGAAGCTACATGAGAGATTTAATCCATCATCGCCAAGAGCTTGGTTGCAATGTGGGACCTTTCTTTTTACCACAATACTCCTCCTCCACATCAAGTCGGTAGAAGCTGCAGGAGAGATTTAATCCATCATCGCCAAGAGCTTGGTTTCAATGTGGGACCTTTCCTTTTACCACAATACTCCTCCTCCACATCAAGTCGGTAGAAGTTGCAGGAGAGATTTAATCCATCATCGCCAAGAACTTGGTTTCAATGTGGGACCTTTCCTTTTACCATAATACTTCCCCTCCAAATCGGGCAGGTAGGAGCTATAGGAGAGATTTAATCCATCATCACCAAGAGAATTTGGTTTGAAAAAACAAATAGAATAAGAAATCGCTCTGATAGAGTGTCAAACGCACTTTGAGCAGAGGAATAACAATTTTTGTCCAAGAAGATTGACTTGCTCTGATACCATGTTGAAAAATTAGTGTTGGAAACGTCAAGGCCTAAAGGCCTTTCTAAATAAAATAAGCTCTCTTAAATTTGTATTCTTTCTTTCATATTTTCATTACAATTTTATAGATATATATAAGGAGATTTACTCATTGAATTACTATTTGAATTAAGGATTCCTTGATTTACTCCTTGAATTAAGGATTCCTTGTTTTTCTCCTTGAATTAAGGATTCCTTGTTTTTCTTCTTGAATTAATCCTTAAATTAATCCTTAAATTAAGGATGATAACTCCTTGATTTACTCCTTAATTTATTCCTTAAATTAATGTTCTTTATTTACTCCTTAAATTAAGAAGTTCACACTCCTTAAATTACTCATTAAATTATTCCTTAATTTTATCTCCAATACAGAGAAATGTTTAAAAGGTTTAATTGCATATATAGATATATATCGAGACCCTTTTGAAATGTAGTTTTATTTTTAATGGCTTTTACGGATGTACATACGTTGTTTTTGGTTATATATATATATATATATATATATTTACGTTTTAAAAAATACAATGCAAATATATTTTTAGGTGAGAGATACCGAAAATTTTATAGATATTTTAATCACGTAACTTTGAAATAATGTATAACTTAATCCTATAAATCTAAATCTATATAACTATTGTGCACCATTTTTAATATTTAAATACATTTTTTTAAAGTTATAAGACTAATATACTCTAATTGAAAGTTACATAATCAATGTACTTATTTGCTTAAAACTAAAGGAATCTTGTGTCTAATGGTGTCGAATGGGTCGGTATGACATGCGAGAAAAAGAAAAGACACGAAATGACCCGCAACATGTAGTGAACTGGGTCAACCCTTACCGACAAGTTAATTTAAAACTAAATTATACATAAATTAATATTAAACGTATAATTATATTTATATATTATCAAATATATATATAGTCTAATAGATAAAATTAACATTGATACATGTATGTTGAAGAGTTTTATTCCCATTATTAGTATTTTTCTGTTAAATAATTGAACTTTTCTTTTAACCCAAATGTTACCTCGAAGGTTAACTAGTACATAGACATATAACTAGCTTTTTATTGATTTTTTTAATTAATGTGGAATTTCTCAACATTTTCCTCACATCGGTCGAACTATCTTTTATCGATGAACTCTGAGATTGATCGAAATTAAATGTATTGGACACAAACAAATTAAAATATTATTTTGATATCATGTTAAACAGACAATATAATAAAACCTACTTATTAAGAATAAAGACACAGTACGATCCAAAGTGCGGGTCGCAAGCCAACACAACTTGCTAATTAATGAATCATTGACCAGCAGCATATACTAATTAACGGACTGGATTGGACTATTTCAAATCAACCCAACCTTATAAACACCTCTAGGCGTGCACTTTTCTCTATGTTAATTTTTTTAATTTTAAAAAAAATAAAGAAGATTAAAAATAAAAACGCTCGAATAAATTAACTATATAAATAACCAGAAGATATTAGAATATATATATATATATATATATATATATATATATATATATATATATATATATATAAAGTAGCTAAACCTCTCAAAATAAGTACCGAAGTGATATATATGTGAATTCTATATATATATATATATAAGAAAATGAGGAGTGGGGTTGGTTTTATTTTGATCCTAATCACGAGCTATAGAAAAAGAAATTAACTAGTTAGAGCTTGCATGACTTGAAAGGGTCGGTGGACGGGTTCTGATCAGGTGGTGGTGGGTGCACGAACTTACAGTTAGGGCATGCAGGTGAGGATTTGCAGAGCATGACCAACATAAAGCACCTGTTACAAACAGTCGCTACCATCTGAGGTTGTTGTTTTTGATCATCCAATACCAACCAAGAAGGATCTCTCTTTAGCACTCCAGAGGTAGTCTTTTGATCATTGATAAAAATATTTTCTTTTTTGATCAATTGATCCACAAGACGCTGTTTCGGAAAAAGATCATATTGGTCCTGATTTGTGAGATCTAGAGGCTCGCATGTTAGGTTTAGCTCAAGATCTAATCTATTCTTCATCTTTTCGTCTGGACTTGGTGACTCTGTTTCTGAGCTCTTCCTTGGGTCCTCTAAACTTGTCGCTTGAGTTTTTGAATTATAGAAGTGTATTTGTCCTGACTGCGGTCAATAATTAAATTGTATATATAATTTTATTTCTAAATTAATTAACAAAATTAATATCATATTCAAAAATGAACTGATGATGTATATTATTTTATAGATTCAATGTTTTCCTATTTTATATGTACCTGAACATTGAGGCAACGTTGCCATTCCAAAGGTAGAGGAGTCTCAAGGTGAAGCTCAATATCGAACATAGAACTTCTACTTTCTTCAGCTTTTGATCGCTTTTCAATATCAAAATTAGTTTGTTGATCAAGCTGTATGTGACCTTCTTCCCACTTCCTCTTCTTTGATGATAAATTATCTGATTCTGGAATTGTTTTCCTTTGATTTGGATCGGAAAGGAGATGGATACTTTCGAATGAAACCATTGCTTAATTGCTATAGCTAGCTAGTTAGCTAATTCGTAAAGTAAATCAGATAAGTTGTGGAGTTATTATATAGTGAGAGAAATCTAATTAAATTTTTGGGGAATAAAATTATAAATTAATATAATATATAATTGCAGATTAGTATCTATAAGCCAGATAGGTTGAATTTAATTTAAATTCGAGAGAATTGTCGGTAAATTCATTCAGATTAAATTTTAGTGTGTCTAGTTTTTTAGCTTTAATTTTTTTTCGTAAAAGTTAATTAAAAATAAATAATATTATTTTAATAATTTTTTAAAAATATTATTATATTTTAGTCATTTAATAATGATAAAATAATAATTAATATGAAAAACATTGAGAATTTTTTAATATTATATTTTTATTGCTATTTTTATTTTAATTTTTAAAAATTAAAATATTATTTAAATAATTTTATGTTAAAATATTATTGTTATTAATTTTTTAAATAATTTTATAATGATTTTATTTTTATTCTTATTAAAAGTTCGTTTTTATTGCATTTTAATCACTTAATATTAAAAAAAATATTTTAATCACTTAATATTAAAAAAATATTTTAATAAAAAATTATTAAAATAATATTAATTATTTTTAACTGATATATTTTCTTAAAATTAGTAACTAAAACATAAATGAATTAAACAAACCAAGTTTATAGGATGAAACTGTTTTTTTTTAAATATTATTTAAATAATTTTATGTTAAAATATTATTGTTATTAATCTTTAAATAATTTTATACTAATTTTACTTTTATTCTTATTAATAATTTGTTTTCATTACATTTTAATTACTTCACATTAAAAAATATATTTTAATACAAAATTATTAAAATAATATTAATTATTTTTAAGTGATATATTTTCTTAAAATTAGGAAATAAAACATAACTTTTATAACATGAGAATTAAAAAGAAACCAGCTTTATAATATGAAACATCTCCTACTTTTTTTCTTCAATTTAATTTAGGATGGGTGACCGTATACTTGTTTTTTAAAATGTAATATTTAAATTTAGTAAATTTTTTTTTGATATTTTAATCAATTAGATTTTAAAAAATGATACCATAAATCTAAATAGTATATTTTTATATTTTTAAAAATTTTTATTTAAAAAAAAATTGTTGTTAAATTTTTTTTCCAATTGCAATTAAAAAAATTAAAAAATTATTCTTTTATAAATTTAAAAATTAAACCATCTAAAATTATAGTGCTAATTTTTAAAAAAATTATAGACTAGAATATTAAAAAAATTAAATCTAATTACACTAACTATAATACTTATTTATCTTGTGCCTAACATATGTCTCTTTTGTCTATTTAATTTAATATTGAAGGTTGTTGATCAAGTAAGGAGACCTTTCCTGACTACCTAAGCATGACGTACGCTTGCTACAGTTGGCTGGGAAAAAATTAAATGAGACAAATGCACATATAAATATTTTTTAATAAAATAATAATATTTTAATATATAAATAAGTTACATTTTGAGGATAATGATATTATTAGAATAATTTTTATTATTATAATAATAAAATTCATAAATAATTTATTATATTTATATTATTAATTAATATTCAATGTTATTATTATTATATAACATTATTGTTAATAAAAATGGTACTGTTTTCCAAACTTAATGCATGTCATCCATGCTCAATGTAATACATTTTAGGCTCTTCATAAATCTAAATTAGTTTAATAATTTTTATGCCTGTTTTTGGAAGAACATTCACAATTTTTGCTATTGTTTTTGGATGAAGAACCGGCGCAATGTTTTGCGTCTATTTTACAAACCGATGCAATGTTTAATTTGCTCCCCTACTTAAGGCCACTATTTTGAAAATAGATGCAAAACTCATTTTGTTAACGTTAAAAATAATCGTGGTAATATGTAAGTAATGTAATTATATAATTTAAAATAATGATGTATATATTATTATATTTTAAAATTAAAATTAAATAAAAAGATACATTTAATGCTAAATAAATTCAAATAAATAATTTATTAAAATTATTTATACTATAAACAGTCGTATATATATATGTGTGTGTTATTTTTCTAAATTTTTTCCTTGTAATTGTGTTTTTAACTTTTTTTAACTTTTACCTTTTTTTCTTTTTTTAATTATTTTTTTTACACACTAAAAGATTTAATATATTCTTATAATAATTATATCATATTTTTATTAAATAAATATTTTAATTACTTAAAAATTATTACACTTACCATCTTGATTTAATGATGATAATTTATGAAGTTTATACTTATAGATTTAATTAACGATTTCATGTTATAACTATTTTTTTATTAAAAAAAATATGCTTTTGAGTTTTGTCTTAGTAATATATTAACTCATGTATATAATGAACTAAACTTGAATAATTTATTTAATTATTGATTGCTTAAATAAATTTTGATTATTTATTAACTATCTAAATTTTTTAATTATGGGTTATTTAAATAAGTTTTTATTTAAATCATAAAAGTCAAATAAAACTTAGAGAGTGATAATATTTATAATTGCAATAATCTATATTGTGGTTTCTATCTCCCTGGATTTATATATTGAAGCAACCAACATGTTTATTTTATCAAGCATGTTATAATTTATGCAAAAGTTGGATAAAAATTTGAAGTCTCATGATAACTTGTAAATTGATACAAATACACATAAATAAATAAAAATACCTTAAAAAAATTAAATTTTATTAGGCTATATAATATTGGAAATGAAAAAAGTATAAATTTTTCAATAAATATGACTAAATATATAAGCATTAATTGGTACATAATAAAATTATATGTATTTAGTTGAGTAATTTATTATAATTTAATCACATTATAAACGTTAATTTTTATTTTAATGTCAAATTAATTTTTAAAAATAAAATATTTAAAATATAAAAATAAGGAATTAGAAATAGATACCAATTAATTTAATGATTAATTTTTCATCATTTTTGTTATCTCTTTCTATTTATTTTTTTAAATTATAATATAGTTTATTAGTATTTTTATAGTTTAGTGGTTTAATTTTGTTTGTAATATCTTATTTTTATTGCTTTAAAAGAATTATACACTTAAACATATTCACGAATACTAAAATTTGAAACACAAAAAATATAAATTATACTATAAGTAAATTTATAATGTATGTTATTTAAAATATTATATGTATCGATTATATATTTTTATTTTTATTAAATAATTTATTTAAAAACATAAAATAGCATGTCGCACATGCTCAAACGTTGTATATATATAAAGTTATAAAAATATATGTATTTTTATGTACATTTCAAATGTTCTATGCCAAATTATAAGCCTTCCTTTTGTCTTTTCGATAAAAAAATTACCCATTTTTTTTTATTTCAAATAACTTTGTTTTCTGGCTGAATAATTCGTTACACCTTCGTATTAAACTTGAATATTTATTAACTAGAAATAAAAAAATTATAGAAAAAAATCAAATTTAATTTTTTTTTCATGTAACTTTTTTCATTTCTAACTAATATGTGATAAGATTAATGAGAATATGTAACACATTGATGAATAAAAAATAGAGTTTTTGATATAAAATAATACTTGTGATATCTTTTGATTGAAGAGATAAAAATGAAAAACACAATTTGGTACAAAAATTTGAATTCTTTTATATGGGTTCAATATATGATAAGTCAAAATTTTTTATGTATATTTTAATACTCCAACAATATTCCCAAGTTCTTAAAGTTGTACAAATAACTTCAATATTATGTAATTAAAATTAAATTTTTTGACATTTTCGCACGCTCTTATTATGTCGTTGAGTGATGTAAAATATATATTTATGAATCTATTCATTTTTAGAACTTTTTTTTTATTAAAAGAATAATATTCATTTCATTTCATGATTGTATAAATAATTAACCAAAAAAGTTTTAATGAGGTAATCCATATTGAAATTATTTGCACATTTCTAAGAAGGTATTTTAAGTGCATCATTTAAAATCAAAGAAACATGTAAAGAGTTTTTTTTTAATGAGTATTAATTAGTATAGATATTTTAATAATGTAACCAAGCCACCTGACATTGACTTAGTCAAGGAGTACCCATCACCCCCCTAACTACATAATATCAACTTAAAAATTGAATGATGTAGTGAGCCAAAAGCCAATATCTAAAAAGGCTATAAGCCAAAAAGCCAAAGCCAAAGCCATGCATGCTAGTTTGGGGAGGGAAGGAGTAATGATTTTAACTTTATTGTATAATATATTAAATTAAAACATTTAAGTGTGCCACATCTGGATATAGGTAAATTATAAAAAAAATTGCACCAAACAAATTTTGATGTGTCATATTATTTTTAATAAAATTTTATATAACATATTACACTATAATTATTATAAGTATAAAATATAAATTTATATACATGTAATATATTTTTTTTGGTTAAACAAACGTGATATTAGTGTAGGAATAGAAACATCTACTTATCTTTATTTTTATTTGTTACATATAATATATATATTATTAATTTAATTGTTAAAATATTATTTTTTATTAATAATTATATATATATATATATTATAAAATTGATAACTAAAGTTTAAAAATAAGTAGGAAAAAGAAGAAGAAGTAGATGATCCTCATCTATCAATATAAGCTACCGCGTAATGACTATACTTTGATAATCATCTCAGTGTGATGTGAGAATATATATAAGATATTAATGAGGGAGTCCGCATACAGTTGAAGAAGGTCTTGCATTAAATGGCAATGAGGTTATTCAATAGAGGAATTAACTCCAACTTTCACAATTGGATCACTCAAAGATATATTAAATTTAAAATTGTTATTTATTATTTTTAATATATATTATTTATTAATTAAATTATATTTTTTAAATTATTATTTTTTAGAAAAATTATAATAATTTTAATTTTAATTTATTTAAATAACACATAATCATATAATTAAAAAAAATGAATAATTTTTAAATTTAAGAATGAAAATATTAAACCGAATTTTTTTATTATTTTAATATCATATTAAATGTCAATTTTAAAGATGGATAAAAATACTTTTAAAAATAATTTAATTAAGATAAAATATATATTACAAATAAAAAAAATATTAACATTAAATATATTATAAAAATAATAAAAAATTGTAACAATAACGCTACCTATATTTAAATCCCTTTCACTATATGAACACCGAAGAATTATTCAAGGTAAGGTGGTGTTTTACATTTATGATATTATTTTTTTAAAAAATAAATTATTAGGTGTTTTTATAATTATATTTTTAAAAATAATTATATTAATATTTAAATTTTACTAACATAAATATCATATCGTTATTTGTTAAAGTATCAATAAATAATTTTCTATCGACACCCTCCCTCTTTCATAAAATTGGCAACCACATCCATCATCTAAGAATTTATGGCTTCACATAGCGGAACTATAAACGCTTTTAAAGCTCACAACATCCTCCACGCGCTGTTACTCAGCTGCAACGTCCAGGTGCGAATGTACGTAGATATGAGATATAAGCCTCGTTATTTTCTGATTAAAAAATCTAAGTATAATACGTATATAATTATAAATAATTTCGTACATAATTAATATAGAATCTTGTCCTTGATTTTAAATTTGACAAAATATAAAAAAAAATTAAAAATTAAAAACAACAAAAATAATACCATAATAATATTAAAATTAATACAATTTAACATCATTTAATATTGAATGGATTTAAATGATTTTAGTTTAAATTAAATAATATTTAATATGAATTAAATTTTTTTAATAATAAAAATATATAAAATAGATTATGCTAAAAGAGATTACCTTAATGCAAAAAACAATTCTCTTTATTAAAGTAATTAGTGCTATGACAAATCAGTTTTCACTCGAGGACGTAAAATTTATTAAAGACTTAAAATTAAGTTCTAATTATAAATGTGTTAGTTGTATTATATGAATATATAATTAGCTATTACAAAATTTTCTTTAGCGCACAATTTATATACAATACTTGTATCATACATTATTGAAAAAACAAGAAATAACTATACACAAAAGATTTCTATAGTTTGTATTATTTTATTCATGTTTTCATTACAATTGTATAGCTATTTATAAGGAAATTTTACTCATTCAATTATTATTTAAATTAAGGATTCCTTTATTTACTCCTTGAATTAAGGATTCCTTGTTTTACTCCTCAATTAGGATTCCGCGTTTTTACTCCTCAATTAAGGATTCTGCTTATCTATTCAATTGACGCCATCATTGCTTTATTCCGACTCAATTGGCCCTTGTTTTATTCCTTTCGAATTAAGCGTCCTGCTTTATTCCTCGACTAAGGCCCTTGTTTTATTCGACTCGAATTAAGGACTAATATTCAATACTTCTTGCCCTGATCCGGTAGGTTTATTGGATCCAAGCCGAACAAAGTCATTAAATCGAGGGGGGCTGAGTAAGATGTCACCAATGGTCAGTTCTTCGATAACGTGTTTGAATTACTTCAGATTGAACTTGTTCACGAACGTAACGACAATCAACTTCAATGCTGCTTTCATTCCTTTCAGAAACATTGGGTTTCGATGCTATATGACAATACCGATCATTCACAAAACAAGCGACATGAAGAGTCAAGGTGAACACCTAAATCACACACGTAAGACCTTAAGCCATATCAACTCACACGTAGTCAAGCCATTGCACGATACTCAACTTCGCACTGATCCGCACGATGAGTTTTTACTTTTCCATTGTGACCAAGCTTTCCACCGACAAATGTACAGCAGCTGGTGGACTTGCGATCAATTGCATTCTCTCGCCTAATCGCATCACAATATCCCATGATTTTGTGTTGTCATTCTTCTTCTTCACGATAATACCACGACCCATCTGATCCTTTTAAGTAAGGTAAGATCCTTTTAACAAGGGTCAAATGTTCAAGTGTCGGGAGTTGTATGAATCGCTCACAATACTTACGTAATACGCATGTCGTCCGCGATTGTTAGATCAACTTACCAAATCCGGGCCGGTAATAACTTATATCCACGTAGTTGGTACGCCCTTCAAGCTAGGTTTCGAGCTTGCTAAGAGGGTAATTACCGGTTTAGCATCGCACATGTTAGCTTCCTACAAATCTAGACATATTTCCTTTGGTTAAGAAAGAGTCCTCAGGCGAGGTTTCCATTTCTATACCAAGAAAGTACTTCAATATCCCAAGGTCTTTAATTGCAAACCTTTGTCTCAGTAATCGTTTCGGGTTGAAAATCTCACAACATTATCACCGTAATTATCGATCATCTACATAAATCAAAGACAACCAATTTTCCCATAGCTCCTGTGCGAACAACAGCTGAGGAATCAACATTGTCAGCTTTTGAAACCAACACTAGCGACCGAGCTTAGCTTGCATACCAAGCTCATGGGGACTGCTTTCAAACCATAAATGGATTTTGCAATTTGCACACTAAATCCACTTCATTACTTTCTGCGATGCTCGTTGCGTAATTTCATATAGACTTTTCTTTGAGATCACCATGCAAGAATGCATTCTTCACATCCATTTGGTACACTGGACCAATTCTTGTTTACTGACCACGACAAGAGCACTCTTATCAGGTTCATTTTTGCAACAGTGCAAATGTTTTTTGTAATCCACCTAATGTTCGAGTGAATCCCCGAGCAACCAATCTTGCTTTATACCTCTCAATTGATCCATCTCGACTTGAATTTCACTATAGATCCATTTGCAACCCACAACTTTCTTGCCTTTTGGAAGTTTGATACCTACGTCATCAGGTTGATCTAGGGTTTTAAGTTCTTCTTGCATGGCTTCCTTCCACACCTTCGTCATTGGCCTCCATTTAAAGTTTCGAGTCTCACCGTAACTCGATATAGTGTCAGGAACGCGGTACGGGTTGGTGTCACTTTATATGACACACATAGTTGAGAGACGGGATGCGCTGGTTTTAGTGACAAAGTCTTCAAGTCTCAGCGAGGTTGCCTAACAAGCATTGGATTACGTCGTGGAAACAGGCGAGTTATCTCACACTCGTTCACATCTTGCACCATATCGTAGGATCATCTTCGATTATCACCATCTTCATGCAATGTACCATTAAGACGAGACCCTTCATTGTTACATTTTTAAAGTAGAGATGCATCAATGTTGATACGGCCGATCTTGTTGTTGCCGAGCCTCAAGTTCAATGCTTCGGTAATGGAAACACATCCACGATGCCATTCCTCGACTTCAGTGATTTCATGTGACTTGGTCAAAAAAGCGGTTAGTTTCATAAAACCGAACATCTTTAGACACAATTAATCTCCTAAGTCGGGGATCATAACACTATATCCCTTTTCAGGCAGATGAATAACCAAGAAAAATACATTTAACAAATTTCAGATCCAATTTATCTCGACGATGAGATTGAATATGTACAAAATGTATGTAGCCAAAGACTCCAGGTGTGAAAGGTTAATTTTCCTTCCTTTCATGACCTCTGTGGGAGACTTGAAATCCAAGACTTACCGGGTAATCTATCGATGATGTGGCAACGCTTACAACCCTGGGACCGTAATCTCTTTCGTACATTCATTTGTAGCATTAATGCTCTAGTTTTTTCAAGTAAGTCTCGATTTTTATGCTCAAATACACCATTTTCATTGAGGTGTGCCAACACAACTTGTTTGATGCATAAATGCCATGAATGCTCAAATATTGTTTCATGATACGGGACATATATTCAAGGCCATTGTCGGACCTTAAGGTTTGAATTTTAGAAGAGAAGTGATTTTTAACAAGATTATGAAAGTCCTTAAATACTTCCATAACTTCATTCTTATACTTTAAAAGATATAACCATTTGACTCGAGAAATCATCAACAAAAATCACAAAATACTTATAACCATCAAAAGATTCATTAATCGTCCCCATACATCCGAATGAACTAGTTTAAAACACTTACTAGCTCCTGCAAGGAAGAATTATAAGGCAATCTAAATGCCTTAGACAAGTAAGGCAGTTTCACATGCAATTTCATCATTTCCTAAGTTTGGAAATAAAGTTGATAAAATTGGTATGGCGGTGAAGCTAAACGTTGATGCCACAATTGATTATCTTGGATAGGATTAAATACTTTGAAACCCTCCGGGATTGTTCTTCGATATGTAATAGAGACCATCTAAGTAAAACCCTTCACCAATCGTTTTTTTGGTGACACAATCCCGAAAAATGACATTGAGGAGAAAAAATGGCTAAGTAATTCAAGGTATTTGTGATTTTTTTCCTACGTACGTAAGTTGGTAAAGAAAGGAAGGTACATATAAAACTCGACTCGATTTCATCCTGACATTAATTTTATTTTTCCTTTCCTAAAACCTTACATTCTCACCATTTGCAATTGAAACTTGAGAAGGATTTGCTAATTTTTCAAACTTATAGTTTGACACACGGTTTGTCATATGACCGTGGCACCCGAATCTACAACCCAAAAATCATGCAACATATTTATTTTCAGAGCAATTTTAAAGGCTTTTATAATACCTTGCATGTCTCTCAGATATTTAGTTTTGTATCTCGCCAAGAAGCCCGTAAACTTGCCTAGTAATGTCAGCGAGTTTCCTTCTTCTACGCTATCCACATAGTCAATTCTGCTCCTCCTGCCTTACTTTCAAGATACAACATAAACTCATTCATGAGTTCACTGATTCGTCATAAGTTCTTGAACGGATCAGACCCATTGTAGGCAGAGGCAAAAGTACGATTCTGTACCTCGTCCAAGACGATTCACTTTCTCAGAACCCTTATCCTTTATAAAATCGTGTTTTAATTTGATGTAAAATCCAACACGTGTCCCACACGGTCCACGGGTTGCAATGTTGACACTTCAAGCTCGATGCTTCCCTTGTACTTCCTCTCGTTGGTTAGATAGCTCTTCGCCTCAGAATCCTAGCCATTGTACTTGTTTCATTTACTCTCTCCTTATTTCTTCACATTGAATTTTCAGACATACATTGAAGGAAGGAAGTTCAAGATTTCATGAGTATATGACATCGTATATCTTCATATGTTGAATCCAGATCGACAAAAGTTGAAATATCTTATCTTCTTCCGCTCTCTTTCGTAGTAGCTACATCGGTACAATGAGGACGATATATTTCCAACTCATTCCACATGCTTTTCATGCTACTTCCAAGAGTTGTACAAAAGGCTTCGCCATCTGTCGCATCCGAGATGTCTTTCTTTAATTGAAAACTCAGGCGCATTGTTTGACCGCCATACATTTCCTTAACCCTCTCCCCATAATTGTACGCAGATCCAGAGTAATCGAATATTTCACTAATTTACGTTCCACGGAATTTAGAAGCCATGACATAACCAACATGATCCTTACTAAGTCGTGATTCATGTTGTCAGTGAGAAACATCGTGTTCTTCGATGCTTCCATTTACGAACCCCAACTGACCTTCCACCTGCAGCCGTAGACATATCGCTTCTCGACCAAGGCAAGTAATTAAACTCATTCAACAAGATCGAGCTTAATCTTTGATTTGGGTTGACATCCACCTCATGCATATTCACAAGGAAAGCACTCGATAAACTTTCAACGATCCTAGTCGTTGCCTTCACCATTTCAAAGATTGAAGTGACACAAAATCAACAAAGAACACACACACTTCCCCGAATCTCCTTCCCTCCCTTGTTTTATTTAATGAATTTTCGCCACAAAAATATTTTCCACACATAAGATTTTATACTAGCATCAATCTCATCTGCTACATACATCAACAACAAGGTCCATAAACCGGAGATGGTCACCTTGCGCCTTTTGTGTTGTTTGTTTTCTCGGTTTCAAGGATGTTTTTGTCTGCTCCCGAACATTCCCATTTAAGGGATGACCTGCATCAATACTCCCTCAAGTTGGTGCATAGATATCCGTCATGCCCAACTTCAAGCGTTGAGTCATGAAAAATTGCACTTGAAACTCCCTTGGTTAAAATATCGCCTAGTTGATCACCAGTCAGCATAAATGGAAGGGAAATGGTATTCTCTTCTAGATTTTGTCGAATGAAATGTCCTGTTCACTTCTACGTGCTTTGTACGATCATGTTGTACCTGATTCGAGATATGGCACCGTCATTGTCACAAAAAGAGTCTCATTCCATCACTGGACCAAAACCAAGTTCACTTAGGATTCTCCTCTAACCAAATTAGCTCAGAACTCTTTAGTGATGCCAATAAACTCGCCGGCACTAGAAAGGGCTACCACCTTTGCTTTTTACTTCTCCATGTTACCAAATTACTCCAACGGTGCAAAATATCCGGTATGGATTTTCTGCCTCAGGATGCTCTCACAAATCAATCAGATACCTCTTCCACTCTTAGGTGTTCATTTTTTCAAGAAAATTCTCTACCTGGAGCACCTTAGGTACCGAGAATTCTAAACACGGCTTCCATATGTCGCCACTGGAGCATGTACGAATCGACTTACTAAACTCACAAAGATATGCTATATCCTGGTCTAGTATGAGACAAGTAAACGAGTTTGCCCACCAATCGGCTGGTATCTCTTTATTGGCCGTTCTTGAGTCGGAAACTCACCTAACTTAAGGTTTTGGACAACGTATCAACTGCTCTCAAGCACATTCCGCCAGCTAGCAAATCTAGTACATATTTCCGGCTGGGACAAAGATATACCTTGCTTTGACCTTACCACTTCAATGCCGAAAATATTTCGGCCACCTAAGTCCTTCATTTCAAAATCTTTAGAGAGTCTCTTCTTCAGATTTTCTATCTCATCTAGATCATCACCAGTGATTATCATATCGCCTACATAAATAATTAAGACAAATATCTTTTCATGTCCTTCCCGTAAAACAAAGTATGGTCAATCACTTTCGGAATACCCATATTTTTTCATAGACTACGTGCAATTTTTCCAAACCATGCTCTAGAGATTGTTTTAACCCATATAGTGCTTTTTCCAATTTGCGTAATTAACCGCTGAGACCCTTCGAATGGTCATGTACTCCGTGTGGAATCTCCATATAAATCTCCTCTTCAAGATCACCGTGAAGTGAGCATTCTTTACATCGAATCGATGCAAAGGCCAATCAAGATTACCGCAAGAGATAATAGAATTCTCATGGTATTCAACTTAGCAACCGGTGAGAAGGTTTCCGATAATCAATACCATATGTTCGTGTAAACCTCTAGCAACAATTCAGCTTTATACCGGTCGACCAACCCATTCGTGACCATACTTTACAAATACCACTTCTAAATCACCGTTTTTCTTCCCTTGGTAAACTTACCAACCGCTACGTGTGATTTTTCTCTAATGCCTCCATCTCCATCCTCACAAGATCTAGCCATTTGTGATCACTCATCGCTTCTTCAATTTTTTCCTGGAATCCCAACGGAAGCAAGAGAAGCGCCAAACTCCTTCTGCAGAATCAAGTGTTCTGCTGCTACAAACTCTGCTAATCGCGTACTTCTCCACTGCCTTCATCCCATTCGAACCGCTAGAGGTTTGCCCCTGATGCCCTCATGTGTAATCTATAACCCTGTGTTAGAATTATGTGGAATCTAGAAATTCGTAGCTCGAGGTTACCTCGTTTTCGTGGGAGATCGTCAAGTGCAGGTAAAGACGATCGTATCATTTGTCTCTCGCTCACTTTCGTGCTCAGACGCCAGATGGATTAGCAAAATGGTCCACAATAGCAATTAATTGGTTCGGCCCAAGAAGAACTGTTCTCGGTCTCGATTCCCCGTGGTTTGTCTCCAACCGAGATTCCAGATCTATTAGAGAGACTTTCATTCGTAGAGAAATTCTCCCCCCGAGAATGATACGTGTCCTTTCTAAAAAACTCTCTAATTCCGGAAAGTGACATCCACGGTAACAAATACCTTTTTAGAAACAGGATCGAGACATTTATAGTCTTTCCGATTTTGACCATATCCGAGAAATACGCATCTTTCTCGCGCATGGTTCGAAGTTTAGACCGTCGATGCTTTCAGATGTGAACAAATGCAACACACCCAAATACTTTTGGAGGTTAAGAGTTGATGGTAGCGACACGTACGAAGAAAGTACTTGAAGTGGAGTTTGAAAATTTAGTACATTGGATGGCATACGATTAATTAGGTATACCGCAAGAAGAATCGTACATTTATCCCAATAGGCTCTTGTGGGAACAAGATTCTCAAGTAACATAGACCGGGCCGTTTCTAAGACATGTCTGCTTCCGCTCACCTACTCCGTTTGTCATGGAGCACCGACACAACTTGTTTCCGTGAATTATACCTTTAGAGTTAAGAAATTCTCCAAGTATGCTATTGACAAACTCACCTCCATTGTCACTTCTCAATCTTAATGTTTTTATTAAATTGATTTTGCACCATGTTAAAAAAGATTTAAAGACACGTGTCACTTCATCCTTTCTTTTAAGAACATACAACCAAGTCATCCTAGTACAATCATCAATAAATAACACACAAACCATCTATTTCCAACGATGAATTAACCTGGGATCGAATTCCCAAACATCCGAATGAACCAAATCAAAAAAGTTGTTCTTTTATCCAAACTACTTAAAAGACACCCGATGACTCTCGCTTTAATACGTGTTTCACAATCAAAGTTTTCATTCTCACAAACCAGAAAAATAAACTTGGATAAAGTTTTCTTAAATACCCGAAAGATGGATGTCCTAGTCTTCATGCCACATCCGTATACGAGATCCGATTTACGAGGAACCTTTAGAAAATGAGCCTTTCCAAATACCATGTCATTCAAATGATACGCCTTTCCTCTTCTAGTACCACGATTAATAATCTCCTTTGTGAGAAGATCCTGAAATATACAAACCGAGGATACATGAACGTAGAACAGCACTTGGTTCCTCACAAACTGACCAATGAGATAATAATTTAGTTGATAGTGAGGACAAGTAAAGTATTTGATAAAGTGAGAAGGCGAAAGATCGAACATCTCCAGACCCATCACAGATATGTTTCTCCATTGGCATTGACTATCATTGTTCTCTCGGTGAGGAACCTTTACTAGATCCTTTTCTCGAGTAGGTCATATGATCGGTTGCCCTAATCGATTATCCACCAAACTTATCGTATGATAATTATTAGAAACAAGAAAACTTTACCTTCCATCAGCTTCTTTGTTCTCAACCGGTGGTAAGACAGAGTAACCACCCCTTGAAACCGAAGTCGTAACTTGCTCGAGCTTCAAGAATAGTTTCGGAGCCCACAGAGCCGACTCAACAGGAGTCGGCATACAAGCACCAAGACTGCAAACCATTTCAGTGCCTCACCCTCGTACGGTGCCAATCTCCCCGCCTCTTCTTCCTTCGATCTTTCCAACCTGCATGGGTACCCAATTAACTTGAAACACTTATCTCTAGTATGTTTTGGGTTATGACAAGTAAGTGCACCCAATGCCAGCACGAGTTTGGTTTGAAATCGTTTGTTCATGACTAAGTTTCTGGCTTCGCTAGCATAACTACATGTATGGTCTCGCCTCCCCTTTGTGTAACATTACCGATCGACTCGGTTTCTTTTCTACGAACCAATGCAAAGGCTTGCTCTATTGTGGGAAAAGGTTTTGTTGTAAGACCATTGCCCGGATAGAGTCCAACCTGGTCATCTAGACCATCCAGAAGGTTAATACACTGCCCTCTCGAACAAGAGAATTGTGTTTTTCAATATCAACCGAGAGGTCATGTGGCTTTGGCCTACGGACATCTAACTCCTTCCATAACCCCCGTAATCGGGGGTGTAATAAGCCTCAACTGACCACCGGCTTGTTTGACTCGGTTAACCCTTCTTTTCGCCTCAAAGTATTTGGGTGAGGTCATCTCCATCAAAAAAGGTTGTTCTTACCGAGTCCCAAACTTCTTTCGTCAGTAGAGAAAGGAGAAAGTTACCTACCAAGAAGGGGATCCATGGATTCGATCATGTAGTCTTTAACCCGAGAGTCTTCCATCTCGCCACTGCAATCTCTATCACCAGAAGTGGTTTTAGAGTCGAACCATCGATGTAGCCAAGTTTACCCTTCCCCGATGCCTTCATTTTCAAATATCCGCGACCACGACAAAGTTCTTCCCATCGAGTTTGATCGCCATAGCGGAATCGAGCCCATCAGATTGGAATCACCCGTCTTGTGTTGGAATAGTTGTGATAAGGCATGGCGGATAAACTCTAAAAATGAGAACCGCCGTATTTCTCTTCTTTGTCAGAACTTCCATCATTTCCAGACATTTTTTTTTAAGGACAGTTAGTAAATCACACTTTTACCGTACTTCCGTCGGTCGGATTGGCCTGGAAAGACAAGTGAGCTTGGAATTGGGATCAAGCGGAGCCTCCTGTCAAAATTTCACCGATCCGATTGGCCGGATCAAAAGTTACACTCTTTCGTGAAGCATGCTCAAAATGCTCAAACCGCTCAAAAATGCTCAAATCAGCTTCAAATCGCTCACAAATGCTCACAAATGCTCACAAATGCTATGATATAGAGAAACCAAGGGATTATAGAGAAACAGTGGGACCCGATTTGGCTACACTAATGCTCAAAATCGTGACCCACGCTCCGATACCACGACACAAAAATCAACAAAGAACACACACACTCCCCGAATCTCCTTCCTCCCTTTGTTTTATTTAATGAATTTTCGCTACAAAAATATTTTCCACACATAAGATTTTATATGACGAGCATCAATCTCATCTCGCTAGTACATCAACAACAATGAAGGTCCATAAAATCGAGATGGCGCACTCATGTCTTTTGTGTTGTTTGTTTTCTGGTTTCAAGGATGTTTTGTCTGCTGCTCCCAGAACATTCCCAGCATTTAAGGGATGACCTGCATCAATATGAAGATGTTAAGATAATAATAAAGCAGAAGCAAGTTAATTTTCCTGTTCTGATACCATGTTGAAAAAACAAGAAATAACTCTACACAAAAGAGTTCTCTAGTTTGTATTATTTTCTTCATGTTTTCATTACAATTGTATAGCTATTTATAAGGAAATTTTACTCCTTCAATTATTCTTTAAATTAAGGATTCCTTGATTTACTCCTTGAATTAAGGATTCATTGTTTTACTCCTTGAATTAAGGATTCCTTGTTTTACTCCTTGAATTAAGGTCCTTGTTTTATTCCTTGAATTAAGGATTAATATCCAATATACATCATATCATGATTTTTTAAAAACTAGAAATTCATTCAGTTTTATAGATAATACATTATAAAATATAAGAGATATATGTTAAAGTTTATGTATAATTCACGTTCATCGTAAAGTTGTGTTTTAAGTTTACTGCTTAACCCATTTTGTGTTCGACAAATTCCAATACCTTTGCTTGTTTTTTAATAGATAGAAGATTCGAAGATTTTTAATTATAATATAATATGATGATATAATTAATTTAAATTAATTCGAATATAAATATATCATATTTTTTTAATCAAATAAAGTTGTATTGATATTAAAATTCATATAAGAATTACTATCATTTTTTTTCAACGAAGTTTTTCTACAAAGAAAAACAGTTGGTTTCTATCTGTTGCTGAAATTCTTCACGAGGAGTGTTCAGTAGTATTAGCAGGCAAAGTTTGAATATCAATTACTTTATTCCATCTAAAGTTTCTTGCTATCTTAATCAATTTGTGAGCTATGCATTTGAACTTTTTTGTAATCTATCCTATTAAGATCATAGCAAACTGATGAAGATGTTAAATATTGGCCTCTTTTAAAATGCATTTCTTGGCTTTTGAGTCTAGTTGTCAATTTTTCTTTAGAAATGCATCTATCATAATATTGGCATTTGTCTCTGCACAAAAGATTGATTTTTGTATCTATAAAGTATATATGAGTGTTAGTGATATTTATGAACAAATTTTTTAAATATAAACTAATTTTTGGGTGTATTTTCATGATTGTTATTCAAAATTGAATTTTTTTTCGAGTTTTAAGTAAACATGTTTCAAGCATATACTCGCCCTTATGCACATTAGAATACATTTTATATACTTAAAAATATTTGGTATATACTTTAGTTGATCGATTGAGTATAAGTTGATTTTCAAATTAAGATTGATCGAAAATCGATTGTATTTGATCTACTTATCTCGGGTGTATTTTAATCATTATTGGATCAATTGAAAAGGGTTTTGATCTATCGAGTGAGATTTCAACTTATAACATATTTGTTTACTTAAGTCAAATTGTTCTTTTACTAAATTATCCCTATTAATTATTGATGTATGAATTATTTTATAGACATATTGGTAATTGGTTCTAAACCTAACACTAGGGTTTCATATTTCCTGTATAAAGAACTTAACTAATATTCTATATTTTAATTAACCATAATCATTTTATTCTTCTAATTATTTTTGTGTTTTTTCTCTCAAATTATTTTGCAAAAACTAAATTATATTTTATTTAAATTTTTTTTAATTAATGTTGTTTAATATTAGGATAGAGGTACTATCTTTTACAAGTTAAGAGGATCAAGTCTGCCTGAAAGAGTTCAATATTAAGCCCGTAGAAGCTTAAACTAGACTAAAACGGCTCATATTTAATTTTTCTAAGATAATACAGACTATGCCTACGGATTGTCAATATTAAGACATTCTAAGCCCAAATTAGACAAAGATGACCTAGAACTAATTTCCACAAGATAATCTAGGCCATGTCTACAGACGTACAATACTAAGCTCACAGAAGCCAAAAACCAGACTAAGATAGACCAGGTCTAATTTGCTCGTGATAATCTAGGCTATGCCTATAGACAGCCAGTCCAAACTGTTACAGCTTGATTATCACTAAATTTGACTTTGTCATCCCTAATTCACCCCACTTGACAACTACCCAAATGATGACCAAGTAGTCCATAAGATATTATGATATACATGCAATATGATAACCCATTTTGTTGGTTGGGAGAATGATTTAGACCCAACCAGAGTTGTTGGGCCTTACACCAAATATGGACCATGGGTTCTACATAAACCCTAATTTTTGTACTATCCTAATGAAAAGTCAATACGTGTATTGTAGATATGCTATAAATAAGAGGTTTATGGATGTTATTTGGGACCTTTTGAACCCCATTAGGCTATTACCTTCTTATAAAAAAAAATATATCAAACATTACGTGGTTTTATTCGATTGATTAATAAATCTATTTATTTTATGATCTTATGATTATATGTTTATAGAAGTTCTTTTTGACGAGGTTATTGAATAATTGGATCAAATAATTATGAAAATGTGAATATTTAACTCTAAATAAAATATATTTATTTAGCTTATGCTTCAATTATTATTATAGTGTTGTTAGATGATTTAAATTAAGTGATTTATTTTTGAATCTTCTAGTTAAATTTTTTCATTATTGCACCTTAGAACACACTTTGCACTTATATTATTGTACTAACTTTTTAGGTGTAGGTTGAGCGAGTTCGATTACTTGTGTGACTATAGATTTTATCGAAACGTTGGTTTAGATTCCTACAACTATCTTGTGTAAACTGTGAAAGAAGTAGTGATTTGTAAGGATATTACTTTAAGGGTACTATCTTAGAAGATAGTTTAAATCTTGGCTTGATAATTGAACATTAATTTTTATAGTAAATAGTTAGGTGTTCTAATGAACCGATAGTTCTACTCTTAAATTATTGTTGTAACATATATTATTTTAACCTAAAATATCGTGTGTGAAGTTCTTTTTTTATTTTTGTTTTATATTATTTGTATACTTAAATATTTGCAATTTTTTAATTAATAATAATTCAAAAAAAGTAACTATTTATACCTTTAATTAATTAAATTGTTAACTTTTAATTTTCAGTATCTTGTTGCATATTTAAAGGCTTCTAAAGAGGCCATCGCTTTTGCTTCTTCCACAAAATTGGTATTGATAAATTGAGTCCAACACAATGAGTGACTTTACCATGATGATTAGTGCCTATGAAGCCTGCGCTTGTTATTCTTTGTTTCCACTGCATCAAAATTTATGGTTGAAATAATATAAATTATTGCTTCAACTTCTTCTTTATCGTTGTTCTCAGTATTTTTGCCATTAAGTAGTTTAGTGAATTCTTCAAATCTTAAAAATAATCTCTTTATTAGTAAATAAGAATTGATTTTCTTTTTTTTAAACATTACTTTATTTTCGAGCACCAAATATGCTCGATTATTAAGAATAACACTAAGGTGAAATATTTCTTGGATATTTCTAAGGAATCCAATGTCGAAATGGGTCTCTAAAGAAACTTAAATAAGTTTGTATGTTTAGATTTTCTAAAAACTTCATAGAATGTTTCAATTCCAATACAGTCATCACAATTTCAAAATTTCACACGTGATGAACAGATGTTCAACATCTTTTACCTTCTCATACGATAAAAGACAATTATCATTATTCAAAGTTTTCAATATTGCTGCAAATCTTTTTCTTCGTGCTGATACAATCATTGATAATCTGATAAATTAGAAGTTTGTGTATATCGTGTATATCAAAAAATGACGTAGTAACAACTAATAAAATCAAAAAAATAAAAAATATATTAATATAATTATTAAATTATTATAGGATTTTAATATTTATAATATTTAAATTTATTTTTAAATTAAAAATAATAATTTAATATAATTTTGATATTTATAATATTTAAATATAATAAATTATAAAATAAAATATACATTTATCGATAATTTTAATAGTAATTTATTTCGTATCTAATTACAATAAATTATAAAATTTCTATATCCATATTCAAGTTTTAATTAAAATATTTAATATTTAATATTATTATAATTATAATATTAGATAATTATTATTAGTATCAATTAAAATTTTAATATTATAATAAATAAAAACTAGAATATCTTTATTTTATTTTTTTATTATCTTAATATTCGTTTTCCCACAGATCTATTTTATATTTTAACTTGTTATTTGAGTTGTGTCTGATACCGAACACTTTTAATAATTTTCTAATCCCTTCCTTCATGTGTCCTTTGATTTTTTTCTTTTAAAAAAATTGAATGTTTCTATATTATTGCTATTAAGTGAGTTATATATACTATTTGAGATTACTATTTGATTCATGGAAGATTGTTAGATTATATATTTTATACATGTTTAATTATAAGGGTTGTGATCTTGTGCTAAATTTTTTTTGAAAGATTTTTATACCTTTCCATTTAAGTTTATCATGTTTAATTTTATATTTAAACTTTGAGAGAAAGAGTTAGAATATGTCTTCTTTTTATGTATAATGATAATAACTTATGCCAACTTTGATTTGTTTGGAGTTTTCGTTATCTACATCGCTATCGTTGAGTTACTTACATTGTTAACTGACTCATTTTTTAAAAAGCTCTTTTTAGTGTGGTTTTACATTGTTTTATCAGCAGTACTTGCTTGTTTTGTGTGGTTTCGTTTTATTTAACTTATGGATTATATTGTCCGTTGCTTTTTGTGTGTAAGGGATTTTTCTACGTAACCCTACACTCTTAAGAACTTTCTATTATATATATCACACAATTTCAATCAAAATCAATTCATCAATAAGATAATATATTTTATTATTATCAGTTATTTTTAGTTCGTTCATTGATTACTTTTACACAATTTGATAGTATTTTTGTAAATAACTTTGAGATTCAACTAGATGGATTTATTCAACTTGAGGAAGAGAATTAAAATATTAAATATTATTATAATTAGAATATTGGATAATTATTATTATGTTATTTATATATTCTTATTTTAGAATAATGTTATATGAATAAGTTTTCATAGATTCGTCACCAATTATATTGCTTTTTATTACGGGTAGACGCGATTCAATTTTCATAAATTTTTACTTTAAATGATAACTAAATCGATCTACATGAGTTTATTAAATAAAAAAATTGAAACCAACGTATAACATATTAGTTAGAGAACATTATACCAATTTATTTAGGTTGTTATAGGTTTGGTTTGCGGTTTACACGTACTCAATTTTAAAGAAAATTTACATTTATGTAATTTTTTAAAAAAATCTAAATTTACTTAAATTTAAAATAAATTCAAATTATTTTGAGTTTATAGTAATGTAAAATTAATAAATATATAAGATTTATCATTTAATCAATAATTTAATTAAAAAATTGTACGTTAGCATTTAAAAGAGAGCTATGCACCAATTTTAAAATAGAGAAGAACTCTTAAAAATTAATAAATTATTTAGAATTTGAAAAAAAAATTATTTTATTTTTTGTTAGTGAAATTAATTTTTCAAATGAATATCAGTGAAGAATAAAATAAGTTTTTTTTTTCAATTGACATAAAAATTTAACTAAAATTAAATGATATATACTGTAAATATTTAAAATTAAAAAATATGTGTATGAATATCATTTTATAAATTTTGAAAATTTAATTGATCTCACACAAGTTATTTTTTGTATTTAAAAAAATTAAAACCAATCTATTTGAATCTATAAAATATAAAATTTGACTCGACTTGGTTTGACTTAGCTCGATGTAGCCTACTTACTCTCCTTTTCAAGTATCGAGTGATTGTGCTTGATAGAGTTGCACTTCTTACATTTTATTGTCTTAAAGTATCACATCATTATTTACTCTAAAAATAATGGATAATTTTTCCAAGTTGTTATGTATTAAATGATATTTCATTACTATTGGATTGAAATTATTTTTACATACAACATGTAATATGTCTCTTATTAATATTAATATTTAATCTCATTCATATTTCTAACACCTTTTCTTTTTTATAATAATAAAAAGTTAAAATGTACCTTGATTGTATACAAGATTTTTTCTTTGGACTGATTGTTAAATTAAGAAGCTAAATATTAAAATAATTGTAGTATCATTTACTAACAAAGTATAATTATAATGTGACATGGCATCAATAAAATGCATTTTCTTAATTTTAACAAGTCATTCAGGTCATATAATCAGGTGATTAACTTTTTTCTTGAAATAATTTGAACTCACTTATTTATAATTGAAACTTAAACATCAATTTTTGTAAATTTGGATGTGCTATGCGGCTGAACCACAATTGCAATCATCTCGTTCACTTACAATAAAAGTTCAAGATTTTAATAAAAATAAATTATTAAAATATAGATTAATATAATATTTGAAGCAAAATTTTTTAAATAATAAACAACGATATTTTATTTGTTTCTACAGTAATTTGGTGTATATTAGCAAATTTACTATATAACCTAATACTTTTTAATGCCATTAATGTTTGGGTTAATTGTTATAAATAAAAAAATATTTTTGAGAAGCGAATATGGCGATGCCATCACTCATAAAATGTCAGTTAAAAGTGGTTTGAATGCATGCATGAATCTTCCATGATGCTATATCTTGGTCACCAAGTGTTATAAGAAAAAATAACTTTTGGCTAGTCTTTCGCATGTTTAAACATATATATTTTAGAACTTTTGGTAAGCATGTGTTTAAATGTCTTTATATTTTGTACACATGTTTACCATTAATTTTTTGAAATGTTTTTAAGTGTTCATAATTTATTAGGAAATATGAACGTGTATTCGTATCATAAATTTATGAAAATGTGTATATAAATGAACTTAATTTATCTGAACATTATCATAGCATCATAATTTAAACACATGTTAATATGAAATAAAATTATATAAATATATTTTAATGATGAATGAAAATATGAATGATTTTTAAATTAATGATTTTCAAATATTTGTATGTGCACTTCAGCACTTATTTCTTCAAGCGCATATACACGTACATGTTTCAAAAACACTTAGAATGTGAACATTAATGTTCAAAATGGGGGATATAAACACGTTTTTTTAATGTGTTATATATGAACGTACATTTAAAGGAAAAACATATATCTTAAATTAGAGAGAATTTTAATGGATGTAATAAATGTTATATATTGATAAATGCATATTATAATATGTATATTTGTGAATTGTGAAGTAGTATTGTTGTGTTTAAAATCAAGATATTAACATTTGTTCAAAATTAATTAAGAGCACGTGAACATGTGTTATTTGAATCATGTTAAAACAAAATATTTTATGGAGTTTTTGGTTGAAATGGTACATAACTTTAAGTATGTGATATATTGTTACTGTAATTTTAAGTAAGTGATATATTAATTTTGTAATTTGTATGGTAGTTTAATTTATTCATATAATTATAAAAAATGATCAATCAAGTATAAATTTTTGAAAATAGAGTTTTTTAGAGGGGAGAATAAGAAATCATTAGAAAAACAAAAAAAAAAATTAACTAAAAAAATATCTATTCATTGCCTCTTCCTTTTTTCCTGAGATCCCTTTTTTAGTGTTTTTTTTTAAATTTGGTTTAAGACAATGAATCTTGTTGATTCTCTTCAAATTGATTTGGAAGAAGAATGAAAAATTGACAAAAGTAAAAACAATAATAAAGAAACTAAGGTTAAAGATTTATATAAATAAGAAGAAAGAAAAACTAATATTGTATTTAATTTATATAACTGAAAAAACAAAAAACTATATAATTAAAAATTAGGGGATAAGGAATATAAAGTTTTTTTAATTGATATTTTTATTTTTTTAAAAAATTTCTTAACATCTTAACTTTTAAAATGAGATTTGATTAAATGTTTTTAAAATTATAATATTAAATTAACCAATCTTAAATACCAAAAACTCTATTCAATCTTATGAAAGGATCCAATAGTTGTTCGGAGAAAAGTTAATCTATTGTAAATTTATTATAGATCATAAATGAGATTATGATGTGTTACTTTTATAATCAGCCCACAACAAAAGAGTATACTTTAAATGCAGGAGAAATACGCTAGGAAATTACTTAGTTTTCCTCTTAATTAATAAATCAATAAAATTAGCTTTTATTCTACGATATTTAATAGATTAGGAAAAAAACATTTTCATGATATTTAATATAGTTTGAATACCTAACCTGAAATAGAATGGAATAAATTTTACAACCACATCACTATTTCAACCACGACTAATTAAGAACATTAGTTAGCTTCGTTAGGTAGGTGCTTTATTAGGATAAATATTACGTGTATACATTAATTTTCCAGGGACCCTAATCATCGAGTATGTTGAATAACATAGATCCAACTGGTGACAACCAACACATCACCAAGTTGACCAACAACAAAATGTGGGAATGATAAATTCGAGAATATGTCTATCCATAATTGTGTTTATTTTTAATTATTACAATTTTGCTTTTCTTTTGTATAAATAGGTTGTAAACATTCGTTTATTCATCATCAATAAATCCATTTCTTACATGGTATCAGAGCTTAGGAAACAATTCCCAGAAAATTCAGCTCATAGAAATTTTTTCCCATTTTTCTTCAATATGTTTTTTTTTCAAAACCAATTTCGATTCACAAAATAATTTCAATTTCATCCCATCATATTATTCAGATTCATCCAAGCAATCTGCAATTAAAATCAAGCCAAAATACCTCTCCACGGGCTCATAGGCGCCTTGTTTAAACTCATCGGCGTTCCACGCGCCTCACCGGAGACACACGCTCCAACACGCGCCAGCTGCTGAGGAAGACGACTCCAACGACATGTCGTTCGCATGCCACTGAAGCAAACGACGCTTCGTTCACCCGGTTCGGTCCTTCATCCGGTCCGGTCCGGTTCGGACTTCATCCGGTTCAGGGTTCCACCGTTGCAGCCGCCATTTCAGCCATTCCAACTGCCGGTTCACCTACTTTCCGACCGGTTCTTCGGCTGAAATTTCCGGTTCTGTAATCCTTAACTCATTTTCTATAAGATAAAGCATATTTCAGTCTATTATTTATTTCATAAATATTCATTATTGTCTAAAATATACTTAAACCTATCCTGTACTTTCGAATTTATTCAACAAATAATGTCTATGACTACCAATACCAACACTACTTTACCAAAATGGTATAATGACCCTAGCCATTCATTATATTTACACCACTCAGACCAACCAGGCATGGTTCTCGTAGCTCAATCCTTAAACCAAGAAAACTATCACATTTGGAGTCATGCAATGCTCATGGCTCTAATAACCAAAAACAAAGAAGGATTCATTGACGGCACAATCAAAAGACCATCAACAAACCTTGAAACAGAAATCAAACAATGGACTCGCTGCAACATTCTTGTCAAAGGATGGATCCTCAACACTATATCGCCCAAAATTGTAGAAAGTGTCATGTATAGTGATACTGCATATGAGCTATGGGAAGAATTAAAGGAACATTTTTCGCACACCAACAGCGTGCACCTATTCCACATTGAGCAAGAGATCCATGATTGCATACAAGAAGGTGTAAGCATTGGAGAATACTATACAAAATTGAAAATCTTATGGGATAGTCGTGATGCACTATGTCCTCTTCCACATTGTGGAGGAAATGCCGGAAGGGAACTACAAGAATATCAACAAAAGCAGCGAACCATAAAATTTCTCATAGGGCTTAACAATGTTTACACATCAGCACGTGGACAAATCTTGCTCATGGAACCATTACCTACAGTAAATAAGGTATATTCACTTATTGTTCAAGATGAAAAGCAAAGAGCTGTCTCCACGCAAAGCATGGGAAGGATGCCGAGTCGCCACACTTGTTGCCGAGAGATAGTCGTCCACAATATCCTCACAAAAATTACCCACCAAGGAATCCACATCTCAAGTGCAATCGATGCAACAATATAGGCCATAATTATGAGAATTGCCGAAGTCACCTCAAATGTGATTTTTGTGGTCTCAATGGACACAATTTTGAAAACTGCCGAAAGCGTCTCAAATGTAATTTTTGTGGTTTGAATGGACATGACATCAACATGTGTCGGAAGAAAGGAGAGATTCAAGATAAGAGAAATACAAGTTATGGCTTGATGAACGAAAACCGGCATCGCCGATTCTCGCAAATACTTTGGTTTTAATATTTGTAAAACTCTCGCAAGTGCACGAATCATTTCGTAGAAAATGATAAGTATACTCCCAAGGTCGATCTAAGGAAGGAATGTATGTGGTTTTTAATTTATTATTCAAACTTTTAAAAACGAAATTAAATCCTAAACATCCTGTCACGATAGTTTTGGTTTTTGTGTTCCTAATCTAATAACATAAAATAAACATATATACAGATTAATTAAATATAAAAAAGAATAAACATAGATACAAATTGAATAAATAAATATAAATACAGATTCAATAAATATTCATGCAAATTTTATCATTTATATTAGTGGAGTATTTATGGATATAATAACTAAGTTAATTATGCTTGCTCATATTATCTAGGTTATTAAAGATATAAATTGATATTCTATTGATTCTCTCTTTTTTGTATGAATACCACCTTTGGTGGGGTTAGATACTCTTTGTTAACTAAACAAATCAATTAACACCTATGGGTGGGGTTGATAACTAATTTGGTTAATTAAATTAATTCCTTTTTCTAAGAGATTGAAAATGAACCATTTAAAAGCCACCTTTGGTGGGGTTAGACAGTTTAAACTTTATTCAAGGTGTCCAAATTAAACTTAAGAATTTAGTTATCCGAGTACTAACTTTCAAGTTTTAAAATCACTATTGAAAACATGTTGTCAATACATTTCCACATAATAATTCTTATAAAAACTTTTGAAATAGAGCTTCACTCTAACTACCGGGCGATTGTACCAACAAATAAAAGAGCACTACTCTAAATTAGGCCGGATAACTAAACCTTAAAGTCTAACTTTCAGATTTAAGTTTGTAATGAAAAATAATATATTTCTCTCTAACATCCTTAATATAAAATCTTGAATAAAAATAAAATCAATTCATTTTAGAAATTTTCACCTATTTAATATTTCTCGAAGCATAACAACGTTATTATTATATCATGATTATAAACAATAGCACGCTTAAATTTAATCACAGACAAATCAAATATAACATGTAAGAATAAAGCATAAAAATAATCAGAAAGAAAATAATAATCCTTACAGAACTTCGACGCTATTCCCGTAGCTAGAAAACCTCCAAGCGGAATTTGCACTTCCATTTATTGAATCAAAAATCTAAATTATTACAAAAACATTACAAGTTCCTCTCAAAAAGAGAAGAACTCTAAACCTAAGACAATTGAACTAAAAACTAAGAGAAAAGCTAAGAAAAGCTTAGAAACTAAGAAAGAAACTAAAGAAAACTCAAAAACTAAGAAATGAGAGAAAGAAAGAAGAGAGATGTGAGGTTTTGAGGTGTGTTTTGAAGAGAATGGAAGGGGGGTATTTATAGGTGAGGATGGAGAGAAAAAATGATTAAAAAAATGTTAAAAAAATATTAAAAAATTAAAAAACGTGTAATGGAAATGCCAAGGTCATCAATGACGCCAAGATGACGCGTCATGAAGCGGCTGCACGTGAAAAATGGGTCAAAAACGCGTTGGGCGCGCTATTGCCGCCGGCTGAGGCCGCGCGCAGCCGGCGCGCGTGAACAGAGCTGGCTGCGCAGCCGCGAGGCGGCATCACAGCGCGCGCGGCCGCGCGGCGCTGGCTGGGGCGCCGGCGCGCGCGGCCGGGCCGCGCGGCCGGGCGCCTGGGCCGCGCGCGCGTTTTTCCGTCTTTGACATTTTTGACCTTTTCGACCCATTTTGTCCAATTTTTCCATGTTTGTTGACCTTTTTCCACTTATTTATCAATTTATTTGTGATGTATTGCTTCAAGTATTCTTCTTTGAGTCTTTACATTGCGTTTTTAGGCCAAAATTCCCGAAAAACAATAAAAATACCCGTGATTCGAAAAAGACAAATTTATATAAATATATGATAAAACATATAAATATATATATTTTTAATCAATTAAAGTGCATAAAATCATGGTTATTTTAGTGCTTTTGAGCACTCATCACAACCCCTGAATCAACTTCTTGCTAGTCCCTTAGCAAGAGAAGCGATAAAAACTAAAAATTAAACTATCCTAAATCACTTCCGTGGATTGACACGGTTGCATTTAGCCTATGCAACAAGCCTTTAAACCCTAGGTTGCCCTAGTGGGACGAGTTTGAGTCTCGTGAGGGTTTTCAAGAATGATACCCACAAACATTGTACTAAATGTAAAAACAAAAGAAACAATAAAAACAAACAACTTAAAAATTAAATTTACAACAAAATCACAAATTAACAACATTTCACAAAAATGTCTCATACTTTTTAATCTCCTTTAAGATCATAATTAAAATCTCAAGCATAAGTTATCTTAATCTCTTTAAACAATCATGATTTATTATAATAATTAGTCGAAAATCATTTTCATATTTCATATCAAAAATGTATCCATTTAATTTCACCCAATTTCGGTGTCATGAATCGAATTCGCCGACTCTATTCCTCACAAGTCAATACTCTCAAAACACCGAATCCTATGGGTTCAAACACTCATACTAATTTATATGCGAAAAGAGTTGATGTATAGAAATGAACTAATATGTTCGCATATGTATAAAGAATAAAGGCTCAAAGTGTTATTTTAACATTGATCTCATGAAAGGAATCAAATGTATAAATTATAAAGATATCATATATAAAAATTATTTTCATGCATAAATCAAACTCATTAAGAAAGAATTTCAAGATATATGCCTTTTACAAATGAAGAAATTGCAATGACTTTTTGGGGAATTACTTCTTATATCTTTCTTTTGTAATTAGCCTTTACTCACAACTTTGTAGGCAATGCGGGTTATAGTATGTAGATGATACTATTTTTTATCTCTCTATATTTTTTTTCTGAAGATATTTCTCAATATATGTATTTTTTTAGAGAGTCAACCCATGTACAGATGGTACATTTTTTTGGATTTTGGTGAGTGGTTAATTTTGTGGCTTTTCTGTTTGATCTTGGTTTAGGTAACCCCAGATATGTCTTTTTGTTTTTGTAGTAGTCATGCATAAATGAGATATAAGCATATACTATCAACTTCTACTCAAATCATTTAATCTAAGCAAAAATAATAATCAAAAATATATGATACTCTATTAAAATGAAAAAAATTCATACATTCAATGCTAATACCTATAGAGATCATCTAAAAATTTGAAGAAATAAGAAATGTGTTTGGAGTAGAAAAAATATATATTTCACTCTGAATAAAGGAAATTAGGCTCAAATTATATCTCACAAAGGTAGTCTCCACTAAAAAAAACTCATAAACACCGATTTTGGGTTTAATATAATTTCTACATCTTATCAAGAAATACTAATTATGACAAAAACTAACTAATTATCAAAAATAGTTACAAAATATTTCATGATATGTTCTCAAAAATTAATCTAACAGTACAAAAGACTTAACTATTTACTTAAATTTGATTTAAAGAAATGATAAATTTTTGTGAAACTTTCTCTTTTTTTTTTTTTTTTATTTTTTATTCCAAAAATTACTAAATCACATAGAATAGAAATAAAACCAAACACACAAAAAGTATATTTTTTTTATTTTATTTTTTTTTAATTAAGCATGGTAACTTTTCACCACCCCCAACCTAGAACTTACATTGTCCTCAATGTAACAACTGTAAATTAAAGATAAAGAGAGAAGAGAAGAAAGATTACCTATTTCCTGAGAATGTGCAAGTAGTAATGGAAAATGCAGGTGCATCCATCATATTCATCATTAAAGTGTATACGTACGGATCATTTGTAAACTTCTAACATCTCAACAAATATTTTTAGTTCTAACAATTTAAAAATTATTCACATGCAATTAAAATGAAATAAACAATAAAATTAAGAAAACAAATGACAAACAAAAATTATTATTATTTTTTTTTTTTTTTTTTTTTTTTTTTTTTTTTTACCTAAAATGATGGGTTGCCTCCCATCCAGCGCTTAGTTTAACGTCTTAGCAAGACGTATCTTTTTGGTGCTAAGGGTTACTCAGCCAAATGCAATCCATTTCAGCAATGTTGTTTGGTTCTTCTAAATAAGGCTTGACACGATGGCCATTGACTTTGAACGTTTTTTGTGTCTTGGAGTCCAATAGTTCCACTACTCCATGTTCAAATACTTGAACTATTTTGAATGGTCCATGCCATCTCGATCTCAGTTTTTCTGGAAACAATCTCAAACAATAGTTAAATAAATGAACCTTCATTCCAGGGTGAAGAGTCTTAAGAACTAGCCTCTTGTCATGATAACGCTTAGTATGCTCTTTGTATAATTTTGCTTTCTCATAGGCTTCATTAATTTCTTCCAACTCATTAAGATGGAGTAATCACTTTTCTCCTACTTTATCTAAGTCCATGTTTAACTCTTTAATTACCCAGTAAGCCTTGTGTTTGAGTTCAACTGGAAGGTGGCACGCTTTCCCAAAGATTAACCTGCAGTGAGCTCATCCCAATAGGTGTTTTGTAAGCGGTGCGGTATGCCCATAAGGCATCATTTAGCTTAAATGCCCAATCCTTCCTTGACGGACGCCGCATGCGTTCCAAGATTCCCTTAATTTGCCTATTGCTCACTTCTACTAAACCGGAAGTTCGAGGATGATATGGAGTAGCTACTTTATGTGTGATGTTGTACTTGTTTAGTACTCCATCAAAGAGTTTGTTACAAAAATGGCTACCTCCATCACTTATTATAGCTCTAGGCGTTCGAACCTACCGAATATGAAATCTTTCAAGAATTTCACAACAACATTAGCATCATTGGTTTTGGTGGGGATAGCTTCTACCCACTTGGACCACATAATCCACAAAGAACCAAAATGTATTGAAAACCATTAGGCTGGGGAAAAGGACCCACGAAGTCAATCCCCATACATCAAAGAGTTCAACAACTAGATTAGATGTCAAAGGCATTTCATCTCTTTTGCTTATGATTCCTGTTCTTTGACATCTATCACATTGTGCACCAAACATAGGAGGATGTTTTAAAAGAGTGGGCCAAAAGAATCCAGATCGTAATATCTTACGGGCTGTCTTTTTCACCTCCAAAATGACCCCACAATGAAGTTCATGACAAAAGTCGAATGCTCTTATGTTCTTCTTCTCGTACACATCTCCTGATGACTTGATCTTGACCAATCTTGTATAAATAAGGGTCATCCCGTAAATAGTCCTTAATAGTTTTAAAAACCTTTTCTTGTCCCGATATGAAGTGTTAGGTCGCAAAACACCAAGTGGCAAGATAGTTTACAATATCAAGATACCATGGGTTCGGACCTATGAAAAATAACTGCGTTCATCGTGAAAGGTTTCAACTATATCATCATTACTCTCATCTTTAAGAGAATTGAAGTCGAAATCAACCTAGACAAATGGTCACTACTAAGTTTTCACCGCCTTTCTTATCCTTGATCTCTAGGTCAAATTCTTGTAAAGAGTAAGACCCACCTGATTAATCTTGGCTTGGCATTTGGTTTACTTAATAGGTATCTTAAAGCAGATGATCGTAATGTACAATCACTTTAGATCCTACTAAATAAGACCGAAATTTGTCTAAAGAGAATACTATAGCCAAGAATTCCTTTTCGATGGTGGTGTAATTCATTTGGGCATCATTGAGTGTTTTGCTAGCATAGTAGATGACATGTAAACGCTTATCCACTCTTTGTCCCAGGATCGCTCCTATTGCATAATCGAAGCATCACACATTATCTCAAAAGGTAAAGACCAGGTTTGGTGCCATTATAACAGGGTAGATGTTAGTTTCTCTTTCAAGGTATTAAAGGAAATAAGGCAAGTCATTGTTGAAGTCAAATTCAGCATCTTTGGATAATAAGTTACATAAAGGACGACTTATTTTAGAGAAATCTTTAATAAATCGTCTCAGAAAATCCTGCATGTCCCAAGAAGCTTCTTATCCCCTTCACAGATGTAGGGAGGTAGTTTGGATATCAATTCAACTTTTGCCTTATCAACCTCAATACCCTTGTTTGAAATTATATGTCCCAAAACTATCCCTTGTTGAACCATAAAATGACTTTTCTCCCAACTAAGGGTTAGATTGCATTCAATGCATCTTTCTAAAACCAAAGTCAATTTATGTAAGCAATCATCAAATGAGTTCCCAAAGACAGAGAAATCGTCCATGAAAATTTCAATGAATTTCTCCACCATGTCCGAGAAAATAGATATCATGCATCTCCGGAAAGTGGCAAGGGCATTGCATAACCCAAATGGCATTCTCATGAAAAGCAAATGTCCCAAAAGGACATTTAAATGTGGTCTTTTCCTGATCTTCTCGGTCTTATGGGTACTTGATAATATCCAGATACCCATCCAAGAAACAAGAAAATTAGGTACTTGACTAATCTTTCCAACATTTGATCAATGAATGGAAGAGGAAAGTGATCCTTTTTCGTATATAAATTTAGTTTCCTAAAATCTATACACATTCTCCATCCAAGAATTATTCTAGTGGGCACTAATTCACTTTTATCATTTTTAACAACCGTTATCCCGCATTTCTTTGGTACCACACGCACCGGACTAACCCACTTACTATCCGCAATACGATAGATAGTCCCTTCTTCTAGCAGTTTATGGATTTCCTTTATAGCTACCTCTTGCATGTGTGGGTCTAGTCTTCTGTGGGCCTCTCGCATGTGCTTTAGCACCATCCTCCAAGTTGATCTTGTGCATACACATTGTTGGACTAATGCCTCTTATATCCCCTATACTCCAACCTATAGATTTCTTAAACTGTTTAAGCACTTTGATGAGTTCCTTTTCTTGTGGTTTGGTCAAGGTTGAAGAAATTATCACTGGATATGTTTCTCCTTCTCCCAAAAACACATATTTTAAGTGCTCAGGTAAGTCTTTGAGTTCAAGTTCAGGTGGATTGGCCTCTTTAACAGATGGAGAACTGGGTAGATTTAAAAGTGCACTAGATTTTGTCATCACTTCATTATTGTCTAGTTGTTCAAGGTACCCCTTAATTTCTTCATCTAAATCTTCTTCAACCTTTTCAAGTGTAAGAACAGTTTCAAGCTTGTCTTCTATTCTGGTTTGGAAAAAGGTGTTTTGGATAAGATTATCCAAAGGATCAATTTCGAATATTTCATCGATGGCAGAAATAGAAGGGAAAGGTGAAGAATCAAAAACTTTGAAATGAACAAATTTCTCCTAAGACTGTCATTGTCAAATTTCCATCTTGGACATCAATAATAGTTTTAGTAGTTGCCATAAATGGTCTACCAAGCAATATTGTATGTTCTCTCGTCCAATGCCGGATTTTCTTGCATATCCAGAACCACAAAGTCAACAGGTATTATCGGTTTGTCTACCTGTACCAAAACATCCTCAACTATTCCTCCTGGATATTTAAGAGATCTATCTGCAAGTCATATGGACATAGTTGTGGGTTTTAGATCCCCTAGATTGAAATGTGAGAATATAGAGTAGAGGCATCAAATTTATACTAGCACCTAAATCAAGCATTGCCTTAGCAACCTTCCTATCCCCCATAGTTATGTTTATAATAAAACTTCCAGGGTCTTTCAACTTAGGGGGTAGTTTGTCTTTGAAGATGTCGCTAGAAATTTCTCGACACTACTACTCGTTCATTCAGGTTACATACCTCCTTTTCTTAGTGTTCAACTCTTTGAAAAACTTGGCATATGAGGCACATTCATGATCACTTCTAATAATGGTAAATTGATATTTACTTTAGAGAGCATATTAAAAAGATCATTGAATTGCTTATCTTGTTTGGACTCTTTCAACCGGTGGGGAAAAGGTACTTGCATCCGTGTGGTTCTCGTTGTCTTTTGAATTTTGGGAGTGTCGATGACCCCCAATGAGTTTTTCGTAAAGCTTGTGAAGTTTAACACTTGTTTCTCCTTTTTGCGATATTAGAATGTCGCCTTCTTTGTTAGAGATTTCGTGTACACCGGTATTGACTACCTTACCACTTCGGGCGGTTCTAACATCTTTTGCTTGTTCTCGTTGGTAGGCAACTTTCCTGGTTCTTTCTTTTGCATTTGTTCACCATTGTCTAACTTTAGATTCAATTCTTTTAACCGAAGCCTCCATGGTGTTCAACCTTTGATTAGTCATCAGTTGGTTGTCACGACTAACTTGAATAAAAGCATTCAAGCTATCTTCTAAGGTTGGTTTAAAAGATTGGCTTGGTGGGTAAAGTGGTTGTAGGTCATGATTATAGGTGTTTGGATGATACTTTTGAAAATATTGGACTTCCTCTATGGCATCATCACAAGTATTTGAATAATTATGAGTACCATGCCCAATTGAACAACACACTCCACATACCTCTTGATTTGAAATTTGGTGAGACGTGAGGAATTTCACTTGTTTAGTCAATTCGGCAATTTGCAAGGTTATCTCATCATCAAAGCCGACTTCATTGACCTTTGCTTTCCTTCTACCACCTCTTTGTTGGGAATTAGAACCCAATAGCTCATAGAGATTATAGGCTTCCTCTGCTGTCTTTTCTCCTACAAAGACTCTCCAAAGAAGATATCAACCATGTATTGACTCAGAAGTGTCAATCCATCGTAAAAGAATTGGTTTTGTAGTCAGAAGTGGAAAGCTATGATTTTGACATTGAATGAAAAGGAGTTTGAATCGTTCCCAAGCTTCATGAAAGGGCTCTTCATTCATTTGAGAAAATGTTGCTATCTTTGTTCTTAGATCAATGATCTTTTGATGGGAATAGAACCTACCCATAAAAATTTCATAGATCGCCTCCCAAGTTTTAAGAGAACCCGATCGTAGAGTAATGAACCATGACCAAGCTTTATCTTTGAGAGTGTAAGGAAAACACCTCATCCTAAGTTGATCTTCACTAATTGCGTTTAGTGGAAAGGTTTGGACAATAGCATAGAATTCTCGAATGAAATGCAAAGGATCTTCATTAGGGATACCGTAAAAGGAAGGCAACAAAGAATAATGAATCTTTTTCAATTCATAATTCCTTGCAGCCTCTTGCAATTGGATGCCGGAAGTTACATTGCCAATGATTGGCATTGTATAGTCTTTCATCTTTTTCCGCCTATCTTCAGCATCTCCCATGTTTATTTGTAGTTGAAAATGATCCTCCTCCTATTGTGAATCAACATTTTGCTCTTAAAAACAATAGTAGATATCTAAAAAAAAAATGCAAGGAACCTAAAATTTTTTTTTTTTTTTTTTTTTTTTTAAATTTTAATTTAAACGAAGGGACACAATTTTTGAAACAAACGAATTTATTTTATTTGAAATATTTTTTTTTTTTTTTTTTTTTTTTTTTTTTTTATTACACGCAAACTAAAACAAAGGAAAATACAATAATGGGTGACCTCCCATGTAGGACTAAAATTTATCGTCTTCTAGTAAGACGTTGCTTGGAGATTGCAGAATGAAAAACTCAATGTCTCCTCTTCATTGAATTCATTTAAGTTTCAATTTTGCCTTTCTGCAAATGTTCAACTAACTGTTCAACTTGAACTTCCACCTTTTTGATAGAAGCTTCCACAGAGTCCAACCGTTGATTGGTTTTTGATTGATTGTCCCTACAAACTTGAATAAAAGAATTCAAGTTGTCCTCCAGGGTTGGTTTATTTGGAATGCTTCGTGGAATAGGTGGGTGGAATTCTTCTTCACTGGTTTGAGCTTTGAGGAAAGGAGGGTTATTTTGCCTCCAAGAGAAATTTGGATGACTTCTCCACCCAGGATTATAGGTATTTGAATTGGGATCAAACCTTGGTCTTTGTTGATATGCTCCCAACACATTAACCTGCTCGTGTCCAGTTGTATCTCCTTGATGTGGACAAAGCCAGATTTTGTCCCACGTGCTTTGTCTGACAAACCATATTGTTCATTATTTGTGTTGGTTTGTGTAGCGAGAAGCGGCAACTTGCTTAGTCAGTTGAACAAGTTGTTGTTGAATTTCATTACCGGAGTCAATCTCACGAACACCACTTTTCTCACTGAGCTTTTCTCACGGGAATTAGCACCCAACATCTCAAAGAGATTATACGTTTCGATGCGCTTTTTCTCCTATCGCTTCCTCCCGCAGCGTTGTCGACAATGAACCGACATTGTTGTGTAAGTCCATCGTAAAAGAATTGGTTCTGCAACCGTAGGGAAAGCTATGATGGGGACATTGAGTGAGAAACATTTTGAACCTATCCCAAGCTTCATGGAATGGTTCTCCTTCCATCCGAGAGAAAGTAGCAATCTTTCCTCTCACTGATGTTTTTGATGGGAATAGAATTTTCCCATGAATTTATTGTAAATTTGACCCCATGTCATCGAGAACCAGGGGTAAGTGACATCAACCAAGCTTTAGCCTTATCCTTTAAGGTGTACGGAAAACATCTCATTCTAGTGATCCTCGTTTAGAATACCGAGGGAATGTTTGGACCGTAGCATAGAAATCTCTCATAAAGGAAAGAGAATCTTCATTAGGTAGCCCATGTAGAAGGAAGGAAGCATAGAAAAATGAATATTTTTAAGGTCATAGTTCCTATGATTCTCCCAATCTGGATAGCGGCAGCTTGCCGTGCCAATCACCTGCCTTGCAAACTCTTTCATCGTGGTTTCCCTAACATGTTGGTTTTCCTCCATTTCTTTTGGTTCTAGTAAAGGATTAAGACGTTCTATGTTTGGCTCAAAACTTGTTGATGGGTAGGATCCAGGTGTTGCTGACACTGTTTAAATTTATGAATGTTATTTATATATGGTGTTAGTGGTTTCCTAAGGATCTCCTACCACGCATGTAAATTATTTTTAAACGTAAATTTAAAACTCCTCACAACAAAAATAAAGAAATTAGAAAATTTCCATGGCATTTAATACAAAACACTAGACAATTTTTTTTGTTTTCTCTTTTTTTTTTTTTTTTTTTATTGGATTTAAGTTTTTTTTTTTTTTTTTTTTTTTTTTATTTTTAAATAACATAATTAAGATAACCAAGAAAGTGTTCTTAGGAAAGAATGGTGGTCTGAATTATTCCTTAAAACCATTCTCCTAAATGTAACAACGTCCTGTGAAAGATTAAATACAAGACAAAGCGCTTTAAAGAATCAATTCCTGTATTTAACTCCTTAGATTTTTACTTTTCATGCCTTTTAGTTTTTTAATTTTTTTTTTTTTTTTTTTTTTACGAACGGTAATTTGATTTTACTATTCACACAAACTAATTTCTTAAAATTTTTTTAAAAATTTAATTTTTTTTTTTTTTTTTTTTTTTTTTAACGAACTAATTTTATTTTACTATTCACACTATCTTATTTCTTAAAATTTTAAAAAAAAAAATTTTAATTTTTTTTTTTTTTTTTTTTTTTTACGTACGGTAAAAACTTTTTTACTTCAAATTTCAAATTTCTAAATTATTTACTTTTTATGCTATAATAAAAAAAATTTAATTTTTTTTTTTTTTTTTTTTTTTTATTTATTTATTTATTTATTTATTATTTATTTTTTATGAAATTTGAAATTTGATTAATTTTTATTTTATTTATTTATTATTTTTTTTTTTTAAATATCACAATTATTTACAACACAAAAATATTTTTAAAATTTTGATAAATAAATTAAAAAACGCTATTCCTTCCAAGAATCCGCTACTAAAATTGATGAAATAAAATCCAGATCGCCGATTCTCGCAAATACTTTGGTTTTAATATTTCAGAAACTCTCAAGAAATCATCTAATCATTTCGTAAATGATAAAGATACTCCCGCCGATCTAAGGAAGGAATGTATGTGCTTTTAATTTATTATTCAAACTTTTAAAAACGAAATTAAATCCTAAACATCCTCGTCACGATAGTTTTGGTTTTTGTGTTCTAATCTAATAACATAAAATAAACATATATACATTAATTAAATATAAAAAAGAATAAACATAGATACAAATTGAATAAATAAATATAAATACAGATTCAATAAATATTCATGCAAATTTTATCATTTATATTAATGGAGTATTTATGGATATAATAACTAAGTTAATTACGCTTTCATATTATCTGGTTATTAAAGATATAAATTGATATTCTATTGATTCTCTCTTTTTTGTATGAATACCACCTTTGGTGGGTTAGATCTTCTTTGTTAACTAAACAAATCAATTAACACCTATGGGTGGGGTTGATAACTAATTTGGTTAATTAAATTAATTCCTTTTTCTAAGAGATTGAAAATGAACCATTTAAAAAGCGCGCTTTGGTGAGTTAGATATTTAAACTTTATTCAAGTGTCTAAATTAAACTTAAGAATTTAGTTATCCGAAGTCTTAACTTTCAAGTTTTAAAATCACTATTGAAAACACGTTGTCAATACATTTCCACATAATAATTCTTATAAAAACTTTTGAAATAGAAGCTTCACTCTAACTACCGCGATTAGACTAACAAATAAAAGAAGACTACTCTAAATTAGGCGGATAACTAAACCTTAAAGTCTAACTTTCAGATTTAAGTTTGTAATGAAAAATAATATATTTCTCTCTAACATCCTTAATATAAAATCTTGAATAAAAATAAAATCAATTCATTTTAGAAATTTTCACCTATTTAATATTTCGCAAGCATAACAACGTTATTATTATATCATGATTATAAATGTGAAGCACAGCTTAAATTTAATCACGCATAAATCAAATATAACATGTAAGAATAAAGCATAAAAATAATCAGAAGAAAATAATAATCCTTACGAACTTCGACGCTATTCCCGTAGAATTAAAACCTCCAAATTTAATTTGCGACTTCCATTTATTGAATCAAAAATCTAAATTATTACAAAACATTACAAGTTCCTCTCAAAAAGAGAAGAACTCTAAACCTAAGACAATTGAACTAAAAACTAAGAGAAAAGCTAAGAAAAGCTTAGAAACTAAGAAAGAAACTAAAGAAAACTCAAAAACTAAGAAATGAGAGAAAGAAAGAAGAGATGTGAGGTTTTGAGGTGTGTTTTGAAGAGAATGGAAGGGGTATTTATAGGTGAGGATGGAGAGAAAAAATGATTAAAAAAATGTTAAAAAATATTAAAAAAATAAAAACGTGTTTTGGACCTGCTGAGGTCATCAATGACGCCAAGATGACGTCATTGGCGGCCGCACGTGAAAAATGGGTCAAAAACGCTATTGGCGCGCTACTGGTCATTGATGCGCTACAAGGCCGTCAAGGCAATGGCTACAGAATATGCATACGGCCGCACAAGGCCAGATCATTGATCACGCTGGCGCTGGCGCCACAAGGCGGCCTGGAGCCGATACATGGCCAAGGGCCAATGGCCGCGGCGCGCGTTTTTCCGTCTTTTGACATTTTTGACCTTTTCGACCCATTTTGTCCAATTTTTCCATGTTTGTTGACCTTTTTCCACTTATTTATCAATTTATTTGTGATGTATTGCTTCAAGTATTCTTCTTTGAGTCTTTACATTGCGTTTTTAGGCCAAAATTCCTGAAAAACAATAAAAATACCCGTGATTCCGAAAAAGACAAATTTATATAAATATATGATAAAACATATAAATATATATATTTTTAATCAATTAAAGTGCATAAAATCATGGTTATTTTAGTGCTTTTTGAGCACTCATCATGGCTTCCCTTCCAAAGCTCATCATGGTGACTTTCAAGAAAGCTGCTCCGAGACAAAGACACCATTCCACAACCTTACATCTGCCCAATATCAAGAGCTCCTTACACTTCTCAATCAATCCAAATCAGGTAGCATGGAAAGTCAAGTGACTACTTCTTCAGGTAACACATTATGTGCAACTGTTTTCCATTCAAAAACCCGTTGGATTTTTGATACAGGGGCAACTGATCACATGGTATGTTCCCAAAACCTTATGAGCTCCAGCATTCCAGTTACTAATCAACATGTACATTTACCTGATCATTCTCTTGCCCGTGTCACACATATTGGCACTGTACATTTCTCAAATAATTTCATACTTCATAATGTCTTATGTGTTCCCTCCTTCAAATTAAACTTAGTTTCAATAGCCAAACTAACTCAAACCTCATTATTTCATGTCACCTTCACTAATAGTATGTGCTTTGTTCAGGACAAATGCTCAGGGAAGACGATTGGGATGGGAACTGAGAAAGCAGGACTCTATTATCTGACTATTTTTGAAAAGGCTGGATGTTTCTCCGTTTCAAACACTCCTTCCACCAACTCTCATCTATGGCATCAACGACTTGGTCATTTATCTAATAATAGTTTGCGTGTAATTTCTCTTTCCATCAATACACCTTTTTGTTCCATTAGTGATTGTTCTATTTGTCCATTAGCTAAGAAAACACGTAATCCGTTTCCTTTAAGTTCCATCAATACAAAAGCACCGTTTGAAATGATTCATGTCGATATTTGGGGTGGTTATCACATTCCAACACTTAATGGAGCACGTTATTTTCTCACTATTGTTGATGACTACTCAAGATGCACATGGGTCTATCTCTTACATGCTAAATTTGATACACGCACATTTCTTACCACTTTCATTAATCTTGTTGAAACACAATTTTTATCTAGAGTTAAAAGCATTCGTAGTGACAATGGACCAGGTTTTTCTATGACCCAATTGTTTTCTACCAAGGGAATCCTTCATCAAACTAGATGTGTCTCTACCCCTCAACAAAATGGTGTTGCTGAATGCAAACATCGTCATCTTCTCAATGTCGCTCGTTCATTGTTCTTCCAAGCCAATCTTCCTAAAAAATTCTGGGGAGATGCCATTCTTACAGCCATATACCTCATAAATCGTACTCCAACACCTGTTCTCAAGGGTAAAACACCATTTGAAGTCCTTTTTCACAAACTCCTAGGTATGAACATCTTCGTGTTTTTGGTTCCCTTTGTTTTGTGTCTGCACATCGTGATCGACTCACGAAGTTTGATGCTAGGTCACATAAATGCATATTCATTGGGTATCCATCTGGGATCAAAGGTTATCGTGTCTACAATCTGGAAACAAGCAAGACTTTAGTGTCTCATGATGTTATCTTTCATGAACATGTATTTCCTTATTTCACTTCCGCTGTCAACACTCCAACTCTATTTCCTCCATCAGAAGATACTATTTATGATGACATACCCAACATTCGTCAATCAACCAATCCAAATATATCACTTGATCATACATCATCTGTCCTTCCAATAATCAACTCAAACACTCTTCATCTTCAAAATTCATCTTCAGAAACATCATCATCAACTTCTCCACCACACATAACTTCTCCAACACCAGTCACACATAGGCTTCGTCGATCCACCAATGTTCCTAGATACCTTCAAAAATATCATGTAGAAGCTTCCTTACCTTCTCGGTCCTTCCCTTCGTCTCACTCAGCATCGTCCAAAGACAAAGGTACTTCTCATTCTTTATCTCATGTACTTACCTATGACCAATTATCACCTACACATCGTGCCTTTGCTACTTCTATTTCCATTATCAGGGAACCAACCACCTTTGCTGAAGCTTTCAATGATCAAAAATGGCGGCTTTCCATGAAACAAGAACTGGATGCCCTTGAAACTAATGGCACTTGGACGCTTCAACAGCTTCCTCCAAACAAGAAACCAGTTGGTTGTAAATGGGTCTACAAAATCAAGTATAATCCTGATGGCTCTATGGAACGATACAAGGCTCGATTAGTGGCCAAAGGATACAGTCAGATTGAAGGTTTTGACTACCAAGAAACTTTTGCACCAGTAGCCAAACTTGTCACTGTTCGGCTTCTCCTTGCCGTTGCTGCTATTCAAAATTGGCATCTTCGACAACTTGATGTCAACAATGCTTTTCTCTATGGTGATCTTCATGAAGATGTCTACATGTCCCTTCCACCTGGATTCGGACGAAAGGGGGAAACACGAGTATGTAAGCTACATAAATCTTTGTATGGACTCAAACAAGCCTCACGACAGTGGTTCATCAAGCTATCAACAACACTTAAGCTAGCTGGTTTTAACCAATCCAAGTATGATCACTCATTGTTCGTCCGAACCCGTGGTAATTCCTTCTCAGCTCTTCTTGTCTATGTAGATGATATAATCATAACAGGAAATAATATACAAGACATTGAAGAAACTAAGAATCATCCCATGAGACAATTCAAGCTTAAAGATCTCGGTGAATTAAAGTATTTTTTGGGCATAGAAGTTTCACATTCCAGTAAGGGAATTGTTCTGTCACAACGCAAGTACGCACTTGAAATATTGGAGGATATGGGTTATCTTGGTGACAAATATGCCAATTCACCTATGGAACACAATTTATCCCTCAGCAAGGTTGAAGGGGAATTCATCAGTAATCCCACATCCTATCGAAGACTTGTTGGGAGATTAATATACTTGACCATCACAAGGCCCGACTTAGTGTATGCCGTGCACATTCTCAGTCAATATATGGATAAACCACGACAACCACATTTGGAAGCAGCTTGATAACTGTATTTTATATAGTTATTTTCACATATTTTATTAATAGTAATTGCTATGTTTTCTTTATTTTTAGTTAATTTTAGTTTAATTAATTAGTATTTTCTGTTTTTTATATATTTTAAGAAAATTAAATAAATTGTATCGAAAACGTTCTTAATTGTAAATTTTTGTCCAAAAATATAATTTCAAATAAAAGAGTGTTTAATTGCAATTTATAAAAGTTAAAAATATAATTTAAATTAAAATCAGGCTTAATTTTAATTATTAAAAGTTTAAAATTTAATTTAAATTAACAACAGGGCTATACTGCAATTAAACAAAGTTTAAAATGTAATTTGAAATATATTTGTGGGTGAAAATGGAATTAACAAAAGTTATTTATTTTTCGCAGTAGGGAAGAAGCCACGCAGCAATCTGCACGCGTGGCACGTGGACCGTCCGATCAAATCATAAATGGCTAGGATTGGCACGTGTTGATCACATCCGACCAAAGCGAGTGGATGCAGAAAATTCTCTTTCACGCGGCTCGGCGTCCGAGTGGGGCCCACCTACTGCGCAGGCTAGTGTGCATGTGGGAGCCACGTGTCTGATGCGTTGCAGATGCTGTCCCCCACGTCGCGCGCCTCTCATCCCGTGCACCGATCCCTTCGTGCAACCGGATCTTTAACTAATAAAATGGTGCCACGTGTTTGCACTAATCCGTTGGGCGAACGAGAATCTGCCACATGTCTCACTTAATATTTCAGCATATAATCTTCCAACATGTGGCATGTTACAATGAGCGCGACCGCACTGAATCAACCCCTCGTTGCAGCCGTTGGCTCCCGTGCGATAAGCAATCGTGCACCCGTTTTCCCGCAACCAATGAAAAGCCCCCATGTCCCACTAATTCCTGCAGCGAATCATACACTGATACGTGGCATGCACTATGAATTAAAAAAATGCAGAATCAGCGCCCTGTCTCACGCGTGAATTAATTAATATTTTCGATATATACGCGTGATTTTTGTTTTTCGATACAAAATTAAAACACATTTTTATAAAAAAAATAAATAAAAAATAAAAAATGTAATATTTGAGATGTATTATTTTAGCTATAAATAGGAGTTTAGATGATAGTTTTTTTTTTAGAGTTTAGGTTTTTTGTGAGTTTATAATTTTGTGGTATTAGGGGTTGGACGGTGGAACACGCAGAAGCCATTTTTGGCTTCTGTTGTGTTCCATGTGTGCCAAATATTTGTTTTAATTAATGTTTTAATTTTCTATGTTCTTCATCTTATTTTCCTTGAACTGTTGTAATTTTTATTTTACATTTATGAAGTAATTTAATTTTTCTAGTGTTGCATTTGATCTAAATTTATGAAGCTTTGATTTTAACTATTTTTGAAAGATTTATAAGACGTTCGATTTGTTCATTCTATTTTGTGCTTAATGCTTTTTGATTATTTACGAATCTTATCAAAACGATCTGTGGCACATAAATAAACTTGGAAGAGGCATTTGTGTGTGTATTGCTCGTAAATAGAATGACATGTATGATGAAGGATATGAATATACCCTAATTGTATGTGTAGCCATTTGAGAACTTAGAACTTAATGAATCTTATTAAATTTAATGCTGATAGAGATATAGTGAATTAATTTAACGAGGTGTGTTTATACGGAGCTCGGAAGAGATGTATGAATAAAAATAGAAGTTTTCGGTTGACAAATTAAATGTACTAAAAAATATAAATCAAGAGAAAATAATATGATAAGAGTGGATTAATTTGGTGAAAAATTGCAATCCTAGATTTCTTTTATTTTCTTATTAAACCTTTTTCTTAACTTTTTCCATATCAACGATTGTTTTGGATAAAAACAGAGTGAAACAATTTTAGTACTCAACAAACTATAGTAAAAAAATCTCCGTGGGAACGATCTTTACTTACAAATCTCCGTGGGAACGATCTTTACTTACAAATCTTTATTACTTGTGACCGTGTATGCTTGCACGATTTTATGTGTGTTCCAAAACACACAACACAACTCAACGAGTGCTACGATATGTCAATAACACACCAGGACAAGGTCTCTTTTTCTCAACAACTAGTTCATTACAACTAAATGCTTTTTGTGATGCAGACTGGGCAAAATGCACAGATACACGACGATCAACCACAAGATATTGTATGTTTCTTGGAAACTCGCTAATTTCTTGGAAGACTAAGAAACAAAATACAGTCTCACGATCAAATGTAGAAGTAGAATACCGCTTTATTGCAGCGGCATGTTGCGAAGTAACCTGGTTACGATATATTTTGGATGATTTGGGTATCAAACACTCTCAACCAACCAAGTTATATTGTGACAATCAATCAGCTCTTCACATTGCATCAAATCCAGTGTTTCATGAGCGAACCAAACACATAGAGATCGATTGCCATCTAGTAAGAGAAAAGATTCAAGCTAGAATGATCAAAACTTATCATATCTCTACATTAGAGCAACCAGTAGATATATTTACCAAATCCCTGAGTTTTCCACAGTTCTCAAGCTTACTTAACAAGTTAGGAATAATTAACATATATTCTAACTTGAGGGGGAATGTTGAAGAACATGAGATCCAACTGGTGACAACCAACACACTAGCTGGAAGCAGCCACCAACAGCTTGGTAGGGAAGGATAGGCTGTCCAAGAACATGCCTCTCCATAATTGTGTTTATTTTTAATTATTACAATTTTGCTTTTTTTTGTATAAATAGGTTGTAAACATTCGTTTATTCATCATCAATAAATCCATTTCTTACAGAGTACTCATCTAATAACATGCTTAATAACCTATTATGTTTTTACTAGCAGCTAGTCAAAACAGTTCGGACCGGTAAGAACAAGCAAATTAGAGTTTTTTCAGGACAATTATATAAAATAACCTATATAAAATATATAATAATAAAAATAACACTTTAATAATATTTATTAGAATCTATTTTATTAGAATTTAATATTCAATAAACCTAATTAACCTAAATTTAATATTGATCAACTTTCAACTAAATGATATTTGTTGGGATTATTCTGATTTACATAAAAAGAATTGAGAAAAATTTATTGAATATATGGATCTCTTAAGGAATCTATGTATATATAGAGTATACATATCTAAGTGTATCAGAGGGGCATAAAAGTAAAATCACTCATATTTATAGTCTGAGATCAACCACATCATAGCTTGGGTTGGTGGTTGACCCTTCAGATACCAAAGCTTTCCAGTATAGGTCTCTCCCAAGAGTATATTCATGGGTGCGAGCACAGGTAGGTCCTTTGGAGATGACTCGTCTTATGGTTTACGTTGTATGCTATACTTGAGCCGTTAAATGGATTGGGCTCTAGGTCGATCCATATGTCTAAACATCCAGTCCCTCTGCTCTTTCAAACTTGATCTTAGGTAAATTAATACTTGAAATTCAAAAAATTATAATTAAAGTGGTTTGAATGCATGAATGAATCTTCCATGTGTTACAAGAAAAAATAACTTTTGGCTCGCCTTCCACGTGCTTAAACATATATATTCTAGAACTTTTGGTAAACAAAGATAATTATGTGTTTAAATGTCTTTATATTTTGTATACATGTTTACCATTAATTTTTTAAAATATTTTTTAGTGTTCATAACTTATTAGAAAATATGGAGTGTATTCATATAATAAATTTATGAAAATGTATATACAAATGAACTTAGTTTACCTGAACATCATCATAGCATCATAATATAAACACATGTTAATATAAAATAAAATTATACGAACACATTTTAATGATCAATGAAAATATGAATGATTTTTAAATTAATGATTTTCATATATTTGTATGTGCAATTCATCACCTATTTCTTCAAGCCCGTATACATGGACATGTTTCAAAAAGACTTAGAATGTGAACATTAATGTTCAAAATGGGGGATATAAACACGTTTTTTTAATGTGTTATATATGAACATACATTTAAAGGAAAAACATATATCTTAAATTAGAGAGAATTTTAATGGATGTAATAAATGTTATATATTGATAAATGCATATTATAATATGTATATTTGTGAATTGTGAAGTAGTATTGTTGTGTTTAAAATCAAGATATTAACATTTGTTCAAAATTAATTAAGAGCACGTGAACATGTGTTATTTGAATCATGTTAAAACAAAATATTTTATGGAGTTTTTGGTTGAAATAATCCTATAATTTTAAATAAGTGATACATTGTTCTTATAACTTTAAATAAGTGATATTCATTATGTAACTTTTATGGTGGGTTAATTTAGTTTTATAATTTTAAAAAATAGTCAAGTTTATATTTTTGAAAATAAAATTTTTGTAGGGAAAAAATAAAAAAAATGAATTAATTTAAAAAATATCTATATTCATTCTCTCCCTTTTTTTAGATCTTTTTTAACGGGCTTTTTTTTTTGTTGAAAAAATTTGGATACAAATTTCTTTTAAGAAAATGAATCTTGTTGATTCTGATATCAAATTGATTTGGAACAGAAGTGAAAAATAGATAAAAGGAAAAAAAATTAATAAATGAACTAAAGTTAAGGATTCATATGAATAAGAAAAAAGAAAAAAGAAAAATAAAAGATAATTGAAAAAGAAACTAATATTGTATTTAATTTATTTTTATCTATAAATAAGTAAAATATTATGTTTTATTTATTAAACTAAAAAGAAAAAATTATATAATTAAAAATTAGGGGATAAGGAATATATTTTTTTTAATTAATATTTTTATTTTTTTTAACATCTCAACTTCTAAAATTGAATTTGATTAACTGTTTTTAAAATTATAATATTAAATCAACCGATCTTAAAAATTACAAAATCAACGTATCCCTCATGTAAATTTATATGATTATTTTTACCCAAAATTCTATTCAATCTTATGAAAGGATCCAATATTTTTCTAGGAAAAACTTAATGTTGAGAAAACAAGATAGAATAAAAATAATAATAGCCTCAGACCATTTAGGGTTATTTTATCATAGGCTATTTTAGGAAAAAAGGAGCAACTAGTTTTCAGAAAAAAGGATTACTCTATTTTTACCACTTTTAGACTAAACAGTAGGCAAACGTTAGAATAGATCATAGGCACCCGTTAGAATAGTTTTGATATAAAAGCATGTACAGTTCCCTTTGTAAAGATAAGAAAAGTATGCAATAAAACTTGTTCATCATATTTCCTCATAATTCCTCAAAATTCCACATGGTATCAGAGCGGTAAAAGGGTCAGAAAAATACTCAAGCTGTGTCAAGAAAAGAGAAGGGCAAGAGCCAATAGAGCCACAGAAAACCTTCCTCGACACATATCAAAAAAAAAAAACCAGAAATCATGTCTATACCATCTGATAACTCCAAAATCACCACCATAACCCTCAGTGGCAATAAAGATTACATTCCCTGGTCCAGATCGATCCTAATAGGCCTCAGTGGCAGAGGAAAGTTAGGGTATATCGATGGAACCATAGAAAAACCAAAACCAACCACAGAAAACGATCCAACTGTTGAAGAAAAAGGAAAAATAGCAGAATGGCAAACCTCAGACCATTTGGTCATGTCGATGCTCCTCAACACCATGGAGCCTCAAATTGCACGCCTATGCATGCTTCTAAACTCATCCAAAGCCGTATGGGACAAGGTAAAAACACTATACGGCCAACAACAAAATTTCGCTCATATTTTCAATTTGAAGCAAGAACTGTCACAAATCAAACAAAAGGGCAGAAACAGCTCACAATATGGAACCGAGGTACTGACGAGATGGGAGGAACTCCAACTATACCTCCCACCTACAACAGACCCCGAAGAAATCCAAAAAAGGGCACAGCAAGAGTTGGTATATACTTATCTCGGTGGTCTCGACCCAAGCTTTGAAGCCATCAGATCCCAGATCCTCTACTCCTCCGAACTACCATCAATTGATTCGGTCATGGCTACTATAGAAAGAGAAGAAACCCGGCGGGCTACAATGAATGCTCAGGGCGAGCCAGACTCGGGTGAAACCAGCGCCTACACCGTTCGAAACCCTAACTCAACCTACTTCCGAGAAGGGGCGAGAGGGAGAGGAGCACCCAACAACGGCGAAAGGTGTGACCACTGCAAGAAGCAGGGTCACAACCGTGATACCTGCTGGCACCTCCACCCTCACCTGCGACCTAATCGGGACAGAGGCGAGAGGGGCGGCGCACGAAATCGCGAGAGAGAGAGGAGATTTGGGGGTGTGAGTAAGACGGACCCAAGAGAAGAAGAGCAGCGCGCTGGATCCGAACCAGCCGAACCGACTAAGCTAGGGGATTTCTCAGGATCCTCTGTGGCGACAAACACACAACTTGCAAAGCTATTGAGTCAATTAAATGGGTTGCTACAGCAGCAAAAATCAGGTTTTGTACAATATAAATCTGATTTTCTATCTTCACAAATTAATAATCCCAAGATCTCTAATTTCTGTAAAAATATGAGTAAATGGATCATTGACTCGGGAGCAACCGATCACATGACATGGGATCAATCTAAATTACAAAATTTCAAAAAATTTAAAGATTCTCAACATGTAATTGTTGCAAATGGAAATAAAGCCCAAATTAGCGGTTGCGGTACTACAAACTTTTTTGCAAAAAATGTAAAAAACGTTTTGTACTTACCAGACTTTAATTCAAATTTATTGTCGGTTAGCAAAATAATTCAAGATTTAAATTGTAATGTTATATTCTCACCAAACAAAGTCATTTTTCAGGACCGAGTATCAGGGAAGAAGATTGGTGAGGGTTTTGTTAAAAATGGTCTATATTATCTTGAAGATTCTACCAATAGGTGTTTTGTGTCATCAAATTCAATAAATCGTGACAAATTGCTACACTGGAGATTTGGACACCCATCCGACCAAGTTTTAAACAAATTTTTTTGTTCTAATTTAGACTCAAGCACATGTGATATTTGTAGGTTTTCAAAACAAACTAGGTTACCATTTCCGTTATCTACCAGTGTGTCAAACAAATGTTTTGATTTAATTCATTCTGATGTTTGGGGTCCAGCCCCTATTGATTCTTATAACAATTTTAAATATTTTGTAACCTTTATTGATGATTATTCTCGTACTACCTGGCTTTATCTTTTAAAAGCAAAAAATGAGGTGTTCACTTGTTTTCAAGAATTTTTTAACTTTGTGGAAAATCAATATAATTCCAAAATCAAGATTTTTAGATCAGACAATGGCACAGAATATGTCAATAAAACCTTTTTAGAATTTTTCAAACAAAAAGGAATTTTACATCAAACAACATGTATAAATACCCCAGAACAAAACGGAGTTTCAGAAAGAAAAAATCGTCATCTCCTTGAAGTCACTAGATCACTTCTTTTTCAAAGTAATGTCCCCAAAATATACTGGTCAGATGCCGTGTTAACGGCAACTTATCTCATAAATAGATTGCCAAGTGCAAGATTAAAAAACATGAGTCCCTTAGAGATTCTCAAAGGAAGAAAAATAGACCTTGATCATATTCGAGTTTTTGGATGTACATGTTTTGTACATATCAAAAGACAAGATAAACTAGATAAGAATTCGGTGAAAACCATGTTCTTAGGATATTCCTCTGGAAAAAAGGGATATAAATGTTATGATCCCAAAAATCATAAACTTTATATCTCAAGAAATGTGTCATTTATTGAGGATGAACCGTACTACCAAACAAATGACCAAAAAGACAATCAATTAAATGCACAAGGACAACCAATCATGTTACTTCCAAATAATTTTGTTTTTCCTGAGGAAACAAATCAAGCACAGGTTGAACGTGAGGAGGAAGAATTGACAGGTGAGTCAAGTGCAATTTCTTCAGGGGGAGAAAATGAGGAAAATGAATCAAGTGAAGAATCAACTCAAGAAGAAACTGCCTTGAGAAGATCCATACGACAAACGCGACCTCCTGTCAAGCTAAGGGATTATGTATCCCATCAGGTAATGTATCCAATTCACAATTTTATTTCTTACGAAAAGGTTTCTCCCGAGTATCGAGCCTATTCGAGCAGCATAACTGATCAAACTGAACCAACCAACTTTGATGAAGCCAACAAGAATCCAGTTTGGGTTAAGGCCATGAAAGAGGAGCTTCAAGCCTTAGAAAAAAATGACACATGGGACATTGTAGACTTACCAAGACATAAAAAACCCGTAGGATGTAAATGGGTATACAAAATAAAACATAATAGCGATGGTACGGTTGAAAGATACAAAGCTAGATTAGTGGCCAAAGGCTTCACTCAGACTTATGGTATAGACTACCAAGAAACTTTTGCACCAGTAGCAAAAATGAACACAGTACGAATTTTGCTATCAACGGCTACCAACTTAGGATGGGATCTATTTCAAATGGACGTGAAAAACGCATTCCTTCAAGGAACTTTGGAAGAAGAAGTCTACATGACTCTTCCTCCAGGTCATAAGAATGCACCAGATCCATCATTGGTATGTAAGTTGAAGAAGGCAATTTATGGCCTCAAACAGTCTCCAAGAGCATGGTACGCTAAGCTAAGCCTCTCTCTTTTAAAAGATAATTTTAACAAAAGCACTGCAGATTGTTCAATGTTTGTCAAACATTCACAAAATTCCACCACAATTGTTTTGGTTTATGTAGATGATATTATCATCACTGGAAATGATAATGAAGAAATTAAAAGGGTCAAACAATATTTAAAAAGGGAATTTGATATCAAGGATCTCGGAAAACTTTCATATTTTCTTGGAATAGAAATAGCTCACTCCAATAAAGGCCTATTTCTATCTCAAAGAAAATATGTCCTTGACTTGTTAAAAGAGACTGGCAAGATAGGAGCAAAACCAGCTGGTACTCCAATGGAAACCAACATTAAACTTGGACCGGAAGATGGTGAACCACTACCTGATATAGGGCAGTATCAGAGATTGGTAGGAAAACTAATCTATCTCACGGTTACCAGACCTGATATTGCATTTGCAGTAAGTAATGTAAGCCAATTTATGCATGCTCCACGTACCAGTCACTTGAGTGCCATTGAAAGGATATTAAGATATCTTAAAGGCACTCCAGGTCAAGGAATTTGGATGAAGAAAAATGGTTCTAACAATGTGGTTGGTTTTTCTGATGCAGATTGGGCTGGGAGCTGTGACAGAAAATCAACCACAGGTTTTTGTACTTTTGTAGGTGGCAACTTGGTTACTTGGAAGAGCAAGAAGCAAAACGTCGTTGCAAGGTCAAGTGCGGAAGCTGAATATCGAGCTATGGCATCCACAGCAAGTGAGCTTATCTGGATCAAACAGCTACTTAGCGACTTAAAGATAGAGCCCACAGGAGCCATGAAAATGTTCTGCGACAATCAAGCCGCGCGACACATTGCGTCAAATCCAGTCTTCCATGAGAGGACAAAGCACATTGAAGTTGACTGTCACTTTGTCAGAGAAAAAGTGCAGTCAGGAGAAATAGAAACCCCATTCGTCAGAAGCAAAGAACAATTGGCAGATATTTTTACAAAGGCACTCGACAAGACTAATCATATGAACATACTTGGCAAGTTGGGTTCAATCAATTTGTTCGAACCCAACTTGAGGGGGAGTGTTGAGAAAACAAGATAGAATAAAAATAATAATAGCCTCAGACCATTTAGGGTTATTTTATCATAGGCTATTTTAGGAAAAAAGGAGCAACTAGTTTTCAGAAAAAAGGATTACTCTATTTTTACCACTTTTAGACTAAACAGTAGGCAAACGTTAGAATAGATCATAGGCACCCGTTAGAATAGTTTTGATATAAAAGCATGTACAGTTCCCTTTGTAAAGATAAGAAAAGTATGCAATAAAACTTGTTCATCATATTTCCTCATAATTCCTCAAAATTCCACACTTAATCTACTATAAATTTATGATATATCCCAAATAAAATTACAATGTGTTATTTTTATAATCAACTCTCAACAAAAGAGTATACTTTAAATGTACTGAGAAATACCCTAGGAAAATTACTTAGTTTTCCTCTTAAATAATAATTCAATAAAATTATCTTTTATTCCACAATATTTTATAGATTAGAAAAAAAATTATAATAATATTTAAATAATTTGAATACCTAACATGAAATAGAATAGAATAAATTTCACAACCACATCACTATTTCAACCACGACTAAGAAAATTAGTTAGCTTGGTTTCGATAGGTGCTTTATTAGGGTAAATATTACGTGTATACATTAATTTTCGAGTGACCCTAATCAGAGACTACTCGTCTAATAACATGCTTGAATACCATTTTACTTTGTTTGCTCACAGTTAGTCAAAAGAGTTGGATTAGTAAGAACAAGCAAATTAGAGTTTCTTTTTTAGAAAAATTATATAAAATTTATAATAACGAAAATAACATTTTAAAAATATTTATTAGAATCTAATTTATCGGAGTTCAATACTAAACAATCTTAATTGACCTAAGTTTAATATTTATTAACTTCTAACTAAATGATATTTGTTGAAATTGGTCTAATTTAAAGAGAGAGAAAATAAGAGAGAATTAAAGAAATTTATTAAATCATCTATCTCTTAGAGAATCCATGTGTGTGTGCCTATATATATGTAAAGAGAGAGAAAGAGTGTTACACATACAATTGTCGATTATATAAGGTATACATATCTAAGCATATCAAAGGGGCATAAAAGTAACAGTAAGTATATTTATAGTCTGAGGTCGACCACCCCATAGCTTGGGCTAGTAATCGACCCTTTAGATACCAAAACTGACAAGTCTTTCCCAAGAGTTTATTCATGGGTGCGAGCATATATAGGTCTTTTGGGGATGACTCGTCTTATGGCTTGGGCTGTCTATAAGGGGAGATAAGAGGAAAAGTTTAAAATAAATATAAAAAAGGGATTGTGTTGAAAAAATTAGAAAAAAAGTTAATAATGATGTTTAGACCCAAAGCAATGAAATTCGATCCTATTTTGTTGATATAATTGGTCTTATAATAGTATTATTGATAGATCTTTTTCTCTTATCCCATGGACTCATGAACTCTCTTTTTTTCGATTTCTTTCCATTTGATACAACTAACAAGCCTAGCCATATTATAATCAAATGAAAGACCTTTTGATCTTAGAAAATACTTTCAGCAAGTGGAGATGTAACTTAAAGAAAAAGCATATGGTGCTTGATATAATTCTAGAAATATAGTGATATTCTTAGGGAATGATCATAGGCTTTATTGATTTGAGTCACTTAGTTTGATTGTCACTAATAAGGTTACTACACACACTCACTTTGAGTTATATTACTATAGAAATTGCCCAAAGATTTTTGGGCAGAAGAAGTAGCATGTGCAGTTTACTTGTCAAACCGATCTCCAACAAGAAGTGTATGGGGAAAGACACCGCAAGAGGAATGGAGTGGAAGAAAGTCTGGTATTTCTCACATAAGAGTCTTTGGAAGTATAGCCCAGGTTCATGTACCGGATGAGAGAAGAACGAAGCTTGATGATAAAAGCGAGAGTTTTATCTTCATCGGTTATGATGCTAATTCAAAGGGCAAATTCACAGATTCATCTGTGGCTTGTAACTGGTTTTGTTGAGTTTCCTTTGTAAGGAACTGCTTGTACCTTCTCTGATATCTTAATGACTGCTTCTGGGGGATGGGCTGCCATTATTTTCTCTCCAGATTCTAATGTGTATGTCTGATGGACCTTTTCAAGGTTGTGAATTTCAGGAATTATGATTCCATTCTTTTCAGAATATTTGATGATAAAGTCGAAGAAATTTAATTCTCCTTCTCTATTCTTCTTTTCTGCATACTCTAAGAATGCTTTATACTTTTCATAGAACATTTTTTGTTGTTCTCTTTTTAGAGAATAAAATATTTTTCTTTTTTCAGAATTTTCTGGATCATAAAACATCTCTTTTAGAGATTCATTAAATGAGGGTTTTTGTAACATCATAACACTGTGGAATCTAGTGTTTGATTTGTATCCCATATCAGAGAGTGTTGGACTCATTGGTCTTTCCGTCTGCTCTTCAGATCTATTAGATCTTTCTTCCGCTGTTTCAGATCTTTTAGATCCATTATTTTGATAAACTGGTAAGTTTATTCCCATAGGAAGCCTCTGAGTTCCTTCAAAATCGGTTTCTTTTCCTCTCGAAGAATTTATAGAAACATTTGAAAATCTTTCCGAAATATTTGAGAATCGGTTGCTTGTAGTTGATGGTCTTGACTCAGATATTCTTACTTTTCTTGTTGAGTCAAACATGATTTCTACTGAGCCATCTTCATGTTCTATTATTTGATCGACTTCAGTATTTTGAGGGATCTTAACCTTTTCAGGTTCTTGTTGTATTAACCAGCTTTCTGGAAGGGTAATTTTGTCCCATGCGTTACTCTTGGGTGTAGCTAGTCTGGTTTTTTCACTATTTGTTTGAAATAGCGTAGTTTCTCCTTTTTTATCTCTGATGAGAGATTTTAAGTTGATGTCTGGGCAGATAGTGTTCATGACTTTGAAATATACTCTATATATGAGAGCAATATTGCTGGTTCCTTCTTCCATGTCGAAACCATGTGTCTGTACATCTACCTTTAAACATTTTAAAACATTTGCATCTTTAATGCACACAGAGAAATTAGGGAAGCAATTAAAATATATTGGTCCTGAACTTAAGGACGATTCAATACATCCCAACATCGAATCTTTAATCCGATTGTGTCTTTTATCTCTAACACAAATAAGAACTGAATTATTAAGTCATTCTCTAGTAAGAGGTTTGACTGCAATTTGTACCAAAACAATATGCAGATAATTATACTTTTCTCTATATTGGTCAATAAGACCTTGAGATAATAAGCTTAAGTCTACTGATTCTTTAGCTAAAGGATATGTCTCTTCTACTGTTTTTATTATATAGTTAGATTTAATGAGAAAGCTACCCTTATTATAGACTTGTGAAGTTCCTACTTTAGGAACATTCCAGTTAGCTAACTCTTGTTCAATATTTTCTATATTTATTACTTCTTTATTTTTTGCAGATCTAGTTGTAGTTGAAGTAGAGCTAGTGCTGGAGGATGAAGAAGTAGAGGTTTTAGAGAATGATCTTACTAATCCTGCCATTGCAAAAGATCAGAGAATACCTTAATAGGATCAGACAAAGTCTCATGCGTCTTACCACTGCCTCTCTTGGGACTTACTTCTGCGCTGCTCGTCGAAGTCCTAGTACCTCGAAGTCTCTTTTAATATCAGGATTATTGAGATTACTCACTATAAATCTACTACTATCTTTTCCAACTTAGATGGCTCTGATACCAAATTGGACCAGGATCTGCTAAGTTATATAAAGAGTATATAAACGGTAAAGAAGATTGATAATATATGAACTTTAGTTTATTAATATGGATATATTACAGAGGATACTAGCGGAATTTAGAATATGGAAAATATATGAAATTATTCGGATGCTTTGCTTAGAAATCTAAGAGCCTTATATAGATAAAGAGGCTCATTTACAAACAAATTACAATAATTCACAAGATAAGTCTAGTAAGACTTTTTTCAAAAAGCAGATGCTCTCCCATGTGAAGAGTGGTCCCTTTCTTCTGGTGGTGTGTCCCTATTTGAATTTTGGAGTCGTTTGTCCAGAATGCTTTTAGGGGTCCCTTTGATGTCGGCCACTTTCTTTAGTGGGTGGTTGCCTTGTCTTTTAGTTCAAGTCGGCCATCTGTAAATCACTTTCAGAGGGCTCTAGGTCTAATTTTTCATTAGAATTTGTGGAGCTCTTGTCTTCTTCTTCAGAGCATAATTTCTCTAATTTTTTAGAGATATATTCGTCACTTTTCCCCTTTTCTTTTAGGGTTTCTATAACAATTTCTACTTTAGTTTTACCCTTGAGTGACTTAGGTTCATTAATTTCTTTCACTTTGAGTGCTTGGAATAATTCAATAATTTTAATATTATCAAATTGTTCTAGTGGAGTTTTATCCCACCATCTATCCCATGATCGTCTTATAAGACAATAGATTTCATCCCAATTGGATACTGCATAATCCCATTTCCATATCCATGGGACTTTGTATAATGCAAAGAAAAACATTAATGAATGGTCTTCATTTTTAGTAGAGTTTAAATTAAACTCTTCGAATAATGTAAAAACTTCTAAAACCTTTTGAGGAAATATATCTTTTGTTGGTCCGAAAAATGAGAACCAATCCCTGAACCAAGTAGGAAAATCATTAAATGCATAATAATCTCCTCTTAAGAACTGGATAAACCACGTATGGGTTTTCTTTGAACTTTGATAAAAAAGCGTGTTTTCCCACGCCTGTATGTAATCAAAGTAGTCATATGAGACTGGATTCATTCGTTTGTTTTTAAATCTTTCTCTAACAAATAATTTAGGGTTCCAATCTAATTAAGATAAAATATTTTTTAATTTAAAGGTTGAGTAAGCGATTTCATGAGAATTTCTCATGTTATGGATTATGTCAACCGAATTGGTTTCTTTTAAGATTAATTCATAATATTCCCTAGATGTAGGGGTAGTATTTGCTGGTAAATTATCTTTAAGATATATATTAGCTACCTGTTCAGGTGACTTGGCCATATCTTCATCTTCTACTGAGATGATAGATCTGTGTGTAATCTTATGCCATTCGTACTCCTTTTGAGGAGCCTTTTCTTTCTTCAGTGCCTAAAGATAATTTGTTTTCTTCATGGCCCTGTAAGTATTCCCTGGTGAGGAAATCTGGGAGTGAGTTCTCTTCCCCCTTAATATATTCGATATCGAAATCGAATATAGATAAAATGGCTTGCCACCTAGCAAAAATCTGTTTTGATGCTAGATTTTTGACGTCTTTTTGAAGTACTTCTTTAGCACTCTTGCAATCAACTCTAAGTAAGAACTTCTTGTTTAGAAGGTCAACTTGGAATTTAGTAATGCTCAGAACAATAGCCAATATTTCTTTCTTAATGGTAGAATAATTTTTCTGAGCTGGTTTCCAGGTGCCTGAAGTATGTCTTACTAAGACTTCTTTTATAGGCATTTTCTGTTTTAGAATGCCTCCATAACCTATCTCCGAAGCATCAGTCTCCACTACTTTTGAAGCTTCGGGATCAGATAAAGCTAGGCATGGGAGCTCTTTAGCTCGAAGCTTGATTTTTTGGACAGCTGTTGTGCAAGCTGTATTCCATTCTGGAGGATTCTTTTTTAATCTTTGAAATAATGGGCCAGCGTCTTGCGCAAGATTTTTATAAAAATCTGCAATATAATTAAGACTCCCTAGAAATCTTTGCAGCTGTTTTTTGTCTTTTATTTCATCCGGAAATTTTTCTGCAAAGACTATAGATCTCTCGATAGGACTTATAAGTCCATTTTCTATGTTATGGCCCAAGAATCTTACTTGGGTCTGAAATAACTTCATCTTTTTAGATGACACAACAAGCCCATTGGACTTGACTGTTTTAAAAAACACCTCTAAGTGTTTCCAGTGTTGGTCTACTGAATTTGAGTAGACTAGGACATCGTCTATGTAGACAATAGTGAACCCTAAATAAGGGTTAAAAATGTCATTCATAATCTTCTGGTATTCACTTGGGGCATTCTTGAGTCCAAATGGCATAACATTCCACTCGTAAAGCCCAAATGGAACAGTAAATGCTGTTTTGTAGCGATCTTTTTCTGCTACTTGTATCTGCCAATATCCACTTTTCATATCGAATTTAGAGAATACCAAAGCCTTGTTTAGTCGACTAAGTAAGTCTTTTTTGTTGGGTAATGGATATCTTATCCATCTAAGTACTTTATGGTGAAGAGAACTCACTCCCAGATTTCCTCACCAGGGAATACTTACAGGGCCATGAAGAAAACAAATTATCTTCAGGCACTGAAGAAAGAAAAGGCTCCTCAAAAGGAGTACGAATGGCATACGATTACACATAGATCTATCATCTCAGTAGAAGATGAAGATATGGCCAAGTCACCTGAACAGGTAGCTAATATATATCTTAAAGATAATTTACCAGCAAATACTACCCCTAAATCTAGGGAATATTATGAATTAATCTTAAAAAAACCAATTCGGTTGACATAATCCATAACATGAGAAATTCTCATGAAATCGCTTACTCAACCTTTAAATTAAAAAATATTTTATCTTAATTAGATTGGAACCCTAAATTATTTGTTAGAGAAAGATTTAAAAACAAACGAATGAATCCAGTCTCATATGACTACTTTGATTACATACAGGCGTGGGAAAACACGCTTTTTTATCAAAGTTCAAAGAAAACCCATACGTGGTTTATCCAGTTCTTAAGAGGAGATTATTATGCATTTAATGATTTTCCTACTTGGTTCAGCGATTGGTTCTCATTTTTCGGACCAACAAAAGATATATTTCCTCAAAAGGTTTTAGAAGTTTTTACATTATTCGAAGAGTTTAATTTAAACTCTACTAAAAATGAAGACCATTCATTAATGTTTTTCTTTGCATTATACAAAGTCCCATGGATATGGAAATGGGATTATGCAGTATCCAATTGGGATGAAATCTATTGTCTTATAAGACGATCATGGGGTAGATGGTGGGATAAAACTCCATTAGAACAATTTGATAATATTAAAATTATTGAATTATTCCAAGCACTCAAAGTGAAAAAAATTAATGACCCTAAGTCACTCAAGGGTAAAACTAAAGTAGAAATTGTTATAGAAACCCTAAAAGAAAAGGGGAAAAGTGACGAATATATCTCTAAAAAATTAGAGAAATTATGCTCTGAAGAAGAAGACGAGAGCTCCACAAATTCTAATGAAAAATTAGACCTAGAGCCCTCTGAAAGTGATTTACAGATGGCCGACTTGAACTAAAAGACAAGGCAACCACCCACTAAAGAAAGTGGCCGACATCAAAGGGACCCCTAAAAGCATTCTGGACAAACGACTCCAAAATTCAAATAGGGACACACCACCAGAAGAAAGGGACCACTCTTCACATGGGAGAGCATCTGCTTTTTGAAAAAAAGTCTTACTAGACTTATCTTGTGAATTATTGTAATTTGTTTGTAAATGAGCCTCTTTATCTATATAAGGCTCTTAGATTTCTAAGCAAAGCATCCGAATAATTTCATATATTTTCCATATTCTAAATTCCGCTAGTATCCTCTGTAAAATATCCATATTAATAAACTAAAGTTCATATATTATCAATCTTCTTTACCGTTTATATACTCTTTATATAACTTAGCAGATCCTGGTCCAATTTGGTATCAGAGCCATCTAAGTTGGAAAAGATAGTAGTAGATTTATAGTGAGTAATCTCAATAATCCTGATATTAAAAGAGACTTCGAGGTACTAGGACTTCGAGGTACTACTCGTCTAATAACATGCTTGAATACCATTTTACTTTGTTTGCTCGCAGTTAGTCAAAAGAGTTGGATTAGTAAGAACAATCAAATTAGAGTTTCTTTTTTAGGAAAATTATATAAAATTTATAATAACGAAAATAACATTTTAAAAATATTTATTAGAATCTAATTTATCGGAGTTCAATACTAAACAATCTTAATTGAACTAAGTTTAATATTTATTAACTTCTAACTAAATGATATTTGTTGAAATTGGTCTAATTTAAAGAGAGAGAAAATAAGAGAGAATTAAAGAAATTTATTAAATCATCTATCTCTTAGAGAATCCACGTGTGTGTGCCTATATATATGTAAAGAGAGAGAAAGAGTGTTACACATACAATTTTCGATAATATAGGGTATACATATCTAAGCATATCAAAGGGGCATAAAAGTAACAGTAAGTATATTTATAGTCTGAGGTCGACCACCCCATAGCTTGGGCTAGTAATCAACCCTCTAGATATCAAAGCAGACAAGTCTTTCCCAAGAGTTTATTCATGGGTGCGAGCATATATAGGTCTTTTGGGGATGATTCGTCTTATGGCTTGGGCTGTCTACTAGACTCGAGTTATTAGATGGGTCGGATTATAAGTCAATCCATATGTCTAAACATTCAGTCCTCCTACTCTTTCAACTTAAGTTTTGAATTGGGGTGGAAGAGTAATACCTAGGCAGTTGATCTAAATCGTTCAATATCCATATTAAATGCGTGTCAATTGATTAGAGAGAGAAATATAGGTCTCTATATAAGGAGGTGCTTAGGCTGAGCCTCATTTCATCATTTTCTACACATCAAACAAAATTCCTCAAGTCTAATACTTTTATACTTTTTTTCAAGTCAATTTAAAGAATCATCTCCTTTTATTTCAAACTCGACCTAGGTAATTTCTTCTTCTCGTGCCTTACCCTTTTTTATATTTTGTGATATTTTGTAGAGACCATGCATAGAGAAGAGATCTCAGGCTAGACCTTCTAGGAGAGCCCATAATATCCTACTTACCTAGGCTAGCCAAAGAGTGATGACACTGGATCCTTCATTGAGACAAGCTTTTTGAGCGAAAGGGATCTATCCTAGTCTCAGCCATTTACCTTCACTTCTGACCCATATGCTATACTAACTATTAGGTTGAATATACCTCAGACCTAGATATTAGTCACTAGGTCACGGAGGAAGAAAAAGAGAAACATAGGGGATGAGAAACCCATAGGTCGTACCAAAGGTTGGATGACCAAGGTCAAGACCAGTGATCTGTCACCGCAACATATGACATCCCTTTCTCAGTTCAAATAATGATTGTAATGTCGGGGGCTTATGATAGTGACCCACTTCCAGCTAGGTGGACAATCTTTCGCGAGAAAGCTTTGTGGTTGGGAGTTAAGTTTCTCCTATATCCTTTCATAAGAAGATTTTTGACTATGACTCAGTTCACAACGGGTCAACTGATGCCTAATGGCTAGAGGTACTTGTTCTACCTTACATTGATATGCAAAAAGCTTAGGGCCTTCTCTAAGAATTAGAAGAATTGGAAAGAATATTTCTTCTACGTCTCAAGTCGGTGGGAAACTCCTATTAGTGACATGAGGCTAATAAGGAACTCTCTTACAAAGAAGGGGTTCTTCTAAAGAGAAGAAAATGAGCAAGTCTTTTGGATAAGAGGGCTTCCCTACCCCATCTAAAAGAAAGAGGAATGTGACAATTGATGTTCTTGTGCTTAGATCGAAGCCTTTGAATGTCTTTGAGCCCTCACCAATGTCCTAGGATTAGTCCTCTTTGCGACTTCCCAACTTGGGTCCATAAGTACCTAACCACCCTATAAAGGGAAGGGTATTGTCAACGATCTCACTACCGACGTGGATGAGGTGGCTTTGTATTGGGGTATGGCACAAAAGCATCTTAACCACTATGTGTGCCTCTTCCTTTTATATCGTATATGGGCTATAAGGTTGTGATTAGTTACCTCATATACTAGTTATGCCAATCCAACCTCCCTTCACATAGACACACACACACACATATTTGTTACTATATCTATTTCTTATGTTTGACTTCGCATCATATGGATATTTTCCAGTTGCAAATGCTTTATGGGTTAAACAGGGCTCGAGGTATGGGGTATTTGAAGTATAAGCTTGCACAGGAAAAAGAGAGTTATGCCTCCACTCGGGCTAAATACACGATGCTACTGAAAAAGGCCAACAAGTGGGAAAACGAGGCCATAGATAAGGAGGAGAAACTATCTAAGGTCGTTGTTTAGCTAAATGAGAACTCAATGAGGCCTATAGAAAGGTTGAGGTCAAGATTAAGGCATGTAATCACAAGCTAGCCGAAATAAAAGAGAAGGCGATATGTAAGCTTGATGAGAGGGCCAAACAACTCTCCTCGGGCATTGAAATAATGTATGAGTTGGCCATGGACTTTTTTTTAAAATGAGACTAAGAAAAGAGACCTGGTGGAGTACCATTACCATATTTAGATATCTCGATCACTCCCCAGTACATACCTACTCAATCCTAAGATGGGGTGGTGAGAATGGTGATAAACTCGAGGTGGCAGGTGCAAAATATGGGATTGAGGACTATTGATATTGATAATGATTTGAGCCTCCTGATGACGTAGATCCTAAGCCCCATATGATTTTCACTTCTTTTTGAGCTTGACGTTACTCTTACTTGTGTAGTCGTGAGCTCAACCTTTGTAATTTTGTACTTATTTATGAAAATCGATTTGATTTTGAGAACCAGTTATGTTGCTTGCATAATTAGGTATTTATATCATTTATAGTGTTTATTTAAGATGTTAACCTACCTCCTTATTTTTGGGAGATGTGTCACTAAAATTTTCCTTTACATCATCCCCTATAAAGGAGGGTTAGGGACACTTGTTAGATTCAAACATCCTTTTTTTCTTGAAATAGTTGTCACCTCTTTCTCCATGTTTCTTGTTCGAACCTTATGAATTATAATCGGGCTAACAAACATTCAATTTAATCTTTAAAATTGGAAATGGTAAACTTAAGGCTTAGGCGTTGGAATTAAAAATCGAGTTGTTCAGGCTCAAAGATAAGCTAAAACTTTATGAAGAGGCCAAGTGTGAGCTTGTCTCTTGTAAGGATAAGATATCCCAAACTCAAGCTTGAGAGAGAAGAACCATGACTAAAATCGTCACCTTAATAGATAGGGAGTCCCATTGGGAAAACTTCTACATAAAGTAATCTAAGGGGGTCTTCCTCAAGGTAATAGGCATTGTTGAAGAAATGGCACATTCTATGCTCTCCTTGAGTTCGATCCCTCCTAAAAAAATGGCCAATGTACAGAAGAAAATTATCAAGATTCAGGCTGAGTTGTTACCCTTGGTAGAGAATACATATAACCTAGACATCGATTGTGTATTTATGCATCTGAGGAATTTTTAACTTTGAGAAACCAGGCTATGTACTAATAAACTTTAAAAGTGTTGTAAGCTTGAACAATACAAATATTTTTAATGGAATGCACTTGTAATGCTAGACCAATGTTTTTAAAAGAACGAGCTCATATTGTATGGTTAATGCAATCTACCAAAGTGATCTTCTCAGTCTGTTACTGAGGTGATAAACTTGTGAATTTTACAAGTATCAAGACACTCTACTTAGTTCTTGATCGAGGTGATCATTCCGTGACATATAATAGTGAGAGAGGACCATTTCTTGAAAGAAATCACTTTATATATATACATACAAGGATGGTACATGAAAGTAGTAAATTAAGGTACATCATAAGTGGTATTTTTTAAGTGTCGGGCATTCCAGCTTGTCCCATCCTTAGCTCTTTCAATACTTTTCAATAAGTAGGCCCTTCTCGGTGTTTTCTCAACTCTTTGATATGATCATTCCCAATTTGCACTCATTTTTTCCATCATTCTTTCCTTCTTGCTAGGTAAGACCCTTTTGAGAACCCAATTTCCCTTGGCGAATACTTTGAAATGCATAGCCTTGTTGTAATAATCTAATACTTTCCATTTTTGCTCAGTTATCCTCCTCAAGGCTTCATCCCTTTTCTCCTCAACAAGGGTTAGTTTGATTTCTCTATTTGCAGTATTCTGCTCTTCTGTTAGGGCTAACCTCACAGTGGGTATTGTAACCTCCGTTGGTATCATGGCTTTAGTCCCATATACTAGGGAGAAAGGTGTCTCATCAGTGCTTCTTTGGGGACTAGTCCTAATAGCCAATAATGCCTAGGTTTCTTCTTAACCCATCTTTATTTTACACCTTTCAACCTTTTCTTTAGTAGGTTGATTATTAATTTTTAAGAAGATTTTGCCTGACGATTGGCTTAGAGATAATATGACGTTAAGTGACACATCTTGATGTTATATTTAATGGCAAACTCTTTGATGTTACGACATAAAATATCTCCCATTATCGGTAACAAGCTCTTTGGGCAAACTAAACCAACAAATTATAGATTTTTAAATTAATCGAATCACCTCTTGCTAGAGGCTTTGCCTCAATCCCTTTGAAAAAATGATTAGTAGCCATTAGTAAAAAACTTATTTTGACCCTTTGCTCGAGGTAGAAGTCCTACTATATCAAGCCCACATTGGTAGAAGGGCTAAGAGCTTACCACCCTTGTTATGTTGTTTATAGGCGTTCGTGAAAATGGGGTAAATATTTGACACTTATTGCACTCCTGAGTGTATTTTGTGCAATCTGCTAGCATGGTGAGCCAATAGTAGCCATGCCTCATAATTTGTTGGTATAGCCTTCTTCCACTTGAATAAGATCAATACTCCCCTTCATGTGCTTCAAACATTAGTCTTTCAAATCCTTCGTTGGCTATGCATAAAAGCCTGGGTCTGAGTGTAGTTCTTCTGTATAACTTATCAACTTCAATTAGGTATCGCCCTACCTTGGCCTTGATTTCCTTTGCAAGTTTGCAATCCTTGGATAGGTCTTTCCTTTCTTGAAAGTTAAAGATCAAAGTGAACCATAGGTTAGTAGGAGCATCCATACCCAAATATTCTTTCAACCTCTTCTAAACTTGCTTATGCTAGGATTGTTACTGACACCACTCAAGTATAGATAGCCTCTCATATGGACTATAGTGTAGCCAAAGCGTCGCACATGACCATTCTCATTTCTGGATATTTTCTTGATCTCAAAGTCAAAAAATTTTGAGCACTCTTATTTTAGCCTCTCCAAATATTTCCTCATCTTTCCATCCTTGGCTTTGAATGTCCCCAAGTACTGGTTGACCAGTAGTTGGGAGTTTTTATACAAGCTGATCTTATCCACCTTAAGTTTCTTTGACATCATAGCCCTAAATATAGCCACCTCATACTCTACAATATTATTAGTTGCTTGAAAATCCAACCTGATAGCATACTCAAAACAATTTTTATCATGATCAACTATGACCACCTCTACCTAGCGCCATTGAAGTTGTGTGTGCCATCAATAAATACTTTCCAAGTCAGCCTCTCTTTTTGATCCATGCCACATAATTTTTCTTGTGCCTGATTATCGATGACTTTTGGTATCTCATTAAATTCTACCAAAAAGTCAGCCACCATTTTCCCTTTGATGGTTGTTCTAGCCATATACTTAACGTCGTACTCTCCCAGCTTTATGGGAATTTGTGCCAATTTTCCTAATACTTTTGGCCTTATCAAAACACTTTTAAGTGGTTGGGAGGTAAGTACTAATACTATATATGAGCCAAAGTAATGCTTGAGCTTCCGCGCACTAATTTTTAAGATTAAGACCAACTTGTCAATCATTGGGTATCTTTTTTGAGTATCTGTTAGGATTTGGCTGATGTAATAGATGGGACATAAGACCTTGTTTTTTTTACTAGAGTACGGTACTACAAGTTTTTGGGGCCACAACCAAGTATAAATAAAGTGTATCTCCTGGGAGAGGGCTGGCAAGGATAAAAGGTTTGTTAAGGTATTGTTTGATTCCTTTAGAAGCTTTGTCACAATCCTCGTCCCATTAAACTAACATGTTCTTCCTTACCATTTTTAAAAATGGTAGACACTTGTCTATGCATTTGGATATGAACCTGTTTAGTGCCACTCTTCTTTCGTTCAATTGTTGGATCCCTTTCAAATTGGTAGGAGGCCTTATACTCACTAGTGCCTATATCTTATCTAGATTGGCCTCAATCCCTCTGGTAGATATAAGGTAACTTAAGAATTTTCTAGAGGCTATATTAAAGACACATTTCTTAGGATTGAGCCTTATACCATACTTTGTATTATGAAAAATATATCCTTCAAGCATTTGATGTGGTTTAGTGACTGTACTGACTTTATCACCATATCATCCACATATGTCTCTAAATCTTTTTGCAACTGATCTACAAATATTTTTTTTGATGAGGCATTGATATGTGGCACCAACATTCTTCAATCTGAACGACATTCTGGTATAGCAAAAGGTCCCTTCTTTAGTGATGAAAGATGTTTTCTCCTCATCTTTCGAGTGCATCCTAATCTAATGGTAACTAGAGTAGGAATCCAAAAAAATCATTGATTCTAAACTGATGGTAGCATCAACTAGATGATCAATATTGGGGAGAGTGAAAAAATCTTTGGGCATGCCTCGTTTAAGTTTACAAAAGCCACACACATATAGGGTGATCCGCACATCTTCTTCATAAACACCACATTTGACAAACAAGTAGGATAGTTGACCTCCCTTATAATCCATATCTCCTTGAGTGTGGTGACCTAAATTTTAATCACCTCATTCTTATCCTTCGAAAACTTTCTCTTTCTTTGTTGGATAGGTCTAACCTTCAAATCAATATTTAATTTATGGGTTATGACCTTTGGGTCAATCCCAAGCATGTATGTTGGGGTCTACACAAAATGTTAGAGTTCACTTTTAGGGATTGGGATAGCTACACCTTTATCCTAGTTGTTAAATTTTCACTTAGCTTTAAAGGGTGATTCTCCTCTTATCTCCCATTGGTATTTCTCATACTTCATTTGTATTGATAAACTGTGCTAGACTTTTTCCCCTGGCCTCCTTTCAGAGAGGCTTTGTTGTGGTTGCTACTTGGGAATGACCCTTTTCATGGTGGCATTGTAACAACTCCTAGAATTTTCCTGGTCTATCTTTATCTCCTTCATACCCTATTTCAGTTGGGAATTTGATGACTTGGTGGAAGGTGGATGAGACAACCTTCATCTTGTGTATCTATGGCTTACCCAAAATGGCATTGTAATGAGCTAGGACATCAATTACCACGAAGTTAGTCACCATTATTGACATTTTGGCTATAATAGGTAGCACCACGATCCCAACTACGTAAGTGGTTTTATTTTTAAATCCCACTAGAGGTAGCTTTCTCCTTACAATATCAATATTTTTTATGCCCACGGCTCTTGCTGTAGCCAGGAAAAAAGATCTATAGAGCTTTCAGTGTCAACTATGATCTAGAAAACATCGTTGGATCCTATTCTCGGAGTGATTACTAAGGAGTCTTTGTGATGAGACAAGGTCTCATCTTTCTCACGAAAGATGTTTCCATAGGGAATTTTTCCTTTTCTAGAGTGTATATGTACGAGACATTGTGTAGGTCTTTAGCATACTTTTTGGGCGAGTTACTAGAGGCCCTATTAATCCTGTGCTCTCCGTGTATGGTATGGATAATCTTGATGTTGGGCTCATTGTAGGAGTCTCTTCCACTACTTGATGAGCCAATGACCTTGGTGCCTCATGTCCAATTTGATGCCCTCTTTCTTCACTATTGTTTCCTACGAGGTCCTTTAAATATCCTTTGGCCAATAGGTCATCCATTTCCTTTTTAAAGTACCTATAATCTCTTATCTCATAGCCTACATCCTTATGAAAGTCATACCATTTAGATGCGTCTCTAAGGGGAGACTTCATTCTTTGGGGCCACTTGACATTCAACTCTTCCTTCATCCTTAATACTACTTGAGCCAGATTCACTCTCAAAGGTGGGCCTCTAAAGTGAGACAGTGACCTCCTCAAAGTCCATTATTCCCTAACCATTGGCTGTTCATCCTGTTGTTTGGCATGAAGCGCTTGTCTTTGTTGATTTTGTTGCTCTGATTTTCCCTGTTTGGACTTATCCTTCTTTTTTCTTTTTTCAATCCAACTTCCACATCAACTTGGACACCCTTAAACTAGACCTAGCTCTCTTTCGAGATTGATGAATTTCCTTGTCTCCCCTTATACTTCCTGCAAGGTTTGAGGGATCATCTTGGTTAGCTCTACAAACAAAGCAGAGTTCTTTAGAAGACCTCGCCTAAAGGCTTCTATAGCAATAAAACTCGTGCATTCGAAGATTTCTAATTTTGTTTCTTGAATCGTTTCATATATTTTTCGATAGACTCACCCTTTTCCTAAATGATTGAGAATAGGTGGTGCGATTCCTCCTTTAGTGGCTTGTTATAGGCGTAATTGATGATAAATGACCTAGAAAACTATAAGAATGAGGTTATAGTACGGGGTGCCAGGTTATTGAACAACTTTTAAGCGCTATCATAAAGGGTGACAACGTGAAATTACACATCATGACGTCTCTTTTGCCTTGCGTGAGAATCATAAGGGCCATGGTCATCTTGAAGTGTTTCAGAGCAGTTGGGAGCATTGAACTTGGTTGGTGGTTCATCATTCTCTATTTCATCAAAATATAGGGAGACACATAATTGCTCACAATCTTTATCTAGATCATAAGGGTCTTACCCTTTTATTGTCTTTAATTAATCATTCTCAAGGCTTAGTCTTACTTTCAATTAGTTTCTTCCAAAGCATGAAATTATACCTCCTATCTTTTTCTTTCCTACAACCACTACTAGTTACTAGGTCCTAGGGGATCACCCTCAGCTTTGTGTTCACCTTAGTTGGGCCCGAGCATAACATATTTTGTTATATTTCCATCAACTAGGTTAGTGGTTTGACCATTAGAGGCTCTCAAATCTAACTTCGAGCATAGCATCCTATTTTCCTGCTTGGTCTTTTTGATTTCTCTCTTTAACTCAAGAAGTTGACAAGCCAACTCCTGATCAGGGTCAATCTTTGTTCTAGACTCATCACAGGTTGGCAACATGTTTTTTGGCACTACTGTTGATTCTTCGCTTGCTAGTCTCAATCGTCCTTTAGCATGCGTCCCTATCATGATGATCATGATCTTGGGTGTAGGTGGAACATGTGCTTAGTCTCTTAAGTCTCTCTTAGAATTTGAGGTGTCCTTGAAAGTATGAGATCAGATACTAAAATTTGACCTTAAAATCTGAGCCCTATTATGGGTGTCAAAATATTGTGATTAGTCTAATTTATAGAAAGAAAAGCTAGAGAAAAGTCGAAGAAATTTATTGAATATGTGGATCTCTTAAGGAGTCCATATATATATATAGAGTACTACATGTAGAAGTATCGATTATATAAGGTATACACATCTAATTGTATCAGGGGAGTATAAAAGTAAAAACAAACATATTTATAATATGAGATCGACCACCCCGTAACTCGTGTTGGTAGTTAACCCTCTAGGCACCAAAGCTTTCAAGACATGTCTTTCCTAAGAATGTATTCCTGGGTGTGGGCACAAGCAAATCTTTTGAAGATGACTCGTCTTATGGTTTGGACTGTATGTTAGACTTGAACTATTAGATGATTTGGATTTCATGTTAGATCAATATGTCTAAACAATATTCAATATAAATTTTATTAATTATTATTATTTTTAGTATATATATATAAATTTAAAATAAAATATATTATTTTTATAGTTAAATTTTTTTAGCCATAATATGTTATAAATGTTGTTTTTTCCCTGTTCCCAGCTTTTTTTTTCGTGTCTTTCTAGGGCGTTTCAATTGCCACAGCTACACGCCTACAACAATTTCGTAACTGTCATATCTATGGCCTATATTATTAAGAAATTGTTCTATTGTTTTTAAAGTAAGTGTATTTTTGGTAAATAAAACATAGAATTTATGCAATAATTTGTTTGGGAAAACAGAAATATATACCCCATAAATAATAAAGATAGGAAATATAGAGGTGGTCATTATTCCTCGTAAATAGTCGATGTTCAAATGTTTTTATCTTCATCTATAAAGTTATTTATATCACATTTAATTAAATTTTGAATTACCTCAACAACTGAAAAACAACTAGAAATTGAAAGAGATATAATTTAGAAGGAAAAAAAAAAGCGAAGAAGGGGATCCAAAGTATTAAATACATTGGGATTTTAACAAAAATTAAGAATTATTTATTATTATTTGAATATATAAATACGTGTTATTTTAAATTATTAAAATTTAAAGTTATTGTAATTTTTTGTTTGATAAGAATACATAATATCAAATAAAAAATAAAAAATAAAAATAAAAATATATGATTGATAAAAAATATATCATAAAAATAATAAATAATATATTTACAATCAAATTCCAGCTGCCTTCATTAAATAATATTGAATTCACTTAAATGCAGAGTTCAAGGATGAGCAAAGAAACATCCTTGCGTTCTTCAACATCTCCTTCTTCCATTGTCATCGCTCTCTCACCACCGGTTAATTCGTTTGTGTTAAATGCTCCCGACCCACCTCTTCCCCCATTTATGTTAGAGTGGTGATATATTCTTAAGGTTTTACTAGCATCAAATTTATATTAATTAGTGTTAAATTAGAAACTTAAAATTATTGTTACACCATGCATCTATCAAGTTATAATATATAAAATTATTTTCCTTTTGGTTTAATTATTATCAATTTTTATATTTCATTTCCTTCCCTCTAATCTCGTAACTACTGAAAATGAACTATACTACAATTCTTGATCTACGTAAGTTAGAGATGATTCATTTGGGCAAAGTTTTAGTAACTATTTATAGGCTATATAGATGTTTTGTCAATTTTGTATCTTAATAAGGACAAATATCCTATGATTAAATATTAATTATTTAACTTATAAATAATAATTTAGAGACGATATATTATATCAATTAATTAATTACCATTTAAAAGATACATCTTTCCTACAGATACTTTAGTTAAGTCATATTTTCTTTTATCCTTAATTCAAAATAAGCTGCTAATAGAGGAATTTTGTTTAGCTTTGAACTAATAAGCTAATATAGGAATTTTCATGCTAATAATCAACATGAGAGAGAGAGAGGATAATAAGAGATAAAAACATGTACATTTTTCTCTACTTTATATCTTTCATAATGAATCAATGTATTTTTAAAATATTGATAACTTAAATGCACACTCATTTACATCCACTTAGAATAATACATTCATTAATTACTTATCGTAAAAATAAAAATAATATTTAAGTTATTTATTTTTTTTAAAACTTTAGTCCTATTATTATTAATTATTGAACAAATAAGAATAAAATTAATTTTTTTTATTTTTTATTTTTTAATTATTATAGATAGATATTATTTAAACTTGAACAAACTGTAATAATTTAAATATTTAATTTTTTTTAAATAAAAATAGAAAAAATAAATACAAACATAAAAAATGATTATTTATCATTATTCGATCGTTTTTTAATAATAATAATAATAATAATACTAAATTATTATAAAAAATAAGTAAAAAAATACTGTCTAATTTTTAGAATAATAAATATGAAACCTATAAGTCATATAGTCACCTGCCTTGTAATTATAGAACTTTTTTTTTATAACTCAAATAAAAACTTTATATATCAATATAGTCACACTAACAAAAAGCCCTTATGAGATACAATCTAGACAACATTCATGGTAGTGCTTATGGCAAAAAATCTGAAACTTGTTCGCAACTACATTAGCAGAGACTCTTTCATTTTGGGCTTTTCAGATACTCTTAAGAAATTACGATGCAGAACATTACCTCAAAATTTTCATTAGAAACATAATTAAAAAAAGTGTCAGATTGAAATTAAGCTTGAGAGGAAATATTCTCTAAAAAGCCAGGCAATGCTAAAATTTAGAGAAGAAAAAAGTAGTGCCATTAGAAAAAGCTTTACAACTAGTTTTACTTTTTAAATATATATTCATTAGTGATACCATAATTTTATTTTTGATATCTTTTTTACCTCTTATTGTTAATTATACTTTAATTATACACACATTTAAATAAATACAAATCTAATACAAAGTTGAAATTTAAATTAAAAATTTGATATAACATGTGATATTTTTAACTTATATCTTTTTGAATTTTTCTATACTTCAAGATTAAGCTCGAACTTATACAAAAGATGTAACTGTTATCCTCTTTTCTTTTTTTATTTACTCGTTTATATAATTTGGATATTTAAATATCGTATTATAATAATTATTTTTAAATATAGGCATCATTAAAATACAAATTAACAATAAGAATAAAAATAGTACGAAGTTGAATACTACTATAGTACTAAGGTAACGGCACGTTTAAAAACTATACATAAGATAGGGGAAAAAAATGAAACTGGCCGGTGGGCTGGACCTGAATCAGCTCGCAACTTACTTATCAGGATCGGGCTGAGGCTGGCACAACAAGCTATCTGACTTCCTTAAAAGGCTTGTATTGTGTTGGACCGGCCTGTTTATAATTTATGCCAAATGACCAGCACCCTACTTGTAAGTTGTAACCTAAAGAAGAAGAACCAGGGATATATTCGTCAATTTACAGATCGAACGATAGGAAAGAAGAAGCAAACAAAATGGAGGAATGAAAGAATAAAGACTAGAATCCTGACGGTGGATAACCTCCTAACCCTGAAACGGTACTGGGTTGAGGTGAGCGAGAACATAGAATTAGCAGAAGAGCTTAGAAGATAAGAAAAAAGATGTCGCATTTTGGAAGATCTGGACCTCCGGACATCAAAGACACCTACTCTCTCCTCGTCCTCAACATCACTTTCCGTATATAAATCAGCCCTTTTTTTGCCCTAAAATTCACACACCATTTATCACTTACACTATGATTTTGTATTGTTTAGGAACGACCGCAGATGATCTCTTTCCTCTCTTTGACAAGTACGGCAAAGTCGTCGATGTCTTCATCCCCAGAGACCGAAGGTCACTTTACTTCCCTACTCCCTCTTTCTCTCGTCTTTAACTTCTTCCATTTTAGTTAATTGTGAGGGCTTTAATATATGTGTTTGAATACAGGACTGGAGATTCGAGAGGGTTTGCGTTTGTTCGCTACAAGTATCAGGATGAGGCCCAGAAGGCGGTCGAAAAGCTTGACGGTTCGATTTATTTATCATCCTTTTTAAAAAATTGAATTTGAGGTTTCAAAGTATCTTATTTATGCTATATGCTTATTGTTTTCAATTTTAGGGAGAGTTGTGGATGGCAGAGAGATTATGGTTCAGTTCGCCAAGTATGGTCCGAATGCCGAGAGAATGTAAGTACTTACCACTTGTATTAGTTAGATGTATGAGTGCCCCCTTTTTTTGGGTTGAATTTTTATGCTTCTTCGTTTTGACCTTCAATGTTTTTATTTGTTGTTGATAATTTGGTGTGAATTTCTCATGTTATGTTGATTTCGCTTTGAAATGTTTGTTTGCATGAATGCTAGTGCTTCTTTCGTTTATGATATCTCAAAGTTAGCCTATTCGGCACGACATAATCTTTGTGTTGTTTATTTTGAAATACTACAGAATTCATGGTTTTAATGTATAATTGAACGAGTCAAAGATGAAACTTTCAAATTTGACATTGTATTGTAGTCTAACATGTATCTGGTTTTCAGTCATAAGGGAAGGGTAGCCGAACCATCTTCCAAACTCCGAGGCAGGTCAAGAAGTCGAAGTCCTCGTTCAAGGTAAGTTCTTTGATAATATCTCCTGTTTGGTTTGGAACTGGAACTGGAACAGGCAATGAGACTGAATGCAGAATCTTTAGATATGTCTTTGCTAGGAATTTAGGTTTCACCACAACTCTGAGCCCAATTAGGAGAAAAATCATTGGCCACTTTTAGTGCAGTTTCTTGTATGTTTGTGTGCATGACTGTGCATACGAATATCTTGTGTACTCCATATCTTTTTTAATCTCTTTTTGCTTGGATACAATGATTAGAGGGGACTGGTGATGTTTGGGTCCATAGTGTCTTATGTTTGCATGCATAATAGGTCATCTTATTGTTTTTATGGTACCAGAGTTAGGAGCTTAGGATTTTATGATAATTTTTGGACTAGTGCAGTTGTGGCACTGTTAAAGACCGAAGCAGCTTTAGTTGATATGGGATATAGAGTTTGTTTATTGTTGTTGACGACACATGATATTGGTTGTCTTCATATCAAGTTAGAGTGTTCCCTCATTACTATTGGTTTACACTATTATCGTAAGATTTGGCTTCTTGTCAAATCTTATTATTTTGGCATTGCCTTTATCCCACTCGAGTTAGGCTTGTAGTCCCCCTCTTGAATATATTTTGTACAAGCCCTTCAATCTTTATAGTCCACTAGTGCAAAGGCTGTTCTATGTATCCTCTGATCCAAAATGTTTCAGATATCGAGATGAATATAGGGATAAAGACAGGAGGAGAAGTCGCAGTCGCAGTCACAGTCACAGTCGAAGTAGAGATAGACATGACCGTGACAGGCACCACAGAAGTGAAAGAGAACGTCGTTACCGAAGCAGGAGCCGCAGTGCAAGTCCTGACTATCGCAGGGACCGTGGGAGAGTCAAATATGATGATGAGCGGCGCAGTCGCAGCCAGTCCTATGATAGGTATTGTAACTGATGGATATTTTGCTTATATCTATTGTTAAACTTTTTCATAGAAATGTTTAATCTGATGCTGTATTCTCCCATATGAAAGTGCCTCTCCTGCTCGGCGAAGCCCTAGATCTCGGAGGAGCTCTTCTCCTCGTAGGTCACCTTCAAGGGGTGAAATCCCTGATGGACGTAATCTTTCTCCAGCTGTTAAAAATGTTTCGCCTCGTGGTCAACCTGTTGATTCTCAAAGTCCTTCTCCTCTTAGGTCTGATGCTGATGTAAGTTTCTTGTGGCATACAAATGTCATTTACACTTTTTCTTCTTTTACTGGACTGACCCCATGATTGGACTTTTGCAGGAATAATCGAGTTTCAGTCATGTGATGGGAATATTTTTGTTTGACGTGATGCATCACGTTTATATAATTTCTGAGGACGAGAGATGATTTGCGGGTCTTAGTCACCTTGTTGACTGTTATTTGGTTGGCCTGCAATCTTGTTGAAGGTTTTCTTTTCTGTGTCGAATTCAGTTCGTTGGCTGTTGTAGCATTGATGGTAGATTCTGTACTCTTAGTATTCATGGGCGTTATCTTAAGTAGTTACTCTTGCTTTGAATATTAACCTTTTGGAATTTTGGTGGTGTGTTTTTCTTCTAGTTGTTTGTCCTTTGTGCCAATCAAGGATTATATCTCTTTTCCTGTTGATTTCTGGCTAGGGGTTCATTTGTTATATGCTTGTGCTGGCTTTATGTTTTGCTAAATTTGCCTATATTCCTTCAATTATAGTGGTCCGTGCCGGCCTTATATAGTATTGTTCGGGAAGATCCTTTGTTGCTGCATCTTGAGATGTACTAGCTGTACAGGCGGTAGATTTCAATTCGGCATAATGATGCTGGTTGCTGTTATGCTGTATGCGGTATCTTATCTCTTTATCTTGATATCCTTGTGGGTAAGGGTAATATAGCTCATGGTTTTCCAAACATGTTCTATCTTTGGGTACACCTAGTTTTATCTGACCATGCATCTTCATATATTTACTGATTTTAAAAGTTGCAGTCCTGGTTGCTAGGGTTTTGCTTAAAGGTGATCTGAATTGACATGCCATAGTGTAGCTGAGGCTGTTTATATGAAAATGCTTGTGTTGGGGATTTGATCCGCTAGCTGTTGGTTGCTGTATCTTTATGCTGATTGGTTCCGAATGGCAAGTTTCAGCATTTGTTGCAGTAGTTGTTGAAGGATTGATATTTGACAAGGATTTTTCTACTGGATTATTTTTGGTTTTTTCTGAATTTAATATGGCCTGGTTAATCATTAAACTCTGAGGAGTTTTATAAATGTTCTTTTCCAACCTCTGGTGATTTTGCACAAATGTTCTGCGGGTGAGGGGCACAAATGGTCTCATTTTTTTTAAATATATTTTAGTCTTGGAACTTTTTTGTCCGGTCAGACATTACTAGTGTTATTATTATGAAAAGTGAGTAGATAGTCTCATAATTATGAAAAATAATTACTTAAAGGCTCATAATTAATCAAAAATTACATTTAACAAGGATTAAATTGAAATTTTTAATTTTCACAAGGATTAAGAATGGTTACTCGTAAATTATGGGGATAGTTCTAGCTAGGGGTGTCCATGGTCCGGTCCGGTCTGGTTTTTCCTAAAAAAAATCTAATCGGACCGAACCGTTCATATTACTAGAATCGGATCGGACCGGACCGTTTGAAACGGTTTTAAAAAATAAAAACCGGATCGGACCGTTTGACTTATAAAACCGTTCGGTCCGGTTTAATTCCCGGTTTGGTTCGATTTTTTTATAATTTAATGAAAAATAATGTGAAATTTTTAATATATTATTAAACCGGTTTGGTCCGGTTTGAACGGTTTAAAATTAATACAAACCGGACCGAACTGTTTGATTAGTAAAACTGTTCGGTTTGGTCCGGTCCAATCCGGTTTTTGGACACCCCTATTTCTAGCATACAATTTCCGTTGGAGCTAAGAAGTAAATTTATGCTCTTTATTGGAAATAGTTCTAGCGTGCGATGAAAATCTTAATATATGACTTTAGCCAAACATCCCATGTAAAGATGTTATGGAATAATTAATGTCATTATGTAAAGATGTTATGGAATAATTAATGTTAATGTCATTATGTAAAGATGTTATGGAATAATTAATGTCATTTGGTTCACGAAGAAAATGAAAATAAAATATTTTTGTTTGGTTTGAAATTAATGTCAGTTTGTTTCTAAGAAGGAAATGAAAATGAAATATTTTTGTTTGTTTTGACCATTGAAATGAAAAAGTATTTAGTTTATGTGTAATGGAAAATATTTTATATTATTTTTATATTTTTATATTTAGTAAAATTTAAATAATATTATTTAATTATTATTTTTTTGTTAAATAAAATACATTATTAAAATCATTATTTTTTTTGAATAATTATTATTTAAAAATAAAATATATTTTTAAAATTATTATTTTTTTAAATGGGATTTAGGGTTTAGTGTTTTGAGGTTTGAGATTTAAAATTTAGGGATTTAAGGTTTTTGGTTTTGTGATTTGGGATCTAAGGTTTAAGGTTATATTTGTGTGTTAAGGTTTAGGGTTAAAATTATTATTTTTCTAAATAGGGTTTATGGTTTAGGGATTTAGGATTTAAGATTTAGAGTTATATTTGTGGGTTAAGATTTAGGGTTAATTTTTTTAAATAGAATTTAAGAATTTGAGATTTATAGCTTATAGTTTAGGGTTATATTTAGACTTAGGGTAAAATTGAATTTTTTTTGAAATGATGATGAAATTTTAATCCTTTTAAGGGAGATGTATTTCTGATTTTTTCTTTTTTAGGAGTTGATTATATTTTATTCGTACTTTTCAACTCAATCAAACATAAAATTAGAAAGATTTTGATTCTATTTTAGTCAATAAAACATGAGATAATAATGTGTATTATTTAATTCACTTTGAAAATTTAAATTACTAATGATGTTAAATGTTTATAATGTTAGGAAATTTGGATAAAATGGTATAATCACAAATTCTCCCTCCCAAGATATTCCTTAGCAGAATATCAAATAAAAGAGAAATAATAGTACATAACACAAGAACTATAGTGGAAACTTTAATTAGAGAAAAATCACTTTCGTTGTCAAAGGACAACCAGAGAAAAATTCATTATGTGGAAAATTGTTACAACCACACTCTCAGTAATTTTCTCACACACCCAAAGGACAAGAGCAATTACAAGCCCAAGAGAATTTTCTCACACCTTTTTTCTCTCACTTGAGAATTTCTCATTCAAGCTTTTCTCTATTTTTGGGATGATTATCAATGAAGAAATGAAGCCATATTTATAGCCTTTAAGTTCTCATTTCATATGCCAAACATTTCTTCATTCAACAAAATTAGGCTACCTAATTTTCCTATTCTTTATTCAAACAAAGTTAGGCACCTGCATCTTTGACAATATGGTAAGCCACCTTCCATGAATTTTCTTCTAAATTAGGCACCTCCTATTTTGACTAACAAACCTAATATTATTTTTAATCAATCATAAAAATCTCCACCTTAATTAAAAATAAACATGGTTACCACTACAACATTGTCTATTCTAACAGTCATAATTCTCTACACCGAGAATTATCATACTCCACCATAAAGAGTACACCCACTTAGAATTAATCACCAATTCTAAGAATTTCACATCGGCTCATGTTGAAAAAAAACTTGCTGAAATTTATGGTGCAACTCTCACACTTGGTTTTCCCGAGAGTTCATCAGCCATCGACATCCTTTCCACCACACACCTTGCATCTATACCAAGCCAATGCCCGTGTGCAAACTTGTGGACCCGCTATCAGTAACACACCCTCTTTCATGGCAATATTTAGAGACTAGCGGCATGCCATGAGGATGTACACACTATTTTCAAAGAGCATCACTATAGTCTTTGAAAACAGACATACTATTAGCGTCACCGTCGTTATTTGAGCTTCTTGCAGGATCAACTCCACCCTTTGGACAATTTCTTTTGAGGTGCCCAGATTGTCCACACCCCCAGCACACTATCTTCTTTTTCATGAAATTGTTTTTCTTTCTGTTGTCAGCTACCAATGCTAAGTTTTCAGGCGAAACATTTCTTTCACCACTCAGCTTTTTTTCTTCAGAAAACAACTTGCTAGTAACTTCTGAAAAAATTATTTTCTCCTTTCCATGAATCAAGATAGGTTTCATGTGATCATAAGAAGATGGAAGAGAACAGATGAGCCTTAAAGCTACATCTTCATCATCAAGTTTAACTCCAATGGTTTCCAGTTCAGAGACAATACCATTGAGAACACTTAGATGGTCAGACATAATAGTTCCTTCATTCATACGCAAAGTATGAAACTGCTCTTTCAAATACACTCGATTTGAAATGCCTTTTGCCTGATACAATTCTTCAAGCTTTTCCCAGAGTTCTTTGGCCATAGATATTCCATGCACATTTGCAAGAATATTTTTGGCCAAACAAAGCCGAATTGCACTTGCAGCTCTTAGATCAAGATCTTCCCAATCTTCATCACTTATATTGGTTTTACTGGACTCAATACCAGTAACAAGGGTTGGTTTCCCCTTTAACGCCCTGTGTAACCTATATTGGATCAACAAATCTTTGACTTGTACATGCCACAAGCCAAAATTGATTCTCCCATCAAATTTCTCAATGTCAATCTTGACTCCTGACATTTCTCCTTCTTTCTTTGAAATTGGCTCTGATACCAGTTGTTAGGAAATTTGGATAAAATGGTATAATCACAAATTCTCCCTCCCAAGATCTTCCTTAGCAGAATATCAAATAACAGAGAAATAATAGTACACAACACAGGGAATTATAGTGGAAACTCCAATTAGAGAAAAACCACTTTCATTGTCAAAGGACAACCAGATAAAAATTCACTATGTGGAAAATTGTTACAACCACACTCTCAGTAATTTTATCACACACCCAAAAGACAAGAGCAATTACAAGCCCAAGAGAATTTTCCCACACCTTTTTTCTCTCACTTAAGAACTTCTCATACAAGCTTTTCTCTATTTTTGGGATGATTATCAATGAAAAAATGAAGCCATATTTATAGTCTTCAAGTTCTCATTTCATATGCCAAACATTTATTCATTCAATAAAATTAGGCTAACTAATTTTCCTATTCTTTATTCAAACAAGGTTAGGCACTTGCATCTTTGACAATATGGTAAGCAACCTTTCATGAATTTTCTTCTAAATTAGGCACCTCCTATTTTGACTAACAAACCTAATATTATTTTTAATCAATCATAACATATAATCCATTAATAAGCTTATTATATTTCAAAGAATTGTTTCTTATTATAAAATCACTTTTTTGTGGATGTAGTGCAAGATTTTTAGCACGTTGATTTGATGTTTATACATAGGATTTAATGCCCAATTTATTTAATGTGCACTTGTATGAATAAAATTTGAGTAAACCTTGTTTGACACTTAGATAAGGTGGACATGTTTAGCTTTTAGATAAAGTTTGAAAAGCCAACCGAATATGACAATTCAAATTGAAATTGATCTATAATTATTGTGAAATCAGAAATTACTATAGAGCCACTAAGGCTTAAAAAGTTGCAAAAATACTTCAAGTTTGGTAAATGAGTTACATCCTTTTTATTTTCGTTCAAGACTATATCTTCCTTTAAATATCTTTAATCTTCTTAATAATTATATAATTTCTTACTCTAAAAAATATAGAATTTCATTAACCTATAAAATAGCACAATTACTATATTTACTTGACATTTATCACCTTATAAAATATTCTTATATAATGTGTTTGAGTTCAAATTCCATCCTAATTTTTTTGGTACAACACTATTTTGGTTTTGTTTTGATTGGCAAGATGCAACAACATTACCAAGATGTGTTTAAATCTAGCAGAGATTTTAACAAACCATTTGTTGATTTCAATTGGAACATAAAAAGGCAGGTCCTTGCTTACAAGATCCTGCTGATAAACCCTATGAATTGTGCTATGCATGGAATGGATGGTTTATTATGCATATGATATGTATAATATTGCTCTCTGTTCAGTACAAATAAAATCCTTTATTGTCTTAACATGCTACATTGTTATAAAATAATATATTTTAAAGCCTTTTTCATTGCTTATTTTATGTATTAATTTTTTTTAATATAACATAACTCGTACACATGTAATTGAGATTCGAATATTAGACTTTAAATAAATATAAATGAATTTTGTATCATTGAACTACAATGCATGCAAAAGATAAGTGATTATTCTATAAATATGATATGATTATATAAGTATTTTTTTCTTGGTAGAAGTAAACCTAATAAATTTGTCCTTTTATTTTCTAAAATAAATTTTAAAATTATATTTAACTTTATTTTTATATAACTAATGTCCTTTAATTATGTGTATTAGACCAATTTGGTCTTTTGTTATATTTTGTAACAATTTTATTATTTGTTATAAAAAATGACTACAAAAATAAATAATCAAATTTTAAAATTTTTTATTATCTATTATTATAAACAATATATAAAATATGTACCCAATAACAATTAAATACAATTACATATATACTATTCCAAAACATTACAGGCTGACAACATGATCATTGAAAAAATAACAATGAAATGAAATATAAATATAAAAACATATATTATATTAATAATTATTTGCGTTAATTCTAATTGTGAAGAGTATAGAGAGATAAGAAGAAAGAATGATTTAATGTTGTATTGGTGTGTTTAGAATGTACATAGAGAACCCTATTTATAGGATTGTAACAAGTGTAGTACAAGTGAAATAGTGGAAGTGTAGTACAAATGTAGTACAAGTGAAATAGTGGAAGTGTAGTACAAGTGAAATAATACAAGTGTAGTACAAGTGAAGTAAATTACAATATCAAATATAACTTAACATCCCCCCTCAAACTCAAGGAGGAAGAGAAACAATCAACTTGAGTTTGGAAACTAATTCTTGAAATCTACCTGGTAGATGAGATTTGGTGAAGATGTCAGCTGTTTGATCTGTGGAGGATATTGATTTGAGACAAACAGTGTCTTGAAGAACATGTTGACGAACAAAATGACAATCAATCTCGATATGTTTTGTTCGTTCATGAAATACATTATTGTGAGCAATCTGAATAGCACTCTGATTGTCACAATATAGGATAGTTGCAGTTGATTGGAGAACACCCATATCAGCAAGTAACCAACGGAGCCAAAGAAGTTCTTGAGTGGTGTCAGCAAGAGCACGATATTCAGCTTCAGTGCTGGATCAAGAAGTGAGAGATTGTTTCTTGCTTCGCCAAGATATAAGAGAGTTTCCAAGAAAGAAACAATATCCAGTGGTAGAGCGACGATCAGTTGGGTCACCTGCCCAATCAGCATCAGAGTAGGCGGAAAGAAGAAGATTAGACTTGTTGGAGAAATGGAGACCGTGAAACATAGTGCCTTTGATGTAGCGAAGAATGCGAAGAACCGCAGTATAATGGGTAGGCAGAGTGGAGCGGACATGAATTGACTAACGGATGAACAAAGATAGGCAATGCCAGGACGAGTGACTGTGAGATAAACAAGGCTGCCTACTAGTTGTCTGTATAATGTGGCATCTGAGAGAATAGTACCATCTAATGGAGTAAGTTTGACATTGGTTTCTAGAGGTGTTGATGCAGTTTTACAATCAGTAAGGCCAGCCCGATTAAGAATATCGGAAGAGTACTTTGCTTGAGAGAGATAATATCCTTGAGAATCAGATGAGATTTCTAGGCCCAAGAATGGGTGGAGACGACCAAGGTCTTTCATTTCAAATTGATGACTCAGAAACTGCTTGAGATCAATAATTCCATTAGAGTCATTCCCGGTTATGATCATATCATCTACATAAAGGAGTAGAAGTGTTACACCAGTGGGAGTCTTCCGAATAAAGAGACCGGAGTCATAAGAACTGGAAGTGAAACCAAAGTCAGTAAGTGTAGAGCTGAATTTGGCAAACCAAGCTCGAGGAGCTTGTTTGAGGCCATAGAGAGCACGACGAAGTCTGCATACTTGATGAGGTGAATGAGTGTATCCAGGAGGAGGTTTCATATAAACTTCCTCAGTTATGTCTCCATTGAGAAAAACATTTTTGACATCCATTTGAAATATGTTCCAATTTCGGGCAGCAGCAACAGCAATGATACTTCGAACAGAGGTGAGTCGAGCTACAGGTGCAAAAGTTTCTTCATAGTCGATTCCATATTCCTGTGTAAAACCCTTTGCAACCAGACGAGCTTTATATCGTTCCACAGACCCATCTGAATGAGTTTTGATTTTGAAGATCCACTTACAACCAATCAAAGATTTATTAGATGGAAGATCAACAAGATCCCATGTATGTGCTTTTGTTAATGCCTATAATTCATCTGTCATAGCTTGCTGTCAATAAGGGTTAGAACTAGCTTCTCTATAGTTTTGGGGTTCATGATGAGACAAAATAGTAGAGAAACATTGGTAATCACGAAGATGAAAAGGAAGACTACTTACACGAGTAGAACGACGAAGTGATGACTGGACAATCAGGTAGTTGGTCTTCTAAGATGTTGTTATGGTAGGATCAATGAAAGGAGCGGTCACATCGGGAGAAGCGTAGTAGACGATGGTGAGGGTAATGGAGCAATGTCAGGAGGAAATAAATCAATAGTTGGGTCATTAAAAAATGAGAGTGGGGTAGGAGATGAGACATGAAATGAAGAAATAGAGGAAAACATTTTATGTTCCCAAAAGATGACATGACGAGAGATGCGCAATCGTTTAGAGATAGGGTCCCAACAACGATAACCTTTGTGTTCTATTCCATACCCTAAGAAACAACAAAGACGAGAACGAGGTTCTAATTTATTGTGTTCATGAGGGTGAAGAAGAACAAAACAGGCACAACCAAACACTTTGAGTAGTTCATAAGATGGAGAAGTACTATAGAGACGCTCATAAGGGGATTGATTGTGAATAATAGGCATGGGAACACGATTGATGGTATAAATAGCTGTAAGAGCTGCTTCACCCCAAAAGCATTCAGGACAAGAACTAGAAATGAGGAGAGTATGAACAGTATTAAGAATATGTTTGTGTTTTCGCTCAGCTCTTCCATTTTGTTGAGATGTGCCCGGACAAGAATATTGAGGAAGAGTCCCATTTTGTCGAAGAAAATTTAAAAAGTTTGTTTCTTTATATTCCATAGCATTATCAGCTCTAAGCACTTTGATATTTTGAGAAAATTGGGTTTTAACCATTTGGGCAAAATCATAATAAATTTTGGGTAATTCAGATCTATGTTTCATGAGAAAAATCCATGTGAATCTTGAATAATCATCAATAAAAATGACAAAATAAACACATCCCCCCATTGTAGGATGTGGGGATGGACCCCAAACATCAGAATGAATTAAGTCAAAAGGGGAGACAGAAGTAGAATCATTTTTATTAAAACATAAAGCAGGTTGTTTTCCCAATTGACAAGGCAAACAATTTACATTATCGTAAATAGAAACAGATCCTAATTTACCGTAAGATGCTAAGGGACGAAGACGTCCTATGGGCGTATGGCCTAGACGAGCATACCATAGGTTGATAGGAGTGGTAGAAGCGACAGCGGAAGTGTGAGGAGAATCGGGTAGATGAAGGTTGATAAGTTCAAATAATCGTCCAACCTTACGGCCTATCCCAAGGATCTTTCTGTCTGTGGATCACGCATGACAACCGTAAGAGGAAAAAGTAATAGTAAGACCAAGTTCACATAATTGACCAACGAGAGATAAGATTTAGAGTAAGGTTGGGAATATGAAAGGTGTCGAGAAAGTGATATAGAAGATGTGGAAACTTGTCCTACAAAGATTAACATGCATATGTGAACCATTGGCGCTTGAATTAAAGGTTTGGAGATGGAAGATTGTGTGGGAGAGAAGATGTGAGTATCATGAGTCATATGGTTACAACAAGCAGAATCAAAATACCATAAAGATTTACCTGATGTGAGAGACAAGCGAGAAAGAGAAGGATTACTAGATTGTGAGAGAACATGTTTAAGAAGACCTTCAAGTTCTTGAGTAGAGAAAGTAAATTTGTCATGATTATCCTCAGAAGTAGCAGCGGTGATAGATGAGTTACTATTTTTACCTGAAGCATGTTGAGAGGGATTCCGAGAGGAATACTGAGAGGGATTCCGAAAGCAATCTCTATTAAAGTGTCCTGGACCCTTCTTGTGACAATGTATACATACCCGAATGGGACATGTAAGCTTCATGGTGGGGTTGTGACGGTGGTGCGACCTTCATGTTTGAAGTCCTCTTTAGAACCTCCTTTAGGGCGATAAAAGGGGTGGCAAGAACAGAATACGTATGATGAACTTTGAAAACCCCCATCCGAGTTTCTTCGGAGCGAAGCTCGATTCTGACGATATCTAAGGATGGAAAAGGACTCCGATGGAGTAAGGAAGCCGAAACGAGGTTCAAATCGATCATGGAGAGCCATGAGAAAAATAACAAGACGTTGGTGATTACGGTAAGTTGCAAACATCTCAGCATCAATCTTGTTCGTCCAAGTTGGTTCAGAAAGAGCGAGTTGATCCCAAATAGTATGCATTTCAGAGAGAAATTGGTTAATGGTTTGATCAGCCCTTTGGCGTTTGGTATGAAGAGTTGTTAAAAGTTGATATTGGTTGGCTAAATCTGTTGTAGTAAAGCGAGCCTCAAGAAATTCCCAAACTTCTTTGGCAGTGTCAAAACGTCCAAATTCACCATGAATGGAGGGTAAAGTGGTGTTACGGAACCAGGTAATAATTTGATGATGTTTACTCTCCCAGTCTTCAAGGTGATAAGCAAATAAGGAGTTGTTTTCAGTGGTTTCTTGGATGGGTATAGAGATATCACCAGTTATGAAACGCCATAGCTTGCGTCCTTTCAAGAAACTTTTCATTGCTTGTGCCTAGGCTAGGTAGTTAGTATCATCAAGGGTGGTAGAGATTGGTTTTAGGATATCATTTCGGTCAATTTTAACAAAATAATGGAGGAGATATAAAGCAAATATATAGAGACAGTATAAAGGAGATATCCTTAAAAAATGAAAAGAGGAGTTGAAAACAAGCCTGGAACCGGGTTGAGGTGAGCCGGATTGAGGAGAGCCGAGTTGGAGTGAGCCGGGTTGGAGTGAGTCGATTTGAGGTGAGCCGGGTTTGGAATGAGTCGGGTTGAGGTGAGCCGGGTTTGGAGCGAGGAAGAGAGGCAGAATTTTGATAGAAATTTAAGAGGTATATGAGAGGCTCTGATACCATGTGAAGAGTAAAGAGAGATAAGAAGAAAGAATGATTTAATGTTGTATTGGTGTGTTTAGAATGTACATAGAGAACCCTATTTATATGATTGTAACAAGTGTAGTACAAGTGTAGTACAAGTGAAATAGTGGAAGTGTAATACAAGTGAAATAGTGGAAGTATAGTACAAGTGTAGTACAAGTGAAATAGTGGAAGTGTAGTACAAGTGAAATAATACAAGTGTAATACAAGTGAAGTAAATTAAAATATCAAATATAACTTAACAATAATATTTTTTAAAAAACTTTATTTTATTTGAAATAACATTCATCCGTCTACACATCTTGTCGGGTTTGAACTTACACCCGTCTGAACGCTTGTAAAGATTATATATCATTTCATTATTATATAATTGATTTCAAACTAAGACTTAATTATTAACACTATTTACATGTCTTAGATATAAAAATATAATTAATAACTTATAAAATGATATTAGAACTTATGTTATAACTATAATAAACTCAATTGAAAAATTGTAAATATTTGATTACATGGTATATATAGAATATAACTAATACTTATGAAAAATAATAAATATATAAAAATAAAGTTTGATTATCTTCTCAATAATTTAAATTTTTAAAATAATTAATTTTTCATGATTTCTAAAAACACAACACAACAAAATAAAAAAAGAGAGTATGAATAATCGAGTTTCACCCTATGCAACGATAAAATAATTAGTATTGTTATTATCATTACATTCTTTATATTATAATCACTAAATATTTTAGTTAAATGGTGAAAAATTGAGAGACATCTCAATTATACATATTATTAATATTAATATGGACACTTTTCATGTTTATATTTAAATCTCTGAAGCCAGTTATGTACAATATATATATATATATATCCTCCAAGTGTTGTACACAATAATTTCCCTTAAACGTTTTAAAGATTGGTTGATTTGATATGATTATGTTAACAAATATTTAATTAATAATCGTTAGAATTATTTTAGGTAGATTAACGTAATAATTTATAATATTAAATAACTCATAAAATATATTGGAATAAAATTGGTGTAATAAACAAATTTTTGAATGAGATTGTGTTTTATTTGAGTATATAATGAAATGTACTAAATATCTATAATGTGTGATATACACGTGAGCTTAATGCTTCAATTTGGTACATTAAATTTAGGATTCTATAAAGTTGTTTTATTATAAATAAAATATAAAGTTACTGCAGTTGATATTTGATAAGTTGAAAAATTACATGGCTCACGTATACCAAATTTAATTAATTTAGTGGTCTACAATTGGAGTATCAATTAAATTGGATCGCTCTTACAACAAATTCATTAAATAAACATGTATATTGCCTTTCACATGTTAACAAACTTACTATTTCCGTTGGCTGTGATCACATCCTTCGTTACATTTTATAATTTTATTAACTATAATGTTCTTTTCTTCTTTAGGTTTTCACACAGGCCATCTTAATAGTATTACTTTTAATAATTATAACAAAATACAAATAAGTTTATAATTTTGTCCCTAAATAGTTAGCAAGGCTTTTAATAAAACCTGATTGTGACACACATATATAGGCTTAATTATACAATTAATTGCTTGGGTGGCTTTTATTTTTTTTACGATATTTAATTTTCAAATTTTAAATTTGACACGTATATATATATATATATCAACTAATCATTTCGAGATTAAGCATGGTGGGATGATGGATTTCAACCATGCATACCTTAAAATATGTAGCAAACATTTACCATTCTATTATTAGATTATTAGATTATGATAATTCAATAATTTCTCGTATCATAATTTTATTAAAATTTTTAAATGGAAGCTTGATCTTTATCATAATATAAATTTGTATTCAAATAAATATTAGATCTCCCTCTTATCTTGGATTTGAGATATATATCTTAACCTATAAATAAAATCTATAATATTGTATCAAGGGAACAAGCAAATTAAAATTTCCTTCTCTTTTATATTTAACTCATTTATTTAACTTATTAATTTGGTTTATATTTTTTTCTAAAAAATAAATATATGTTAAATTTTTATACATTTTTAATATATATTCAATATATATTTTAAATTTATTTTTAATAAAAATAGAAAACGATATTGAAAAGTTATAACAAATACAACTCTAAAACTTATAATATCAAAAATAACACTCTCGATAATATTAAATAAAATTTAATTAGACATCTTTTAATATCTAATAACTTTAAATGATCATAATTTAATTTTAATAATGTTTAATTAGACAACGTTTAAAATAAAATTACCTAATAAGTTTTTTTAATAATGAAAATATATTAAGTGCATATAAAAAATACTATTTTTATGATTATAAATATTAGAAATAATATTTTATTTTTTTCAAAATATATACTAAATAAATGTTAAGAAACTTTAATATTTATATATACAATGTAATAAATATATGTGCAAAATATTATTAAAACTAAACATGTGCTTAACATATCTATTAACATATTAAATATGTCTTTCAAGTTATAAAAAATTAAATATATGTTCAATATCTTAAAAAGAGTTAAAAATAAAATTATAACTTTTTTTAAAAATGAAATTATATTTATGAAAAAAATTACTAAAGGGATTATTAATATTTTTAGTAATATCTTTTATTTTTTATATTTTTAATAACATCAATATGTAGGAAAGAAAAAAATATTTTACACAGAACTTAAAGATATTAGTTTCTCTTTACCTTTCTTTCTCTATTTTTTTTCTTATTTTCTTGCACTTTTTTTTAATTTTATGACAATGAATAATTATTTCTTAATATAATTAATAACTAGATGCTGATTACGTATTAAAATGTTGTTAAATTTAGACCTTAATTAAAAAAGAAAAGAGAAAAAGAAAAGAAGAGAGTTTTTGGAAACTTTCTATATTTCTTGATTATCTTATCCCTAAGATGTGTTTTAAAGCACTTGGCACAGAACATGGAAATGAGTTCAATGGTTTCATGCCCATTTGGAAAAATAAAAAATAAATAAAATCACAAATTACCAAAATGCCATCGTCATCTTCAAAACCTCTACTTCCCTTCTTCTTCCTTGTCATCGTCTTGCTATATTGCGCCGATGCACATCGCCGAGAGGTGCACGGCAATGACCGGATCTTTGATATCAGCCACAAGTACTCTCCAAACATGCCTTCTTGGGGATCCAACGACGGCCTTGGCCAGTTCCTGTGGCTCCGAAAGAGCATGAAGAATGGATCTATCGCTAACTCCTCGGAAATGAAGTTGCCTTCTCACTCCGGCACGCATGTAGATGCTCCTGGCCACTTCTACGATTACTTCTTCGATGCTGGCTTCGATGTTGACAAGTTCTTGATCTGGAAGTTCTTAATGGTATTATTTTATCTTTTTAATTTGATTTCCAAGATATATGTGTTTGATGTTTTCTGGGTGAGGAATATAGGATAGATTTATACTTAATTTCTCTGTTTTTTATTTAAATGTTTACACGCAATTTAAGTCCCAGTGTGTTGCTAAATGATTACCGTTAGCTATATATATTGTAATAAACACCTGCAATTTGGCGCTAAGTGTACCCATTTATCAACTATTTGATAAATATAGAAGAGTGTCTAAAAATGAATCAAGTTTACTTTTTTGTTGTGAAATGTTGCGAACTGAAGTGAGTGATGTTACCTTTATTTTTTTTGATAACATGAATAACTTTGTTGAAAATGGCCTAGTAATTGATCTGCATGCTTAATTTCTGCTCTAACATTTAAGAAGATTAGATGAACAAGTACACAAATTGAAGTGAAAAAAAAGTACATTTGAAAAAAATACATATTTGTCAAATGAGATAAGAAGCTCATTTCACAGTTTATCATCCAACTTTCCATAGCTATATTATTAATTTCTTAGTTAACATATGAATATCAATAAACGACCTGACCAATCTTTTATCCATTTAAGAGAGAAATATAATCCTTTCCAGTACGATCTATCTATACAAATACGTTTAATCTGCTGAATATTTTAAGATGCAACCACGAATTGTGCACTACAAACCCGCAAAAGAAATTGTACCTTGGACACCATCTTGTTCTTTTTAGAACAAAGATGGACAACACCTAATTCACTATTTGAACGAAAGGAAGCTTGCATGACAACTATGTTAAGGAATGACATTAGGGTCAAAAGAAATCTTGTTTTTCTCAAGAGTTTTGTGATTTGTCATGCTCTTCATCTCCCTATCAGATTGACACTATCTTATGTTACTTGAAGGGTAACCTATTGATTATTATATGTGTTGGTACCAATAGGTCCGGCTTTGCTAGTCGATATTCCAAGGGACAAGAATATAACAGGTATGTGTTTCTGATGAAATAGTCTGCAAGGATTAAGATATTGGTTCTCTTTTTATGAATTATTACCTTCTTTTTTATCAATATATGTGTGTGTGTGTGAGTGAGTGATTATACAATTATATCCAAAGGCTGCCTCTCTTTCAATATCAGAAACATTTTATTACGTCTCTAATATGTTGTCTGGGGTTATGCTTTATCTTCAATTGAAATTGTTCAGCTGGATTGATAGAGATATTGAAATATATTGCACTCAAGCTAATGTTTTATTTGATTTTCATAAAAAAAGTTGTTTTTCTTACAGCTGAAGTCATGGAGGCCTTAAATATTCCTACAGGGACACGCCGTGTGCTTTTCAGAACTTTTAATACAGATAGGTAATCAAACCTTAAATTTTTCCATCATTATATATTGTTATCCATTATTGGAATCTGAATTAACAAACATGCTTGATGCAATTTTAGGGGGCTTATGTACAAGAAAGAGTATGACACGAGCTATACAGGATTCACGAAGGATGGAGCAAAATGGTTGGTGGAAAACACAGACATTAAACTTGTTGGTGAGAGCGAGTTTCCATCTTGGAAACATATTAGCTCGTATTTTTTCTTTGAGGTTTACAATGCTTTGTTGAGATAATACATGTTTTTTCTAGGACATGCTAATTTTCCATGAGTGAATTCTAATGGTTTCCTAATTTTCAGCTAAAATCTCCATTTTTTTTATGCATTATCTGTCACAATTTGTAGGAATTGATTTTTTATCTGTTGCTACGGATGTTGATTTGAAGTCAGCCCATCTCGTTTTTCTGGAAAGCAGGGTATGTAAGGACGTTTTTGTTTTTCTTAGATTACAGCTTTTTTCTGTTTAATTACTGCCTCCCTGTTAATCTCAGTCAGTTTAGTCTACGAAATCTGATGAACTTTAGAAGCTCATAAAATTGTATTTCTTAATTGTTTCAATTATTTGGTGGGTTGTTTTCTGTTATAGTATAGAGTCAAGCTATGTTATATCATGATGCAATGTGTCTGCATATGTCTCACGTTGCTTATGAAGCTAAGTGGTGATGTGCTTATAAGGGGTGAGCACTATCTAAATGACATGAAGTGTTTTTGGGTTTCTCTTTAAAAGCAAAGATGTGAGGTCCCTTTGAATTGTCAAGTCATGACCGTGAATCTATTGAACTTGTACTGAAGCTGTTTTTATTTTACAGAAAAATTACTTCTCATCTCTATTTCTTAATATTAGATCCCTTTATATATACATTTTTATGCCTAATATACTGCTGGAAGTTATTAGTATACAGCTGTAAATCATCCTGAAAATCAGGAAACTAATATCCTAAAAACAGGGGTTGGTTCCACCCTGAAATACAGGAAACTGTTCTCTTAAAATCAGGGGTTGGTTTCACCCTGGATATCAGGAAACTGGCCATACTCCTAGGTTGATTTCCTACACTCCCCCTCAAGCTAGGCAATATATGTTTTCCAAACCACGTGTTACATTTAACTCTGTGAAATTAGGTCGAAACAAAGCTTTGGTTAAGATATCTGCTACTTGTTGCCTTGATGGAACATAGTTGAGGGAGATCATCTTGCCTTCAATTTTCTCACTGATGAAGTGTCTATCAATTTCCACATGTTTAGTTCGATCATGGTGGACTGGATTTTTGGCAATTGCAATTGTTGACTGGTTGTCACACATGATTCTAATAGATTTTGAATGTTCAACCTTGAGTTCGTATAGCAGTCGTTTTAGCCAAATTCCTTCACAGATGCCCAAAGCCAATGCACGGAACTCAGCCTCGGCACTACTACGTGCTACCATTGCTTGCTTTTTGCTACGCCATGCCACCAAATTTCCCCAAATAAATGAGCAATATCCAGATGTGGATTTTCGGTCACTAGTAGATCCAGCCCAATCAGCATCAGTATAAATTTCCAATCTCCTATTAATTGTTTTCTTGAACATGAGCCCCTTTTCAGGATCCTTCTTCAAGTATCTTAGAATACGATTTACTGCTTCCAAGTGATCAACTGATGGGTTGCCAAGAAACTGGCTAACAACACTGACTGAAAAACTTATATCTGGATGTGTATGGGTCAAATAAATTAACTTACCTACCAAACATTGATATTGCCCCTTGTCAGTTGCCAATTCATCAGTTCGAGGCATTAGTTTGGTGTTAGGGTCCATGGGTGTTTCAACAGGTTTACACCCACTCATGCCAGTCTCACGCAAGAGATCTAGAACATATTTGCGTTGAGCGAGATTCCTTTGGTACTACGTGCCACCTCCATCCCTAAGAAATATTTCAAATATCCCAAGTCTTTAATCTCGAATTCCTTGGATAATAGCATCTTAAGTCTCTTTATTTCTCCTACATGATTTCCTGTAAGAACTATATCATCAACATATACAATCAAAGTTGTGATTCTCCCATCTGCGAAGTGTTTGACAAATAAAGTGTGGTCTGCGTGTCCGAGAGTATCCATCCCGTTTGAGGACCTTGGTGAATTTTTCGAACCATGCTTCAGGTATTTGTTTAAGTCCATATAGTGCCTTTCTCAACTTGCATACCTTTCCTTGTGTATCTTTAGTCTCAAAGCCAGGAGGCACATCCATGTAAACTTTTTCGATCAAATCTCCATTTAAGAATGCGTTCTTGACATCGAGTTGAAGTAGTGGCCAATCCTCATTAACTGCGATAGACAGCAAGACACGAACTGTGTTAAGTTTTGCTACAGGAGCAAAAGTCTCTTGATAATCAATTCCATATGATTGGGTGAACCCTTTAGCCACTAGTCGAGCTTTATATCTATCGATATTTCCATCGCATACATTTCTGAGAGAATATCCATTTACAGCCTATTGTCTTCTTTCCAAGTGGTAGCTCTGTTAACATCCATGTACCATTCTTTTCAAGTGCATTATATTCTTCTAAGGTTGCCTTGTGCCATTCAGGAACTTTTAGAGCTTCATTGACAGAATTAGGAATCTTGATGTTGTCTAGGGATGTCACAAATGCCTGAAATTTTGGGGACAAATTTGCGTAAGAAATGTAACTTTGAAGAGGATGTTGAGTGCATGATCGAATGCCTTTTCTTTGTGCAATAGGAAGATCTAACTCAGGGTCAGAACCAAGTTTTGGACTAGATTCTGTTTCATCTTGTAATCTTTCAGATTCAGTCTGGTTCAGGAGAGTTTCTTGGCTTTGCTGATTTCGTGTGGGCAAGTCAGGATTTCTCTTTCTTTCATAAACTTTTATGGCATCATTAGGAAGGAGAAGATGTCTAGGATAAACAAAGGGAGATTGATCAGGTTTGGTTTTTGAAGGAGAATCTGGAATGGGTATCAGGTTGGAAGAGGACAAGGTTGTGGAGGGTAAATGAGATGATAAATTCGGTTCAATGAGTGATGACCAATCCCAATTCTGCAATTCATTAGTGTGATTCTCCCCTTGAATTGCAGAATTAGAATAGAATGGAGTTTCTTCGAAGAAAGTAACGTCCATGGAATGGTAAAACTTACGAGTGATGGGAGAGAAACATTTGTAGCCTTTTTGATTGGCTGAGTAACCAACAAAGATGCATTTATTGGCACGGGCATCAAGTTTGCCACGATATTGTGAATGAATATGGACAAAAACAGTGCAACCAAAAACCTTGAAAGGAATTGGTGACACAAGTTGTGAGGTAGAATATTGACTCTGAAGCACTTGTAAAGGTGAATGAAAGTTGAGAACTCGAGAAGGCATTCGGTTGATCAAGTGTGTTGCAGTAAGAATGGCTTCACCCCAAAATTTTTTAGGAACATTGGTTTGAAAAAGTAAAGTTCGGGCAACCTCAAGTATATGACGGTTTTTGCGTTCGGCTACACCGTTTTGTTGTGGTGTGTCAACGCAGGAGCTTTGTTGGACAATACCATGTGATTTGAGATATCCACTAAGATCGGAATTAAAGAAATCCCTAGCATTATCAGTTTTTAGGATTTGAATATTGGCATTGAACTGAGTTTGGATCATGGCATGAAAAAGTGGAAATATGTGCTTGGTTTCAGATTTGTCTTTCATAAGAAATGTCCAACATAATCGAGTATGATCATCAACTAACAATAAGAACCATCGAGCACCGATCTTGGGAACGCGACATGATCCCCAAATGTTACCGTGAATGAGGGAAAAAGGGTGACTTGGTTTGTGCGTGCGTGGTGAAAAAGTGTTTCGAGTATGTTTTGCCAACTGACAAACTTCACAATGAAATAAATTGGGATTTTTATTGATGAATAAGGATGGAAACAAACGTTTCAAATACGAAAAATTTGGATGACCTAGACGAAAATGCCACATCATGATTTCACTTTCCTTATTAGTATGACTATGAGACTTAAGATTATGACTCAATTGACATTGATGACTAACAGAATGGTTTGAAGGAGTGTTGATATCAAGAACATAGAGGCCCGCACGTAAATCAGCACCGCCAATCATTTTCCCCGAGCTCAAGTCCTGAAAAACACAAGATTTAGCCAAGAATTTAGTTTCACAGTTAAGGTCATGATTTAATTTACTAACTGATATGAGATTGCAGCAAAATCCAGGCACAAATAACACAGATTTGAGAATGAGGTTGTTTGAGAGGCAAATGGTCCCTGTTCCGACTACTGTGGTGCGAGTACCATTGGCGACACACACTGTTTGAAGTCTGTTGCAAGGTGAATAGGTTGTGAAAAGTGATTGATCACTTGTCATGTGATTGGAGGCACCTGAGTCTACTATCCAAGATGAGGAGGGAAATTTTTCAGCATGCTTTGTTGAATTACTGGAAATATGTGTGGAGTTATTCCTGCTGCTACTAAATGTGGTGTTGATATTTGCCTTTTGTATAAGTTGTTGGAGAAGTTCTAACTGTTCCTTAGTGAATGGGATAGGATTACCAGAAAATGCACTTGAATTTGTAGGCTGAGTTTGTACTGATGGTTGGAGAGACTGGAACTGAAAAGATGCGGTAGAAATAGCTCTCCTTGAGGACCGGTCTTGTCAAAAGGAGAAGCGTAAACATTAATAGCTGTTAAATAGACCACCAAAAGGATTATGTTTAGGAGCGGGATCAAGAATGGATCCAAGCCCAAAGTCGCCCGAATTTCCCATATTGAATTCAGTTCTGTTACTTGTCTCTGGAACCTCTTCATCCATGTCATCTTCCAGTGTACTAAGTACATTTAAACTTTCAGTTTTTTCATAGCTCTCATGCCCAAAAGCTGAAACTTGAGTTGGAAACTGAAAAGGTGCATTCCTTGCTTGAGTATTTGACATCATACTAGGTGAACTTACAGAACTAGTTGAACAAGAGGCTAAGAGCAGCAGTTTATGAGCCTAAGGCTCTGATACCATGAAGCTGTTTTTATTTTACAGAAAAATTACTTCTCATCTTTATTTCTTAATATTAGATCCCTTTATATATACATTTTTATGCCTAATATATTGCTGGAAGTTATTAGTATATAGCTGTAAATCATCCTGAAAATCAAGAAACTAATATCCTAAAAACAGGGGTTGGTTCCACCTTGAAATACAGGAAACTGCTCTCTTAAAATCAGGGGTTGGTTTCACCCTGGATATCAGGAAACTGACCATACTCCTAGGTTGATTTCCTACATGTACTTATGGACAAAATTGGACAATCTCATACCACATAAAATAGGTCCCATTTTGTTCTAAGCGGACGGACTAACCATCCTGTATCGTAGCATTTCTTCTTTTTTCTTGAAGTATTTGTGCCCAACATCTAACCAATATGATATGAATATGAATGTGGATACTCAACACTCCAATTAGTAAAAATTATAGAAATTTGAGGAAAATTTGTGGTCGACACTAAGCATGTATCCATATTAGACACTTTCAGCCTTGTCACTTAACATAGAATTCAAGTGAGATTTTCAGTATAGATTGTCTGTCATTCCACTCCCTATCTCTAATATTTACATTTGGTCTAATACAAGTTCAAATCATATTGAAATTCAGAATTTAATTAGATTTATCCATCTAGATTGGGCATTGGCACATTGCTGGTAAAAGGGGGGAGAAGAGATGGAAAACACACTTTTACACGATCATAGTGGGATGTCTTGTATTTGATGAATTTCAAATGATGGCTTAAGTCCCGAAGTCTATAGTGCCTACATTTGAGGGGAATGTTTGAATGATATAGAAAATTATAAGTAATGTTGGCCCATTTTCTAAAGAGGATTAATGATCTAATACTCTAATTCTAGCAGTTGGTTTTATTTATTGAAGTTGTTTATGTATAAACTGTCTTGTCAGTTTCAGATCAAGTTTATATAACATGTAATACTTTTCGTGAATGGTTTTTGCATTCAAGCAGAATGGTAAAGCCAAGGCTCAAAAATAACAATGCTCCTAAAATTGATCTTCAGGAAATCATTATTGTGGAAGGCCTAAAACTGGAAGATATCCAAGCAGGAATATATACTCTCCATTGTTTACCTCTGAGGTTGCTTGGTGCAGAAGGGTCACCAATACGGTGCATTCTTATAAAATGATGGTGTGGACTATCATAATTGAAAATTCTCAGATCATGATCTCGAACCCTCTTTACCAACCAAACCTGTAGGCATTATAACTGTCATGAACTTGCTTTAGTTCATAATGCATATGTAAATTATTATTTTTATCTGTTTGTGGTAGGTGGAAAACAACATGATTAGCCTCTAAAAATCATGTAACTAATTAATTAGCTTATGTATCTGGTGCAATACTCTTGATTTTCAGATTTTCTATTAAAAAAGAAGAAAATAAGGTCTTCAATGTGTTGCCAAGGCCTATCCGGCCCATAACTTGTTCAAGTTGTATCTCTTTTTTAAAAAAGGAGGAAAAAAACAAAAAATAAGGCAGGAGATGGGACCTTTTAATTGTAAAATGTGTTTGTAAAGGGTGAGTAGTACATCAAAACTGTATTTTTTTCACCAATATATTTGAAAATTTTATATCCCAATCCAAACCAATATGAATTCTAGTAGATAGAATAAAGTATAATTTATTTGAAATTTATTTATAAATTATTGTAATTTAAAATTTAAATTTTAAGTAGGTGAATATTTAACAAAATTTATAATTACAATTAAGAAAATCAAAATAATAAAAAATATGTTTGGACAATTATTAAGTTATTATTGAGACTTAATATTTATATTTATTTTTTAAACTTAAATATTAATCTAATATAATTGTGACATATATAATATTTAAATATAATATATTATAAAATAAAATATATATTTATTTATAATTTTAATAATAATTTAATTCGCATCAGATTATATTCGATTATAAAATTTATCAATTCGAATTCAATTTGAATTTAAATTGATTATATACCTTTTAGTCCAAATTTGATATAATTATAAAATATATCAATAAAATTTCATCTGAATTCGATGAATTTAATTAGTTTGAATTCCAACAAATTATATGCTTTTCATTATGAATATGATACGATTATAAAATATGTTAATTCAATTCGATCTGAAGTTAGACAAATCAAATTGGATTTATCAATTTAGATAAATTAATCGGATTATTTATTCACCTCTAACTAAAACCTATTTAATTTATTATATCTTATTTTTATATATAATTAACAGTAGTTAAGAAAAAAATAAAAAAAAAATTATTCATATAATCATGTAATAATCTCATAAATAAAATATAATATAAAGAAAATATCATGATACATTTTTAGCTAACATTAATTTATAAAGATATTTTTTAAATTAAAATATCCTAAAATAAGGAGAGTTTGGGTGATCAAGTTAAACTTTTTATAATTTCTTTAAATATAAAGTAATAATATATGTAACACATATATTTATATTTTTAAATATTCTTTTATACATTGAAGTAATTATCTATTACAAAAAGAAGAAGCATTACTCAATTGGTTAACAAATAATTATTTTTTATTGTAATTTGACATTTATTTTAGCTCAATCATACTTAAGGGAGTCTGGTGAGTATGATTATAGGGATTTTGTTTATAGAAGTCGTATGGTTTAGAAAATGGTTGAATTGAGTTTTAGTTTAAAAATGGTCAAAATTTAACATTAAACTTAAAAACCCATTTTTTAATCAATTTTATTTAAAAAATAAATTAAAAAAGTAAAATTTTATAAAACATAATTATTATAAACATAAAAATATTAATATCTTATAAATTTATAATTAATTTTAAATATAATATAATACATTATTATTATTAATAATAAATATAAATATAATTATATTTAATAAATAATTATAATTATAATATTAATTATAATTATGATATAAAAAATAAATAAATTATTAAAAAAAAATTGTGAAATCTTTATATCCAACTTTATACAAGATACAATACATTCATAGAATATTATATTATAAATTTTGCATGAAAATATTATCTAATGTAATATTATTATTTTTATTATTAATATAATAAAATATATCTAATTAATTATATTTTAATACTTAAATAAAATTATAATTAATAACTTTTTTTATCTTATTAATAATTAAAATTTTAATAATATTAGAGATATGTATTAAAGTGTAATTTATTTTTAATTTTTTTAATCTTAAATAATTTATTTTTTTAAAATGTCAATAATAAAAATTATTGTAACTATTTAGTAAAATTTTTAATAATTTAAAATTTTATAATTTATTATTATAATTTTAAATTATTTTATAATAAAATTTTGATAAGTTATTTGTTATAAAAAATATTTTTATTATTTTTTATTTATAATAAAATAAATTATTATTTATTAAAAATTAGTAGATGAAGATATTTTATTTTTGTTTTTTTTTAAAATAAGAAGAGAGACAAAGAAAATGAAGCTGAGAATTAAAGAAGGAGAGAAAAGAAGAGAGTGGAATTGTGAGTTGTGAAAAAAAAAGGAAGGAAAGGAAGAAAAAAGTGGAATGATGAGTTAGAAATAAAAAAATTGATCAACAAATTGTTGAATAAGTTTTAATTTATTCATTTTTAAATTAAAATAAATTGTGGTTCTTTTTTAAACTATGACAAGAGATATGCCTTATATAAATAAAACCATATGATTATAATGATTATAATGTAATCTTTTAAGTTTCTTAAAAATAATTGTTTAAATTAAAAAATTTGAGTAATTTTTCTTTTTTTATTAAAAATTATTAATTAAATTTATTTTTATAAAAAAAATATAAATATTTATATACCATATATCTTATTTTATTTTATTTAATTTTGTATATATTTTTAGAAACTTAAAATTAATCTAATCTACTAAATAATTCCAACAACCTAGGCAAACCCAATAATTTTTTTCATGAGGGATTAATTAATTTTTAACTATTATCTTCTACTTAAAATAATTAAAAAAATTTACCTTTTGAATTTAGATTATTTGTTGTTTTATTCTCTTACTTTTTAAACTTGATACAAATTTAAATTTAGTTGAAAGTCATTGTACTTACAACATTGTTGATATAATTTAACAGTTAAATTGTTCGTTATAGTTAGTTCGATTGCAATTAGGAATTTTATAACTGAAGTTATTTTTTTTTAACTTTTTACCAAATTTATCCTAAATAATAAAATACTTATGCTCTTTAAATTATTCTTAATTATCAACTAAACTCCTCTATATTTTAAATGGGCTAAACGCAGACATCGGGTCAGTATATATATTTGGAAATATGATATATATTATCATTTCCTTTGTGTTTATTGCTTGCTGCTTGCATGTATCAATGTATTCAATTTCTCATGTTCTATGTATTCTTTTGTTAATTTAAATAAGTTGTGATATATTTGACTCCTTTTGATTTGATGGATAGTATTAGGAAATAGGCATAGTTAAACACAGTGTTCATGGCAACACCAAATAGGTTTAGAATGGTATTACATATATTTTTACAGGATTAAAAAGTTCTACTTTTTTAACTTATTAATTATTCTATGAAATCATAAATTGATTTGTTTTTCTATCTTCTATATAATGGCTTAAATAACAAGATTAAGTGAATTGTGATTATTTTGTGATGATATTTTTTAGTATAATTATTTCCAACCCACACGTTCCAATAATTGAATTGATGATTTTAGATAACTTCATTATTATATATTATTAGTTCTAACTTTTTATTTATTATTAATTTATTTGTTTATTATTTAGTAAATTTTTTTGATTTGCATATAATGCTCATCGGAGAAGGGGACTATAAACTTAAGAGTTTGATAAAATACTAGATAAATGGGTGTAGTTTGTCTATGTCTACCTTTAACTTTAGTTATTGTAATTTTAAATATTTATGACTTTAATTACTTAATTTTGATTACATTAAAGTAATATAACATAAACTTTCACATTTTTATCATGTGTTTGATTTTGTAAGATGTTTTATTTATTATTTAAATTTTTTTTCTTTTGTTTTGTTAAAAAAATTACTTGTATTACAATTTGCTTAAAATGTTAATATATTTTATACAATTAGATTTCTATAGTATGTTTGTTTTGTTGGTCTATGTTGTGATGCATGCTGCAACAGTGGCAGACACCAATTCTTAGTGGAGCAAAACATGAAGCAGACAATAATATTAGTGAAGTCATAAAACATGGATGTGCATAAGCTAGAATTATTGTTTAATTTTCGTTTTCTCTGTATACATAAACTTAAACTCTTGTAGAGAAAAAAACATAAATGTAATGAAATATACATGATAATTATCAGAGAAACACAATATTTGTCGTGGTATCAGAGCAAGTTATTGCTGACTAATAGAATTACCTGCTATGCTGATTTTTGTTCTACTACCATTTTGATTTCTGATTTCTGATTTACATTTTTTCCTCGAAGTTGATTTCTATTTTACTCATTGAAACTGATTAGTTACAATACTGAAAAAAATACCATTAAGAAAAACAACAACATTAGTGTGCTCCAGAAGTGAATAAGTACAAAGAACATTGTTGTAAGGCTTAACCATAGAGGTTGAAACCTGAGGGGATGGGTAGATAGTGAAGCCTCACTAGTACTGCGACCATCTAGTATCCAGAGTCTCAATTTCTACTCAACGTCAGTTTGTAGCTGTGTCCATTGGCTGATGTACGAACTCTCACATATTGGTTATTGCGGTTGGTTGACTGGAGTCGCAACCATCTAGCCATCGTCGTGGGCAACTGTACCATTTTTTTGTCTCAAAGAAACGTTGAACGCAGTGAAGAAGAACATCGATTCACAAAGACGGAGGACCAAGTGGAGGGTTGACTCCGTCTGGATGTTGTGGTCGGCTAGGGTTCGGCCATCCTGATCGTCCATCAGAAGAAGGAAGGCGCTGCTCTACGAAAATGAAAAGAAAAAATTAGGAACGCAGTAGAAGAAGTTGTGTTGAGAAACGCAGTAGAAGAAGTTGCACTGAGGAACACATAAGAAGCTGCACTGAGGAACGCAGAAGAACCTGTGCAAATTTGAAAAAAACTGAGGATCGTAGAAGAAGTTGCGCGAATTTGGGAAAAAAAATTTAGGGTTATGAAATGTTCTATATATAGCTAGTGTGCGAAGATTTAACCACCAATTTCATATCGGAAGATTTGACGAAAAAAATGACGGAAGTTCTAACTAGAGCTCAGATCACCTCACACCCTCTGCTAATTGAAGCATCGACTACTCCCATTAGTATCAAGTTGGGAGGATCCAACTATGTCTTATGGTCCCAGGTGGTAGAGATGTATATCTCTAGAAAAGACAAATTGGGATATATTAATGGGGATTTTCCTCCACTTATTGAAACAGACCCCTTATTTAGGAGATGGCGCACTGAAAAATGCCATTGTCAAAGGATGGTTGATCAATTCGATGGATCCCTCCTTGATTGCCAATTTTATTCGATTCCCAACTGCGAAAAAAGTTTGGGATTCTACTGCTACAACCTACTATGATGGGACAGACACGTCTCAAGTATATGATCTTCACCATCGAGTTACTCGTATGAAACAAGCGGGTGGATCCATTGAAAAATACTACAATGACCTTCAAGGGTTGTGGCGAGAAATTTATTTTCGTCGTCCTAATCCAATTGAGTGTGCAATTGACATACAAAAATACAACTCCATCATACAGGAAGATTGAGTGTATACCTTCCTCGATGGACTTGATGACACACTAGATAAAACTTGAAGTGATGTGCTTCAAATTAAACCATTCCCTACGGTGGAACAAGCCTATGGATTCATCCGTAGGGAAGAGGTCCGGAAAACTGTGATGATCACGGGTACAGATACAAGATCCGGAGCAGTTATGGCTTTCAAAGGGATCAAGGGATACCATAATGCATTGGCACCCAAACCAGGAACTTTTTTGGGTAGAAATAAATCCATGAGAAATCCACCGTCTATTGACATGAAATATGGCCATTATGGAAACTCCAAACACACCCGTGAAAAATGCTTCAAACTACATGGGTATCCAGAATGATGGAATGATCTTCAAGCACGGAAGAAATGGTAAACCACTGGGTGAGCCGCTGTGGCTACCAATAATGCATCACTATCCCTTATTCCTCAGGTCGAATCTTCCCAGGATCCAGGTATTTCAAGTAAATCATTTTATATCTCTACTCGTAGTGATAATGAGGATTGGATTCTAGAATCTGGAGCTACAGATCATATGACTTTTGACCTAAAAGATCTCTCCAATACAACCCAACCGAGACGGAGCCGTGTTGCTAATGCCAATGGGGTTACTTATCCAGTTACAGGGGCTCGAACAGTGACTTTATCTCCTTCATTATCATTATCTATTAAGATGGCTTTACCTTCTCAAATATAAATATGAAGTATTTTCTACGTTTCATTTGTTTCACACTATGGTTCAAACACAATTTTCGAAAAAAATTAAGATTCTTAGGTCTGATAATGGAAGGGAGTATGTTAATCAATAATTTTGGACATACTTGGACAACCATGGTATTCTCCATGAAACATCGTGTTCACAAACCCCACAACAAAATAGGATTGTGGAGAGGAAGAATAGGCATATTTTAGAAAATGCTCGGGCCTTGCTAATTGGTGCACATATGCCTAGTAGATACTAGAGTGATGCTATTACTACAGCTATGTATCTACTGAATCGTATGCCCACAAAACCTTACAATTTCAAACTCCATTGAAGGTGCTATATGATCATGTTCCCTTGCCTACTATATTGATGCTTCCGCCCTAAATTTTTGGATGTGTTTCTTTTGTCCACCTCCATAAAAATCAACGAACTAAGTTGGATCCATGTTTTGTCCCATGTGTTTTCTTGGGGTATGTCGTACAAAAAAAAAGGATACCGATGCTACGATCCTATTACTAAAAGAACCTACATTACCATAGATGTCACTTTCCTAGAATCTGAATGGTTTTTTCCATCACCAGTATCCAATTACCCTCTTTAGGGGAGGAGTTATGGTGAAGAACGAAATTGACTTGATGTTAAAATATTAGATACTAGTAACAATCCAGCATATTCGAATCATGCCAACAATATGGATAAGCCAATACCTAGACCCGAACTTCAACTTTTAAGAACTGAATCTGAACTAGTGATTGAATCTCCAGAAGATGTAGTGGTTGATGCACCCCTCCATTCTCTAGTACCCAATGATCCTCCTACTGAGAATACTCCTGAGGTAATTTCTCCTATCATACATTTATGAACTAATGCTATAGATACATATGTTGGTTATGTTCTACGTTTCAGACACAATCGAGGCAAACTTCCGAATTGATACTCTTCAGACAAAGAGGAACGACAACCCAAGTATCCAATAGCCAATTATGTATCTACTCAAGGGTTATCAGAATCTATCAGGGTTTTTGCATAAACACTCTCCTCATGTCAAATTCCAAGCAGTGTTGAAGAAGCCTTATCTGATCCAAATTGGGCTCAAGCTATAAAAGAAGAATTTGAGGCACTGTAGAAGAATAACACATGGGTGTTAAGCAAGTTGCCTCAAGGGAGGAAGATGGTAGGATGAAAGTGGATTTTCTCCATTAAGTATAAAGAAAATGGGTCAGTTGATCGATACAAGGCGAGGCTAGTAGAAAAAGGGTATACACAGAAACATGGTATAGATTATCAAGAAACCTTCTCACCTGTGGCTAAACTAAAAACTGTGAGAGTTTTGTTATCTCTTGCAAAAAATTTAGATTGTCCATTGCACCAACTTGACGTGAAGAATGCCTTCCTTCATGATGACCTTGAAGAAAAGATTTACATGGATATTCCACCAGGATATATTGTTACATCAGGAAAAGAAACTACATACAGAATACAACGAGCATTGTATGGACTAAAACAATCACCTCTAGCATGGTTTGGCAGATTGAGATCAACAATGAGAAAATATGATGAGAAAATATAGGTTTAAACAAAGAAACTCTGACCACACTCTTTTCCTAAAATATCGATTGGGAAAAATAACAGCTCTTATAGTCTATGATAAAGAAGAAATCTCTAGGCTTCAAGAACAACTGTCAAATGAGTTTGAAATGAAGGACTTGGGAGGGCTCAAATACTTCTTAGGCATTGAGGTAACAAGATCAAAACAAGGTATATGTCTTTCCCAAAGGAAATATACTTTAGACCTACTGGCAGAGGCATGATTATTAGATTGTAAACCTGTCTATATTCCGATGGTCCACAATCATAAACTTGGAGAATATGTGGACCAAGTACCAGCAGATAAACAGAGATATCAACGGTTAGTAGGTAAACTCATATATTTATCTCATACTCGACTTGATATTGCTTATGCTGTGAGTGTCGTGATTCAGTTCATGCACTGCCCAAGTGAAGACCATATGGATGCGGTCATGCGAATACTTCGTTACTTAAAATCCTCCCCTGGGAAAGGACTTATGTTTTCAAAGAATGGTCAATTGGAAGTCCTTGGATATACAGATTCAGACTGGGCAGGGAATATGAAAGATAGGAAATCTACTGCTGGGTTATTTACGTTTGTGGGGGGAAACCTTGTTACATGGAGGAGCAAGAAGCAAAATGTAGTTGTCTTATCCAATGCTGAAGCTGAATTTTGAGGAATGGTTAAGGGAATATGTGAGCTCCTTTGGTTGAAAAAACTTCTAACTGAGATTGGTGTTGCTCCTAACTCTGAAATGAACTTATTTTGTGATAACAAAGTAGCCATTACCATCTCTCACAATCCAGTTCAACATGATCGCACGAAGCACGCTGAAATGGATCGGAACTTCATCAAACAGAATCTTGAAGAAAAGATTATTCAGCTTCCATCTATTAAATCAGAAGATCAACTGACTGATATACTCATAAAATATGTGTCTGCAAATAACTTCAACAACTCACTTGACAAGTTGGGCATAAGAGACATATATGCACCAACTTGGGGGAGTGACAGAAACCAATGCTTAGTGGAGCAAAACATGGAGCAGACAATAATATTAGTGGAGCCATAAAACATGGATGTATAACAGCTAGAGTTATTATTTAATTTTCGTTTTCCCTGTATACATATACCTAAACTCTTGTACAGAAAAAAATAGAAATGTAATGAAATATACATAATAATTATCATAGAAACACAATATTTATCATGTGTATATATTCATTGTACTATTGTGTATAATTTTTTTTATATATGTAAGAATATGATGTGCCAATATATATATATATATATATATATATATATATATATATATATATATATTCATGGTAGTGTCATGTATAATTTTTTTTATATATATGACATTATGATAATATATGCATGCATATAATGTGTTAATTTTTATATACCTATAGTTATGATGTTACTAAAAATTGTATTCATAAATATCCTTTTAGCAATGTTTTTATAAGAATTGTGTTCATAAGTATATTTTTAGTTACAATTTTTATATAATAACCATTGAAACTCTCTCAATAGGTAACATACATGAAATTATTGATAACTTATGGATATAATTTTTGTTAATAATTGAGGCTATATAAGTATACATGTGATCATGATGAATGAAAAACTGTGGCTAATGAAGGGTGCCTTATGGCCATTTCCCTTTGATGATAGTTTATTTTAACCGTGGTTAAAAGATTATGGTCAAAGTTAAATATCATGGCAAAATACTGCAAGTTTTTATTATAACTTAAAATAATAAAATAAGGGTAATAAATATTACCAAATATACTTTTATTATTACAACAATAAAAATATATTAAAACTTTATTTTATCCTTGTTATTAATTACATATTAGGTTCCATTTATTATCAGATAAAGTTTTTTCATTAATGAATTATTATTTTTATTACAATAATAATTCTATTGTGCTAATATCACCGTCCTAAAATAATTACGGAAACATTAAACAAAATTTAAAAATTAAAAGCAAATATGAAGGGGCTCTCTCTTTAAACTCTGTATATTTCTCTAAACTTGTAAGTAATTCTTATAATTAAAAAAGAAAAATAAACATGTAAATTAATGCAATGATGAATTATTTATATATATATATATCCATTTGTTTCATTAAATAAGAATATCACTTGTTATAAAAAGAAAAATCTATCATTATTCATCACATTCGAGCGTTGAATGATCATTTTCTAATCTAATAGTTAAATTTTTTCTCTCACGTATCAAGTTATACACATATTCAAATTATACTTTTTCTTGTTATATATCGAGTAAGGGAGCATACTTTATGGAGAGTATATGGGAATAAAATATTTACAAATTAAAAAATGATTTATTTATCTTTAAAATTTAGGCTTCAATTTTGAAGTACATATTTTCAAAATAGGATTTATATTTTCTTTTTAGGTATAACTTTATTGATTCCTCATGTTTTTAAATCAAAATTTTGTTAAAGGGTAACGCCCGTTAATTTGAGGGGTGTATGTATATAATGATCAGCAATTGCAGTTACTTTGATAGTTGTGATTATAGGTATAAATTAAGGTAGGTTTTTATTTATATTTGAGTTGCATAATTTATTTAATTTTTTTTATTTAACTCATTTAATTTTTTAAAATATTTAGAATTTTTAATTTCCAATTTTTCAATTTTGGAATTACATTTTCATTTTCAAAATATTTTGAAAAAAATAAAATTTGTTTTGATAACCAATTTATAGTTTTAATTTTCATAAATAAAAATTTAAAAGTAGATATTATTTTTTTATAACTAATTCATAATTTTGAATTTTTAAATTTTAAATTTTTAAAATTTAATTATAAACTTATTTTCTTCAACATCGTCTCTTTAAGCTCTTAAATTAATATGAATAAATTGAGTTATTAATTTTTAGTGTTAAGATATAAAAAAAATAAAAATTGGATTCTAAAACTAATTTTTTAAAATTTTAGAATTTGATAAAATTTTCAAATTAAGTTTTAAAATTTAAAAAATATAAATGAAAAGTCTACAAAATTAGTTTGCTATTAGTGCAAAAGTTTGAAGATAGCCTAGATAAGACATCCGCATTTTACTTTAGGGGATTATGCAAACCTTGATTGAGCAATATTTAAAGACATTTTTAGTTATGGTTTCTAATACACCAAATCATAAAAAATAATTTATCTTCTTTCCATCTAAAAGAGAGACGAAGGTCCTACTGAGGAACTAAAGAGATTTGGTTGAAGAACATCACAAACCACCTCCTATTCATGTTCATTTGTTCGTGATCGATTGGTGTGGTATTTTCATAATAGTAGATGATCATTTTCAATGGATCTAGGCATCTCACTTGAATCCATAAATCTTTAATAATTTGGCATGATGTTTATCCTAAATTTTTGGTGTTATGTTCTAGGATGTTTGCATTTAGAATATGTTTATGGCTTTCACTATGATTTAATTCCAATATATTAGGGACAATTTTAAATGAGATAAGGTGAGATTTAAATGAGATGAGACAACTTTAGCCCATGAATCTATTAGAGACAATAAATGGGATATAAGATGAAATGGGACAATTCATTTGATATCTTTACCTGCTACAAGTGTTACCACAATAAACCTAACTGGTTTTGGTTTACAAGGTAGGTTTCTTCAACTTTCCTTCTGTTGGAACAAGTATGTGAAAACAATGTAAGAATAATATTACCAAAATACCGAAATGTACTGTTTGGGTTGGGTTGCAGATTAGGTCTCTTTTTTTAAGACGTTTTGTGGCTCTGCCCAAACTTGTGCAAGAAAACACAATCTCATCGGCTCTGCTCAAACTTGTGCAAGAAAACACAATCTCGTCGTTTCTAAGGTAAAAGAGCCCAAAATCTTTGTTTTCTGTGTGGAAGCTTCACTATACTAATGAATTCTGGAATGGTACACCTCTAAAGTTGATATTGCTCAGAAAACTTTAAAAAAAAATTTAGTATCTTCTTCTTTTCTTTCTAAAAGCTATTTCATATGATCTATTTAAACTGAGATCTAAGGCCCTCTATTTTTAGTTTGACAAAATATGTGACAATTATGATAAATAACGGTCATGTTTGGTTGGAAAAGTATTGGCTATATTTGAGTGGAAAAGTAACGGTCATATCTAGGTGGAGAAATAATTTTAATAAAAAAAAAATTTCCAAAAAATAAAATGCCACTTCACTTCACACACATGCACACGCACACGCACACATACACACACACACACACACACATTTATCCGTTCGTGATCGATTGTCGTAATATTTTCACAATAATATGCAATCTTTTTCAATAGATTTGGGCATCTCACTTGAATCTATAAATCCTTAATAATCTGGCACGATGTATATCTTCTACTCTTTGGTATTATGTTCTAAGATGTTTGTGTTTAAAATATGTTTATAACTTTCAATATGATTTAATTCCGACACATTAGGAACGATTTTAAATGGGATGAAATAATATGTGATGAGGTTTAAATGAGATGATACAACTTTGGCCCATGAATCTATTAGAGACAATTAATAAGATATAGGATGAAATGTGACAATCTATTTGATATCTTTACTTGTTACAAGTGTTACCACAATAAACCTAACTGTTTTTGGTTTACAAGGTAGGTTTCTTCAACTTTTCTTCTGTTCTTACTCATTTCACTATCAACATGAACTCAATCTTTGGCTCAATCCCACTTGATATTTATAAACTTTCAAAGCTCACATACCTTGTTTTATCAAATAACAAGTTTTCTGGTGAAATTCTAAAGGACATTGGCTTGCTTTCTGAACTTGAGATCTAATTTCAAATTCAAGGTAATAATTAGAGCAAGTAATAACAATTTCAGTTTTATTAGTATACTTCCATTTTTTTGCTTCATTTACACCTAGATAGTTACTATATTTCCTAAACATGCACCATAAGAGTTTGTATAAAAACCTCTCCATTCAAGCTATAGAAAAATGTATTCTCTAAATGTTTAAAAAAAAACTTAAAACATAAAATAACAATCAAAGAAAAATATGAATTCATTTTTAAAAAACAACCATTACTTTGTTACTTGTACAATTTATAATTTTCATTGTTGAATGTGATAATAATTACTTATCGGAATTCAAACACATGTTGGGATTATCAATGTATTGGGTCAATCACTTACTATTCATTGTCGATCTGCGGACGATGATCTTGGAGTTCATATGCTCTCTCTTAATGGCATGTTCGAGTTCAACTTCAACCCTAATTTTTTGGAACAACTTGATTTTGGTGTAGTTTTATTTGGCAAGGTGCATCACAATATTTTGATGTGTACGGTTCTCCAAGAGATTCTAAAATGCCAATTGTTGATTTCAACCAGAACATAAAAGCAAGTGGTCCATGCTTGCAAGATCCACAGATAGACCACACGAATTGTGTCACCCATGGAAGAATTTATTTGATTATGCTTATTTTTTTAGCTCACTAAACAATTTGATTATATATGCATCTTATTTAAGGTGGAAGTATGGGTTCGAGATTTGAAAATGTGTAGGTTAAAACTCCGTTAGGGAAAGAAATGTGCACGTTATATGAATAAGTTTGTTATTTAATGAATATCAATAAAATCTTTTAATTATTTTAGTTTTTATATTTTATAAAGTAATATTTTTTTTTAATATTGCAATACCATTTACACTTGGGAAAATTTGTTTGAGAAAATATAAAATCTAACACCTCTAAAATTCAATAGTATCCCCGTACATTAACCTATATTCATTTGAACTTAAAAAAATAGTATTATTTATATTATTATGAGTTTTAAGTATGATATTTAGAGTAATTTTTTTTAGTGCAGATTTTTTCTTAAAATATTTATTAAATTACATCTCAAAATTACCTTTTTATGGGGTTAAGTTGTAGGCAACGGCAGACCAAAAGGTTATTTTTGGGTGGGTAGATATATTATTTCCCAAAAATGTTTGATTATGTTAGAAATTTTTTAACTAGTAAAAGAATAAAAAATTGTAAAATAATTCATGAATATCATTATTCTTATAATAAAATAAAGAAAGTACTTAAAATTAAATGCTACCAAAGTGATTTATATAATATTTCAAACCATAATCTATCATCACACCATACTAACAAGTACTATTCCAAAATAAAGATGAAGAGCACACATAATTATAAGAGATAAGAAAAGGATAGATAAAAATAGTATAAAATATGAAAAATAATGTAGATAGAGATAATTTTTACACTTGAAAATATATTTAAAATTTTTAAAAATAACTAATAAAAAATAAATAAAAGAAAAATAGTAAAAGATATAGCATGATGGAAATGAACCATATGAGATTTTGTTTGATATTTGTTGCTTATTTAGGGGAATTGTTTTATTATACATTTATGAACTTTATTTTAATTTTTTGATTTATTTATTTTAACTTTTTTAAAATAATTACATTACTAATACACACGTAATTGGAGCTCGAACCTTATACATTCTACATGCTTAAGTGCTTTATATGTCATTAAAATATAAGCTTGTTGAATTCTTATTTCTTCTTTTAGTTTTTAATTAATTTAAAAAATCGTTTGTTTATATACATAGTACAAAAAGTTTATTTAAAAACTGGATTGAGCTTTAGCACGCGTAACCCTAACCACCATCCACCATGGTTGTACAACTACCCTAAATTAGAATTTAGGCCTAAAGTATCGTGTAAATGTCCATACTTGGCAAGATCTTTGTGGTAGTTAATCACATCTCAATAGATGGCTATTCTTAATAGACAAAGGCTTTTCATTTTGAATGCAACAATCTTCTCTGCCACAAATCATACATGAATAACTTAGTTTATGTAAGTTATGTGCATCTCTGTATCTATATGTTGGCTTCTCGTATGCAAAATATAATATCTATTTATTTTTCTTAATGTATTTGTCTTCCTTTAGATAAGGTTGATATATGCGGATTAGTAATACACACATACATACACATAGTTAGATATACTTTGTATGCAAACATGTTTACGTATACCATGAGGGTTGATTGTCATATTGTGCGTGCTAGGTTGAGAGTTATGGTCAACGTTGTCACTCGTGTTTTTGTTTTTGGTTCGTTTCGGGTATAGATATTTATGAAATATACTCAGCATTTTTGGAAACAAAAAAAAATCTTTTTTAACACCTTATCGCTAAGCTCACCACCACTTTTGGCAAAGTGGTTGGCGAGGTGGCTAGCAAGCTGGTCGGTCGATTGCTATAAATACTCCTTATTAATTGTAAAATTAATTCGAAAAACCTATCAAAACTCTGTCAAAATTTCTATTGATTCAAATTCTATATTCTTCAATTATTTTGAACACGCTTCAATAATTGTGATACATTTGTGTGAATATAGAATAGTAAGTGGAACTATTTTCATATGGTGAGTGATTACATCTCTATGTGAGTAGTATTCATGTGTTGTGTTAGTTTATTTTACACATTATTGTTCTGTGGTATTTGATCATGTCACATCGGGTGGTGTTAGCTATGGAAGATAGTCAGGTTCATATGTCAAATTAGGTCATTACGGAAGCCACAAACAAAAGTACTACTAGGCAATTTGGACGGAGGTCCTAACTGATTGAGATAATAATGGTTTTATTTCTTTCAGAGTTGTAACTGTTTTATTGATTAGTGAATTATTTATTACTAAGTGGTTGCCTTAAGCAATCCAAAAATATTACCACATAGATATGGTCTTTATGTAGGTTTACCTTGTTATATCGTGTGTTATGCTTGTTATGTTATTATACTAGTATAATCTGAGTTTGAATTGTGTATGTTAAAACATACTAACATTGCTGAGTATTCTGTTTTTCAATTTTCATATAATATCTGTTATTGAATGTTATCTTATGATTCGATATTAAATTGTTACTAATATTGATGAGTATTTTGTTTTAAATTGTTATCTTTTGTACTACTTGTGGGGACAAATCCGTTAAGACTTTGTATCTTCTCACCCTGGTTGTGTACCGAGTTGTGAATTCTTTTAGTTGCTATCAGAATATGTACACCTTTTTTGGGCTTAACTACTCCGATGTTAATCCTTTCCACTTATTTTTTTTGTTTAATTCTTTCAAATCTCTTGTAATGGATTATATGATAGAGTTTTTTGGTGCACCACCTAAATTCAATGGATTATTGTTATTTTTACTAGATATCTCAAATGTGTTCCTACTTGAGATCTACCAATAATAATGTTTGGTCTTTGATTAAGGATAATTGGACTTATCCTATGCACGTGTCTAAGGTTGGTGTTGTCGAACATAAACCTATCAATGTTTGGAATAAATAATAACTTTATCTCAATAATTTAAACTACCAAGGGTTACATGTCCTTATCTATTCAGTTAATACAAATGATTCTTCTTTATTGAAAAGTTTACGATTATCAAGAAAGCTTGGGACTTCTTGGAAAAGAAATAAAATATGTTTATTCTTTAGATAAATGTATCTTCTTTAGAAAAGATAGAGACTATCACTTCTAAATGCTCCACTCTTATGGCTTTCCATTCCAAGAATGCAATGTCTAGTTTTTCTTATTGGACTAATACTAGTGAAAATGAACAATTGTCACTTCAAGAATCCTATGACCAACTTGTTTGTGACAATCTCAAGTTGAAGAAGGTTATTCATAGCATTATTTTTGAAAAATATAAGGAGCGTTTGAATCTATTTGATCAATTGCTCAATCTCACATTGGATGGTGATAAAGTTGTGAAACTTTTAAAATTATAGTTGGAAAATCATATTAAGTCTCTTCAAATTCTATTACATGATAATGAAAATTTTCTTGCTTGGATAAGTGAGCTTGAGAAAGGGATTTAGGATAGAGAGTTTGATGCTCTTAGAGATCAATGCACATGTGAGTCATCTTGTCATTTAGATGACACATGCAAACTTAAGAAAGAAGCTTGCATCTTGGAAGATAAAAAGGCTATCTTGGAGTCCTTATTGGAAGATTGTGATATTGAACTAACTAGACTTTATGCTCTATTGAAGCTCATACTATTAAGATCATTCTTCTTGAATCTCGGCTTCTAGAAAAACATGAAATGACTAAGACTTTCCATCTTAAACAGTATGACTTCAAGATAAAAATTAAAGGATATGTGGAAGTTGGTTATAAGTGGTCCCTTGAAAATACTTGTTTTGACAAATTAATAAAACTTAAAGATGATCATCCCTCATTCACTACTTTAGCTACTATTTAGAAACATTCTTTTATCATTGAGATTTTAGATGATGAAATCTCAATGATGCTATTTTTGACAATGCTATGAGTGCTCAGAGCTTGTCTCTTTCCTCTATTTCTCGGAAGTCAGGTTACTTCCCCTTCCCCAACTCTTAAAAAGACTTGCTTATTTATGACAGGTATATGTTGAGTCATGTGGAATAACTTTTGAAACTTTCTATCCTATTTACTAGTGAATCCATAACCCTACATAATGATGCAATGTTGATTTTGAATGTGTTTAGATCCTCTCTTAGTATCAATACATATGATCAAGATCTTAATTGCAATGTGGTCACAGTGCCTTCAAGGCACAAACTTCCAATTATTGGTATTTCATAGTGATTGTTCTAGACATATGACCGATAATAAGTCTTTCTTTACCAAATTAACTCTCACTAATAATGGATCTGTAACATTTGGTGATGGTAATAATGTGTTTTAATTTATGGTAGAGGATCTACTAGTGTCCATGGTATCCCTTAGCTCAAGGATGTACTCTACGTGGAAGGACTCAATGCTAACCTTATTAGCATTAGCCAAATTTATGACAACAAATACATTGTTAAGTTTTCTCAAATAGACTGTATTGTGTATGATGAGTTGGGTAGAGCTTTGGTCAAAGGTAACATATTAGAGGATAATTGCTAATGTGTAGGAACATTTCCTAAAGTTGCATGTACCAAGCTAAGTTTGAGCACCAAAGAACTATGACATGACCAACTGAGACATGTCAATTATAAATTGTCAAGGAAAATCTCAAATCTCAAATCTCAAAGTCATCCATGGTCTCCCATCTATTTCCTCCATTCCTGAGCACGTTTATGGTCACTATCAAATGGGCAAACAAAGCAAAAGGCAACATAAAAAGAATTAATACTTATCTACTACAAGACCTCTCAAACTTCTCCATATTTACGTGATGGGTCCTATTCAAACAGTAAGTATTGGTGGGAGAAAGTATATTCTAATCATTGTTGATGATTTATTGGGATACACCTAGGTTCTATTTTTGAGAGAAAAATATGAAGCTTTTGATAAGTTTAAATCCTTGTGTATCAAGCTATAGAACAAAAACTTTGAATCCACTAAAACAATTATAAAAATCAAGAGCGACCATAAAAAGGAATTTGAGAACTCTAAATTTAGTGCTTTTTGTGATGAAATAAAAATTCAATATGAGATCTATGCTCCCAAGACCCCTAAAAAAGAGGATTGTTGAAAGGAAGAACAAAGTTATCCAAGAGATGGCTAGAATTATATTTGCAAGTAAAAACTTAGCAAAACACTTTTAGGCTAAATCTATCAACATTGCTTGCTACACTTTGAATCATTGCTTTCTCAAGCCCAACACTTAGTAGTCTTCATATGAACTCATGCATGGAAAAAGACCAAATGTTAAACACATTTATATGTTTGGGAGTACATGTTACATTCTTAGGGGCAAAGAAATTATTGATAAGTTTGAGGCTAATAGTGCCTTGGAATTTTCATTAGATACTTTAGTAAAAGTCGTGTTACAAAGTCTACAACTTGAGAAATTTGATTGTTATGAAATCGATCAATGCCATAATAGATGAATCCATAGCAACCAAACCTATTGAATCCAATGATAATGAAATATTTGAAGTTTGGGACACTTCTAAAAATGTTCCAAATAACTTTGAGGTATCATGCATTACTCCTGTTGATTCCTCTAAAACCATTGAAAAAGAAAAAAAGAAGACAAACATGAGGACTCTTTCCTTACTAAATTGGCTAAGAATGCTTTTTTGTAGTTGATATCATCGGTATTATAGAAGTTGAAGTTAAGGCAAGACATTAGCTATAGGAAACCCTTAATTATATGTGTTCCATATCCACCATCCTTCTCAAAAATATTAAAAAATCCCTAATGGATGTACATTGGGTCAACTCCATATAGGAGGAACTTAATCGATTTTAGCGAAATAATGTTTGAAACTTGGTTCATAGGCATTTTGAAAAACATATCATTGGTGTTTGTTGGCTCTATAAAAATAAGGAAGATGAAAATGGGATCATTGCTCGAAATAAGTCCCACCTTGTTGCACAAGGGTATACCTAGATTAAAGGTATATATTTTGGTGAAACCTTTTCCCTTGTTGCACATCTTGAGTCTGCTAGACTACTTCTTGGTATTACCTATTTCTTTAGGTTTAAGTTGTATTAGATGGACATCAAAAGTGATTTTCTGAATGGAGTTATCAAATAAGAGGTTTATGTGGAACAATTGAAATGTTCTAAAGATGCTCACTTTCCAAATCATGTAATGAGATAAAAGAAATCGTTATATGGGTGGAAGCAAGCTCCATATGGTTGGTATGATTTTTTCACTATGTTTTTTTCTTAATAATAGTTTTTTGAAAATAGATGGTGACAAGACTTTGTTCATCTCAAGAATTTCAAGAAAGGTTTTTGTTGCCCAAGTCTACTTTGATGACATCATTTTGGATCCACTTAATATGATATAGCATAAAGATTCGTAGCCACTATACAAAGTAAGTTCAAGATGAGTTTAGTTGGAGAACTAAAGTTCTTTCTTGGATTTCAAATCAAATGAATGAAGGGTGAGATTTCTTATCTCAAGCTAAGTACGCTAAGGATTTGGTTAAGATGTTTGGTTTGGATATTGCCTCTCCTACTCAAATCTCTATGAGTACCACTTTGAAACTTCGTCAAGAATATTTAGGTAAGGATGTTGGGCATACTTTGTACAGAAATATGATTGGGATCCTTTTGTAATAGACTAGAAGTTTCCCTGAAATCTTCTTTAGTGTTGGAATATGTGTTAGATACCAAGTTAATCCTAAAGAATCACATCTTTTGATAGTCAAAATAATCATCAAATATGTCAAGGGTACTTCAAAAGTTAGTATTTGGTATCTTAGGGATACTACTATAGAGTTGGTCAGATATTTTGATGCTAATTAAATTGGATGTAATGATGATAGAAAAAGTACATCTAGAGATTATTTCTATTTGAAAAATTCCTTGATCCCATGGCATAGTAAAAACAAAGTTCAATTTCTCTCTCAACTGTTAAGGTTGAATATATTGTTGCTATATTGTGTTGCTCATGATTACTTTGGATGAAACAAATGTTATTTCACTTAGGGATTAAGGTTAAAAATCTTCTTTTACATTGTGACAACACTAGTTCTATATGTATTTCAAAAAAATTGATCTAATATTTGAGGGCCAAACACATTGATATTCGTCATCATTATATAAGAGATCTTGTTTAATCAAACACTTTGACTCTATAGTATAACAATATTGATCGCTAGCTTGCTAATATTTTTACTAAACCTTTAGACTTTCAAAGGTTTGAATTCTTTTTTTTGGTGTTTTTCTCTCACCTTTAGATATTTTCTCTTATGTTCTTTAGATTTTTATAAGTGTGAAGAACTTTGCATGCTATTTTATTCTATTGTATTTTCTCTTTTCTTTTATGTGGTACTCCTTAGTGCTAGACATTTGTTCTTTTGTCTACTTATGAAATGAATTTATTTAAAGGACTATTGTTGTTTTATGGTTGACTTGCTTTTAACTTAAATTGCAAATTGGGTGTCTTGATGTGTGCATTTCTTGAGCGTATTATGATTAAATTTATATAATCTTCTTAAAATGAATTGTTTATGATAACATTGTGAATTTATATGGGTTTTTGAGAAGTTTATGTAGACATCTTTCTTTGATGATTTGTACATTTCTAACAAGCTTTAGAATCAATTTTAGTGTTTCTTTGAGGTAAAATCATAGGTATTGCTTGGCTAGAAAGATGATTTAGGCTATCTTTGAATAGTTTGATCCTTTATTGCCATCAAAATTTTCTTATCCTGAATTTCGCTTCTTAATGATGTATGTTATCCTTTTATTTCTTTGCACTTTTTGACTTAGCACAAATGATAAATTCCAATTTCCTTGCACACCTTAACTTGAGTTTCAATTATGTTACTTATTAAACTTATTTGATATAGGATTGTTTTTTTACCCTCGTGTTTTAAGAAAAAATAAAAATAAAAGAAAAGAAAAGAAAAAAGAGAGAGAAAAAGCAAAAGGGGGTATTAGCAAATGAATGCTAAGATGTACAAGAAAAAGATCCAATGCTTTTGAAATGTAAGTGTATGAATATTGAGAATTAAAAGGAAAAGAACCTAAGTTTAAAGGCTTACTTGTATGGTTGAAGCTTTTTGCTTAAAGTGTTTATTTTGGTTGACTAAATGTGTACTGAAACTTATAAATGTGTCTTCTTATCTACCCAAATCTCACCCTTTTGTTACAAGTTTTGAAAGACCTCTTGATTTCTTCTAGACTAACACTTACATTTGTGGAGAGAGATGCTAAATTTGGACTTATGAAATTTGATTTAACTTGAGTCTACATCTTTATTTTCTTGATTCGTATAAGTATTACTTGATGGCAGATATATAGTAAATAAGTTTATCACTGCATACATTGAGCATTAAAATCAAATTTTTAGTCATAGTCTTACTTGAATGCAACATGGATTGATGGCCTAGTGACTGTTTATGTTAAGTGCATTGCTTAATGTAAGAACACTCTTATTCTTTGAACTTGCTCAGTTTACTTTTCATTATTTATTTCATGCTTGTATGCCCCATTCTTTCTCATATAAGGGTTTTTCTTTGACTTTTTGTGTCAAAAGGGATATAAGTTTCTATGCATAGCTATGCGTTTGTTGCTATGCTGTGTGCTACATATTGTTGTTTGACTTGTATGTATTTAGGGGGAGTTGTGTACTTTTTATGTGTTGTTTTCCTATCAGTGTTCACCTATGTAAGGTTAACATAATAATATGTAGTTTGACTACACACACAATAGTATAAGGTTTGACTATAGGTTGTTTCTCCATGATATGTTCATGCGGTGCATGTTTGTTTCGTGTGTATAGGTTACAGGTGTAGGGTGAAGTCTTCGAGTTTCATATGTGTTTATGTACAGTAGTATTGAGACCCTCATGTATCCGAGTGACATAATGACTAGTTGATACATGAAGATGGATGGAGTGCGGAAGATGAATGCACTTGGCTTGGCTTAGGTGTATGCACGGGTTTGGGAATGCATCAATGTTTGGTTTATGGGATCAAATATCTTTAGTTCATCTTCATAATCATCATATGACATATTTGTGCTTGTATGTAGTTGTGTAGTGTTTTGATACAAAAAACCAATTAGGGAGAATGTAAGTCCTGTAGGCCTCTGTATATGTGTGTTAACTTTCTGGGTGCAAAATATATGCTTTTTTATTTTACTTAATGTATATGTCTTTCTCGGTGTAAGGTTGGTTACTGTTGATCAGTAATATACACACACTTACATAGTTAGGTACACTTTTTAAGCCATAATGTTTACACACACCACATGGGTTGTAGGTATTTGTGAAATTTACTCGACATTTTTAGAAACAAAGAATAAATAGTTTTTAACACCTTGCCACCACATTTAACGAAGTGGTTGGCAAGCTGGTTGCACGATGTGGTTGGTCGAGTGCTATAAATACCCCATCATTAATTGTAAAATTAATTCAAAAAACCTGTCAAAATTCCATCAAAATTTATATTAATTCAAATTCTGTATTTATTAATTATTTTGAAAGTGTTTCAATAATTGTGATACGTTTGGTGAGCATAGAATAGTGAGTGTAACTATTTTATGTGGTGAGTGAATATATATATATATATATATATATATATATGAGTAGTATTCAAAGGTTGTGTTAGTTTATTCTACACATATTGTTCTATGGTATTTGATCACATCACATCGAATGGTGTTAGTTGTGGAGGAGAGTTAGGATATGTGTTGAAAGGTCAATATAGAAGTAGCAAACAAGAGTAATAATAGACACTTTGGATGGAGGTCCCAACTGATAGAGATAATATTGGTTTTATTTTTTCAGAGTTGTAACTATTTTATAGATTAGTGAATTAGTTGCCATTGGGTGGTTATCTTAAGCAATCCGATGACGTTACCACATAGATACAACCTCTATATAGGTTTACTTCATTATATTATGTGTTATACTTATTCTGTTGTTATTATGCTAATGTAATCTAAGTTTAAATTATGTATATTAAAATATACAAACATTTAAATTCCGATTAGAACGCTATTATATTCCTTATCTACTTTCCAGTTTTCATATAATATTTGTTATTGAATGTTATCTACTAATTCGATATTATATTATTACTATTACTAGTATGTGTTTTGTTTTAAACTATTATCTTTTTCACTACTTTTGGGACGAGTATGCTAGAAGTCTTTATTTCCTTATCCTAGTTATGTACCGGGTCATATACTCTTTCAGTTTAAATTGGAAAAATATCACAACTTTATGCATACATCAATCTACATGGTGTAATTTAATCGATCCTTGTTAGCAGGACAGAGCTAGAAAAATATTTTAAGAGAGGCTAAAGTGTAAATTTTTTAATATAAAATAGAGAATTATATTTAAATATTTAAAAATATATATCATGATATAGATCCAGTAAGAGACTAAGAGTTATGGTGAACTCTTCTCAATTCAAGGAAAACTTTTCATAGTATATTACAAGAGAGACATGGAGTTAACATATTATAACTTATAATAAAAATTATCTACCATAAATAAAATATAAAATTATAATAATTTAATAAGTATTAATATCATGTATAAGTGTTAGAAACTAAAATTAAAAGAAATATATTAAAATACAAAGAATAAAATTTGATTTATAATTATAAACTTCAAAGTATATTTAAAAATATATTTTGTTAAAAAATAAAAGACTAATAAATAAAAATATTTTTTGTCTCGTTTGTTGTATCTCTTTTATTGAAGTCAATTTTATAATAGAGATAAAAATAAATGAAAAACTATTGAAAAAATATTAAAATTTTCATATAAAAAATTATTAAAATAAAATATGATATAATATAATATTAGAGAAAGTAAAAATTTAAATTTAAACGAAATATGAGAAAGTTTGAATATACGAATAAAAAACCTTAAAAGCTTTATTTTTAAGTTTATCATCGTGTTTTTTTTTTATTTTTATTTTTATCATGTTTGATATTGACATTTTATTATCATGAATTAAAGTTAAATATATGAAATATTTTTGGATTATACTAATTATTTAAAAAATATTTTTACATAATATATACTATTATAATTCTATGTGTACAAGTAATTAGTATTTACCAAATACATTAATAAAAATATCAATATTTAATTATTTTATTCAAAATTTATTTATATCACTTTTCTCAACTTTGGTTAGTAATACTTTGGTTACTAAATTTATTGATACATATAATAATATACTAAAATATACATATAAAAAATTAGATACAATATATTATTATAAATAAAATGTTTACTTAATATTAAAAATATACATGTACCTAATTTTTATATAAAATTTATAACTGGGCTAAAACTCTGCCTAACCCATGAAGCTAAGCACAAATCCCTTAGTAAATAATTATATAATTATTTTATAATTTTATGTCATTAATTTTATATTTATTTAATAATTAAAATATCATAATGTGTATAATATTAATAAAAAATTATTTCGCTGGATGTGAAATTGACTATGAACCTTAACGTAGAATAATAACCACCGTGACCAATGATTCCTTTCAAAGTCAATTTTCTCAACAAAAGTTTAAAAAGTTAAGAAGCAAGACACATCGGCCTAACCCTCTTTATAAGTAGTTATTGGTGATAAATTATTGAATAAAATTAATAATAAATATTTTAATAAATAAAATTTATATTTAAAATAATATGCAGTTTATTTCTTATAAATTTTTACATATAAAATAATTTCATTGAATAACATTAAAAATATCCTTAAGTTTAGAGGTCTTTAAAAGTTATCTTAATGTTTTAAAATTTCAAAAATATCCTCCACGTAAGTTAAATTTGTCAAAAATGAATAGTAACATTTTATAATAAAGAATAAAAAATAATAGGAAATCAAAGAATAGTAAAATTATAAATAGAAGATATATCATGATATTTTTTACATAAAATGTTAATAAGTAGAAATAAGTTCAAGAAATTAAAAATAAAAAATTAAATTTTAAAAAAAGAGATGGATTTAAAAACCCGTAATTTTCATCTTTAAGGAAATTATTTCCAAGAAAAGACATAATATATTATGAAAAAAATAATAAATAAATAAACATTAATATCACAGATGCAAAAAAGAATGGACAATATATCATCAATTGATAAGAAAATTATACTGAATAAACTATTCAAAAAATTTCAAAAGAATAAAGAAAAAAATAGATACATTCATGGAGAAGGAATCCAAATATTAATACAAGATCATTTCAGAGAAGAAATAGATACATCTACAAAAATAGTATTAGTAGATAATAGAATAATAAATAGGAAATATAGTTTACTAAGAATGATCTATAGTAATTTGTGATACCAAACACTAAAATTTACAACATATACTAAGTTTGTTATTAATATATATGATAAGAACTTAAATCAAGTATTAAGTTTAGCTTATGAATTTGAAAGAGAATATTTAATGAAAGAAGAAAATAATCCATTTTCAACACATATAGTAGGATAAACATTAACAAAAAGTTATAATAGTTCAATATATGGACAAAATGAATTTATAGAATTTGATAAAATCTTTCTAGAACTTGGACAAATAATAAAACAAGAAATACTAAGAGACTTTGAAATAATGGAGGAATCATATTTAAATATCAAGGAAAAACCTCTAATAATAGGAAGAAAAAGTAATGTGGTTAAAAATAATAATATACCAAAATTTACTTTTATAGACCAAGAAGGAGAAACCTCTAACAAAGAAAAAATTAAAAAACTAAAATATGAAATTCAAGTAATGAAAGCATTAGTTCATGATGTCAAGTAATAAAAAATATATAGTTAAAAATAAATGGAAGCCTAGGAGACGTAGCAAAAAATCAAACAAAATTAGTGAAAGCTTTGATGCTTTTAACAAAGTAAATGGATTTTGTCCAAGAATTAAACACGAAATATCTACAAGGTATAATCAAAACATAAAAAAGAATTATTAAACGAAATAAAGGAATGTAGTTATAATAAATTAATACAAGATATACATATAAAATTTACAGAATTAAGAAAATATGTATATAACATACATAGAGACAATGATATTATAAGTCATAAATATGATCAACTTAAGAGATCATACGCCCTAATACCTAGAAATGAGAGAATAAAAAATGAAAAAAAATCTAACAAAAAAGATATAATTTCAATTTAATAAAGTATAGAAAAGAATTAGAAAAATAATTCATGAATCTCAAGATTTAGATATAGAAAAATCAATTAGTTTGTTCATACTAACTAACGAAGAATTAGAAGAACATTATAATGAAAAAATTTGTACAAACAAAAAGAAAGATGATATGATAATAATTAACGAGATTGACTTTGAACTAGAAATCATGACCCTAAAAGATTATATAAAACTAATTCCTTACTAGGAAGAAACATATAACCCATATAGGAAAAAAAATAGCAAAGGTTAGGAGCACCTGACATTAACAATAGAAGAAGACAATCACCCAAAATGGAAGAATTGTTGCATTGGGAAACTATAGGTAGTTTCCTACCATAATTCAAGTTTCATGAAACTTATAAATTTGATTTCTTAGATCTAGATTGTATGAGAGATACTCTGTATATGAATAAAGTAAAAGCACAGTTAAAAACTTTACGAACTTTATACCATTTAGGATCAGATGATAAAATGATAATTGAAGTAGATGTTTTACAAAAATATTGATGAACAATTTTGAAAGCAAAAGTAGATGAAAAATATGAATATCTTTATAGATATACATCAGGATCTGTTCATGGTCCAAAGTTAAATTATCACAATAATAAAAAATAATATCTAGTTGTTAAAAAAATTATTAAGAAATTTGCAATATATGTCATAAGTTTCCGATTCATTGTTAGAATCGATAACAAGAATTTTGGTTATTTCTTAATAACTATTATTACAGGTGATTAAAAAAAAGGAAGATTAATCAAATGGCAACAGTGGTTCAACCAATACAATTTTGATGTCGAACATCTTTCCAATAATAATAGTAATAATAATAATTTAGCAGATGTTCTTACTAAAAAATTAACACCTTTAACTATTTTTATACTTATAGGAATGAAACATCTTGATATCAAAATCAAGATAAAGAAAAAAGAGATAAAAATTCTACATGAACAACTCGAGCTATTATGCCTCGAGAAGTCTCTTATGGAGACAAGTAATAAAAAGGAAGAACTTCATTATTCAAAACAACTATTTGAGTCCAAAAACTATAAAGAGGAATCTTTATCAAAAATTCAATATAAAAAAGATAAAACTTCTAAAGAAAGTATTGAAGATGAAAAGGAAGAAACTAACAGTTCAAAATAGGGTAATATTTATGAAATAAGATAGCTCAATTGGGCTGATAAAGTAAAAAAAAAGAATAGAAAAAGACTTATGTGGTCTATAATGACCCAAAACTAGAAATCTATAACAACTGGGCTAAAGCTAGTAAATATATTCTAGCATTTAGTAGAGTAACTCATAGAGTCTTCACCAACAAAATTGAGGTTAAAGGCCAATTACAAAGTACCAAAACTAATAACTCGAGAGAAGATAGTGAGGAATTACTCTACAACGCTACAAATATAACCAACAACACCAAAAAAGTTAAAAACCATAGGAAAAATAGCAAGGCCTCCAGTACTATTTAGAGAAACATTTTTCCCAGTGACTTCAAAGATAGTAAGGCATTTGGTGCTATTTAGGGAAACATCACTTAGAAATTCATTAATCATTGAAGATGAAAAGAACCAATATAGAAATTTCACCAAACCACAATGGTTGAGCCTCCACAACTTGGTCAAAAAAATCTACCCAAGAACACATAGAAGATATGAATTCTACACTATAAAAAAGGAGTTCCCCGTAGGAAGTAAATTCAATATTTTGGAAGGAGTTGATTTAATATTTGTTTACAAAGCTTTTCATGTAGAACTACTAAAAAATATATATCCAATAATTAATTTAAGTGAATTAAATTATTTTACCAAAAAATTCGAAATAATAATAAAGAAATTAAGGAATAAGATAAGAGCAGTTGACAAGTCTATTTATCTTAGATTTTTTAGTTCACCAATAGATTGGAATGAGGAAGGATGTATTAGTCCTTACCACTTTATCAAGCTATGAATTTCTAACATAAACAAAGAAGTTCAAACCAAGGGAGCTTCCAGAAAAGAAATTCAACATAAAAGAACTCTGTGTATTAAGATATCAAATGCTAAGCTAAATTTACTATGAACTCAAGATAGTAGAAAAATCTACTAAAATCAAAGTTAATTACTCAACTAGTAAAGTCATTACCACTTCTCATAGTAGGATGACTCTCTCATGGTTCATCCTCTCCAACTAAAGTGAGACAAATTTTAACAGCAATAATTTGAAAATTAGTCAAGAAACAAAGAATGTATTATGCTTCTATGCTAGAAAAGCCACCAAAAATCACAAATTCATTTACTGCACCAAAGATCGAGAAGACGAAGATGCATCATCATCAATGTCATCCAAAATACTATCCTCAGAAAATGACAAGGAAGACTAAAAATGAGGAACTATCTATAGAATACGACAATGAAAAATAAAGATGCAGATCTACATCTTTAGTTGGTAGCATGTGCCAAGGAAAAAATAATTATTGATATTTAAAGCAGTATAACAGACGAATTATTAAAACAAGATAAAATAATAATTCCCATATTCTAAAAAAAAAGATTCCTTATACTATAAAAAGAACCCTTATTTTCATTTAAGAATGAAAAAAAATGGGGGCACACAACTTCTAATATAGAAACCCCTTCTATCCATAAATGTCAACCATTAATTATATACTTAATAATCATGAGCAACTAAGAATCCTTCCAAAGTTTTTAGTTTACTTTAAGATTATAATAATTATTATATTATGAATAAAATTGAATTCAATTACTCTTTTATGGTAAGTCAAATTGGATACCATTTATATACAGATACAAAAGACTCATTATTACTAGAATGGTTAAATAATATACAATAACTACATAAATTAACAACTAGCCCCCAATTTGGTACGAGAGTCATAGAAATATTAACATAATATAGATAGAAAAGTTAACACCATTAAATTTAGGGATATTAATGGTATTAACCATAAAATATAGGAACATTATAACATTTTTTAAAAACCTTAAGAGTATAAGTGAAGATATGTTAAATCTCACGGATATTTTAAAATAAATATCCATAATTTCATAATAAAAATATATTTAACTCTATATTTTGTGTATTTTATATTTAAAAAATGATTTTTAATCGAGATAAAAAAAATTTAAGATATTAAGATTAGTTTTCGATACGGTTTAAATCTAAAACGCACAACTATTAGAATATTTAATTTGATAATAAAATGTGATTGTACAGAAATAATGCAATCAAATTGTTTAGTAATTTGAAATAAATCAAGCGCGTATAGCAATCGAAAACCACAATACGTAAACATACCATTAAAACCCTCACTTTCACAAGCCTAACATCATCCAATCAGTAAAAGACTTGCGCTTTTGGAAAAATCACGACTCAAATCTCTCTCCAAATTGACGCAGCCTAGGATTATTCTAAATTATATATTCATTAAAATACGAGTTTTAAAGTATAATTTTTTTAAAAAATAATAAATTTATATTAATCTTCATCTAACATAATATATTTAAGTCTTACAACATATTAAATATATTAATTGCGATGAAATTAGACGCATTGTATTAAATTATATTATAATATTTGCTTACAATTAAGATTATTTATTAAAATAAAATTTATGATAAATATTTTAATAAAATAAATATACTTGTAATCTTTTAGTTATATAAGTTACGACACTTTAATATCTTTATTAATATTATTTATTCATTTTATTTTAACAAAATGACAACATATATACAAATAATCAAATTTTTAAAATTTTTATTTTATTAATTTTGTAGTCATTATAGTCTACAACAAAAGATAATATATAAAAATGATACGTAAATAACATTTATGAAAACATGTGAAAGAAAATAAAATAAAATAAAAAATTAGTTATTTATTATAATATTGTCACTTTTTAAAAACCAAAAACAAAAAATAAACCATTAAAAACTAATAGATAGACTAAAGTGTTCTTTTTGACATAATTAAGAGAATTGTTGTATCACTTGCCATATTTTGATAAACAAAATTTATATTTAAAATAATATGTAATTTTTTTTAAGTAATTTTTTTATATATTAAAATAACTTCATAATAAAAATGTAATTAAATCATATTTAATGTATTTTTATTTTATTAAAAAATAATTTTAATTTAAGACAAAAAAAAATACACAAAATTTTAAAATTTAAATTCATATAAATTAAGATAAATGTTTTATATCTACAACCCACCACCACTGTTGGGAAAAAAATTCTATCGTAGTGTAACATTATAGGAAAAACAATTATGATCAAACATGATTTTATCGCAATTATATATTCCAAATCGTATAACAAATCACGTTGATAGAATAATCTACCACCACATTTATCATGACATTATTAGAAGATTTGGGCTTTTAGAAAATTAGGACTCAAAGTCTATATGATATTATTAGAAGACTTGCTTTTGGAAAAGTTATGACCCAAAATCTATCTCCAAGTCATGAATTCTAGTATCATTTCATATTTGTACAGTAAAGGAAAAATTTCTATATTATAAAGGAACATTATTCTAATATAAAATGAAATGTAAATAGATCAATAAAAAACATACAACCAAAATAGAGATAAACTCAAGTGATAATGACTTCTCCTTACTTTGAAAACCAGCATCTAATTAGATTGTACTCATCATTTTAACCATTTTCTCACTTCATTGACAATGGGTTTTGTAAATATCAATAAAACAATCACTCTTTTCAAAATAAACGAATACTCAATGATAATCAACTCTATAGTAGTGAGTTTTCATATTGAGATTGGAGACCTATCACAGCTTACTGATTTGAATCTCTCAGGAAACAATTTGATAGGTAAAGTTCCTAAGCAACTTGAAAAGTGCAGTAATAAGTTTGATGGAATTTTAATATTGAGATAGTAAACATTCACTGTTATAATGAAGGGCTTTTAACTTAATTAACAACCGACTTAAAAAAGTCGTTTGTTGAACCGATTTAAAGTGATTTTAATTTTTATGTTAATTATAAACTAAAGTCAACTTAAAATTTTAAGTTAATATTAAATTATGAATTGATCCTTACATCTTCTTTCTCGTTATAATTATGAATGTTTTAAATTTTATGTATAAATAAATAATTCATTATGATTTTGGGTAATTCGAAACCTAAAATTATGATTTAATATAAATTATTTATGATTTGAATAAAATTTCAATATATTATTAATTTTTTGATGTATTTAATTTTATATTTGCATTTCAAAGCATGTTAATTCTTAAATTAAGTGTACAATTAATTTGATATTTAGTTTTATTTATTGTTAGATTATAAAATAATATGAAATAATAAGTTGTAATTTTATTATAGTTGAAATTAAATATTTAGGTTAAAAATTGTTAATAATATCAATTTCATCTAATTAAGTTATTATTTTCTTAAATTATTATACAATAAATGAATTAAATTTAGCTGTCATAATTTTAAGTTGATTAATAACAGAATTTTAATTAATTACAAAGTAAAAAAGGTAAAAAATTATATAAACTTAAATTCCTTAAATTAAAATTGATAATAACAATAAAGAATCTTAAAATTATATAATGAATTTAGGATTTGAAAATAAATGAATCATAACATAATAAATTTAATAATAATATAATAGTAAGGATAATATCATTTTTGTATATTATTTTATTTTATTTGTTTTATTTATGATATTTTAAGATTTAATTTTTAAATTAATAATTAATAATTAATAATTAATTAATAATTAATAATCTACAAACCTATATCCATCTTAAATCAAAAGAATATTGCTGTTTTTATTATTACAACTTTTAAGTATATTATTTCCCTATTTATTTTCGAGTGCATATTTCTTAAAATATTTATTAAGTTACAACTTAAAATTACTTCTTCATGGGAGTTAAGTTGTACAACTATCGTGGATTAGGACTTAGGCCTAAGGTATCGTGTTTCCATTCCTGCTTGGCAAGATCTTTTTAGTGGTGATGGCTATTCTTAATAAAATAGGACTTTTCTTTTTGAACAAACATTCTTCTCTGCCACAAGCCATACATGAATAACTTAGTTTAAGTAGGAAATTTTTTTCTTATCTTAAATTTATACTTACATCAATCTACTTATTATTATTTAATTGATCTCTTTTAATAAATAATATTATAATTATTTTATAATCTTACATTATTAAATTTACATTCAATTTGTTGTCACATATCCAATATATAAACTTTAATAATATTAGAATAAATTATATTAAAATATATTATAATTAATATAAATAGTGATTGATGAAATTTTTTATTATTTGATGGAATAAAATTGATAACATATATTTTAATAAATAAAATTTATACTAAAAATAATATGTAATTTGTTTCGTATCAAAATAATTTTATAATAAAAATATATTTAATTCAATATTTTATATTTTTTTATATTTAAAAAAATATTTTTAATTTTAAAAAAAATATTAAGATACAAAATTTTAAAATTAAAATTCAAACAAATAAGATAAACTTTCAATACAGTTTAAATCTAAAACCCACTTATGTTGTGACAAAATTTCAATAAAAAAATATAATTTTTATTCTTTAAAATATATTTTAATTTAATAATAAAAAATGATTGTACACATATAATACAATCAGAATATTAAATAATTTAAAACAAATCATGGGGATAGAGTAATCTACAATCACAATACATACACATACCATTAGAACCCTCACTTTCTCAAGTCTAACATCATCGCGTTATTAGAAGACTTGCGCTTTTGGAAAAGTCACGCAGAAGCTCTTATAAAATGAGATGCAAATAGATCACTCAAAATTATGCAATCAAAATAGAGATCAACTTAAGTGATAATGGCTTACTCCTTATATTTAAACCCAATGTCCAATGAGATTGTACCAATGATTTTAGCCCTTTTCTTGCTTCCATTGCCTTCATTGATCATAGGTTTTGCAAGTAACAATGAAATAGAAGCTCTTATAAAATGGAAACACAGCCTTGACAATCAGAGCCAGTCTCTACTGTCTTCGTGGGAGGTCACTAACAAAACCAGCCCTTGCAACAATTGGGTTGGAATTACTTGCAATAAGTTGGGAAGTGTCACCCATCTTAACTTTTCAGGGTCTAGTTTGAGAGGTACACTTGATAATCTCCATTTCTTATCATTCACAAACCTTGTCTTTATAAATTTTGGGTTCAACTCTCTTCATGGAGATATCCCTCTTGAACTTTGTAACCTTTCAAAACTCACTTATCTCAATTTGATCAGAAACAATAAACTATCAGGTAAAATTCCCATTGAAATTGGCCAATTGACAAGTCTCAACTTTCTTTACTTAGCTGGTAATAATTTCACTGGCTCCATTCCTCAAGAAATAGGATTACTTTGGTCATTGAGAGAGCTTACTTTAGACAATAACTCTCTAACTGGTGTTATTCCTTCTTCTATTGGAAACCTGACTCATTTGTCAATTCTTTATCTCTATGACAATCAATTTTCTGGATTTTTACCTAGAGAAATTGGAAACTTAGAAAACTTATCCCGTGTTTATTTTCAGAATAACAAATTTATTGGTTCTCTACCCAATGGATTTGAAAGTATGAGATCTCTCAGTATTCTAGATTTGTCAAGCAATTCTTTCACCTCAACAATCCCAGCATTTCTTGGAAACTTATCCAACTTAGAATCTCTTTACCTTTATGATAACAATTTTCATGGTTCAATTCCTGAAGAATTGGGAAAGCTTAATAACCTCACCGTACTTCAACTGTTAACAAATAACCTCTCTGGTTCAATACCTGCTTCCATAGGAAACTTGACAAAACTAACTTCTCTGCTTTTGAGTGATAATCATCTCTCTGGTTCAATACCTGCTTCTATTGGGAACTTGAAAAGCCTCACTTCTCTGGCCTTACGTATGAACAGATTGAATGGTTCACTTCCCCTACAGATGAATAACCTTACGAGTATTATGACTTTGCAATTAGCTAATAATCTCTTCTCTGGGGAATTACCACAACTAATATTCCAGGGTGGAACACTTCAAAATTTTAGTGCCTTTAGTAATTATTTTACTGGCCTGGTACCGAAGAGCTTGAAAAATTGTAGTGGCCTTGGCCCTTGTGAGACTTAGGCTTGAAGGAAACCAACTTATTGGTAATCTAACAGAAGCTTTTGGGGTGCACCCCAACTTGACTTATATTGATATAAGTCGAAATAGACTTCATGGCGAACTTTCACCAAATTGGGGTCAATGACACAATTTGATGACCTTCAAAGTCTCTGGCAACAAAATTTCAGGGTTCATATTGTTGGGCACAGCGGGTAAAGATAAAATGAATTCAACAGAGTAGAATACTGACACCGGAAATTTAACGTGGTTCACTTTTTAATTTGGGCTAAATCCACGGGACAAACTCCGAAAATATTTCTTCCACTAATAAGATTAATGGGTACAAAGTGAGAGGCAATACAACAAATTGAGATAAACCCAAAATAGTGTCACACAAGTGTTTCCCAAACTCACTATTTTGTCACTCCCCTTTTAGAAAAATATCCCAATATTTTTCTAAGATATTCTCTCCCACTTTCTTACACACAACACTATTTTTCTTCAAAGGAAATTGTTCCTTTGGCTTTGCTTTGCTTCACTTCTTGTTTGGTGTGTTGATGTTTCTCTAAGGCAAAGACATTGCCTATTTATAGGCAAAATTGCATATCAATGTTAGATACACCTACCATTGTGGTTGTACCTACCATTTTGTAGACCTACCATCGGGTGGTTCAGACCTACCATTGGTGGTCAGACCTACCACTTGTGTTTTCTTCCTCTTAAATGTAGGAGGGACTCACAAATCTCCCTCCCGACTACATGTAGGCTCCACCAATCCAGTAGCTAAACGACAGTATTCAAAATTTTGTCTCGGGAGAATTTTTGTTAACATGTCTGATCCATTTTCTTCTGTATGGATCTTCTCAAGTTGTAATAGCTTCTTCTCCATTACATCCCTAATCCAGTGATATCTCACATCAATATGTTTTGATCTCGAATGAAAGGAGGCATTCTTTCCAAGATGGATAGCACTCTGACTATCACAAAATAACTGATAACTGTCTTGTTGTAACCCAAGTTCTTTCAAGAACTTTTTCATCCATAACAACTCTTTACATGCTTCCGTTGCTGCTATGAATTCTGCTTCGGTAGTGGACAATGCAACACATTTTTGTAACTTTGATTGCCATGACACAGCTCCCCCTGCAAATGTAATCAAGTAACCTGAAGTGGATTTTCTGGAATCCACATCACCAGCCATATCTGCATCTGTGTATCCAACTAACACAGGTTTATCATTTCCAAAACATAGACATATTTTGGAAGAACCTCGAAGATACCTGAAAATCCATTTCACTGCAGCCCAATGTTCCTTTCCAGGATTTGAAAGGAATCTACTCACAATTCCAACTGCATAAGTGATATCTGGCCGTGTACAAACCATGGCATACATTAGACTTCCAACTGCTGAAGCATATGGAACCTCTTCCATCTCTTCCTTCTCTTTGTCTGTAGAAGGGCTCTGCTTAGAACTTAGCTTAAAGTGATTAGCAAGAGGACAACTAATCTCTTTAGCCTTATTCATATGAAATCTCTGAAGTACTTTCTCAATGTACTTCTCCTGTGACAACCATAATTTCTTGGCGCCTCTGTCTCTAATAATAGTCATGCCAAGAATCTGTTTTGCTGGTCCTAAGTCTTTCATGGAAAAAGACTTACTCAACTGCGTTTTCAAGTTGTTGATTCTGGAAATATTTCGGCCAACAATCAACATATCATCCACATAGAGCAAAAGAATAATAAAATCATCATTAGAGAATTTCTGCACACAAAACACAATGGTTTGAAGTAGTCTTTTTGTAGCCTTGCTCCCCCATAACAGACTCGAACTTCTTGTACCATTGTCTTGGTGCCTGTTTTAAGCCGTAGAGACTTTTCTTCAATTTGCAGACATAATCTTCTTTTCCCTTTTGATGAAAACCCTCTGGCTGCTCCATGTATATCTCTTCTTCCAAGTCACCATGTAGGAAGGCAGTTTTGACATCCATTTGCTCAACCTCCAAGTCAAGACTTGCTGCTAACCCTAGCACAACACGGATGGATGTCATTTTTACAACTGGAGAGAAAATCTCGTCAAAGTCAATACCTTTTCTTTGGCTGAATCCTTTGACAACCAATCTGGCTTTGTATCGCGGACTGGAACTGTGTCCTTCATGCTTCACCCTGAACACCCATTTATTTTTCAAGGCCTTCTTCCCTTTGGGCAGCTTCATCAACTCAAAGGTTTTGTTCTCATGCAAGGACTTCATCTCATCTTGCATGGCTTCAATCCATTTTTGTTTGGATTCGTCATCCATGGCCTCTTCATAACTCTTAGGTTCTCCCCCATCAGTGAAAGTTACATACTCATCTGGAGGATATGAGATAGAGGGTCGTCTCACTCTATCACTTCTTCTCAGTGGAATAGGAGAAGCCGCAGGTGTTGGTCTTTGGATAAAGAACGTCATTAATTCCCTCATCTTCAGAACCAACTTTTATGGGGCATCATCTTCATCAGGTGGATAAACCTGGTCTTCATCTCCAACTTGTCTTGGCACTGATGTTGGAGGAATTAATTCCAAATCTGATGAGTCACCATTGGAATTAGGAACATCTTTCTTCATTTTGATAATATCTTCAATGGTCTCATCTTCAACAAATATAGCATCACGGCTCCTGACAAGTCTCTTTGCAACTGGATCGTAAAATCTATAGCCAAATTGATCTTGACCATAGCCAATAAAAATACACTGTCTTGTTTTGGCATCAAGTTTGGATCTCTCATCCTTGGGGATATGAACAAATGCTTTGCAGCCAAACACTCGCAGATGATCATAGGAAACATCCTTTCCTGACCACACTTTATTTGGAACATCCATCTTGAGAGGAGTACAGGGTGAAAGATTCAACACATGTGCAACTGTGAGTATGGTTTCACCCCAAAAAGTTTTAGGTAACTTTGCATGTGAGAGTAGACATCTAACTCTCTCCATCAAAGTTCTATTCATCCTCTCAGCTAAGCCATTCAACTGCGGTGTCTTTGGAGGTGTCATCTGATGCCGAATACCATGCTTTTTGCAATAAGCATGGAAAGGTCCAGTGTATTCTCCACCATTGTCTGTCCGGATGCACTTTAGCTTCTTTCCAGTCTGTCTCTCAACTGAGGCATGAAATTCTTTGAAGACATCTAGCACCTGATCCTTTGTCTTTAGAAGATATACCCACGTCTTCCTTGAATGATCATCAATGAAAGTCACAAAGTATTGAGCACCACCAAGTGACTTTGGCATTGGTCCACATAAATCTGAATGAATCAGATCTAAAATATTATTCATTCTGGAAGGAGAGAAGCTCTTGAAAGCAACCCTATTTTGCTTTCCTGCTAGGCAATGAACACATTTCTCCAAATGTACTTCATCCATTCCAGGCAATATCTTCTTTTTGGCTAGACTTGTCAAACCTTTTTCACCCATGTGACTGAGTCTCCTTCCTCTAGACTCTGTGATAAGGGCTTGTGCTTCTGAATCTCTTTCCTTGTTTTGTTTCTCATATGAGAACAAGGCTTCTACAACAACTTCAAACTCCATCTTGTCTTTTTCATAAGTCAGAGTTGTTGTGATATGATTATATGATGAGGGTAGTGATGCCAACAACATCACAGCTTTCTCTTCATCGCCAAAACTCACATTAAATCTTGCTAAGTGAGAAAGCTTGCTGTTGAAATTGCTAACATGCTGCATCATGCTCACATTATCTTCCTTCCTCATCTGATATAGCTCCTTCCACAAATAAAATTTATTGGCAAGGTTCTTTGACATGTACACGTTTTCTAGAGTCTCCCATGTTTCTTTAGCAGTCTTGCAATTTTTTGATTCAATATTTTGCAAGACACTGTCTGAGAGATTTAGACGGATTGTACTAGCTGCAATCTCATCTATTTCCTCCCATTGTTCCTCGGTGACGGTTGCTACCTTCTTTTCTTTTCCCAGCAACGCCTTATGGACCTTCTGTTGAATGAGAATATCTTTCATCCTCCTTTGCCATAAAGAGAAATTATTATTGCCATTAAATTTCTCAATATCTACCTTTTGGCTTGACATTTTTTTTTCGCTGTGTTTCTTTTTTTCTGTAAATAAATACGCCCTGGACCTAATAAAATCTTTTCTGATGTGGAAGATCAGTCTATGCTGCAACCACAGAGCATATTAAGAATTTTACTAGACCAGCTCTGATACCAGTTGTTGGGCACAGCGGGTAAAGATAAAATGAATTCAACAGAGTAGAATAATGACACCGGAAATTTAACGTGGTTCACCCTTTAATTTGGGCTAAGTCCACGGGACAAACTCCGAAAATATTTCTTCCACTAATAAGATTAATGGGTACAAAGTGAGAGGCAATACAACAAATTGAGATAAACCCAAAATAGTGTCACACAAGTGTTTCCCAAACTCACTATTTTGTCACTCCCTTTTTAGAAAAATATCCCAATATTTTTCTAAGATATTCTCTCCCACTTTCTTACACATAACACTATTTTTCTTCAGAGGAAATTGTTCCTTTGGCTTTTCTTTGCTTCACTTCTTGTTTGGTGTGTTGATTTTTCTCTAAGGCAAAGACATTGCCTATTTATAGGCAAAATTGCATATCAATGTTAGATACACCTACCATTGTGGTTGTACCTACCATTTGTAGTTGCACCTACCATTGGTGGTTGCACCTACCATTGGTGGTTGCACCTACCATTGGTGGTTGCACCTACCATTGGTGGTTGCACCTACCACTTGTGTTTTCTTCTTCTTAAATGTAGGAGGGACTCACACATACCACCTCAACTTATAGAAGCAAAACAACTGGGAGTGCTCGATCTATCCTCGAATCAACTAACTCGAAAAATTCCCAAGGAGCTTGGGAAAATGAAACCGTTGATACAAATATTGCTCAATGATAATCAACTCTTCGGTGAAGTTCCAACTGAGATTGGAGCGCTATCAGAGCTCACTGATTTGAATCTCGCAAAAAACAAGTTGATTTGTAAAATTCCTAAGCAGCTTGGACAATGCTCAAAGCTATTGCAGTTACACTTAAGCAGTAATAAGTTTGATTGAATCATTCCTCTTGAGATAGGCAACATTTATAATCTTGAAGGAGTTGATCTCAGTTCAAATTTATTGAGTGGAGAGATACCACAACAATTAGGACAATTGAAAAAATTAGAGATGTTGAACCTCTCTTACAATAATCTTTTTGGTTCAATACCATCAAGTTTTGATCAAATGTTAAGTTTGACATCGGTTAACATTTCCGACAATCACTTAAAGGGTCCAATTCCTAATATTAAAGCCTTTTTGGATGCTCCAATAAAAGCCCTGAGCAATAACAATGGCTTGTGTGGTAATGTCACTGGTTTGCAGCCTTGTCCTTCAAGCACGCTTAATCCCCATAAAGATAAAAATGAAAACAAGGCTAAGCTGTTGATAAAAATTCTTGTTCCACCTCTTTGTTTGTTGTTCTTACTATTTAGCCTTTTATTCATACATTTCAGAAGAACAAAGAAAAGAGAGAGTCAAATTCCTAGCGAATCAGATAACAATAACAACATTCAAAATGTATTTTCATTGTGGAGTTATGATGGTAAAATGGTATACGAGAACATTATTGAAGCCACAGAGGATTTTGACACAAAATATTGTGTTAAAGAACATGAGATCCAACTGGTGACAACCAACACACCAGTTGGAAGCAGCCACCGACAGCTTGGTGGGGAAAGATAAGCTGTCCAAGAACACGCCTCTCCATAATTGTGTTATTTTTAATTATTACAATTTTGCTTTTCTTTTGTATAAATACGTTGTAAACATTCGTTTATTAATCATCAATAAATCCATTTCTTACATGGTATCAAAGCTTAGGAAATAATTCCCAGAAAATTCAGCTCATAGAAATTTTTTCTCATTTTTCTTCAATCTGTTTTTTTTCCAAAACCAATTTCGATTCACAAAATAATTTCAATTTCATCCCATCATATTATTCAGATTCATCCGAGCAATCTGCAATTAAAATCAAGCCAAAATACCTCTCCACGCACTCACACACGCCTTGTTTAAACTCATAGGCATTCCACGCGCCTCACCGGAGACACACGCGCCAACACGCGCCAGGTGCTGAGGAAGACCACTCCAACGACACGTCGTTCGCGCGGCGCCGAAGCAAACGACGTGTCGTTCACCCAGTTCGGTCCCCATCCGGCCCAATCCGGTTCGGTCTTCATCCGATTCAGCGCTCACCGTTGCAGCCGCCGTTCCAGATGCCGGTTCACCCACTTTCCGACCGGTTCTGCGGCTAAAATTTCCGGTTCTGTAATCCTTGACTCATTTTCTATAAGATAAAGCATATTTCAGTTCATTATTTATTTCAGAAATAGTCATTATTGTCTAAAACACATTAACCCCTATCCCGTTTTTTCAAAATTTTCACTCAAAAATCATGTCGGAAACTACCAATAAAATTCATACACAATATTCTTACAAATATTACCCACAAATGAACTCACATCTCAAGTACAATCGATACAATAATATCGGTCACAATTCTAAAAATTATCGAAGTCACCTTAAATGTGATTTCTGTGGTCTCAATGGACACAATTATGAAAACTGCCGAAAACACCTCAAATGTGATTTCTGTGGTTTGAATGGACATTACATCAACATGTGTCGGAAGAAAATATCAATTCAAGATAAGAAAGATGCAACTTATGGTTTCTACTCCAAAGCTCACCATACTAATCTTCAGGAAAGCAACTCCAACACAAGGACACCATCCCACAACCTTACATATGCTCAATATCATGAGCTTCTTACACTTCTCAATCAAGCCAAATCAGGTAGCATGGTAAGACAAATGACTACTTCTTCAGGTAATATATCATGTGCGAATGTTTTCCATTCAGAAACTCGTTGGATTCTTGATACAGGAGCAACTGATCACATGGTCTGTTCTCAAAACCTTATGAGCTCTAGCATTCCAGTCACTAATCGGCATGTACATTTACCTGACCATTCACTTGCCCATGTCACACATATTGGCACTGTACATTTTTCCAATAATTTCATACTCCATAATGTCTTATGTGTTCCCTCCTTCAAATTAAACTTGGTTTCAATAGCCAAACTAACTCAAACTACACTTTGTCATATTACCTTCACTAATAATATGTGCCTTGTTCAGGACAAATGCTCGGGGAAGACGATTGGGATGGGAACTGAGAAAGTAGGACTATACTACCTGACTATTTCGAAGAAGGCTGAATGTTTCTCTATTTCAAATACTACTCCAACCAACCCTCATCTATGGCATCAACGACTTGGTCATCTATCTAATAACAGTTTGCGTGAGCTTTATCTTTCCATTAACATGCCTTTTTGTTCTATTAGTGATTGTTCCATTTGCCCACTAGCTAAGCAAACTCGTAATCCATTTCCTTTAAGTTCCATCAAAACAAAAGCACCTTTTGAACTAATTCATGTTGATATTTGGGGTGGTTATCACATTCCAACACTAAATGGAGCACGTTATTTCCTTACTATTGTTGATGACTACTCAAGATGCACATGGGTCTATCTCTTAAACACCAAATCTGATACACGCACATTTCTCACCACCTTCATTAATCTTGTTGAAACACAATTTGCATCCAGAGTTAGAATCATTCGTAGTGATAATGGACCAGAATTCTTTATGACCCAGTTGTTTTCTACCAAGGGAATCCTTCATCAAAATAGTCGTGTCTCTACCCCCCAACAAAATGGTGTTGTTGAACGCAAACATCGGCATCTTTTCAATGTCGCTCGTTCATTGCTCTTCCAAGCCAATCTTCCTAAACAATTATGGGGAGATGCCATTCTTACAGCCACATACCTCATAAATCGTACTCCAACACTTGTTCTCAAGGGTAAAACACCATTTGAAGTCCTTTTTCACAAAACTCCTAGGTATAAACATCTTTGTGTTTTTGGTTCCCTTTGTTTTGTGTTTACACATCATGATCGACTCACCAAGTTTGATGCTAGGTCACATAAATGCATATTCATTGGGTATCCATCTGGGAAACAAGCAAGACTTTAGTGTCTCGTGATGTTATCTTTCATGAACATGTATTTCCTTATTTCACTTCCGCTGTCAACACTCCAACTCTATTTCCTCCATCAGAAGATACTATTTATGATGACATACCCAACATTCGTCAATCAACCAATCCAAATATATCACTTGATCATACATCATCTGTCCTTCCAACAATCAACTCAGACACTCTTCATCTTCAAAATTCATCTTCAGAAACATCATCATCAACTTCTCCACCACACATAACTTCTCCAACACCAGTCACACATAGGCTTCGTCGATCCACCAATGTTCCTAGCTACCTTCAAAAATATCATGTAGAAGCTTCCTTACCTTCTCGGTCCTTCCCTTCGTCTCACTCAGCATCGTCCAAAGACAAAGGTACTTCTCATTCTTTATCTCATGTACTTACCGATGACCAATTATCACCTGCACATCGTGCCTTTGCTACTTCTATTTCCATTCTCAGGGAACCAACCACTTTTGCTGAAGCTTTCAATGATCCAAAATGGCGGCTTGCCATGAAACAAGAACTGGATGCCCTTGAAACTAATGGCACTTGGACGCTTCAACAGCTTCCTTCAAACAAGAAACCAGTTGGTTGTAAATGGGTCTACAAAATCAAGTATAATCCTGATGGCTCTGTGGAACGATACAAGGATCGATTAGTGGCCAAAGGATACAGTCAGATTGAAGGTTTTGACTACCAAGAAACTTTTGCACCAGTAGCCAAACTTGTCACTGTTCGGCTTCTCCTTGCCGTTGCTGCTATTAAAAATTGGCATATTCGACAACTTGATGTCAACAATGCTTTTCTCTATGGTAATCTTCATGAAGATGTCTACATGTCCCTTCCACCTGGATTCGGACGAAAGGGGGAAACACGAGTATGTAAGCTACATAAATTTTTGTATGGACTCAAACAAGCCTCACGACAGTGGTTCATCAAGCTATCAACAACACTTAAGCTAGCTGGTTTTAACCAATCGAAGTATGATCACTCATTGTTCGTCTGAACCCGTGGTAATTCCTTCTCTGCTCTTCTTGTCTATGTAGATGATATAATCATAACAGGAAACAATATACAAGACATTGAAGAAACTAAGAATCATCTCATGAGACAATTCAAGCTTAAAGATCTCGGTGAATTAAAGTATTTTTTGGGCATAGAAGTTTCACGTTCCAGGAAGGGAATTGTTCTGTCACAACGCAAGTACGCACTTGAAATATTGGAGGACATGGGTTATCTTGGTGCCAAATCTGCCAATTCACCTATGGAACAAAATTTATCCCTCAGCAAGGTTGAAGGGGAATTCATCAGTAATCCCACATCCTATCGAAGACTTGTTGGGAGATTAATATACTTGACCATCACAAGGCCCAACTTAGTGTATGTCGTGCACATTCTCAGTCAATATATGGATAAACCACGACAACCACATTTGGAAGCAGCTCAACGAGTGCTACGATATGTCAAGAACACACCAGGGCAAGGTCTCTTTTTCTCAGCAACTAGTTCATTACAACTAAATGCTTTTTGTGATGCAGACTGGGCAAAATGCACAGATACACGACGATCAACCACAGGATATTGTATGTTTCTTGGAAACTCGTTAATTTCTTGGAAGACTAAGAAACAAAATACAGTCTCACGATCAAGTGCAGAAGCAGAATACCGCTCTATGGCAGCGGCATGTTGCGAAGTAACCTGGTTACGATATATTTTGGATGATTTGGGTATCAAACACTCTCAACCAACCAAGTTATATTGTGACAATCAAGCAGCTCTTCACATTGCATCAAATTCAGTGTTTCATGAGCGAACCAAACACATAGAGATCGATTGCCATCTAGTAAGAGAAAAGATTCAAGCTGGAATGATCAAAACTTATCATATCTCTACATTAGAGCAACCAGTAGATATATTTACTAAATCCATGAGTTTTCCACAGTTCTCAAGCTTACTTAACAAGTTAGGAATAATTAACATATATTCTAACTTGAGGGGGAATTTTAAAGAACATGAGATCCAGCTGGTGACTGTTGGAGATTGTTATAAAGCTCCTTAATTTGAGGAGCAAATTAAGGAGCAAAACATGGAGCAAAATATGGAGTAAAACATGGAGCAAAACAAGGAGCAAAACATAAAGCAATTCATGGAGCAAAACATGGAGCAATTCATGGAGCAAAACAAGGAGCTTAATTCAAGGAGCAATTTAAGGAACCATTAATTTAAGGAGTAATTCAAGGAGTGAATTTTCCTATAAATAGATGTGTAATTGTAATGAATTAATCATCCAAAATGTTCATTCCAATTGAGAGAAAAGCTTTTGTGAGAGAAAATTGAGAGTAATTTTCTTGGGTGTAATTGGGTTGTGAGTTGTGAGTGTTGTAAACACCTTGTGTAATTTCTCCCCTTTCAGTAAAAAGATCTGCAGCAGGTCCGGAGACGTAAGTAAGATTGGCTGAACTTCGTTATCAAATTTGTGTGTTATTTTTCTATTCTTGCTTTCTCATAAATCTGACTTATCGGGAATTTGCGTTATTTCCCAACAACTAGTATCAAAGCGATTGGTGGTAATTTCTGTCAATTTTCTGCAAGGTTACTATTTATGTGAATAGTGAATTACGTGAATAGTGAAATTTTGTCGACGATATTTGTTCATTGACGGAGGTGTTCTAATACACGGTGGTTTACAGAAATAGTCAGAAATGATCTGGAGGAAGTCAGATTTGAGTGGGAGCAATGGCCGGAGATGAAGGAAGGGTGAAACTCGAGAAATTTGATGGCACAGATTTCGGATTTTGGAAAATGCAGATAGAGGATTATCTGTATCAAAGAAATCTATATCAACCTCTCTCAGGGAAGAAACCAGAAGCTATGAAGGAAGAAGATTGGAATCTTCTAGACAGACAAGCCCTCGGAGTTATTCGATTGACGCTATCTCGTAATGTTTCCTTCAATATAGCAAAGGAAAAGACCACGGTGGGTCTTATGGCAGCTCTCTCCAATATGTATGAGAAGCCATCAGCCTCAAACAAAGTGCACTTGATGAGGCGTTTGTTCAATTTGCAGATGAATGAAGGCACATCGGTAGCTCAACATCTCAATGAACTCAACACAGTCACAACCCAGTTGAGTTCAGTGGAAATTGAATTCGATGAATAAGTACGAGCATTAATACTTTTGTCTTCTTTACCAGAAAGTTGGAATGCTACTGTCACGGCTGTGAGTAGCTCGTCAGGAAGCAATAAGTTGAAATTTGATGAAGTTCGTGATCTGGTTCTCAGTGAAGAGATCCAACGTAGAGAGTCAGGTGAATCGTCAACTTCTTTAGTTTTGCATACAGAGTCAAGAGGAAGAAATTCAACCAAAGGGAATGGACGTGGCAGAACAGACTACCGAGGTAGATCAAAAGACAGAAGGTCCAAATCCAGAAATCCTAATAATTCCCATAGCTCGAAGACTATCGGGTGTTGGAATTGTGGAAGAACCAGGCACTACAAAAATCAGTGCAAGAGTGCACCAAAGGACAAACAAGTAAAGAAAGAGGCAAATGCTACTTCCACCTCAGGAGGAGATGATGCATTGATATGCTCTTTGGAGAGCAAGGAAGAATCTTGGGTGTTAGACTCTGGAGCATCGTTCCATGCTACTTCACAAAAAGAATTCTTCGAGAAGTATGTCTCTAGAAACCTTGGAAAGGTATATCTTGGTGATGATCAACCATGTGCTATTATTGGCAAAGGTGTAGTGAAGATTAAGTTGAACGGATCTATTTGGAAACTGAAGAATGTCAGGCATATTCCCGATCTCAGAAGGAACTTAATCTCAGTGGGGCAGTTGGCCAGTGAAGGCTACACTACGATCTTCCATGGTGATGATTGGAAGATTTCAAAGGGTGCAATGACAGTTGCTTGAGGCAAGAAAAGTGGAACTCTTTACATGACAGTAGAGGCACGTTGTTCAATTACAGTTGCAGCAAGCAATGAAACACCAAATCTGTGGCACCAGAGACTAGGCCATATGAGTGAGAAGGGGATGAAGATTATGCACTCAAAGGGAAAACTTCCAGGTCTACAGTCTACGGAGATAGACATGTGTGAAGATTGCATACTTGGAAAGCAAAAGACAGTCATCTTTCAGACAAGTTGTAGAATCCCAAAAAAGGAAAGACTAGAGCTTATTCACTCTGATGTTTGGGGACCAACGACTGTCTCATCTATTGGTGGGAAACACTACTTGTGACTTTCATTAATGATCACTCTCGGAAGGTATGTGTTTACTTTCTAAAGCATAAGTCTGAAGTATTTGAGGCTTTCAGAAGATGGAAAGCTATGGTGGAAAATGAGACGGGTTTAAAGATCAAAAAGCTCAGAACCCATAATGGTGGTGAATATGAAGACACCAGATTCAAAAATTTCTGCTATGAGCACGGGATCAGAATGGAAAGAACTGTGCCAGGCATGCCTCAACACAATGGTGTAGCTGAGCGTATGAACCGAACGTTGACAGAAAGAGCTAGAAGCATTCGTATACAGTCAGGTCTACCGAAGCAATTCTGGGCAGAAGCAGTCAACACGGCAGCTTACTTGATCAACCGAGGCCCATCTATTCCATTGGAGCATAGAATACCAGAGGAGGTATGGAGTTGAAAAGAGGTGAAACTATCACATCTAAAAGTTTTCGACTGTGTAGCATTTGTGTATGTCAGTGATCAAGGCAAGAATAAGCTTGATCCCAAATCCAAGAAATGCACATTCATTTGCTATGGTGAGGATGAGTTTGGCTACCGCATTTGGGATGGCGAAAAGAAGAAAGTTATCCATAGTAGAGATGTGATTTTCAACGAAAGGGTGATGTATAAGGACATGCATAAAATAGACGCCAATGACTCAGAGCGGAATGAGTCAGTATTTGCAGATGCAGATGATGTCCCAGATACTTCCGCAACAGAACCAATTGTAACAAGTCCTCAGCCAGAGGAACTTGTTGGACAAAGTAGTACACAACATTCCGACGCATCACAACCTCTTAGTCCAGCTCCTGTATTGAGAAGGTCTTCTCGACCTCATGTGCCTAATAGGAGATACATGAACTATATGTTGTTAACTGATGGAGGGGAGCCTGAATGCTATGATGAAGCTTGTCACACTCGAGATTCCAACAAGTGGGAGCTTGCTATGAAATAAGAAATGAAATCTCTCATCTCTAACCAGACATGGGAACTAGCTGAGTTACCTATGGGAAAGAAGGCACTTCACAACAAATGGGTATACCGGGTGAAAGAGGAGCATGATGGTTCCAAGAGATACAAAGCCCGCCTAGTTGTCAAAGGGTTTCAACAGAAGGAAGGAGTTGACTACACTGACATTTTTGCTCCCGTTGTGAAGCTTAATACTATCATATCAATATTGAGTATTATAGCCATCGAAGATCTTCATCTTGAACAATTGGATGTGAAGACTGCATTCCTTCATGGAGATTTAGATGAAAAGATATACATGTACCAACCAGAAGGTTTCTCAGAAAGGGGGAAGAAGAACATGGTGTGCAGACTTAAGAAGAGTTTGTATAGCCTAAAACAAGCCCCGAGACAATGGTACAGAAAGTTTGACAGCTTCATGCACAAGGAAGGTTTCCAGAAGTGCAATGCTGATCATTGTTGCTACTTCAAGAGATATAGGTCCAGTTATATCATTTTACTACTTTATGTTGATGATATGTTAGTAGTAGGTTCAGATATGGATGATATTAAAAGGTTGAAGCAGCAATTGTCAAAGGAATTTGACATGAAAGACTTGGGTCCAGCAAAGAAGATTCTTGGAATGAAAATCACAAGAAATAAGAAGAAAGGATCCTTGCAGTTATCTCAGGCAGAGTACATCAATCGTGTTTTGCAAAGATTCAACATGGGCGATGCCAAGCCAGTTAGCACACCCTTGGCCAGTCATTTTCGCCTATCCAAGGATCAGTCTCCTCAGATAGAGAAAGATAGAGAATTCATGGCTAAGGTTCCTTATGCCTCAGCCATTGGAAGTTTGATGTACGCAATGGTCTGTACGAGACCAGACATTGGCCATGCAGTGGGAGTTGTTAGCAGATTTATGTCAAATCCAGGGAAAACTCATTGGGAAGCAGTCAAGTGGATTTTGAGGTATCTGCGAGGCACCACAGAAAAGTGCTTGTACTTTAGTAAAGGAGAGTTAAAAGTACAAGGGTACGTAGACGCAGACTTTGGAGGTGAAGTTGATCACCGAAGAAGCACCACCGGTTATATATTTACTGTTGGAACTACAGCTGTTAGTTGGATGTCACAAATACAGAAAATTGTCACTCTATCTACTACAGAGGCTGAGTATGTAGCAGTAACTGAAGCTAGTAAATAGATGATATGGCTTCAAGATTTGTTAACTGAGCTGGGATTCAAACAGGAGAAGAATGTTATGCATAGTGATAGTCAAAGTACAATACACTTGGTGAAGAATTCAACATTTTATTCTAGAACCAAGCATATTGGATTTCGTTATCACTTCATCAGATGTCTATTGGAAGATGAGGTGTTAATACTAGAGAAGATTCAAGGAAGCAAAAATCCAGCAGATATGTTAACAAAGGTGGTGACTATTGACAAACTGAAGTTGTGCTCAACTTCAGTTGGTCTGCTAGAGTAACAAAGACTAGAAGAGCTGCTGCATTGATCGAGGTGTGAAGACAAATTGAAATCAGTCTTCAAGTGGGAGATTGTTATAAAGCTCCTTAATTTGAAGAGCAAAACATAGAGCAAAACATGGAGTAAAACATGGAGCAAAACAAGGAGCAAAACATAAAGCAATTCATGGAGCAAAACATGGAGCAATTCATGGAGCAAAACAAGGAGCTTAATTCAAGGAGCAATTTAAGGAACCATTAATTTAAGGAGTAATTCAAGGAGTGAATTTTCCTATAAATAGATGTGTAATTGTAATGAATTAATCATCCAAAGTGTTCATTCCAATTGAGAGTAATTTTCTTGGGTGTAATTGGGTTGTGAGTGTGAGTGTTGTAAACACCTTGTGTAATTTCTCCCCTTTCAGTAAAAAGATCTGCAGCAGGTCCGGAGACGTAAGCAAGATTGGCCGAACTCCGTTATCAAATTTGTGTGTTATTTTTCTATTCTTGCTTTCTCATAAATCTGACTTATCAGGAATTTGCGTTATTTCCCAACAGTGACAACCAATACACCAGCTGGAAGTAGCCACCAATAGCTTGGTGGGGAAGGATAGTCTATCCAAGAACATGCCTCTCCATAATTGTGTTTATTTTTAATTATTACAATTTTTCTTTTATTTTGTATAAATAGGTTGTAAACATTCGTTTATTCATCATCAATAAATCCATTTCTTACATATTGTATTGGAATGGGAGCCAATGGAAGTGTTTATAAGGCAGAACTTACTACAGGACAGATTGTTGCTATTAAGAAGCTTCATGTACCCTCAGATTATTACACAGCATCACAGGCTAATAAAGCTTTTGTAAGCGAGGTTCGTGTCTTAACAGAAATAAGACATAGGAATATAGTGAAGTTGTATGGGTTCTGTTCACATCCAAGACATAGTTTTTTGGTATATGAGTTTTTGGAAGGTGGAAGCTTGTTAGATGTTCTAAGTAATAAGACACAATTAGCCACAAGATTTGATAGGAAGAAAAGAGTACAGGTAGTAAAAAGTGTGGCTAATGCATTGTCTTATATGCATCATGATTGCTCTTTTCCTATAATACATAGAGATGTATCAAGCAAGAATGTTTTGCTCAATCTTGAATACGAGGCTCATCTTTCGGATTTTGGAACAGCTAAACGTCTCAATCCTGAGTCATCCAATTGGACTCTTTTCGAAGGCACTTTTGGATATGCTGCTCCAGGTTTTTTTACCTTCCCTTAAAACCAATTAGTAGTTTACTTGTTCTAAGTTTTAACATATATGCTTAATTATAAAATAATTATAATTAAGATACTTATTGAAAAAACTTTCTAATGCAGAACTAGCTTATACAATGCAAGTAAATGAAAAGTGTGATGTATATAGTTTTGGAGTGTTAACTTTAGAAGTGATTATGGGAAGGCATCCAGGTGACCTTTTGTTCTCTTTGCAATCATTATCATCTTCAACCTCGGTATCATCGACACATGAAATTCAAATCACAAAGCTTTTGGACCAATGCCTTTCTCTTTCAACACCTCAAGATGAAGTTGAAATTGTATGCCTTATGAAGATAGCGTTTGCTTGCCTCCAAACCTGCCCTCAAAATCGTCCAACAATGAAACAGGTTTCTCAAGAGCTCTTGACTCAGAGGCTTCACTTGTCAAAACCTTTATCTATGATTACTTTGGGAGATCTTATCTATGGTCATGTTTTCCCTTTCTGAACACTATTCAATGACTGTATGTGATATGTTTTTTATTGTTTTATGTATGTTTTCTTATTGTAATTTTTTCTAACTGCCTTTACTTTAATCTATGCTTTAATTTTTATTAAAAGAGAACTTTTTTATGAATCATATTTTCTTTTCAAATGGTTTGCTTCCTACCAAAATTATGATAAATGTGATATTTTTTTTCTTTTTGATAATAAAAAATATGATCGTTTTTATTTATTATATTAATAATATATTATTTTAATAAATTGTTTATGAGTTTTAGATCATTATTAATATATTACTCCAACTCTAACAAATAGATAAGCTATTATCACTCCATTGATCTAATCAGTTATAAATGTGGTGACGAATAGGTTTGTTACTATTATTTCTAATTTGTCTTACTAGTAGCACTCCTTATAAAGGAAATCCAAGATGCATGATAGCACATCATACTATCAAATGTAATAAAGTTGGGTCAATTGACAACACTTGTACTATAAAGACCAAAACACATCACTTGAGAGCTGGTTTGTAATTTGCATGGGATGTTAGGTTTTCAAATGTTATATAGGAGGGTGATTCCTTAGAAGCTCAAGAGGCTCTTCATGCAACCCAAAAGAATATATCACAAATTACAAATCGAGCTACAATCCTCGTAAATAGCCAAGCACTTCATTTAAGACAAAGCGCACTTCATTTAAGACTAATAAACTTGTTTATATTTATTGGATTGATAATATATTATTTTGATAAATTATTTATTAGTTTTAGATCATTATTACTTTGTCCCAAATCTAACAAATAGATAGGGTTTTATCACTCCATTACTCCTGTCATTCATAAATGTGGAGACTAATTAGTTTAAGATAATGATTCAAGTCTTAATTAAAACAATTATTTTTAGTTGAGTAAAAATATTTTCTCCTCAAATGGTTTGCATCCCACCAAAATTATAATAATTTTCTCTTTATTTAGAAAGTTAATATTTGTTTTTGATAATAAAAATTATTTAAAGAATGTGCTCGTTTATATTTATTGGGTTAATAATATATTATTTTAATAAATTATTTATTAGCTTTAGAACATTATTGATATAGTGCTCAAAGTCTAAGAAATATATACGGTCTTATCACTCCATTACTCTAATGAATCATAAATGTGGAGAGTAAATTGTGATTCAAATCTTAATTAAGATTATTATTTCTAGTTGAGTAATGCTACTAATCACTATTAAGATTATAATTAGCAAAATTATATAATATATACACAACATGTAGCACACTAATTATATATATTCTATAACTATTTATCATATAAGTTGTATATGAGTACTTACTCTATTACTAATATATTATTTTCCATTCTAGTTGTCTTATTAATAACCTCTTCCATCCTATAAGCTAGTTGATTTTGGTTGGAAAAAAATTATAACAAAAAAAGCCTTAATTATTTAAACTAGACAGATGAAGTAAAAACTCACTACAAAGTAAATCCAAGTTGCATAATATCACAACATATTATCAAATATCATAAATATCCAAAAGCTAGAATGAAAAATGACATAATAATAGTTACGACTATTACTAGTGATTACTAGTAATAGTAATCTAATCACTCATTATAAGTGAAAAGCAAAGAGTTTATATTACTAGTCATTGTTGGACTTCAATTCAAAATATTAATTATATTTATCTAATCACTCATTATATTGACAAAGAATGAAAATTACAAAAGAGAATTATAAAATTTTGTCAAGTTAAGAATCATAAAGGTGATACAATTGGGAGAGTGATAGAACAGAGTTTGCGTGATTGGGGTATATGTAAGGTATTTACCATAACACTTGATAATGTTTCCTCAAATGATACTGCTATGTCATACTTGAAAAGCAAGCTAAAAAATTGGAATGATGGACATGTTATGAGTGAAGAGTTCTTTTATGTGCAATGTTGTGCTCACATTTTGAATTGGATTATAAGAGAAGGACTTAAAGATCTTCATAGTACTATTATGAGTATTCGTTGCGCTGTGAGATATATTAGATCCTTTCCTTTGAGATTACAAAAGTTTAAAAAGTGTTCTATTAAGGAAAATATTGAGTCCAAAGGAAGGGTCGTGCTAGACGTTCCTACAAGATGAAACTCCACATATCTAATGTTAAAATCTTCTTTAGATTTTCAAAAAGCATTTGATCGTCTTGAAGAAGAGGAAGGAACAAACTTTATTTCTTATTTTCATGAGAAGCGATCGAATGTTGGGCCGCCAACATTAGATGATTTGAAGAATGCTAGTGTTTTTGTCAAGTTTTTGAAGACTTTTTATGACTCTACTTTAGCATTCAGTGCATCTTTATATACCACATGAAATTTATATTTTATAGAATTGCATAACATTCAATCTCAAATACTTACATGGTGTGGTTCCAATGACTTGTTCTTGGAAAATGTGGCTACTAGCATGAAAACAAAATTTGAGAAGTATTGGGGAAATGTAGATAAGACTAATAAGATGTTGTATGTTGCATTTGTACTTGATCCAAGGTACAAATTAGAGTATTTGGAATTATTATTTGAAGAGATTTATGATTTAGAAATTGTTCAAAAATTGAGAGATAATGTCAAAAATACTTTTATAGATATGTTCAAAGCTTACTATATGTTAGTGCATGGAAAAGATTTTCAATCTAATGTGACTATATCACAAGATGTAATAGGAAGGATTCCATAATCTGAGAAAGCAAGAAAGTTGAAATTTCTTAAACATTTAGAGGAGAAAAATAGTTTGGAGTTGAAAATCGAGGTTGAGAAATATTTGAACATCCCATGTGAAAATGTCATGTTGGATAAGTTTGATATATTAAAATGGTGGAGGGAAAATTCTTTTAGGTTTTCTATAATCTCTCTCATTGCACGTGATGTGTTAGCAATTCAAGTTTCAACTGTTGCATCAGAATCAACTTTTAGCACAATAGGGCACATTCTTGATCCATTTAAGAGTTCTTTGAATCCTAAAATGGTAGAGACATTAGTATGTAATCAAAATTGGCTCCGTTCTTCCATTAATAATGACTATGTCCTCTTACTAGAATACAATGATGACCTAGAGATTTATAAAGATGTTGATTTTGTTTGATTGTAGAGTTCATTAAAGACATTACAATGATCATTGATGATTAATAATGGGTAAGTTTTAAATATTATTATCTAATGATATATTGTTGTTGATTGTGAGTTTGGATGTTTGTATATGTTTAAGAATTCTGTGTAAATGAGATATTTGGAATTCATTTCTTCATGTCTAATCTTTTTTTTTATTTTTGATTTTGATATCATTTTATGTATTTATGTATTTAACAATAATATCTATCTATATATGATGATAAATGAGCATCACATTTGATTATATCCTATTAAATTATATCATATTTATGTATTATTAATTGTTGAAAACCGTTAACCAAACTGGACCAAATTGGACCAAACCGTTCGGTTATAACATTTTAGATAGCTAAATGGTCCGATCCGGTTCGATTTGGTTAATTTTTTTTAGAAAAAATTAGACCGGACCGGACCATGAACACCCCTAGTTTGTGGTATAGAAGAATATTGTGTTCAAAAAGAAAAACCTTCGTTTATTAAGAATAGCCATCACCACTAAAAAGATCTTGCCAAGCAAGGACGGAGACACGAACACTTTAGGGCTAAATCCTAATCCAGAATAGTTGTACAACTTAGCTCCCATGAATAAGTAATTTTGAGTTGTAACTTAATAAATATTTTAAGAAATCTGCACTAAAAAATAATCAGGGAAATAATATACTTGAAAGTTGTAATAGTGAAAATAGTAATTTTTTTAGTTAAGATGGATGTAGGTTATTATTGAATTTTAGGGAACCTTATCTTAAATGCCCTTTAGATTTAACATATCTTTAATTATGCTCATAATGTTTATAAAATATCAAAAATGCTCTTATATTTTAATAGTGTTAATTTTTTATCTATTACTATTTAGATTACTATTCTTAAGCTCTCATACCAATTTCTATGGATCGGTACAATTTTTAATCAGGGGTTAATATTGACCTAGTTGATGGTCTTTATTTATTTGTTGAAGGTAATAATTTGTCTAAAAAACTTATTATTTTGCTGTATAAGTCTAATTTTCTTCTATATTCATTACAATTGCATAGTATATTATGTTCTTCATTATGTTGGTTGCTTAATTCTAATCCTGAATTTATTAATTGTCTTTTAAAATTAAAAATTTCTCTTTCATTTGCTAAATCTAATAATTATAATTTATGTACTATTGATTCGATGTTCATAGAGTATTATCTTGATAAATCATATGTGTTGAATGTATATTATTTTGTCCTATTCCTAGTATACAATTAGGTTTTTCTTGTGTACATATAATATATTTATAATCTTCAAAGAAGTAATATCCGAACATTAAGTTGTTGAATTCTTCTTCCTCTGTTCTCACATATTTTTTTTATTAAAATAATATTTTAATGTCCTTGAAACAGGATGATCTATGATGCTTGTAATAACTTTAATATAATCTGTATAAATATATAATAATGTGTTAAATCTTTTAAAATTTTGAAGACAAGTTTCATAATCTTCATTTTTAAAATATTCATTTAAATGATAGAGATAACCTTTATCAAATGTTTCTAATAGAATTAGATTTTTATCTTTGATTTCCATTGGAATTATTAGTTGTTTATTTCTAAAGATAATTTTCACTTTCCTATTTTAGCAATATTAGGTCTTGTTGTAAGTAAATATTTAAACATTTAAGATTCTTAACTAGCTTAAATTTATAATTATTATACCTAAATTTGATGGGTCTATCACGGTCATCCCTTTTGTTCGTCTTCTTCTGTTACATCTGTTATGCCTTAGCTTTGCTCATACCTCAACTTCCATTTTATTCATAGTATAATAACTATTACAACTTAAGGCCAACTAAGAACCTTGAAAGGGGTGCTTAGCCACTCATAGTTATTGGGTATAACATTATTAGATTGAAATTTTTAGATAGAGAGATTTTCTATGCTAGAGTGTTTCAGAATAAAGAGTTTTGAATTTCTATGTATTTTTCGTGTTTTTTTAATGATAATAAGGGTTCTTTTTATAGAACAAGAATCCATGTTTACAAGGCTAAAATTATTATTAAAAAAATTATATCTGTTTTGTAGTAATGTTATCTCATATTATTATTAAAAAAACTATATAAAGACAAGATGCAAAGTAAAAAAAAAAAAAAGGACGTGTATAAAAGAAGGATCTGCAAAAATAGAAGAAAAGAAGAACATAATAAAATAAGATCCTATTTTAATTTTTTTGAACCAAAATACATTTTAATTATATCTTCATGTTTTATGAATAAGGTTGTTCTTTGATGAATATCAATAACAACATCTAATTATTTTAGTTTTTTTATATTTTATAATATATTTATTAATGCAACACCACTTACGAAAAATTTGTTTGGAAAATAAAAAATTTATCACTTCTAAAATTTAATAATACCTCTTAACAATAACCTATATCTATCTTAACTCAAAAAAATATTACTGTTTTTATTATTACAACTTTTAGGTGTATTATTTTCCTAATTGTTTTTGAATGCAAACTTCTTAAAACATCTATTAAGTTACAACTCAAAATTACTTCTTCGTCCCTGCGCAATATCTTTTTAGTGGATTAGGATTTAGGACTGAAGTATCGTGTTTTCGTTCCTGTGCAATATCTTTTTAGTGGTGATGACTATTCTTAAGAAACACAAGTTTTTTCCTTTTTAAACAGAACTTCTTCTCTGCCACAAGCCATGAACAACTTAATTTAAGTAGGAACAAATAATTTTATCATAAATTTATACTTACATCAATTTACATGTTATTATTTAATTAATTTTTTTTAATAAATGATCTTATAATCATTACATAATCTTATATTATCAATTTTACATTTAATTAATAATAATTATATACAATACGTCATAACTAATTAAAAAAATCATTTTAGTCTAATTGATTATGACACTAAAATAATGACCACTGACCAATGATTCCATTCAAAGTCAATCTTCTCAACAAAAGTCTAAAAAATTGATGAGGCAAGACCCAACAGCCTAACCCATTTCATAAGGAAAACTTTTTTTTTAATATAATACATAAGAAAATATACTGTATACTATATTTGTTTTCCATATATATCCCTATGCATAGGGATATCTATGGTCCGGCCCGGTCCAGTTTTTCCTAAAAAAAACTTAACCAAATCGGATCATTCATCTTACTCGGGCCGGATCAGATTGGACCGTTTGAAACGATTTTAAAAAATAAAAACCGGACCGGACCGTTTGATTTATAAAACGATTTGGTCCGGTTTTTTTATAATTTAATGAAGAATAATGTAAATTTTTTAATATATTATTAAATCGGTCCGGTCCGGTTTGAACGGTTTAAAATTAATACAAACCGGACCGGACCGTTTAATTAGTAAAACCGTTCGATTTGGTCCGATCCGATCCGGTTTTACGGTTTGGTCCGATCCGGACCGGTTTTTGGACACCCCTAATATCCCATATAAAAATGGTAATAATATTAGAATATATTATATTAAAATGTATTATAATTAATATAAATACTGATTAATGTTATATTTTATTATATGATAAATAAAATTAAAAATAAATATTTTAATAAATAAAATTAATATTTAAAATAGTATATAATTTATTTTATATCAAAATAATTTCATAATAAAAATATATTTAACTCAATATTTTATATTTTTTTACATTTAAAAAATTATTTTTAATTCAAAATAAAAAAAATAGAAAACATAATTTTAAAACTGAAATTCAAACATATAAGATAAATTTTCAATGCAGTTTAAATCTAGAACCCCATAACTGTTATCACAAATTTTTTATATAATAATACAATTTTTATTTTTTAAGATAATAATAAAACATGATTGTATACATATAATACGATCAGAATGTTAAGTAATTTAAAACAATTCATGCGAAATCGACAACTACGTTACATTACGTACACGTAGCATTAGAACCTCATTTTCTCAGGTCTAACATCGTCGCATTGTTAGAAGACTTGCTTTTTTGGAAAAGTCATGCAGCCTAGGATTATTCATATTTGTATAACAAAGGAACAATCTATATATTGTAAAAAAAAAAAGTAATATAAAGGAACAATATTCCAGTATAAAATGAGATGTAAATAGAGATCAACTTAAGTGATAATGGCTTACTCCTTATTTTTAAACCCAATGTCCAATAAGATTGTACTAATGATTTTAGCCCTTTTCTTGCTTACATTGCCTTCATTGATCATAGGTTTTGCAAGTAACAATGAATCCGAAGCTCTTATAAAATGGAAACACAGTCTTGACAATCAGAGCCAGTTTATATTGTCTTCATGGGAGGTTACTAACAAAGCCAGCCCTTGCAATTGGGATGGAATTACTTGCAATAAGTTGGGAAGTGTCACCCATCTTAACTTTTCAGGGTCTAGTTTAAGAGGTACACTTGATAATCTTCATTTCTTATCATTCACAAACCTTGTCCTTATAAATTTTGAGTCCAACTCTCTTCATGGAGATATCCCTCTTGAACTTTGTAACCTTTCAAGACTCACTTATCTCAATTTGGCCAAAAACAATAAACTAGCAGGTAGAATTCCCATTGAAATTGGCCAATTGACAAGTCTCGACTTTCTTTACTTAGCTGGTAATAGTTTCACTGGCTCCATTCCTCAAGAAATAGGATTACTTTGGTCATTGACAGAGCTTGCTTTAGACAGTAACTCTCTAACTGGTGTTATTCCTTCTTCTATTGGAAACCTAACTCATTTGTCACATCTTTATCTCCATAACAATCAATTTTCTGGATTTTTACCTAGAGAAATTGGAAACTTACAAAACTTATCCCATGTTTATTTTCAGAATAACAGTTTGTCGGGACCTATTCCTAATGAATTTGAAGGTATGAGATCTCTCAATGTTCTAGATTTATCAAGCAATTATTTCTTCTCAAGAATCCCAGCTTTTCTTGGAAACTTTACCAACTTAAAACATCTCTTCCTTTATAATAACAATTTTCATGGTTCAATTCCTGAAGAATTGGGAAAGCTTAATAAACTCACCGCACTTGAACTGTCAAACAATAACCTCTCTGGTTCAATACCTGCTTCCATAGGAAACTTGACAAAACTAACTTCTCTTTTTTTGAGGGATAATCATCTCTCTGGTTCAATACCTGCTTCTATAGGAAACTTGAAAAGCCTCACTCTTCTGATGTTACTTAACAACAGATTGAATGGTTCACTTCCCCTACAGATGAATAACTTTACGAGTATTATCAGTATGGTATTATCTAATAATCTCTTCTCTGGGGAATTACCACAACTAATATGCCAGGGTGGAAGAGATATATTACATTTTACTGCCTATAACAATTACTTTACTGGCCCGGTACCGAAAAGCTTGAAAAATTGTAGTGGCCTTTGGAGACTTAGGCTTGAAGACAACCAACTTATTGGTAATCTAACAGAAGCTTTTGGGGTGTACCCTAACTTGGCTTATATTGATCTAAGTCGAAACAAACTTCATGGTGAGCTTTCACCAAATTGGGGTCAATGCCACAATTTGTTGACTCTCAAAGTCTCTGGCAACAAAATTTCAGGGTTCATACCACCTCAACTTATAGAAGCAAAACAACTGGGAGAGCTCGACCTATCCTCGAATCAACTAGCTGGAAAAATTCCGAAGGAGCTTGGGAAAATGAAACCATTGAATCAACTAATGCTCAATGATAATCAACTCTTCGGTGAAGTTCCTACTGAGATTGGAGCTCTATTAGAGCTCACACATTTGAATCTCGCAAAAAACAATTTGATTGGTAAAATTCCTAAGCAGCTTGGACAATGCTCAAAGCTAAGGCAGTTACACTTAAGCAGTAATAAGTTTGATGGAATCATTCCTCTTGAGATAGGCAACATTTATAATCTTGAAGGAGTTGATCTCAGTTCAAATTTATTGAGTGGAGAGATACCACAACAATTAGGACAATTGAAAAAATTAGAGATGTTGAACCTCTCTTACAATAATCTTTCTGGTTCAATACCATCAAGTTTTGTTAAAATGTTAAGTTTGACATCGGTTAACATTTCCGACAATCACTTAAAGGGTCCAATTCCTAATATTAAAGCCTTTTTGGATGCTCCAATAAAAGCCCTGAGCAATAACAATGGCTTGTGTGGTAATGTCACTGGTTTGCAGCCTTGTCCTTCAAGCACGCTTAATCTCCATAAAGATAAAAATGAAAACAAGGCTAAGCTGTTGATAAAAATTCTTGTTCCACCTCTTTGTTTGTTGTTCTTACTATTTATCCTTTTATTCATACATTTCAAAAGAACAAAGAAAAGAGAGAGTCAAATTCCTAGTGAATCAGAGAACAATAATAACATTCAAAATGTATTTTCATTATGGAGTTATGATGGTAAAATGGTGTACGAGAACATTATTGAAGCCACAGAGGATTTTGACTCAAAATATTGCATTGGAGTGGGAGCAAATGGAAGTGTTTATAAGGCAGAACTTACTACAGGACAGATTGTTGCTATTAAGAAGCTTCATGTACCCTCAGATTATTACACAGCATCACAGGCTAATAAAGCTTTTGTAAGCGAGGTTCGTGTCTTAACAGAAATAAGACATAGGAATATAGTGAAGTTGTATGGGTTCTGTTCACATCCAAGACATAGTTTTTTGGTATATGAGTTTCTGGAAGGTGGAAGCTTGTTAGATGTTCTGAGCAATAAGACACAATTAGCCACAAGATTTGATAGGAAGAAAAGAGTACATGTAGTAAAAAGTGTGGCTAATGCATTGTCTTATATGCATCATGATTGTTCTATTCCTATAATACATAGAGATGTATCAAGCAAGAATGTTTTGCTCAATCTTGAATACGAGGCTCGTCTTTCGGATTTTGGAACAGCTAAACTTCTCAATCCTGAGTCATCCAATTGGACTCCTTTCGAAGGCACTTTTGGATATGCTGCTCCAGGTTTTTTTTACCCTCCCTTAAAACCAATTAGTAGTTTACTTGTTCTAAGTTTTAACATATATACTTAATTATAAAATAATTATAATTAAGATACTTATTGAATAAACTTTCTAATGCAGAACTAGCTTATACAATGCAAGTAAATGAAAAGTGTGATGTATATAGTTTTGGAGTGTTAACTTTAGAAGTGATTATGGGAAGGCATCCAGGTGACCTTTTGTTCTCTTTGCAATCATTATCATCTTCAACCTCGGTATCATCGACACATGAAATTCAAATCACAAAGCTTTTGGACCAATGCCTTTCTCTTTCAACACCTCAAGATGAAGTTGAAATTGTATGCCTTATGAAGACAGCGTTTGATTGCCTCCAAACCTGTCCTCAAAGTCGTCCCACAATGAAACAGGTTTCTCAAGAGCTCTTGACTCAGAGGCTTCACTTGTCAAAACCTTTATCTATGATTACTTTGGGAGATCTTATCTATGGTCATGTTTTCACTTTCTGAACACTATTCAATTACTGTATGCGATATGTTTTCCATTGTTTTATGCATGTTTTCTTATTGTAACTTTTTGTAGCTGCCTTTGCTTTAGTTTGTACTTTAATTTTTATTAAAAAAGAACTACCTTTATGAATCATATTTTCTTTTCAAATGGTTCGCTTATCACCAAAATTATGATAAATGTGATGTTTTCCTTTTCTTTTTGATAATAAAAAATATGATTGTTTATATTTATTATATTAATAATACATTATCTTAACAAATTATTTTGTTTTAGATCATTATTAATAGTACTCCAAGTCCAACAAATAGATAAGGTACTATCACTCCATTAATCTAATAAGTCATAAATGTGGTGACTAATAAGTTTGCTACAATTATATCTAATTTCTTACTAGTAGCACTCCTTATAAAGGAAATCCAAGATGCATGATAGCACATCATACTATCAAATGTAATAAAGTTGGGTCAATTGACAACACTTGTACTATAAAGACCAAAACACATCACTTGAGAGCTGGTTTGTAATTTGCATGGGATGTTAGGTTTTCAAATGTTATATAGGAGGGTGATTCCTTAGAAGCTCAAGAGGCTCTTCATGCAACCCAAAAGAATATATCACAAATTACAAATCGAGCTACAATCCTCGTAAATAGCCAAGCACTTCATTTAAGACAAAGCGCACTTCATTTAAGACTAATAAACTTGTTTATATTTATTGGATTGATAATATATTATTTTGATAAATTATTTATTAGTTTTAGATCATTATTACTTTGTCCCAAATCTAACAAATAGATAGGGTCTTATCACTCCATTACTCCTGTCATTCATAAATGTGGAGACTAATTAGTTTAAGATAATGATTCAAGTCTTAATTAAAACAATTATTTTTAGTTGAGTAAAAATATTTTCTCCTCAAATGGTTTGCATCCCACCAAAATTATAATAATTTTCTCTTTATTTAGAAAGTTAATATTTGTTTTTGATAATAAAAATTATTTAAAGAATGTGCTCGTTTATATTTATTGGGTTAATAATATATTATTTTAATAAATTATTTATTAGCTTTAGAACATTATTGATATAGTGCTCAAAGTCTAAGAAATATATACGGTCTTATCACTCCATTACTCTAATGAATCATAAATGTGGAGAGTAAATTGTGATTCAAATCTTAATTAAGATTATTATTTCTAGTTGAGTAATGCTACTAATCACTATTAAGATTATAATTAGCAAAATTATATAATATATACACAACATGTAGCACACTAATTATATATATTCTATAACTATTTATCATATAAGTTGTATATGAGTACTTACTCTATTACTAATATATTATTTTCCATTCTAGTTGTCTTATTAATAACCTCTTCCATCCTATAAGCTAGTTGATTTTGGTTGGAAAAAAATTATAACAAAAAAAGCCTTAATTATTTAAACTAGACAGATGAAGTAAAAACTCACTACAAAGTAAATCCAAGTTGCATAATATCACAACATATTATCAAATATCATAAATATCCAAAAGCTAGAATGAAAAATGACATAATAATAGTTACGACGTAGGAAATGAGCAAGTGGTCTGTAGGCTCAAGTTCTGTCAATTCCACTGATGTCTTGATCAATAATTTGGTCTAAAAGTAACAAATTAGTGTCATAATTTAGGTAATTAATTATCTAATTTATGGCATAACAAATTAGTGGCATAATTTAGGGTAATTAATGGTCTAATTTATGGCATGATTTGTGGCATGATTTAAAGAAATTAATAGTATAATTTAAGGAAATTAGTGGCTTAATTTAAGGCTTAAAGTATGGCACAATTTTAGGAAAAGAGAGCATTGCTTCATCTATAAATAGGGAAGAGTTTATGCATTGAAAAAAAAGCAAAAATAAGAAAAATCAGAGAAAACATAAGCAAACTCAAAGAGATAAAATACTTGTGAGTTTGGGGAAACACTTGAGAGATATTATTAGTGAGGAAATCTGTATCTGTATTCTGTATATTTCCTACTCAATTCAAATAATATATGCTGCCTCCCGTGGACCTAGGCGAATTGCCGAACCACGTAAATTCTGTGTGTTCATTTTATCGCTTTGATATATTCAGATACCGCTATTTATTGCTTCCGTACACAACAAATTGGTATCAGAGCCAAATATAACAGTATTATATATCAAATCGAAGCTCTCGACGAGACAAACACAACGGTAAAAGAATCACTCAAATCGGGAGTCAGAATCGCAGCCAGAAGCTGCTGGAGTGATGTTGCCAACAACTGAGTCAACTCAGTCACTAGTGATATTTGGACTGAGTTTGTCCATTTTTCATCTGTTTTCAACTGAGTTGGATCTATTCCTAGCTAATTGGACCATTCTGGATTCAACTTCGAACTCCATTTTTTCAAATAAGGTATAAAATTTGGAAAAACACTGTTTTAAGTTGTAAGTGAAAAATTTCTGTTAGATAATTTCAATAAAATACATGACGAAAAGTATTGAGAACAGACTCTACTTAAAGAAGAAACTTTTTCGTTTCTATTACAAGAAAGGTACCCCTATAATTAAACACTTAGATAATTTCAATAAAATTTTGGTCGATCTGCAAAATTTAGATGTTGAAATTATCGATGAAGATAAAGCTTTGTTATTGCTGAATTCATTACCTGAGAGTTATGAGCATTTAACCACAACCCTATTATATGGAAAAAATGAGGTTAAGTTCGTAGATGTTTCAAATGCTTTGGTAAATAACGAGTACCGGAAAAAGGATCAACATGATCACAGAGACTCAACATCAAAAGCATTGACGGCAGCCAGAGGTAGGACGAATAACAAAACATCTGGCGGATCAAATAATAGGGGGTGATCCAGATCAAAGTCTAAAGGAGAGTCATCTAGAAGACGTCCTGCAAAGGATGAGTGTGCCTATTGTCACCAGAAAAGGCACCGAAAAAAAGATTGCCTAAACAAGGACAAGTCAAATGCAAATGTTGCACAAAAGGTCGATGAAGATGAAAAATCAGCCTTTTCAGTTTCATCATCAAAAACCTACTCAGATAAGTGGATCCTTGATTCTAGATGTTCTTATAATATGTGTCCAAACAGGCATTGGTTTTTGAGTTTTCAGAAGCTCGATGGAGGAGTTATGCTTATGGGAAATGAAAATTCCTATCAGACAAAAAGGATCAAAACAGTACGATTAAAGATGCACGATGGTACAATCAGACGACTTACAAATGTAAGGTATATTCTTGATCTAAAGAAAAACCTTATTTCTTTAGGTGTTCTAGATTTTGATGGTTACAAGGTAACATTGGAAAATAGAGTCTTGAAAGTTGTACGAGGTGCATTTGTAGTGATGAAGGGTACTCGAAAGGCGAACTTGTATTTCCTAGATGGAATTACAGTTACAGGAAGAGCAGTTTTCTCAAGTAGCTCTGAAGAAAAGACGAATGATTCTTCTCGCCTGTGGCACATGCGCTTAGGGCATGTTGGTGAAAAGGCTTAATGAAACAAGGTCTTTTGAAAGGAGCCAAGACTGGAAAGTTTGATTTCTGTGAGCATTGTGTAATGGGAAAACAAACAAGAGTCAAGTTCGGCACTACCATTCATCGTACTAAGGGATCTCTTGATTATATTCACACGGATGTCTGGGGACCTTCAAAGAATACTTCACTTGGAGGTAAACGTTGTTTGTGACTTTTATTGATGATTTCTCTAGATATGTTTGGATATACCCCATGAGTCACAAAGATGAAGTTCTGGATATCTTTCTTAAATGGAAGAAAATGATCGAGACTCAGACAGGCATGAAAATTAAGAGGCTCAGATCTGATAATGGCGACGAGTACAAATCAGATCCCTTCTTCAAAGTTCGTCAAGATGAAGGGATAATCAAAAAATTTTATGTTCTTCGTACACCACAACAAAATGGAGTTGCAGAAAGAATGAATCGTACTTTGGTTGATTCGATGTATGCTATCTCAATCCAAATTGAGCAAGGCATTTTGAGATGAGGCTTTATCATATGCAACTCATATAGTCAACAGACTTCCTACGACTACATTAGATGGGAAAACTCCTAAAGAGGTATGGTATGGACAACCTGCTACTGATTATGATTCATTGCGAATATTTGGATGTCCTGTATATTTTCATGTTAGTGAATCCAAACTGGATCCTAGAGCAAAGAAAGTAATTTTCTTGGGCTTTAAGGAAGGAGTTAAAGGATTTTGACTTTGATGTGGTGAATCTAAGAAGATCGTCTTAAGCCGAGATGTTACATTCGACGAGTCTGTTATGCTGAGACAAACAAATTCAGAGAAAGAGAATGAAAGTCCAAATACTCTTTCTAAGATGATGCTTGAGACTCCGAAAGGTCTAGAAAAGATTGTACCGACCACCGATCATGGTGAAGATGAAATCGATGATCAAGAAGAGATCTCAATTGAGGTGGAGGTTTTCTCACCATCACTATCGATCAATCAACAGCCAGAATCTATTGCCACTACTCGACCGAGAAGGGAGATTAGAAAGCCTACCAGATACACAGACATGGTAGCATTCGCACTTCCAGTAATTGATGATGATGTCCCATGTACTTATAGAGAAGCCGTGTAGAGAGTTGATAGTATGAAGTGGAAGATGGCAATTGATGAAGAGATGAAGTCTCTACACCAGAATCAGACTTGGGAGTTGGTTCGACTTCCCAAAGGAAAGAAAACTATTGGCTACAAATGGGTCTATGCCAAGAAGGAAGGTGTTTCTGGTAAAGACAACATCAGATACAAAGCTAGATTGGTAGCAAAAGGCTATGTTCAGAAAGAAGGAATAGACTACAATGAGGTATTCTCACCTGTTGTTAAGCATTCATCTATTTGAATACTGTTGGCTTTGGTAGCACAGTTTGATCTCGAGTTAGCTCAACTCAATGTCAAAATAGCTTTTCTCCATGGTACTTTGAACGAAGAGATCTACATGTCTCAACCCGATGGCTTCAAAGTTCTAGGACAAGAGAATTGGGCTTACAAGCTAAGCAAGTCAATTTACGATTTGAAGCAATCACCACGACAGTGGTACAAGCGCTTTGATAGCTTCATCAGAGAGCAAAAATACACACGCAGTCAGTTTGATTACTGTGTATACTTTCGGAAACTCCAAGATGGTACCTTCATTTATTTGCTCTTATATGTTGATGATATGTTGATTGCATCTAAGAGCAAGGTGGAGATCGACAGATAGAAGGCCCTATTGAGTTCAAAATTTGAAATGAAAGATCTTCGAAAAGCTAAGAAAATTCTTGGGATGGAAATCACAAGAGATAGAGTTGCAAGCACAGTCTGTCTGACACATACTCAGTATCTGAAGAAAGTACTACAAAGGTTTGACATTGATGAAAAAACAAAACCAGTAAGGACACCGCTTGCTCTTCACTTTCAGTTGAGTGCATTGATGTCACCTAGCACCACCGATGAAAAGAAGCAAATAGAGTGTGTTCCATATGCAAATGCCATTGGTGCCTTGATGTATGCAATGGTTTGCACCAGACCTGATATTTCCCACGTTGTTAGTATGGTGAGTCGGTACATGTATAATCCCGGTAAAGGACATTGGCAAGCAGTGAAGTGGATTCTACGGTACATCTATGGTACTATGGATATCGGTTTGAAGTTTGAGAGAGACAAGACTGAAGGAAAACACCTAGTTGGGTATGTGGATTCTGACTATGCTAGAGATTTGGATAAGCGTCGATCTAGAACTGGCTATGTGTTCACAATGGCAGGAGGACTAGTTTGTTGGAGATCAACATTGTAGTCAACTGTAGATTTGTCTACTACAGAGGCAGAGTATGTGGCTGTAACAGAAGCATTCAAAGAAGCTATTTGGCTTCTTGGGTTGACCAAGGATTTGGGTATTGTTCAGAAGAACGTGGAGATTTTCTACGACAGCCAAAGTGCCATTTGTTTGGCAAGAAACCAAGTTCATCATGGTCACACCAAACACATCGATGTTTGATTTCATTTTGTTTGGGAAATCGTCGATGAAGGGAATGTTATACTCCTGAAAGTCGGAACTGCAGATAACTCTACAGATATGCTTACAAAGGTGGTTACAGGGATCAAGTTTCAACACTGCTTAAACTTGATCAACATCTCTCGAGATTAGAGTGCCTAGGGCGCATTTGGAGGAAGCATTATGAACTTTTTCGCCAAGGTGGAGATTGTTGAATATTGGCTCTAAAAGTAACAAATTAGTGGCATAATTTAGGGAAATTAGTGGCCTAATTTGTGGCATGATTTAAGGAAATTAATGGCATAATTTAAGGAAATTAGTGGCCTAATTTAAGGCTTAAATTATGCCACAATTTTAGGGAAAGGGAGCCTTGCTTCATCTATAAATAGGGAAAAGATTATGCATTGAAAAAAAAGGCAAAAATCAGAAAAATCAGAGAAAACATAAGCAAACTCAAAGAGAGAAAATACTTGTGAGTTTGGGGAAACACTTGAGAGATATTATTAGTGAGGAAATCTGTATCTGTATTCTATATATTTCCTACTCAGTTCAAATAATATCTGTTGTGTCCCGTGGACCTAGGCGAATTACTAAACCACGTAAATTATGTGTGTTCATTTTATCACTTTGATATATTCATATACCGTTATTTATTGCTTCTGCCCACAACATTTATCATATAAGTTGTATAAGAGTCCTTACTCTATTACTAATATATTATTTTCCTTTCTAGTTGTCTTATTAGTAACCTCTTCCATCCTATAAGCTAGTTGACTTTGGTTGGAAAAAAATTATAACAAAAAAATCCTTAATTATTTAAACTAGATAGATGAAGTAAAAACTCACTACAAAGGAAATCCAAATTGCATAATAGCACAACATATTATCAAATATCATAAATATCCAAAAGCTAGAATGAAAAATGATATAATAACAGTTACGACGTAGGAAATGAGCAAATTATTGATCAAGATATCAGTGAAATTGACAGCATTTGAGCCTACAGACCAAACTTGAGAGCTGGTTTGTAATTTGCTTGGGAAGTTGGGATTTCAAATGTTATATGGTAGGGTGATTCCTAAGAAACTCAAGAGGCAACCCAAAAGAACATATCACAAATTACAAATGGAGCTACAATCCTCATAAACAGTCAAGCACTTCATTTGATACAAAGCGCACTTCATTTAAGAAAAAGCATAGAAAATGAAATGGATATAGCCTTACAATAAAATTAACAAATTTGAATGTCATTCAAATTAAAGTGTTACTATTTTGATCTATTTAATGTAAAACACCTTTAATTAAATCTAATTTAATATTATCAAAGTGTTATTTTTATTGTTATAAGTTTTAAGGTGTTATTTTTTGTAATTTTTCTATATTTGTTTATCAATCCTCTATATTTTCTCTATAGTTGAAAAAAGGAAATTCAATATACCCCATACATGAAAATAAACTACAATATGTTATATTCTCTTCGTAGTTGAAAAAGATATTTAATTGGGAGCACTTTTTATAATAGTTAATTGTACAAGATTCGACCATACATATTAGAAATATTATTAATATTTGTTTACCCACAATGTTTAATATTAATCATAAGTGATTTAGTTGGCTCCTTATTGTAGCACATTAGCATTTGACTTACTCGATAATGTGCCTAATGAGCTAAGATTTCTTATATCTCGATATTTCAGTGTTAATGATGATCTGAAAGGTTATCTTGCAAGATACGAAATCCGCTATGTATGTTCTCAAATATTAGATAGTAATTATGTTGTTTAGCGATCCAAATCTTGGATAACTGTACACAATCTATAACATGATTATATGAAGTTACTCATAGCATCGGATGTACTCAAGCAAAAAGATGTAATAAAAGAGTTAAAAATGACTTAATTATCTCGATCATATTATAAATTAGTTTTGGAAGATTGAAGTGCACATAATAATTATACCAATGGATACTCAAATATATTGAATTAGATAAATATCAATTATAATATTTGAGAATTCAATCTCAAGTCTACAGTGGAGTAATTTTAAGATTAATAAAGATTGATAATTAATTAAGAGGTTAATTATTATTTGAAATCTTTATTAAAGCTTGAAATCATAATTTCATGGGTTTCTAAGTCTTCTCCGTGAAAAAGAATGAGTGATGTTACTTCCCAAATAAATAAATAATTCATTTGTAATTAATTATTTATTTAAACAAAATACATATTTATTTATTATAACATTTAATGATGATCATAAATATCAAATAATATGTAAAGATAAAATACTATTTAATCCATGGATTAATTGCAAATTTATTTAATTGAATTAAATAATTATGTAAATTGATTTTGAAAATAAAATATTAATTTAAATATAAGGTAGGCATTTAAAGCTTGTGTGACAAGTAATCACCTTTTGGTAGTAATTATCAAATTGACTTTGATATTTTACCAAACAAATTTATTTGGATTTAACTGTGCACACAAATAGGGATTGGATTGTCCGAATTTGGAGTGTATGCTAGAGCGAGGAGAATGTGGAAATTGAATTTCTATTAGCACACAATTTTATTATACGAAGGTCTATCAAAATTTAGTAGAATTAGGAGTTATAATTTTGATAACTTGTGCCAAAATTGGATGATATGAAAACGTTCTAACACTACATAGAATGACCAACCAACACAGAAAGAAAATTGGTTAATTTTCTACCGCTAAATATTGAGAGAATTGTGAGAGAAAACAATTACATAAATAATATTCTCGAAAGAAATTGTTACTTGATTATTTTGGTAATGTTCTTAGAGAACACTTGAATATCACGTATATTGGTTTCTAGTTGGGAAGCAAGAATATTTTTTTGATCCATTTAGAGATTACAAGAACACCCACCTATTATGTTCTTTCTTATTGAGAGATAATTTGTAAAAACCCAAATATTTTTATCTTGGATCACACGCTACAAGGGTATGAATGTTAGGATATGAGCCCAAAAATGTAAATTTGATTTATATATTACTATATTGGAAAAAAGAAAAGAGTTATTTAATCATTCATGTTATTATTCATCTTATTTGATAAAATGTAAAATCCTTAATTATTTGTGTTTACTTAAACTCATCATATATGAATATACCAAAGATAATTGAGTTTAAAAGAAATAATTTAAAAAACCTTGATGAACAATAGAAGTTACATCTTCATATTGTGTCACGAGTATAACTAATAGCCATTTAGAATAAAGTAACCCTACCTTAGTGTTGCAAATGAGGTGACATCTAGTTATAGGTATTTTGTATAATGATACATTATATATGATTGAAGGAGATGTGTTAGAAATGCTATAAAAATCCGTTTAACTTATATTAGTTTTAACATATCAATTGATGACCATTTATGACATTATCTTAATCATGAGTGTTATAACAAATCCATTTCTTTAGTACCTTGACATCTGACTTTTTTGGTGATACACGTACTAGTTGGCAAAGAGGTTATCTCATAAGATAAGGAATCCATTCTATTTGTTTTATATGCAAGATATTAATCCCCTTGTTTAGTGGTTTAGATGTTTGTTTAGTTGTATACAATCTTATAATATGATTACAAATAGTTATTTAACATGAATTGTGGGTACTCAAAGACACGAGGCAATTAATAAAATAAAATAAAAATATTCTTTTATTTAGTCTATACGAAAAGGATTACGTTATAGATAATGATTATATCAATTGATTACTTAAAGTTAAGAAATAAAATAATTAACCTATGTATGTTTTAAGAGTTCAATATTAAGCATTTAGTAAAGTAATTATGAGATTTAGGATGTTGTTGTTTTAATTAAGGGGTTATTTAAAGGAAAAATAATAGAAAAAATATGTTACATTTAACAAAAATATACTTTAATCTCCTAGTTATTAAGTGTAATAATACAAGTCTCTTATCTCTTTTCAAATAGTCACATAAATCCATTTGAAAAATTACATCAATCTTTATAGCAATGATCAAACTATGTTGCATTTCAAAAGATAAATAACTAGTTATAAATTAATTAACCAAAATATATGACAGTCAATGTTAATGATTTATGAGTCATAAATGTCAAATTTAATATAGATGATAAAATGATAATTTTTTTAATTATAATATTTATTTTAGTTGATTAATTATTGGAATCTGAAGTAACAAACATGCTTGAATCTATTGCAATTTTAGGGGATTTATGTACAAGAAAGAGTATGACACGAGCTATACAGGATTCATGAAGGATGGAGCAAAATGTTTGGTGGAAAACACAGACATTAAACTTGTTGGTGAGAGCGAGTTTCATCTTGGAAACACATTAGCTCATATTTTTTCTTTGAGGTTGACAATACTTCGTTGAGATAATACATGTTTTTTCTAGGACATGCTAATTTTCCATGAGTGAATTCTAATGGTTTCTTAATTTTCAGCTAAAATCTCCATTTTTTTATACATTATCTGTTGCTACTGATGTTGATTTGAAGGCAGCACATCTCGTTTTTTTTTTCTGGAAAGCAGGGTATTTAAGGACATTTTTGTTTTTCTTCGATTATAGTTTTTTTTCTGTTTAATTACCGCCTCCCTGTTAATCTCAGTCAGTTTAGTCAAACTAATCTGATGTACTTAAGAAGCTCATAAAATTGTATTTCTTAATTGTTTCGATTATTTGGTGGGTTGTTTTCGGTTATAGTATAGAGTAAAGTTACAGCTCAAATGTCTCTAGGGTTTGAAATATTTTTAATTATGCTTTCGAGATTTATAAAATATTTAAAATGTCCTTAAATTTTAATGGTGTTAATTTTTCATCTATTACTATTTAAAATACTATTTTTTTGGCTCTTATACCAATTTTTACGGATAAATACAATTTTTACAGATAAATATCATTTTTAATCGGGGGTTACTATTGACCTAATTATTAGTCTTTGTCTATTTACAAAAGACAATAATTTGTTTAAAATTTTTATTATTTTTTGGTACAAATCTAATTTTCTTCTATATTCATTACAATTACATAGTATGTTATGTTCTTCATTATATTAGTTACTTAATTGTAATCCTGAATCTATTAATTATTTTTTAAGATTAAAAATTATTTTTTCATTTGCTAAATCTAATAGTTCTAATTTATATACTAATGATTTGATGTTTATAAAGTATTACTTTGATAAGTTATATGTATTGAATGCATATTATTTTGTCCTATTCGTAGTATACAAATAGGTTTTTCTTGTGTACATACATTGTATTTATAATCTTCAAAGAAGTAGTATCCAAACATTAAGTTGTTGAATTCCTATTCCTCTATTCTTACATATTTTTGACTAAATAGTATTTTAATGTCCTTGAAACAAGATAGTCTATGATGCTTGTGATAGCTTTAATATAATCTATATAGATATCTAATAAAACGTTAAATCTTTTAAAATTTTCAAGAAAAGTTTCATAATCCTCATCTTGAAAGTATTCATTTAAATGATAGAGATAACCTTTATCAAATGTTTCTAATAGAATTAGATTTTTATCTTTGATTTTATTTGGAATTATTAGTTGTTTATTTCTAAAAACAATTTCCATTTTCCTGTGTTTAGTAGTATTATATTTTATTGTAAGCAAATATTTAAACATTTAAGATTCTTAACTAGCTTAAATTTATAATTATTATACCTGAATTTGATGGGTCCCGCAATCTTCTCTTATATTTGTCTTCTTTTGTTACACATGTTATGCCTTAGCTTTGCTCAAACCTCAACATACTCCTGGCAATGGTGAGCCTTCTACATTTATACATAAATGGTGTCCAATAGTTGACTTACTAGAGAAGAGTAACTAGACTCTATTTTATTCATGTGATAATAATTATTAAAACTTAAGGCTAACCAAAACCTTGAAGAGTTGTTTAGCCGCTCATAATTATTGGGTATAACATTATTGGTTTTGAGATTTCTAGATAGAGAAATTTTCTACGCTAGAGTTTTTGTGTGTGTTTTAGATTAGAGAGCTTTGGATTTCTGTGTATTTGTGTGTGTTTTGAAATGAGAATAAGAGTTCTGTTTATAGCACAAGGAATCTTTATTTACAAGACTAAAATTATTATTTTACCATTGTTTTAATAATTAGTCTTCTTTTTTACTTTAAAGGATAGCCACTTCTTTTTTCCTTGGCACATGCTACCGACTAAGATGTGGAATCTACATCTTTATTTCCTTTGTCATTTTATGCTGATAGTTTCTTTCCTTATTTTTCTTTGTCATTTTCTATTGATAGTTCTTTTGATGACGTTAATGATGACACGTCTTCATCTTCTTGGTTTTTGATGCAGAGAATGCATCTATGATCTTTGGTGGCTTTTCTGACATAGAAGCAGAATACCTTCCTTGTTTCTAGACCAATTTCTAGGTTGTTTCAATTAAAATTAGTTTCGTATTTGGTAATTTTTCACCATCTTCTTTTGACAGAGCCATGCTACAATGGGAAATGATGATAACTTTGATCTCAATAGAATTGTCAATCTTTCTGAGTTAATAGTAAATTTAGCCTAACATTTAACTTTTTAGTACACAGAGTTCTCTTATGTTGAATTCCTTTTCTAGAAGTGTCCTTGGTTTGGAAACTTCTATGTTTGTGTTGGAAATCCCTATCTTGATGAAGTGGTAATAACTAATACATCATTTCTCATTCCAGTATATTAATGAACTAAAAAATATAAGATAAACAGGTTTATCACCTGCTTTAAATTTTCTTATGAACTTCTTCATTACTCTTTTAAAATTCTCTAGAAATAATTTAGCTCGCTTAAATTAATTCCTGGATATATATTTTCTATTAGTCCTGCATGAAAGGCTTTATACACAAATATTGGATCAATTTCTTCAAAGATATTGAATTTACTTCAAGTAGAAAATTCCTTGTCTATAGTATATAACTTCATATCTTCAATATGTTCTTAGGTAGACTTTTTGGCCAAGTTATAGAGACTCAACCATTGTGGTTTGCTAAGGTTTCTATATTGGTCCTTCTTATCTTCTTCCGCTCTTTTTCGTAGCAGAGCTACATCGGTTGTATGAGGATGATATATTTCTAACTCATTCCACATGCTTTTCATGCTTCCTAAGAGTTGTACAAAAGGCTTACCATCTTGTTGCAGATTTGAGATGTCCTTCTTTAATTGAAAAACTCGTGCATCATTGTTTTGACTGCCATACATTTCCTTGACCGTCTCCCATAGTTGGTATGCAGATTCAGAGTAACTGAATATTTCAGCTAATTTACGTTCCATGGAATTTAGGAGACATGACATAACCAGCTGATCCTTACTAAGCCAAGATTCATAGGTTGGTGAGGAAACATCAGGTACTTCGATGCTTCCATTTATGAACCCCAACTTGGACCTTCCACCTAGAGTCAGAGACACTGCTCTTGACCAAGGCAAGTAATTAAACTCATTCAACAAGACTGAGCTTAATCTTTGATTTGGGTTGACATCCACCTCATGCATATTCATGAAGGAAAGCACCGATGAACTTTCAGCTTCTGATCCTAGCAGCTTGTCTTCCGTCATTTCAAAGATTGAAGATGCTAAGATAATAATAAAGCAGAAGCAAGTTAATTTTCCTGCTCTGATACCATGTTGAAAAAACAAGAAATAACTCTACACAAAAGAGCTCTTATTATTTTCTTCATGTTTTCATTACAATTGTATAGCTATTTATAAGGAAATTTTACTCCTTCAATTACTCTTTGAATTAAGGATTCCTTGATTTACTCCTTGAATTAAGGATTCCTTGTTTTACTCCTTGAATTAAGGATTCCTTGTTTTACTCCTTGAATTAAGGATTCCTTGTTTTACTCCTTGAATTAAGGATTCCTTGTTTTGCTCCTTGAATTAAGCTCCTTGTTTTTCTCCTTGAATTAAGGTCCTTGTTTTATTCCTTGAATTAAGAGCTAATATCCAATACTCCCCCTCAAGCTGGATCCAAAAGGTTTATGGATCCAAGCTTGGACAAAAGTCGTTGAAACTGATGAGAAGCCAAGGGCTTGGTGAAGATGTCAGCCAGTTGGTCGAAGCTTCTTGTATAATGTGTCTGAATCACTTGTGATTGAACTTGTTCGCGAATGTAATGACAATCAACTTCAATGTGTTTCGTCCTCTCGTGAAACACTGGGTTTGATGCTATATGCATGGATGCTTGATTGTCACAAAATAAAGACATAGGAAGAGTTGTAGGAACGCCTAAATCACATAGAAGACCATTAAGCCATATCAACTCACATGCATTGGAAGCCATTGCACGATACTCAGATTCGGCACTTGATCTAGCGATGACAGTTTGCTTATTACTCTTCCATGTGACCAAATTTCCACCGACACATGTACAGTAGCTAGTGGTGGACTTACGATCGATTGCATTCCCTGCCCAATCAGCATCATAATACCCTATGATTTGTGTGTTGTCATTCTTCTTCATGATGATACCACGACCCACTGATCCTTTTAAATAGCGTAAGATCCTTTTAACAAGGGTCAAATGCTCAAGTGTTGGGGAGTGCATGAATTGGCTCACAATACTTACAGAATATGTGATGTCAGGTCTAGTGATTGTTAGGTAGATCAACTTACCAACCAGTCACTGGTAATAACTTATATCCGTGAGTGGCATGCCCTTCAAGCTAGGTTTGAGCTTGCTGTCAAGAGGGGTAATGGCTGGTTTAGCATCACTCATGTTAGCTTCCTTGAGCAAATCTAGGACATATTTCCTTTGGTTAAGAAAGAGTCCCTTGTGCGAGGTTGCCATTTCTATACCAAGAAAGTACTTCAATATCCCAAGGTCTTTAATTGCAAACCTTTGTCTGAGGGACTATTTGAGGTTGAAAATCTCGTCAACATTATCACCTGTAATTATCAGATCATCTACATAAATCAGCACAACCAATTTTCCCATAGTTCCTGTGCGAACAAATAGTGAAGAATCAGCATTGCTGCTTTTGAAACCAACACTAGTGAGAACTGAGCTTAGCTTGGCATACCAAGCTCGTGGGGACTGTTTCAAACCATAAATGGATTTGTGCAATTTGCACACTAAATCCAGTTCATTGCTTTGAGGATGCCCGGGTGGCAATTTCATATAGACTTCTTCTTTGAGATCACCATGCAAGAATGCATTCTTCACATCCATTTGGTACATGGACCACCCCTTGTTTACAACCACAGATAGTAGCACTCTTACTGTGTTCATTTTTGCAACAGGTGCAAATGTTTCTTTGTAATCCACCTCGAATGTTTGAGTGAATCCCCGAGCCACCAATCTTGCTTTATACCTCTCAATTGATCCATCTGACTTGAATTTTAGCTTATAAATCCATTTGCAACCGACGAATTTCTTGCCTTTTGGAAGTTTGGTGATGCTCCATGGGTTGTGGTCTAGGGCTTTAAGTTCTTCTTGCATGGATTCCTTCCACACCTCTTGGCTATTGGCCTCATGAAAGTTTTGAGGCTCACTGTAACTCGATATAGTGCTGAGGAATACGGCATGGGTTGGTGTCACTCTTTTATATGACACATAATTTGAGATGGGATGTGTGGGTTTGTAGGTGACAAAGTCTTGAAGTCTTGTGGGAGGTTGCCCAACACGCATTGGATTACGTCGTGGAGCAGGAGGAGTTATCTCACACTCATTCACATCTTGTACCATATTGTGAGGATCATCTTGATTATCACCATCTTCATGCAGTGTACCATTAAGAAGAGACCCTTCATTGTTACTTTCAGTGAGAGATGTATCAATGTTGACATGGCTGGGATCTTGTTGTTGTAGAGCCTCAAGTTCGATTCTTGGTAATGGAAACACATCCAAGATGTCATCCCTTTGACTTGTGATTTCATGTGACTTGTTGAAAAAAGGGTTAGTTTCATAAAATCGAACATCTTTAGACACAATTAATCTCCTAAGTTGGGGATCATAACACTTATATCCCTTTTGTGTAGATGAATAACCAAGAAAAATACATTTAACAACTCTAGGATCCAATTTATCTCGATGATGAGATTGAATATGTACAAAACAGATACAGCCAAAGACTCTAAGGTGTGAGAGATTAATTTTCCTTCCTTTCATGACCTCTAGGGGAGACTTGAAATCCAAGACTCGGCTGGGTAATCTATTGATGATGTAAGCAGCTGTCATAACCCCTTGGGACCATAATCTCTTTGGTACATTCATTTGTAGCATTAATGCTCTAGTTTTTTCAAGTAAGTCCCGGTTTTTGCGTTCAGCTACACCATTTTGTTGAGGTGTGCCAACACAACTTGTTTGATGCATAATGCCATGAATGCTCAAATATTGTTTCATGATATGGGACATGTATTCGGTGCCATTATCAGACCTTAAGGTTTGAATTTTAGAGGAGAAATGATTTTTAACAAGGTTATGAAAGTCCTTAAATACTTCCATAACTTCATTCTTAGACTTTAAAAGATATAACCATGTGACTCGAGAAAAATCATCAACAAAAATCACAAAATACTTATAACCATCAAAAGATTCATTAGTTGGTCCCCATACATCTGAATGAACTAGTTCAAAACATTTACTAGCCCTAGACAAGGAAGAATTAAAAGGCAATCTAGTGGCTTTAGACAAGTGGCAAGTTTCACATGCAATTGCATCATTTCCTAAGTTTAGAAATAAAGTTGACAAAATTGGTGGAGAAGGGTGAGCTAAACGTTGATGCCACAATTGATTATCTTGGATAGGGTTAAACTTGACTTGAAACCCTCTGGGATTGCTCTTGGATATGTAATAGAGACCATCTAAGTAAAACCCTTCACCAATTGTCTTTTTGGTGGCACAACCCTGAAAAATGACATTGTGAGGAGAAAAAATGGCTAAGCAATTCAAGGTATTTGTGATTTTTCCTACAGACAGAAGTTGGAAGGGAAAGGAAGGTACATATAAAACCGCCGACTCGATTTCATCTGACATTAATTTTATTTTTTCCTTTCCTAAAACCTTTACATTCTCACCATTTGCAATTGAAACTTGAGAAGGATTTGCTAATTTTTCAAACTTATGATACTTTGACACATGGTTTGTCATATGATCTGTGGCACCTGAATCTACAACCCAAAAATCATGCAACATATTTATTTTAAGGGCAGTTTTAAAGGCTTTTATGATACCTTGCATGTCCTTTTGTGGTATGAGTTTTGTATCTGCCAAGAAACCTGCAAACTTGCCTAGCAATGCTGTCGAGTTTCCTTCTTCTATGCTATCCACAAAGTCAATTCTAACTCCTCCTGTCTTGTTTTGAAGATACAACATAAACTCATTCATAAGTTCAACTGGATTTGCTGTAAAGTTTTTGAATGGATCAGACCCATTAGAGGTAGAGGCAGAAGCATGATTTGCACGATGTGCAGTACGATTCACTTTCTGTAAACCCTTATCCTTTATAAAATCAGGTTTTAATTCTGGATGTAGAATCCAACATGTGTCCTTAATATGGCCCGTATAGTTGCAGTGTTGACACTTCAAGTTTGGATGCTTCCCTTTGTACTTTCTCTCGTTGGTTAGATAGGATCTTGCCTCAGGTGTACTAACCATTGTATCCTTGTTCATGACTTTCCTCCTTACTTCTTCACGTTGAATTGTTGCACATACATTGGTGAAGGAAGGAAGTTTAGTATTCATGAGTATGTGGCATCGTATATCTTCATATGTTGAATCGAGACTGGACAGAAGTTCAAATATCATATCTTCTTCCGCTCTTTTTCGTAGCAGAGCTACATCGGTTGTATGAGGATGATATATTTCTAACTCATTCCACATGCTTTTCATGCTTCCTAAGAGTTGTACAAAAGGCTTACCATCTTGTTGCAGATTTGAGATGTCCTTCTTTAATTGAAAAACTCGTGCATCATTGTTTTGACTGCCATACATTTCCTTGACCGTCTCTCATAGTTGGTATGCAGATTCAGAGTAACTGAATATTTCAGCTAATTTACGTTCCATGGAATTTAGGAGACATGACATAACCAGCTGATCCTTACTAAGCCAAGATTCATAGGTTGGTGAGGAAACATCGTGTACTTCGATGCTTCCATTTATGAACCCCAACTTGGACCTTCCACCTAGAGCCGCAGACACCGCTCTTGACCAAGGAAAGTAATTAAACTCATTCAACAAGACCGAGCTTAATCTTTGATTTGGGTTGACATCCACCTCACGCATATTCACGAAGGAAAGACCGATGAACTTTCGACTTCTAATCCTAGCGACTTGTCTTCCGTCATTTCAAAGATTGAAGATGCTAAGATAATAATAAAGCGAAGCAAGTTAATTTTCCTGCCTGATACGATACCATGTTGAAAAAACAAGAAATAACTCTACACAAAAGAGCTCTTATTATTTTCTTCATGTTTTCATTACAATTGTATAGCTATTTATAAGGAAATTTTACTCCTTCAATTACTCTTTGAATTAAGGATTCCTTGTTTTACTCCTTGAATTAAGGATTCCTTGTTTTACTCCTTGAATTAAGGATTCCTTGTTTTACTCCTTGAATTAAGGATTCCTTGTTTTACTCCTTGAATTAAGGATTCCTTGTTTTGCTCCTTCAATTAAGCTCCTTGTTTTTCTCCTTGAATTAAGGTCCTTGTTTTATTCCTTGAATTAAGAGCTAATATCCAATAGTATATGGTGCAATACTCTTGATTTTCATATTTTCTTTTAAAGGAGAAAAATAGGGTCTTCAATGTGTTGCCAAGGTCTATCCCGTCCATAACTAGTTCAAGTTGTATCTCTTTTTTAAAGGAGGGAAAAAAACAAAAACAAGGCGACAGATGGGACCTTATTAATTGTAAAATGTGTTCGTATGACTAAGGGTCAGCAAATGGGACATGTAGCATTTAAAATTTATTATTATAACTAAAATTTGATATATATTAAATTTTAAGTTGATGTATCTTTATTAAAATTTATAGTTATAATTAAGAAAATTAAAATAATAAAAAATATATTTGGATAATTATTAAGTAATTATAGAGATTTAATATTTATATTTATTTTTTAAACTTAAATATTAATTTAATATAATTGTGACATATATAATATTTAAATATAACAATGTTAGAAAATAAAATACATATTTATTTATAATTTTAATAGTAATTTAGTTATCATTGAATTGTAATCATTATAAAATTTATTAATTCGATTTTAATTTAAATTGATTATGTACATTTTAATTCAAATTTGATATAATTATAAAATTATTCAATCAAATTCGATATGAATTCGATGAATTAAATTTATTCAAATTCAAAATAACTATGCTTTTGATTATGAATATGATGTAATTATAAAATATGTTAATTCAATACAATTTAAAAATTACAGATAAAATTAAATTTAATAATTTAGATAAATTTATTAGAATATTTACTAACCTCTAACTAAAACCTACCGGACTATATAACTTCTTCAATTTATTATATTCTTTTTATATATAATTAACAAAAGTTAAGAAAAAATAGAAAAAAAATATTATTTATATAATCACGTAATAATCTCATAAATATAATATAATATAAATATGAATGTTACGATACATTTTTAACAAACATTAATTTATAAAGTTAATTTTCAAAGTAAAATACTAAATAACACTTAAAAAAAGGAGACTTTGTCGGACAAAGTTTAGCTTTTTAAAAAAAGAAGAAGAAGCCTTACTCAATTTGTTAATAAATAATTATTTTTTTATTGTACTTTGTCCTTTATTTTGGCGCAATCATACTTTAAGGAAATCTGGTCAGTATGATTATAATGCAATTTTTTTAAGTTTCTAAAAAAATTGTTTAAATTAAAAAAGTAAGAATTTAATTACTTACTTTTGATGACATTAAAGTATTCAAAAAAAAGTAATATATATAACACGAAACTTTCACATTTTTTATCATGGGTTTGATTTTGTAAGATGTTTTATTTATTATTTAAGAATTTGTCTTTTTGTTTGGTGAAAGAAATATATACGTGTATGTTACAATTTACTCAAAATGTTAATATATGTTTTTATATAATTCGGTTTGTACCTTTTGTCTGCATATATATTCATGGTACTCTATTTTTTTTTATACATGCAAGTGGTTATAATAATATATATATGCATATAATTTATTTATTTTTATATACCTATAATCACGATTTTAATTAAAAATATAGTTATAAACATTCTTCTAGTCATAGATTTTATAAGAATAATGGTTATAGGTATAATTTTAGTCACAATTTTTAAATAATAATCATAAAAACTATGAACATAGGTAACAGACATGAAATTATTTATAACCTATGTATATATTTTTTGTTAATAACTGTAGTTATAAGTAATACACGTGATCATGATGAAAAACTGTGGCTAAAGAAGGCTACCTTACTTATAGCCATTTCCTCTTTGATGATAGTTTATTGTAACTGTGATTAAAGATTATGATCACAATTAAATATCAGGTTAAAAATGTCATTTATTATAGTATATTTAGAATAATAAAATAAGGATAATAGTATTACTAAAGTTACTTTTATTATTATAACAATAAAAATATATTAAAATTTTATTTTATTTTTATTATTAATTATATCTTATTGTCAATTTATTATCTGATAAAGTTTTGTTATTAATGAATTATTATTTCTATAATAACAATTTCTATGCTAATATCACTAACTAAAATAATTATTGAAACATTAAAAAAAATAAAAATTAAAAGCAAATATGAAGGGAAATAAATTTTTTCCCTTCCTCTACTCTCTTTAAATGTTCTATTTCTCTAAACTTGTAGGTACGTCTTATAATTAAAAAAAATAAACATTTAAATTAATGCAATGATGGATTGTATAGTAATATATATATATATATATATATATATATATATATATATTTGTTTCATTAAATAAGGATATCACTTGTTATAAAAAGAAAAATCTACCATTAGTGTCACATTCGAGCGTTGAATGATCATTTTCTAATCTAATAGTTAAAAAATTTCTTTCTCAAATATCATGTTATACGCATATTCAAATTATACTTAATATTTTTTCCCGTTGTATATCGAGTAAGGGAGCACACTTTGTGGAGAGCATCGTAGGAATAAAATATTTACAAATTAAAAAAATATTTATTTATCTTTAAAATTTAGGCTTCAATTTTGAAGTTCATATTTTCAAAATAGGATTTATATTTTCTTTTTAGGTATAACTTTATTTATTCCTCGTGTTTTCAAATAAAAATTTTGTTGAATGGTAACGCCCATTAATTTGGGGGGTGTATATATATAATTCTAAGCTATTGCAATTACTTTGATAGTTTTGATTATATGTATAAATTAAGTTAGGTTGGAATAACTAATTGAATTTTAGTTCATTTATGAATAAATTGAGTTGTATAACTTATTTAATTTTTTTATTAAATTTTTTTAATTTTTTAAAAATATTTAGACCTTCTAATTTCCAATTCTTTAATTTTGGAATTACATTTCCAATTTTAAAATATTTAAAAAGAAATTAAAGTTATTTTGATAACAAATTTATAGTTTCAATTTTAATAAATAAAAATTTAAAATTAGATATTACTTATTTGATAACTAATTCATAATTTTTTATTTTCAATTTTTTAAGCTTTAAAATTTAATTACAAACTTATTTTCTTCAACTTTGGCTCTTTAAGCTCTTTAATTAATATGAGTCAATTGAGTTATTAATTTTTAGTGTTAAAATAAAAAAAAATAGAAATTGGATTCTAAAACTAAATTTTTTGAATTTTTGAATTTGATAAAATTTTAAAATTGAGTTTCAAAGTTAAAAAAAACAAATGAAAAGTCTACAAAATTAGATTGCTATTACTACAAAAGTTTGAAGATAGCCGCACCCATATTTTATCTTAATTAATGGATTATGTGAACCCTAATTGGATAATATATAAAGATCCTTTTGGTTATAGTTCTCAATACATCAAATTATAAAAAATAATTTTTTTTTCTTCCCATCAAGAAGACAGACAACAATTCCATTAAAGAACTAAGGAGATTTGGTTGTGGAACGTCATAAACCACTTCCCATTCATGTTCATCCATTCGTGATCGATTGTGGTAGTATTTTCACAATAGTAGATGATCGTTTTCAATGAATCCAAGCATATCACTTGAATTCATAAATCTTTAATAATCTAGCATAATGTATATCCTAAACTTTTTGGTATTCTGTTATAGGATGTTTGTATTTGGAATATGTTTATGACTTTTAGTATGATTTAATTCCAACACATTAGGGATAACTTTAAACGGGATGAGATGAAAAGAGATGAGGTAGGGTTTAAATAAAATGAGATAACTTTAACACATTAACTTATTAGAGATAACAAATAGGACATGAGATGAGATAAGACAACCCATTTGATATCTTTACCTATTACAAGTGTTACCACAATAAACCTAACTGGTTTTGATTTATAAGATAGGCTTCTTCAACTTTCCTTCTCCTCTTTTCCCAATCTTACTCATTTCATTATCAGTATGAATTCAATCACTATTATAATAAAGGATATTTAAGTTAGGATTTAAAGTTGGTTTACAAGGTCTTACGTGAGCCACGTGTAGCGTTAGTTGACACGTAGAATTGACGATATGTCCTACGTGTAGCGTCAGTTGACACATAGCACCGATGCTAACTTTTTTTCCTTTATCTTCTTCTCTCCCCCATTTACGAACAACTTTTCATCGTGTTTCCTGATTTCTCATCCAAAACATTGTCCGACCCTTTAGTTTTATTTCTCCTTCTTCGATCACTTTTGATCACCATTTCTTGTGTAGTCAGTTGGGTTTTGTTCCTTTCCAATTTTTATCTAGATCCATAATTTTTTAAGCACAATACTTAAATTTTTCATACCTATTTTTCTTCACTTTCTCAGATACCAAATACCATTTTTTCTTCATTTTTTCACTTCATTTACTCTTGTAAATACTTTTATGAATAATTTTACACTTATTACTCATATATTTTTATTTTAATGTATATTATATATTATTGATTGGAAAAAAATCAAAAATACCCCCAAAGTTTTCAATATCTTCATAAATACCCTTAACGTTTACAAAAAACTACAATATCCCTAAAGTTTGAGATATCTTCAAAAACACCCTTATTCATATTTTTTATTAAATTGTGTAAGGATTATGAGTATTGGCTATTTTGTGAATAAAATATTTACCTATAAATTTATTTTTAGCCATGCTGTCTATAAAGAAAATTCGAATAATATATATATATATATAGAGAGAGAGAGAGAGAGATATTTGTGTGTGATGATAGAGAGAAAATAATTAGAGCACAAAAAATTAAATAGATTGATTAATATCAAATTGATATCATATTAGAGGTATTTATTAATAAATTTATTTGATATGATATTTGTGTGTGATGATAGCAGAGAAAATAATTAGAGCACAAAAAATTAAATTGATTGATGAATATCAAATTGATATCATATTAGAGGTATTTATTAATAAACATTTTTGATATGTTTTATATTTATACGACTTTTTTTCTATTATATTTTTACATGTTCAGATTAGATAATTTTATGTGATCATAATTTATTAAATTTCAAAGAAGCTATTTTTATTGAATTATGCTTAATCTTTTTGCTTTATGATTTACTAGATGATTTAATTTAAGTGACATATTTTGAATTATTTAGTTAGGATTATTCATTGTTAAATCCATCATACAACACACATGGGCAATTTTTTTTTTTAACAATTTTGCAATTAACTTGAGAACGTATTTGATTGGCGGAAAGTTTATTTGAACGTTGGTATGAAAACTACTCACGCTAATTTTAGAAACTATGAAAACAGAGTAGAAGTTCGTAAGTAAAGTACATTGTGGTAGTATCTTAGGAAAAGTAGCATAAGATCGAGTTTGTACTTGAACATTTGATTTTCATAGTGAAAAGTTAGGTGGTTCGGTGGACTCGTGGTTTTTCTCTTAGTCATGGTTGTAGTCTAGGTTGTTTTCACCTAAAAATATTGTATGTTATTTTCTTATTTCTGCACTTATTTTTACACACGATTACATGACTGGTCGTTTTGTTTAGGTTATTAAATTATAAATTGATAAAAATTAAAAATAACATATTCAACTCCCTCTAGGTTAATTAGGTTTATATCTTATAAACTTTTAAATTAATTAATAATTTATTAATAGCTAAAATATTGACAATTATCTAGAATAAATTTATTTTTTTGTACAAGGTTATTTATTTTAAATAACATAAAATATTATTTTGTTATTAATTATTATATGTCTTAATTAGTTAAGAAATTTAAATTAAATAGTAAATTATTAATACCTAAAATATTAACAATTTTTAATATTAGAATTATTTATCTTTTTTTTGTACAAGGTTATTTATCTCAAAGAACACAAATAATTATCATCTTTTTATTAATCATCTTAATTGATTTTTTTTATCAATCAAGTAATATATATTTCTTTTATAATCTAGTATGTTTATAATGTCATTTAAGTGAGAGAAAATTTTATGTTGAACAAATATCATATGTGAACTTGCATAATAATGGGATGTTTTATAATAATCTATATTAATTAATAATACAATATTAAAATGTTATGTAACATATTACAAGCATATGTGTGAATCAATATTTTGAATATAGTTGGCTAAAGTGGCACCAATTATCATAGCATACTTAGTAGAATTATTGGAAGATTATAAGTTGGTAGCATTATTTTAAAACACCCTTATAATACATTTCGACTGATCTATAATCATTTTTTTTCTAAATGGTACTGAGTACATGTTTATATGATCGAAATATATTATTATATTCGCTCACTATATATATATATATATATATATTTTGGTTCCATAAGGGTATATTTCCAACTTGAGGTTTGTTTTTCAAAATCCATTCATACGTTGCACTATTGTAAGCTTTACATACATGTGTGTATGTGATCCAGTATTGTTATTGTTGGGCACAACGGGTAAAGATAAAATGAATTCAAAATAGTAGAATAATGACACCGGAAATTTAACGTGGTTCGCCCTTTAATTTGGGCTAAATGCACGGGACAAACTCCGAAAAATATTTCTTCCACTAATAAAAATAATGGGTGCAAAGTGAGAGGCAATACAACAAATTGAGATAAACCCAAAATAGTGTCACACAAGTGTTTCCCAAACTCACTATTTTGTCACTCCCCTTTTAGAAAAATATCCCAATATTTTTCTAAGATATTCTCTCTCACTTTCTCACACAACACTATTTTTCTTCAAAGGAAATTGTTCCTTTGGCTTTGCTTAACTTATCTCCTTGTTTGGTGTGTTGATGTTTCTCTAAGGCAAAGACATTGCCTATTTATAGGCAAAATTGCATATCAATGTTAGATGCACCTACCATTTGTGGTTGCACTTTCTTCCTCTTAAATGTAGGAGGGACTTACAAATCTCCCCCTCCCGACTATATAGAGGGCTCCACCAATCCAGCAGCTAAACGACAGTATTCAAAATTTTGTCTCGGGAGAATTTTTGTTAGTATGTCTGATCCATTTTCTTCTGTATGGATCTTCTCAAGTTGTAATAGCTTCTTCTCCATTACATCCCTAATCCAGTGATATCTCACATCAATATATTTTGATCTCGAATGAAAGGAGGCATTCTTTCCAAGATGGATAGCACTCTGACTATCACAAAATAACTAATAACTGTCTTGTTGCAACCCAAGTTCTTTCAAGAACTTTTTCATCCATAGAAACTCTTTACATGCTTCCGTTGCTGCTATAAACTCTACTTCAGTAGTGGACAGTGTAACACATTTTTGTAACTTTGATTTACATGAAACAGCTCCCCCTGCAAATGTAATTAGGTAACCTGAAGTGGATTTTCTGGAATCCACATCACCAGCCATATCTACATCTATGTATCCAACTAACACAGGTTTATCATTTCCAAAACATAGGAATATTTTGGAAGAACCTCGAAGATACCTGAAAATCCATTTCACTACAGCCCAATGTTCCTTTCCAGGATTTGAAAGGAATCTACTCACAATTCCAACTGCATGAGTGATATCTGGTCGTGTACAAACCATGGCATACATTAGACTTCCAACTACTGAAGCATATGGAACCTATTCCATCTCTTCCTTCTCTTTGTCTATAGAAGGGCTATGCTTAGAACTTACCTTAAAGTGATTAGCAAGAGGACAACTAATCGCTTTAGCCTTATTCATATGAAATCTCTGAAGTACTTTCTCAATGTACTTCTCCTGTGACAACCATAATTTCTTAGCGCCTCTGTCTCTAATAATAATCATGCCAAGAATCTGTTTTGCTGATCCAAAGTCTTTCATGGTAAAAGACTTACTCAACTACGTTTTCAAGTTATTGATTCTGAAAATATTTCGGCCAACAATCAGCATATCATCCACATAGAGCAAAAGAATAATAAAATCATCATTAGAGAATTTCTGCACAAAAACACAATGGTCTGAAGTAGTCTTTTTGTAGCCTTGCTCCCCCATAACAGACTCAAACTTCTTGTACCATTGTCTTGGTGTCTCTTTTAAGCCGTAGAGACATTTTTTCAATTTGCAGACATAATCTTCTTTTCCTTTTTGATGAAAATCCTCTGGCTGCTTCATGTATATCTCTTCTTCCAAGTCACCATGTAGGAAGGCAGTTTTGACATCCATTTGCTCAACCTCCAAGTTAAGACATGATGTTAACCCTAGCACATTACGAATGGATGTCATTTTCACAACTGGATAGAAAATCTCATCAAATTCAACACCTTTTCTTTGGCTGAATCCTTTGACAACCAGTCTGACTTTGTATCGTGGACTGGATCTATGTCCTTTATGCTTCACCCTGAACACCCATTTATTTTTCAAGGCCTTCTTCCCTTTGGGTAGTTTCATCAACTTAAAGGTTTTGTTCTCATGTAAGGACTTCATCTCATCTTGCATGGCTTCAATCCATTTTTTTTATTCGTCATCCATGGCCTCTTCATAACTCTCAGGTTCTCCCCCATCAGTGAAAGTTACATACTTATTTGGAGGATATGTGGTAGAGGGTCATCTCAATCTATCACTTCTTCTCTGTGGAACAGGAGAAGCTGTAGGTATTGGTGCTGGATAATGAACATCATCATCTCCCTCATTTTTAGAACCAACTTCTATAGGAGCATCATCTTCATTAGGTGGATAAACCTGGTCTTCATCTCCAACTTGTCGTGGCACTAATGTTGGATGAATTAATTCCAAATCTAATGAGTCACTATTGGAATTAGGAATATCTTTCTTTATTTTGATAATATCTTCAATGGTCTCATCTTCAACAAATACAGCATCATGGCTCCTGAGAAGTCTCTTTGCAACTGGATCGTAAAATCTATAGCCAAATTGATCTTGACCATAGCCAATAAAAGTACACTGTCTTGTTTTGGCATCAAGTTTGAATCTCTCATCCTTGGGGATATGAAAAAAATGCTTTGCAGCCAAACACTCGCAGATGATCATAGGAAACATCCTTTCCTGACCACACTTTATCTGGAACATCCATCTTGAGAGGAGTACAGGGTGAAAGATTCAACACATGTGCAACTGTGAGTATGGTTTCACCCCAAAAAGTTTTAGGCAACTTTGCTTGTGAGAGTAGACATCTAACTCTCTCCATCAAAGTTCTATTCATCCTCTCAGCTAAGCCATTCAACTGCGGTGTCTTTGGAGGTGTCATCTGATGCCGAATACCATGCTTTTTGCAATAAGCATGGAAATGTCTTGTGTATTCTCCACCATTATCTGTCCGGATGCACTTTAGCTTCTTTCTAGTCTGTCTCTCAACTGAGGCATGCAATTCTTTGAAGACATCTAGCACATGATCCTTTGTCTTTAGAAGATATACCAACGTCTTCCTTGAATGATCATCAATGAAAGTCACAAAGTATTGAGCACCACCAAGTGACTTTGGAATTGGTCCACACAAATCTGAATGAATCAGATCTAAAATATTATTCATTCTGGAAGGAGGGAAGCTCTTGAAAGCAACCCTATTTTACTTTCCTGCTAGACAATGAACACATTTCTCCAAATGTACTTCATCCATTCCAGGCAATATCTTCTTTTTGGCTAGACTTGTCAAACCTTTTTCACCCATGTGACTGAGTCTCTTATGCCATAACTCAACTGCACTATCTTTCTCTATGGAATTTACTGTGTCGGTGGAGAGCTTCGCTTGCATTATATACATACTTGTATGCTTGTCACCTCTAGCCACTACTAAGGAGCTTTTTTTAAGTTTCCATTTGTCATAAATGAAGGAGCTACAATATCCTTCATTTGCAAATTGGCGCACATAGATCAAATTCATGCGCATATCTGGAATATGCCTAACATCCTTCAGAAATAGTCTGGTTTCGTTCTCTGTTTCCAAGCAAACATCTCCTCTACCTACTAACTTTGACAGGCCTTCATTTCCCATTCTAGCAACACCAAAACTTTCAAGTGTGTATGATGAGAAAAATTCTCTACGGGATGTAGCGTGAACTGTAGCACCACTATCAATCACCCAACTGGTCTCATGTGATGTAAGATTGACAAAATCTTCATCATAAACGATATTGAACTCTTCTATGGTATTTGTTTGCTCATCATCACTACTATCGTCTTTCTTCGTTACTTTGCCTTTGTTCATTTCTTGTTCCTTCTTGAACACCCAAAAAAATTTCTTAATGTGACCCTTCCTCTTACAGTGATAGCATTCAACATTGGCAAATTTTTTTGATTTGACTCTGCTCTTGGTTCTGGGTTTTTGTTCTTTGTACAGTCTCCTTCCTCTAGATTCTTTGAGAAGGGCTTGTGCTTCTGAATCTCTTTCCTTGTTTTGTTTCTCATATGAGAACAAGGCTTCTACAAAAACTTCAAACTCCATCTTGTCTTTTGCATAAGTCAGAATTGTTGTGATATGATTATATGATGAGGGTAGTGATGCCAACAACATCACAGCTTTCTCTTCATCGCCAAAACTCACATTAAATCTTGCTAAGTGAGAAAGCTTGTTGTTGATATTGCTAACATGCTGCATCATGTTCACGTTATCTTCCTTCCTCATCTGATATAGCTCATTCCACAAATAAAATTTATTGGCAAGGTTCTTTGACATGTACACGTTTTCTAGAGTCTCCCATGTTTTCTTTAGCAGTCTTGCAATTTTTTGATTCAATATTTTGCAAGACACTGTCTGAGAAATTTAGATGGATTGTACTAGCTGCAATTTCATCTATTTCCTCCCATTGTTCCTCGGTGACGGTTGCTAACTTCTTTTCTTTTCCTAGCAACGCCTTATGGACCTTCTTTTGAATGAGAATGAATGAGAATATCATTCATCCTCCTTTTCCATAAAGAGAAATTATTATTGCCATTAAATTTCTCAATATCTACCTTTTAGCTTGACATTTTTTTCGTAAATAAATATGCCTTGGACCTAATAAAATCTTTTTTGATGTGGAAGATCAGTCCATGCTGCAATCACAGAGCATATTAAGAATTTTACTAGACTAGCTCTGACACCAGTTGTTGGGCACAACAGGTAAAGATAAAATGAATTCAACATAGTAGAATAATGACACCGAAAATTTAATGTGGTTCACCCTTTAATTTGGGCTAAGTCCACGGGACAAACTCCGAAAATATTTCTTCCACTAATAAAATTAATGGGTACAAAGTGAGAGGCAATACAACAAATTGAGATAAACCCAAAATAGTGTCACACAAGTGTTTCCCAAACTCACTATTTTGTCACTCCCCTTTTAGAAAAATATCACAATATTTTTCTAAAATATTCTCTCTCACTTTCTCACACAACACTATTTTTCTTCAAAGGAAATTGTTCCTTTGGCTTTGCTTAACTTATCTCCTTGTTTGGTGTGTTGATGTTTCTCTAAGGCAAAGACATTGCCTATTTATAGGCAAAATTGCATATCAATGTTAGATGCACCTATCATTTGTGGTTGCACCTACCATTTGTGGTTGTACTTACCATTTATGGTTGCACCTAACATTTGTGTTTTCTTCCTCTTAAATGTAGGAGGGACTTACATTTATTATCATTACATTCTTTATATTATAATCACTAAATATTTTAGTTAAATGGTGAAAAATTGAGAGACATCATGTTTGTCTCAATTATAAGTATTAGTAATATAGACACTTTTCAGGTTTATATAAGTGAACAATTGTTACTAAATATTTAATTAATAATTATATTATGTAAACGAGAGAATTGTTAGAATTATTTTACGTACAGTAACATAATTATTTATAATATTAAATTATATTAAATAATTCATAAAATATATTGGAATAAAATTGGTGTAATAAACAAAATTTTAAATGAGATTGTGTTTTATTTGAGTCTATAATGAAATTGCATGTACACGTGAGCTTATCATATTTTAATGTTTAAATTGTTACATTAAATTTAGGATTCTATAAAGTGGTTTTTATAATAAATAGAATATAAAGTTACCACAGTTGATATTTGATAAGTTGAAAAATTATATGGTTTTGATATACACGTGAGCTTAATGCTTCAATTTGGTACATTAAATTTAGGATTCTATAAAGTGGTTTTTATAATAAATAGAATATAAAGTTACTGCAGTTGATAGTTGATAAGTTGAAAAATTACATGGCTCACGTATACCAAATTTAATTAATTTAGTGGTTTACAATTGGATTATCAATTAAGTTGGATCGCTCTTACAACAAATTAATTAAATAAACATGTATATTGCCTTTCACATGTTAACAAACTTATTATTTCCGTCGGCTGTGATCACATCCTTCATGACATTTTATAATTTTATTAACTATAATGTTCTTTTCTTCTTTAGGTTTTCACACCATCTTAATAGTATTATTTTTAATTATATATCAAAATACAAATACGTTTATAATTTTGTCGCTAAATAATTAGCAGAGCTTTTAATAAAACCTGATTGTGACACACATGTATAGGCTTAATTATACAATTGCTTAGGTGCTTTTTAATTTTTTTTACTATATTTAATTTCCAAATTCTAAATTTTACGCACATGTATATATATTCACATCAACTAATCATTTCGAGATTAAGCATGGCGGGATGATGGATTTCAACCATACATACCTTAAAATATGTAGCAAACATTTACCATTCTATTATTAGATTATGATAATTCAATATTTTCTCATATCATAATTTTATTAGAAGTTTTAAATGGAGGCTTGATCTTTATCATAATATAAATTTGTATTCAAATAAAGATTAGATCTCCCTCTTATCTTGGATTTGAGATTTATATCTTAACCTATAAATAAAGTCTATAATATTGTATCAAGGGAACAAGGAAATGAAAATTTCCTTCCCTTTTATATATAAGTCATTTATTTGACTTATTAATTTAGTTTATATCTTCTTCTAAAAAATAAATATATGTTAAATTTTTATACATTTTTAATATATGTTTGGTATATATTTTAAATTTATTTTTAATAAAAATAGAAAACGGTATTAAAAAATTGTAACAAATACAACCCTAAAATTTATAATAATAAAAATAACACTTTCAATAATATTAAACGAAATTTAATTAGACGTCTTTTAATATTTAACAGCTTTAAATAACCATAACGCGTTTAAAATGAAATTATGTGGTGTATTTTTTTAATAATGAAAATATATTAAGTGCATATATTAGAAATGATATTTTATTTTTTTCAAAATATATACTAAATAAATGTTAAGAAACTTTAATATTTATATATACAACTGTAATAAATATATGTGCAAAATATTATTAAAACTAAGCATGTGTTTAACACATTTATGAACATATTAAATATGTTTATAACAAATCAAATATATATCCAATATCTTAAAAGAGTTAAAAATAAAATTATAACTTTTTTTTTAAATAAAACTATATTTATGAAAAAATTACTAAAGGGATTATTAATATTTTTAGTAATATCTTTTATTTTTTATATTTTTAATAACATCAATACGTAGGAAAGAAAAAATTATTTTACACAGAACTTAAAGATATTAGTTTATCTTTACACATCGATGTTGACACTCTTGATCTGGAAGTTCTTAATGGTATTATTTTATCTTTTTAATTTGATTTCCAAGATATATGTGTTTGATGTTTTTTGGGTGAGGAATATAGGATAGATTTGTACTTAATTTCTCTGTTTTTTATTTAAATGTTTACACGCAATTTTAGTCCCAGTATGTTGCTAAATGATTACCGTTAGCTATATATATTGATATTGTAATAAACACCTGCAGTTTGGCGCTAAGTGTACCCATTTATCAACTATTTGATAAATATAGAAGAGTGTTTAAAAATGAATCGAGTTTACTTTTTTGGTGTGAAATATTGTTGTTAAATTTTGGCTTAACTCCATCTTAAAACACATAGATGGAGGATTACCCTCATTTATATACGTGTTTAATACTTCATGCTTAATCGATGTGGACATTTTAACACTCTCCCTCACATTGGTAGTTCATCGATGGACGGTGGTTGGCTTAGAGCTACGTACCACGGGGTGAACTTGCCTGCTTTGATACCATGTTAAATTTGGGCATAATTACATCTCAAAACTCAGATTATGAGATGTAACTCATTTATATGTGTTTAATACGTTATGCCCAATCGATGTGAGATTTTTTAACACTTCCTCTCACATCGGTAATTCATCGATGGACCGTGGTTGGCTTATAACTGCGTGCCACGGGGTTAGCTTGACTGCTTTAATACCATGTTAAATTTGGGCTTAACTCGATCTCAAAACCCAGGTTATGAGATGGGGATTACCCATATTTATATATGTGTTATATATTTCATGTCCAATCGATGTGAGACATTTTAACAGTTGCACTCAAGCTAATGTTTTATTTGATTTTCATAAAAAAGTGTTTTAATATTCCTACAGGGACACGCCGTGTGCTTTTCAGAACTTTGAATACAGATAGGTAATCAAACCTTAAATTTTTTCGTCATTATATATTGTTGAAAATCAACACCAACATAATAATTAAAAAAATAGAGAAATAAATGAAGTGGTTGAAGAGGTAGAGAAATAAATGAAGTGGTTGAAGGATGTAGAGAAATAAATGAAGTTGTTGAAGGTTGTAGAAATAAATGAAGTTGTTGAAGGTTGTAGAAATAAATGAAGTGGTTGAAGGTTGTAGAAAAGAGAAGTGTATAGATAAGATTTGTATGGCTAGGATTATTTCTTAGTTTTATATTTGTGTGGTGTAGATTGCATGGTAAGTACTATAATTAACCTACCTTACATTTGGTTTAATCATCCCATCAAAAACAAATAAGTCTTTGTATTCTTAGTTTGAGTGTGAGTTAAGAGCTTTCTTTTAAGTGTTTGTATTTCTCTTCAATTTGTGAGTTGCCTTTGAAAGATGTTATAGTGAATATAATACAAGTAGTTTGTTTACTTGTTTGGATCTAATATTAGTAAATTTAGAGTTGTTCATTCTAAATATAAAGAATAAGATTTGATTTATAATTATAAACTTCAAAGTATATTTAAAAATACATTTTGTTAAAAAATAAAAGACTAATAAATAAAAATATTTTTTTTCTGCGTTTGTTGTATCTCTTTTATTGAAGTCAATTTTATAATAGTGATAAAAATGAATGAAAAACTATTGAAAAAATATAAAAAATTTCATATAAAAAAGTTATTAAAATAAAATATGATATAATATAATATAAGAGAAAGTAAAAATTTAAATTTAAACAAAATATGAGAAAGTTTGAATATATGAATAAAAAACCTTAGAAGCTTTATTTTAAGTTTATTATCGTGTTTTTTTATTTTTATTTTTATCATGTTTGATACTAACATTTTATTATCATGAATTAAAATTAAATATATGAAATATTTTTGGATTATACACTAGTAATTTAAGAAATATTTTTACATAACATATGCTATTATAATTCTATACGTACAACTAATCAGTGTTTGCCAAATACATTAATAAAAATACCAATGTTTAATTATTTTATTCACAATTCAGTTATATCACTATTGTCCACTTTTCTACTAAATATTTTTGATACATATAATGATATACTAAAATATACATGCAAAAAATTAAATACAATATATTATTATAAATAAAATATTTACTTAATATTAAAAATATATATGTAGCTAATTTTTATATAAAATTTATAAGTGGGGCTACAACTCTGCCTAACCCATGAAGCTAAGCCCAAACCCCTTAGTAAATAATTATATAATTATTTTATAATTTTATTTTATTAATTTTATATTTATTTAATAATTAAAATATCATATGATATTATACAATAATTTAATGTGTTTATTAATAAAAAAATATTTCGCTGGATGTGAGATTGACTATGAACCTTAACGTAGAATAATGACCACTATTGAAGTCAATTTTATAATATAGATAAAAATGAATAAAAAACTATTGAAAAAATATTAAAATTTTCATATAAAAAATTATTAAAATAAAATATGATATAATATAATATTAGAGAAAGTAAAATTTAAATTTAAAGAAAATATGAGAAAGTTTGAATATATGAATAAAAAACCTTAAAAGTTTTATTTTTAAGTTTATCATCGTGTTTTTTTATTTTTATTTTTGTCATGTTTGATACTAACATTTTATTACCATGAATTAAAGTTAAATATATGAAATATTTTTGAATTATACAATAGTGATTTAAGAAATATTTTTACATAATAAATACTATTATAATTCTATGTGTACAACTAATTAGTGTTTCTTAAATACGTTAATAAAAATATTAATGTTTAATTATTTTATTCATAATTCATTTATATTATTTTTATCAACTTGACTACTAAATATTATTGATACATATAATAATATACTAAAATATACATACAAAAAATTAAATATAATATATTATTATAAATAAAATGTTTAATTAATATTAAAAATATACATGTACCTAATTTTTATATAAAATTATAACTGGGCTAAAACTCTGCCTAACCCATGAAGCTAAGCACAAATCCCTTAGTAAATAATTATATAATTATTTTATAATTTTATGTCATTAATTTTATATTTATTTAATAATTAAAATATCATAATGTGTATAATATTAATAAAAAATTATTTCGCTGGATGTGAAATTGACTATGAACCTTAACGTAGAATAATAACCACCGTGACCAATGATTCCTTTCAAAGTCAATTTTCTCAACAAAAGTATAAAAAGTTAACAGGCAAGACGCATCGGCCTAACCCTCTCTATAAGGAACACATATGAATATACTGTATAGTATATTTGTTGTAGCATATAGGATATTTAAACTGTAATAATAGTACATTAAAATATATCATAATTATGATAAATAGTGATCGGTGATAACTTAATGAATAAAATTAATAATAAATATTTAAAATAATATGTAGTTTATTTCTTATAATTTTCTTACACAAAATAATTTCAATGAATAAGATAAAAAATATCCTCAAGTATTGAAGTATCTTTAAAAATATCCCTAAGGTTTTAAAATTTTAAAAATACCCTCAAACATAACGGAAGTTAAATTTGACAAAAATAAATAGTAATATTTCATAAAAAAAATCAAGAATTATGATTTTATCATAATTATATATTTCAAGTCGTGTAACACATCACGATGATAGAGTAGTCTACAACCATATTTATCGTGGCATTATTAGAAGACTAGGGCTTTTAGAAAGTCATGACTTATAGTTTATCGGGCATATTAGAAGACTTGTATTTTTTGAAAAGTCATGACCCAAAATCTATCTCCAGTCCCTTTATTATTTTTTGTAACCGTTTATTCATTGTGTTTTGACAAAGTAACAACATATATACATATGATCAAATTTTTAAATTTTTATTTTATTTTTAATGAATTTTGTAGTCATTATTTTCTAAAGGTAAACTAATCTATAAAAATGATATATCAATAGCATTTATGAAAATATGAGGAAGAAAATTAAATAAAAAATTGGATTTTTAGAATTATGATTTTATTGGAATTATATATTCCAAGTCGTGAAACAAATCACACTAATAGAATAGTCTACAACCATATTTATCGTTGCATTATTAGAAAACTTGGGCTTTTAAAAAGTCTGACTCAAAGTTTATCGTACATTATTAGAAGACTTGTATTTTTTGAAAATTCATGACCCATAATCTATCTCAAGTCCCTTTGTTATTTTTTTAAACCGTTTATTCCTTTGGTTTGGACAAATTAACAATATATAAACATATGATCAAATTTTTAAATTTATTATTTTATTTTTTATTAATTTTGTAGTCATTATTTTCTAAAGCTAAAGATAATCTATAAAAATAATATCTCAATAGCATTTATGAAAATATGATGAAGAAAATTGTTGGAAAAGATGAAATTTAAATAAAAAAAATTTGTTGGGAAATGTGCCTTGTCCCACATTGCTTTTTTACATTATTTTAAAGAGGTTTATATAGTGAAGAGTTGGCTATTGGGATTGGGCCCCAAGGGGCACCCACTTTTGTGAAAGGGGAGAGGACCTAGGCAAATGTGATACCACACGCGCCGCCGCCGCCGTCCGACCGACCGACTGGCCGTGCCGTGCCGAGCCGAGCCGAGTCCGAGTGCGTGTGTGTGAGGTGAGGTGGTATTTTCTTTTTTGGTATAATATTTTTTTAAGGAAAATTTTTCCACTTACAAAATGGTTGTTATATATATATATATATTTTTTTTTCTCAGAAAAAAAAATGACCGTTATTTTCTTTTATTAAGAATATGGCCGTTTGTTTTATTTATTCAGAAAAAGAGCCGTTGCTCGTATTTATTCATAAAAAAATATATCTGTTATCCGTTACTCTTCATTACTCAGAATTGCCGTTACGCTCTTAATTCCCAGACATTACCGTTTTATTCATAATTTCTACACGGTTTCTAAAATCTATAAAAGGAGGGCTTCAGCTCTCATTTGAAACACAAAAATCAACAATCATCTCTCTACGAAAAAATTCTCTCTACAATTTCTAAGTTTTTTTTTTTTAGTTTTCCAACAACAAATTTTTGAGGTGTAGCATTCCAGTCTTCATCAGTGCAGTGAAGTTCTGAGACAGAGATTAAGATTCTGGGCTGTTTTATCCTGGGGACGACGAGGCTGTGTTTGCTTGCACAAATTGGGCAGAGCCGCGAAACATCTTAAAGAGAGCGACCTAGTCCGCGACTCAACCCAAGCAGTTACTTTCAAGTTATCGGTAATATTGTTCCTACACTGTTTTTATAAACTTGCTTCAACAATTTAAGACGTATTCAATCTGCCATGTCTACTGAAATGATAACTGCTGATCTAAACAAACCATTTCGTTTTGAGGGATTACACTTTAAAAGATGGAGACAAAAAATGTTGTTTTTCTTAACCATGAAAAAAGTTGTTTCTACTCTTACTACTGAAAAACCAATACAGTCCAATCCTCTTACCGAAGCTGAAACTAAAGATTTAGACGCCTGGATTGAAAATGATTTTCTATGCAAAAACTATATTCTTAATGGTTTAGCTGATGACTTGTATGATTATTATAACTATGATAAGTCTGCTAAGGAAATTTGGGAAGCACTTCAAAAGAAATACGACACTGAGGAAGCTGGTACTAAGAAGTATGCTGTTAGTAGATACATGAAGTTTCAAATGATTGATGGCCAATCAGTGGAAGCTCAATCACATGAACTGCAGAAGATAGCACACGAAATAACTTCTGAAGGTATGGCTTTAGATGAACAATTTCAAGTAGCTGTTATAATAGATAAATTACCCCCTGCTTGGAAAGATTTTAAGAATACACTTAGGCATAAAACTAAGGAATTTTCTTTAGAAAGTCTTATAACCCGTTTAAGAATAGAAGAAGAAGCTCGAAAACAAGACCAAAGAGATGAAGTACTCGTAGTCTCAAATAATAGTACCAATAAGAAACCCTCATCTACAATTCTGAAACCTAAAGGTAGAAATATGAAAACTCCTAATCGTAGTAATAATCAAAACCGCAACCACCAAAATAGAAATAGAAACTATCCTCCCCAGAATGGACCTCAACCCCCCTTAAGGAATAACACATTCATGTGTTATAGTTGTAATAGACCTGGCCACTTGGCTAGGAACTGTCGGAACAGGAATCGTCCTGCCCCACAGGCGAACCTTACCGAAGATCAACTTATTGCTATGATATCTGAAGTCAATTTTGTTGGTGGATCCGAGGGGTGGTGGATAGACACTGGTGCTTCTCGCCATGTTTGCTATGATTGAGACATGTTCAAATCCTATTCTGATTCTGAGGATAAGAAAGTGTTCTTTGGGTGACTCCCACTCCACTAAAGTTCTTTGATCTTGGTGAGGTGGTTTTGAAGTTTACCTCTGGAAAGACTGTCATCTTGAAGGATGTCCTGCATACTCCAAAGATGAGAAAGAATTTAGTTTCAGGATATCTTCTTAACAAAGCTGGGTTTACTCAAACTATAGGGGCTGATTTATATACTATAACTAAAAATAATATATTTGTTGGGAAAGGGTACGCCACTGATGGCATGTTCAAATTAAATGTTGAAATTAATAAAACCTCTTCTTTCTGCTTATATGTTGAGTTCCTTTAATATTTGGCATGCTAGACTTTGTCATGTTAATAAACGCATAACAAAGAACATGAGTAGCTTAGAACTAATTCCTAAACTATCTTTAAATGATTTTGAAAAATGTGAATTTTGTAGTCAAGCTAAAATAACCAAAACTTCACATAAATCAGTAGTTAGAGAATATGAACCTTTAAAATTAATTCATTCTGATATATGTGAACTTGATGGAATTTTAAGAAGAAATGGAAAATGCTATTTTATAACTTTTATAGATGTCTGTTCAGATTACACTTATGTATATCTAATGAAAAATAAAAGTGAAGCATTTGATATGTTTAAAATATTTATGACTGAGATTGAAAATCAACTTAACAGAAAAATAAAAAGGTTTCGAAGTGATAGAGGCACCGAATATGATTCCAATATCTTCAATGGCTTTTATAAAACTCATGGAATCATTCATGAAAAAACTGCACCTTATTCTCCTGAAATGAATGGCAAAGCTGAAAGAAAAAATAGAACTTTTACTGAATCAGTTGTTGCAATTTTATTAAACTCTGGTGCTGCCTCCCATTGGTGGGGAGAAATTTTATTAACTGTCTGCTATGTGCTAAATAGAGTGCCTAAATCTACAAATAAAATTTCACCCTATGAAATTTTGAAAAATAAGAAACCTAATTTAACTTATTTTAAAACTTGGGGTTGTTTAGCCTATGTTAGAATCCCTGATCCTAAAAGAAATAAACTTGCTAGTAGAGCATATGAATGTGTATTCATAGGATACGCTGTGAATAGTAAAGCTTATAAATTCTATGACTTAAAAGATCAGGTAGTTATAGAATCAAATGATGCTGACTTCTATGAATATAGGTTTCCCTTTAAATTTAAGAATAGTGGGGGCTCGTCTTCTAGTAGTTTACCTATAACTAGAACTAGTGAACAAACTGAAATTAGAAGAAGTAAACGAGCTCGAACCCTTAAGGATTTTGGGTCTGATTTTTATGCTTATACCTTAGAGGAAGATCCCCAAACTATTAAAGAAGCATTATCTTCTTTAGATGCCAACTTATGGGAAGAAGCCATAAATGATGAAATGGACTCACTTGAGTATAATAAGACTTGGCATTTAGTTGACTTACCTCCTGGTTGCAAAACCATTGGATGTAAATGGATACTAAAAAAGAAATTGAAACCTGATGGTACTATTGAAAAATATAAAGCTCGTCTTGTAGTTAAAGGATATAGGCAAAGGGAAAATGTAGATTTCTTTGATACCTTTTCACCAGTTACACGAATAACTTCCATACGTGTACTTTTCTCTCTCGCTGCTATCCATGATTTAGTAGTACATCAAATGGATGTTAAAACTGCTTTCTTAAATGGTGATTTAGAAGAAGAAATTTATATGGATCAACCTGAAGGTTTTGTTATCCCAGGTCAAGAAAATAAAGTTTGTAAATTAGATAAATCTCTTTATGGTCTAAAACAAGCACCTAAGCAATGGCATGAAAAATTTGATAATCTAGTTATCTCACATGGATTCAAAATAAATGAAAGTGACAAATGCATTTATTATAAATTAGAAGATAATATTTGCACTATTATATGTTTATATGTGGATGACATGCTTATTTTTGGATCAAATATTTATGTTGTGAATAATGTCAAAATGTTGTTAAGAGCTAATTTTGATATGAAAGATCTTGGAGAAGCGAGTGTAATCCTTGGTATAAAAATAACTAGGTCTGAAAAGGGAATTTCTCTAGATCAATCTCACTACATTGAGAAGATCTTAAAGAAATATAATTACTTTAACTGTAAACCTGCATGTACTCCTTATGATCCTAGTGTAAAGTTGTTCAAGAACACCGGAGACGGTGTTAGACAAACTGAGTATGCGAGCATCATTGGTAGCTTACGTTACGCTACTGATTGCACTAGACCAGACATAGCTTATGTTGTGGGACTACTATGTAGGTTTACCAGTAGACCTAGTATAGAGCATTGGAATGCTATTGAAAGGGTTATGAGATACCTTAAGAGAACTATGAACCTTGGATTACATTATAAAAAGTTTCCCGCTGTTTTAGAAGGATACAGCGATGCAGATTGGAACACTTTATCAGAAGACTCCAAAGCAACTAGTGGCTATATTTTTAACATAGCTGGTGGAGCTGTTTCCTGGAAGTCTAAGAAACAAACAATATTGGCTCAATCTACAATGGAGTCTCTGCTAGTGAAGAAGCAGGCTGGCTAAGAAGTTTGTTAGCTGAGATCCCTTTATGGGAAAGACCGATACCAGCTGTCTTGATCCACAGCGATAGTACCGCGGCTATTGCAAAGATTCAGAACCGTTACTACAACGGTAAGAGACGACAGATACGTCGTAAGCATAGTACTGTTAGAGAATTTCTCTCAACGGGAGCAGTAAGAGTGGATCATGTACGTTCTGATGAAAATTTGGCAGATCCTTTGACGAAAGGATTACCAAGAGAGAAGGTTTTCAAAACCTCAAAAGGAATGGGATTAATGCCCTTAGAATGAAGAGTCACTTATGATGGTAACCCAACTTATAGACTGGAGATCCCAAGAAATAAGTTCAAAGGGTAACAACAAGTCATGAAGTGATATGAGATGTATCATGCTATTAATCAAATCTCATTCTATATTGTTAGAAGCATGAAGTCCTGAAGCGATAGAAGAGGATGAGTTATTTGTTAAACTCTTAATGAGTTCTATACTCTATGTGGAGTGGAGTACATAGCTACAGGAGTACTCTTGATAGACTCACCTATGTGAATGTGGAAGTGTGGCCGCTTCCTATGAAAATTTTTTGGGCAAAATTTACTAGAGCGTTCACTATACTGGGATACACGTGTATGGCCATAAAGCATGGCTTTTTCGAACTACACCTTGGGAAGGTTGTGTGTGTGATGATTGTTAGAGATAGAGTTCAAAACTACGAGTTACTCTAGTATATTCTAAAGCATCAACACTATGCAAAGGTTCAAGTCGATAGACACCTTTTCGCTTATGCACAATCTTATAATTTTAATTGATCGGTTGCTCGATGAAAAAATTATTTTTATATAAAATTCAAGTGGGGGATTGTTGGAAAAGATGAAATTTAAATAACAAAATTTTGTTGGGAAATGTGCCTTGTCCCACATTTCTTTTTTACATTATTTTAAAGAGGTTTAAATAGTGAAGAGTTGGTGATGAGTGCTCAAAAAGCACTAAAATAACCATGATTTTATGCACATTAATTGATTAAAAATATATATATTTATATGTTTTATCATATATTTATATAAAGTTGTCTTTTTCGGAATCACGGGTATTTTTATTGTTTTTCAGGTATTTTGGCTTAAAAACGCAATTTAAAGACTCAAAGAAGAATACTTGAAGCAATACATCACAAATAAATTAATAAATAAGTGGAAAAAGGTCAACAAACATGGAAAAATTGGACAAAATGGGTCGAAAAGGTCAAAAATGTCAAAAAGCGAGAAAAAGCCGGCCAAAGACTCAGCCCGCCCAAATCAAGACGGGTATTGTTTCATGCGCGCAAGATCGCGCTGGTATTGTTCATGCGCGCGCAGATCGCGCAGATCGTTTCATGCGCAAGAAGATCGCTGTTCATGCGCGCAAAGATCGCACGCGGGTTCACCACGCGCGCCAGCCAGCCAGCGCGCCAACGCGTTTTTGACCCATTTTTCACGTGCGCCACTATGACGTCATGCCGACGTCATTGATGACCTCAAGATGTCCACTACACGTTTTTTATTTTTTTATATTTTTTTAACATTTTTTTACTCATTTTTCTCTCCATCCTCACCTATAAATACCCTCTTCCATTCACTTCAAAGCACACCTCAAAACCACACTTCTTTATTCTTTCTTTCTCTCATTTCTTAGTTTTTAGTTTTTTTAGTTTTTCTTATGTTTTAGCTAGCTTTTCTTATGTTTTAGCTAGTTTCTCTTAGATTTAGAGTTCTTCTCTTTTTGGGAAGAACTAGTTATGTTTTTGTAATATTTTAGATTTTTGATTCAATAAATGGAAGTGCAAATTCCGCTTGGAGGTTTTCTAGCAACGGGAATAGCGTCGAAGTTCTGTAAGGATTTTATTTTCTTTACGCTTATTTTTATGCTTTATTCCTACATGTTATATTTAATTTGTCTGTGATTAAATTTAAGCGTACTTTGCTTATAATCATGATATAATAATAACGTTGTTATGCTTGCGAAATATTAAATAGGTGAAAATTTCTAAAATGAATTGATTTTATTTTTATTCAAGATTTTATATTAAGGATGTTAGAGATAAATATATTATTTTTCATTACAAACTTAAATCTGAAAATTAGACTTTAAGGTTTAGTTATCCGGTCTAATTTAGAGTAGTGCTCTTTTATTTGTTGGTACAATCTCCCGGTAGTTAGAGTGAAGCTTTATTTCAAAAGTTTTTATAAGAATTATTATGTGGAAATGTATTGACAACATGTTTTCAATAGTGGTTTTAAAACTTGAAAGTTAGTACACGGATAACTAAATTCTTAGGTTTAATTTGGACACCTTGAATAAAGTTTAAACTGTCTAACCCCACCAAAGGTGGCATTTAAATGGTTCATTTTCAATCTCTTAGAAAAAGGAATTAATTTAATTAACCAAATTAGTTATCAACCCCACCCATAGGTGTTAATTGATTTGTTTAGTTAACAAAGAATATCTAACCCCACCAAAGGTGGTATTCATACAAAAAAGAGAGAATCAATAAAATATCAATTTATATCTTTAATAACCTAAATAATATGAGCAAGCATAATTAATTTAGTTATTATATCCATAAATACTCCACTAATATAAATGATAAAATTTGCATGAATATTTATTGAATCTGTATTTATATTTATTTTTTATTGAATTTGTATCTATGTTTATTTCTTTTATTATATTTAATTAATCTGTATATATGTTTATTTTAATGTTATTAGATTAGGAACACAAAAACCAAAATATCGTGACAGGATGTTTAGGATTTAATTTCGTTTTTAAAAGTTTGAATAATAAATTAAAAACCACATACATTCCTTCCTTAGATCGACCTTGGGAGTATACTTATCATTTTCTACGAAATGATTCGTGCACTTGCGAGAGTTTTACAAATATTAAAACCAAAGTATTTGCGAGAATTGGCGATGCCGGTTTTCGTTCATCAAGTTTTTGGCGCCGTTGCCGTGGAAATTTTAGAAATTTTCACCTATTTAATATTTCGCAAGCATAACAACGTTATTATTATATCATGATTATAAACAGCTAGCACAGTTAAATTTAATCACAGACAAATTAAATATAACATGTAGGAATAAAGCATAAAAATAACTGTAAAGAAAATAAAATCCTTACAGAACTTCGACGCTATTCCCGTTGCTAGAAAACCTCCAAGCGGAATTTGCACTTCCATTTATTGAATCAAAAATCTAAAATATTACAAAAACATAACTAGTTCTTCCCAAAAAGGGAAGAACTCTAAATCTAAGAGAAACTAGCTAAAACATAAGAAAAACTAAAAAAAACTAAAAACTAAGAAATGAGAGAAAGAAAGAAGAGAGAAGTGTGGTTTTGAGGTGTGCTTTGAAGTGAATGGAAGAGGGGTATTTATAGGTGAGGATGGAGAGAAAAAATGAGTAAAAAAATGTTAAAAAAAATATAAAAAAAATAAAAAACGTGTAGTGGACATGCTGAGGTCATCAATGACGTCAGCATGACGTCATAGGGGCTGCTGCACGTGAAAAATGGGTCAAAAACGCGTTGGGCGCGCTAAGGCGGCTGATACAGCGCTACAAGAACCGCGTGCGATCTTTGCGCGCATGAACAGATAACCTCGCGCGATCTTCGCTGCATGAAACAACCCGCGATCTTGCGCATGAACAATAGCGCGCGCTGCGCATGAACGATACCAGCCAGCTTTGGGCGAGTCGGGTCTTGGCGGCGCCAGCGTTTTTACGCTTTTGACATTTTTGACCTTTTTCGCCCATTTTGTCCAATTTTTCCATGTTTGTTGACCTTTTTCCACTTATTTATTAATTTATTTGTGATGTATTGCTTCAAGTATTCTTCTTTGAGTCTTTAAATTGCGTTTTTAAGCCAAAATACACGAAAAACAATAAAAATACCCGTGATTCCGAAAAGACAAATTTATATAAAAATATGATAAAACATATAAATATATATATTTTTAATCAATTAAAGCACATTAAATCATGGTATTTTAGTGCTTTTTAAGCACTCATCACAACCCTCAAATAGCTTCTTGCTAGTCCCTTAGCAAGAGAAGTGATAAAAACTAAAAATTAAATTATCCTAAATCACTTCCGTGGATTGATATGGTTGCATTTAGTGTATGTAAAAAGTCTTTAAACCCCTAGGTTGCCCTAGTGGACGAGTTTGAGTCTCGTGAGGGTTTTCAGTAATGATACCCACAAACATTGTACTAAATGTAAAAACAAAAGAAACAATAAAAACAAACAACTTAAAAATTAAATTTACAACAAAATCACAAATTATCAACATCTCACAAAAATGTCTCATACTTTTTAATCTCCTTTAAGATCATAATTAAAATCTCAAGCATAAGTTATTTTAATCTCTTTAAACAATCATGATTTATTATAATAATTAGTCGAAAATCATTTTCATATTTCATATCAAAAATGTATCAATTTAATTTCACCCAATTTCAGTGTCATGAATCAGAATTCGCTTCGACTCTATTCCTCACAAGTCAATACTCTCAAAACACTGAATCCTATGGGTTCAAACACTCATACTAATTTATATGCGAAAGAGTTGATGTATAGAAATGAACTAATATGTTCGCATATGTATAAAGAATAAAGGCTCAAAGTGTTATTTTAACATTGATCTCATGAAAGGAATCAAATGTATAAATTATAAAGATATCATATATAAAAATTATTTTCATGCATAAATCAAACTCATTAAGAAAGAATTTCAAGATATATGCCTTTTACAAATGAAGAAATTGCAATGACTTTTTGGGGAATTACTTCTTATATCTTTCTTTTGTAATTAGCCTTTACTCACAACTTTGTAGGCAATGCGGGTTATAGTATGTAGATGATACTATTTTTATCTCTCTCTTTTTTTTCTGTAGATATTTTTCAATATGTGTATTTCTTAGAGAGTCAACCCATGTACAGATTGTACATTTTTTTTGGATTTTGGTGAGTGGTTAATTTTGTGGCTTTTTTGTTTGATCTTGGTTTAGGTAACCCCAGATATGTCTTTTTTGTTTTTGTAGTAGTCATGCATCAATGAGATATAAGCATATACTATCAATTTCTACTCAAATCATTTAATCTAAGCAAAAATAATAATCAAAAATATATGATACTCTATTAAGATGAAAAAAATTCATACATTCAATGCTAATACCTATAGAGATCATCTAAAAATTTGAAGAAATAAGAAATGTGTTTGGAGTAGAAAAAAATATATATTTCACTCTGAATAAAGGAAATTAGGCTCAAATTATATCTCACAAAGGTAGTCTCCACTAAAAAAAACTCATAAACACTGATTTTGGGTTTAATATAATTTCTACATCTCATCAAGAAATACTAATTATGACAAAAACTAACTAATTATCAAAAATAGTTACAAAATATTTCATGATATGTTTTCAAAAAATTAATCTAACAGTACAAAAGACTTAACTATTTACTTAAATTTGATTTAAAGAAAAGATAAATTTTTGTGAAATTTTTTTTATTCGAAAAATTACTAAATCACACAAAATAGAAATAAAACCAAACACATAAAAAAATGAAAAAGCATATATATATATATATATATATATATATTTATTTATTTATTTTTTTTAATTAAGTATGGTAACTTTTCACCACCCCCAACCTAGAACTTACATTGTCCTTAATGTAACAACTGTAAATTAAAGATAAAGAGAGAAGAGAAGAAAGATTACCTATTTCCTGAGAATGTGCAAGTAGTAATGGAAAATGCAGGTGCATCCATCATATTTATCATTAAAGTGTATACAGACAGATCGCTGTAAACTTCTAACATCTCAACAAATATTTTTAGTTTTAACAATTTAAAAATTATTCACATGTAAATAAAAGAAATAAAAGAAAATTACCTAAAATGATGGGTTGCCTCCCATCCAGCGCTTAGTTTAACGTCTTAGCAAGACGTAACTTGGGGATTGCATTTTAAGTAAACTCAATGTCCCCTCATCATTGAGTCAATCAAACCTGCAGGTAAGACAAGGTTGTCTACCTATACTTTTTCAGTCATGCCCTATTGATTTTTAGATTTCTTTCTGTACTTAAAACTAGAGGCATATTTTGAGTTTTAGATAACTCACATCTAGGTACAAATCAAATAATTAAGGCATAAAAACACAATTGCACCTAGATTAAACAAAGAAACTAGCTCCTTAGATTGTAATCAAAACTTTAAAATTTTGGAGATAGTTAAATTTTTTTTTTGTTTTTTTTAAAAAAATAACATAATCAATATTAACCAAGAGTGCCACAGAAAGAATGGTGGTCTGAAAAGCTTAAAAACCATCCTCCTGTAACAACGTTCCCGGGAAAGACTAAATTAGGCTTCCAAGAACTGGCCTTATTTAACTCCCTTAGATCTTTACTTTTCATGTTATTAAGTTATGTTAAATAAAACTTTAAGTGAATGAAAATCTAAGTTAATTAAGGTTAAAGAAAAGGTTAATTAAGTAAAGTGAATTAAAAAAAAAATCTAAGTTAATTAAGTTAAGTTAAAAAAATCTAAGTTAATTAACTTAGTAAAAAGTTAATTAAGCTAATTCAAGTAAAAAAATCTAAGTTAATTAAGTTAATGAAAATTTAAGTAAAAACCTAAGTTCATGTTAAAAAAAATCTAAGTTAATTAAGTTAGTAAAAGAAAAATTAAGTTAAGTAAGTTAACTAAAAATCAAGAAGAAAAATAAAAAAATAGCTAAAAAAAAAAAGAAAAATAAAAAATAATATAAAAAAATTGAAAAAGGTAAAAGAAAATAAAAAAAATAAAAATTAAACTCAAAAAAAAAAAAATTAAAATTTTGGTTTTTTTTATTTTTTTTTATTTTTTTTTACAAACGGTAATTTTATTTTACTATTCACGCTAAAATTTTTTTTGTTTTTTTTTTTTTACGAACGGTAATTTTATTTTACTATTCACGATATCTTATTTCTTATTAACTTAATTTTTTTTTTACGAACGGTAATTTTATTTTACTATTCACGCTATCTTATTTCTTATTAATTTCAAATTTTTTTTTTTTTAATTAATTTTTTTACTATTCATTAACGGTAAAATTTTTTTACTTCAAATTTCAAATTTCTAAATTATTTTACTATTTATGCTATAATTAATTTTTTTAATTTTTTTAATTTTTTTAATTTTTTTAATTTTTTTTCTTATTTATTTTTTTATTTTTTTTTTATTTTCATTTCTTATGAAATTTGAAATTTGATTAAATTTTTTTTTTAAATCACAATTATTTACAACACAAAAATATTTTTAAAATTTTGATAAATAAATTAAAAACGCTATTCCTTCATTCAAGAACTATGACGCAAAAACTTGATGAATTTAAACCGGATCAGCCAATTCTCGCAAATACTTTGGTTTTAATATTTGTAAAACTCTCATGAAATACATCTAATCATTTCTGAAAATGATAAAGATACTCCCGCCGTTCTAAGGAAGGAATGTATTTGGTTTTTAATTTATTATTCAAACTTTTAAAAACGAAATTAAATCCTAAACATCCTCTCACGATAGTTTGGTTTTTGTGTTCCTAATCTAATAACATAAAATAAACATATATACAGATTAATTAAATATAATAGAAGAAATAAACATAGATACAAATTCAATAAAAAATAAATATAAATACAGATTCAATAAATATTCATGCAAATTTTATCATTTATATTAGTGGAGTATTTATGGATATAATAACTAAATTAATTATCTTTGCTTCATATTATTTAGGTTATTAAAGATATAAATTGATATTTTATTGATTATATCTTTTTGTATGAATACCACCTTTGGTGGGTTAGATATTCTTTGTTAACTAAACAAATCAATTAACACCTATGGGTGGGGTTGATAACTAATTTGGTTAATTAAATTAATTCCTTTTTCTAAGAGATTGAAAATGAGCGAATTTAAATCTGCTTTGGTGAGTTAAACGATTTAAACTTTATTCAAGGTGTCAAATTAAACCTAAGAATTTAGTTATCCGTGTCTTAACTTTCAAGTTTTAAAACCACTATTGAAAACACGTTGTCAATACATTTTCACATAATAATTCTTATAAAAACTTTTGAAATAGAGCTTCACTCTAACTACCTTGGCGATTATGCAAACAAATAAAAGAAAGACTACTCTAAATTAGACTGGATAACTAAACCTTAAAGTCTAATTTTCAGATTTAAGTTTGTAATGAAAAATAATATATTTCTCTCTAACATCCTTAATATAAAATCTTGAATAAAAATAAAATCAATTCATTTTAGAAATTTTCACCTATTTAATATTTCGCAAGCATAACAACGTTATTATTATATCATGATTATAAACAATATAGTTAAATTTAATCACGTACAAATTAAATATAACATGTAGGAATAAAGCATAAAAATAAGCGTAAAGAAAATAAAATCCTTACAGAACTTGACGCTATTCCCGCTAGAAAACCTCCAAGCGAATTTGCACTTCCATTTATTGAATCAAAAATCTAAAATATTACAAAAACATAACTAGTTCTTCCCAAAAGGGAAGAACTCTAAATCTAAGAGAAACTAGCTAAAACATAAGAAAAACTAGCTAAAACATAAGAAAAACTAAAAAAACTAAAAACTAAGAAATGAGAGAAAGAAAGAAGAGAGAAGTGTGGTTTTGAGGTGTCTTTGAAGTGAATGAAAGAGGGTATTTATAGGTGAGGATGGAGAGAAAAAATGAGTAAAAAAATGTTAAAAAAATATAAAAAAATAAAAACGTGTAGTGGATATCTTGAGGTCATCAATGACGTCGGCGTGACGTCATAAAATTCTTTGCACGTGAAAAATGGGTCAACGCGTTGGGCGCTGGCGGTATTGGCGGCTTCGCTGTGTATGACGATAACAGCGTCTGATCTTTAGCGTGAACGATAACCTCGCGCGCGATCTTTGCCGCGTGAGCGATAACCTCGCGCGCGATCTTTGCTGCGTGAGCAATCTGCGCAGCGATCTTTGCGCGCATGAACAATACCCATGTAGCGATCTTTGCACGCATTGAACGCAGCGTGCGATTTTGGGCGGGCTGAGTCTTTGGCCATGTGCGTTTTGCTTTTTGACATTTTTGACCTTTTCGACCCATTTTGTCCAATTTTTCCATGTTTGTTGACCTTTTTCCACTTATTTATTAATTTATTTGTGATGTATTGCTTCAAGTATTCTTCTTTGAGTCTTTAAATTGCGTTTTTAAGCCAAAATACCTGAAAAACAATAAAAATACCCGTGATTCCGAAAAAGACAAATTTATATAAATATATGATAAAACATATAAATATATATATTTTTAATCAATTAATGTGCATAAAATCATGGTTATTTTAGTGCTTTTTGAGCACTCATCAGTTGGCTATTGGGATTGGGCCCCAAGGGGCACCCACTTTTGTGGAAGGGGAGAGGACCTAGGCAAATGTGATACCACACACGCGCACGCGCGCGCCGCCGCCACCGCCGCCGCCGTCCGTCCGATCGACCGGCTGTGCCGTGCCAAGCCGAGTCCGAGTGCGTGTGTGTGAGGTGAGGTGGTATTTTCTTTTTTGGTATAATATTTTTTTTAAGGAAAATTTTTCCACTTACAAAATGGTTGTTATATATATATATATTTTTTTTTCTCAAAAAAAAAATGACCGTTATTTTCTTTTATTAAGAATATGGCCGTTTGTTTTATTTATTCAGAAAAAGAGCCGTTGCTCGTATTTATTCATAAAAAGAATATATCCGTTATCCGTTACTCTTCGTTACTCAGAATTGCCATTACGCTCTTAATTCCTAGACATTACTGTTTTATTCATAATTGCTACACGGTTTCTAAAATCTATAAAAGGAGGGCTTCAGCTCTCATTTGAAACACAACAATCAACAATCATCTCCCTACGAAAAAATTCTCTCTACAATTTCTAAGTTTTTTTTTAGTTTTCCGAGCAACAAATTTTCAGGTGTAGCATTCCAGTCTTCATCAGTGCAGTGAAGTTCTGAGACAGAGATTAAGATTCTGGGCTGTTTTATCCTGGGGACGACGAGGCTGTGTTTGCTTGCACAAATTGGGCAGAGCCGCGAAACGTCTTAAAGAGAGCGACCTAGTCCGCGACTCAACCCAAGCAGTTACTTTCAAGTTATCGGTAATATTGTTCCTACACTGTTTTTATAAACTTGCTTCAACAAAAATTAAATAAAAAAATTGTCTTTTATTAAAGTACTATCATATTTTTAAAACAAAAAGACTAAACTGTTAAAAATTAATAGATTGACTAAAGTTCTATTTTTTTACATAATTAAGGGACTTGTGGTATCACTTACCCCATTTCGATAAACAAAATTTATATTTAAAATTGTATATAATTTTTTTTATGTAGTTTTTCATTTGTCAAAATAATTTCATAATAACAATGTAATTAAATCAATATTTAGTGTATTTTTATTTTATTGAAAAAATAATTTTAATTTAAGACAAAAGAAAAACAAGACACAAAATTTTAAAATTAAAATTCATATAAATTAAGATAAACGTTTTATGTTTACAACCCACCACCCTTGTTTAGAAAACAATTTTTATGTAGTGTAACATAACTTTATATGAAAAATATTATAATCAAACATAATTTTATCGTAATTATATATTCCAAGTCGTGAAACAAATCACGATGATAGAGTAGTCTATAACCACATTTATCGTTGCATTATTAGAAGACTAGGACTTTTAGAAAGTAACGACTCAAATTCTATCATGCATTTTTAGAGGACTTGTGTTTTTTGAAAAGTCATGACATAAAATCTGTCTACAATCCCTTTGTTATATTTTGTAACCGTTTATTCATTTTGTTTTGACAAAGTGACAACATATACACAAATGATCTAATTTTTTTTAATTTTATTTTTTATCAGTTTTGTAGTCATTATTGTCTACAGCTAAAGATAATATATAAAAAATAATATGTCAATAGAATTTATGAAAATATGAGAAAGAAAATAATTTAAAAAATTGGTTATTTATTATAGTACTGTCACATTTTTAAAACAAAACAATTAAACTGCTAAAAACTAATAGATAGATTAAAGTGTTATTTTTTACATAACTAAAGCACTTCTCGTATCACTTACCATATTTTGATAAATAAAATTTATATTTAAAATGGTATGTAATTTTTTTATATAGTTTCTTTATATGTTAAAATAATTTCATAATAAAAATGTAATTAAATCAATATTTGGTGTATTTTTATTTTATTTAAGAAATAATTTAAATTTAAGACAAAAAAAACAAGTTGAAAATTTTTAAAATTAAAATTCATATAAATTAAGGTAAACATTTTATATCTACAACCCACAGTCCCTGTTTGGAAAACATTTGAACATAGTGTAACGTGATTTTATAGAAAAAAAATTATAATCAACCATGATTTTATCGAATTATATATTCTAAATTGTTTACCAATCACACACATAGACTTGTCTACAACCACATTTATCATGACATTATTAGAAGACTTAGGCTTTTAGAAAGTCACAACTCAATGTCTATAGGGAATTATTAGAAAACTTGTGTTTTTTGAAAAGTTATGACCCATAATTTATCTCTGATCTCTTTATTATTTTTTGTAACTGTTTATTCATTTTTTTTAACAAAGTGACAACATATAACAAATGATCAAATTTTAAAATTTTTTATTTTATTTTTTATCAATTTTATATTTATTATTGTCTAAACCTAAAGATAATCTATAAAAATGATATGTCAATAGCACTTATGAAAATATGATGAAGAAAATTAAATAAAAAATTTGTTTTTTATTATAATAGTGTCACATTTTTAAAACAAGAAGACTAAACTGTTAAAAACTAATATATAGACTAAAGTGTTGTTTTTTACTTGTAGTATCACTTCCCATATTTTGATAAACAAAATTTATATTTAAAATAGTATGTAATTTTTTTAATGTTGTTTTTTTATATGTTAAAATAATTTCATAATAAAAATGTAATTAAATCAATATTTAGTGTATTTTTGTTTTATTGAAAAAATAATTTTAATTTAAGACAAAAAAACAAGACATAAAATTTTAAAATTAAAATTCTTATAAATTAATATAAATGTTTTATATCATAACCCACCACCCGTGTTGGGAAAAAATTTCATCATAGTGTAACATGACTTTATATGAAATTTTTTTTAATCAAACATGATTTTATCGTAATTATATATTCCAAGTCGTGTAACAAAAGTAGTCTACAACCACATTTATCATGGCATTATTAGAAGACTTGGGCTTTTAGAAAGTCACTACTCAAAATCTATCATGCATTATTAGAAGATTTGTGTTTTTTGAAAAGTCATGACCCAAAATTGATCTCCATTAATTCCTTTGTTATTTTTTGTAACCGTTTATTTATTTTGTTTTAAAAAAGTGACAACATATAAACAAATGATCAAATTTTTAAATTTTTTATTTTATATTTTATATTTTATCAATTTTGTAGTTATTATTGTATAAACCTAAAGATAATCTATAAAAATGATACGTAAATAGCATTTATGAAAATATGGTGAAGAAAATTATATAAAAATTTCTTTTTTATTATAGTATTGTCTCATTTTTAAAACAAGAAGACTAAATTGCTAAAAACTAGTAGAATCATTTACCAAATTTTGATAAACAAAATTTGTATTTAAAATAGTATGTAATTTTGTTTTTGTAATTTTTTTACATGTTAAAATAATTTCCTAATAAAAATGTAATTGAATAAATTGTTAGTGTCTTTTTATTTTTATTGAAAAAATAATTTTAATTTAAGAAAAAATATAAAAACATGACACAAAATTTTAAAATTAAAATTCATATAAATTAAGGTAAACTTTTTATATCTACAACCCACCACCCCTATTGGGAAAAACTTTCTACCTAGTGTAACATGACTTTATAGGGAAAAAATTATAATCAAACATGATTTTATTTGAATTATATATTTCAAGTCGTGAAATAAATCACACTCATAGAATAGTCTACAACTACATTTATCCTGACATTACTAGAAGACTTGGGATTTTAGAAAGTCAGGACTTAAAGTCTATCACGCATTATTAGAAGACTTGTGTTTTTTGAAAAGTCATGACTCAAAATCTATCTCGAGTCCCTTTGTTATTTTTTGTAACCGTTTATTCATTTTGTTTTCACAAAGTAACAACATATAGACATATGATCAAATTTTTTATTTTCTAAACCTAAAGACAATTTATAAAAATGATGTGTCAATAGAGTTTTTAAAAATATGACAAATAAAATAAAATTAAAAAATGGTTAATTATTATAGTACTCTCACATTTAAAAAAAAGATTAAACTACTAAAAACTAATATCACATTTTTAAAACAAAAAGGATTAAACTACTAAAAACTAATAGATAGTCTAAAAGACTATTTTTTACATAATTAAGTGACTTGTGGTATCACTTACCATATTTTGATAAACAAAATTTATATTTAAAATAATATATAATTTTTTTAATGTATTTTTTTATATGTTAAAATAATTTCATAATAAAAATGTAATTAAATCAATATTTAGTATATTTTTGTTTTATTAAAAAATAATTTTAATTTAAGAACAAAAAAAAAGACACAAAATTTTAAAATTAAAATTCTTATAAATTAATATAAACGTTTTATATCTATAACCCACCACCCCTATTGGAAAAAAAATTCAACTCAGTGTAAAATGACTTTATATGAAAAATTCAACGTAATTATATATTTCAAGTTGTGTAATAAATCACACCGATAGAGTAATCTACAACCACATTTATCATGGCATTATTAGCATACTTGGGCTTTTAGAAAGTCACGACTTAAAGTCTATCGGGCATTATAAGAAGACTTGTGTTTTTTGAAAAGTCATGACTCAATATCTATCTCTAGTCCCTTTGTTATTTTTTGTAACCGTTTATTCATTTTGTTTTGACAAAGTAACAATATATAGATAAATGATCAAATTTTAAAATTTTTTATTTTATTTTTATTAGTTTTGTAGTTATTATTGTTTAAACCTAAAGATAATCAATAAAAATGATATGTCAATAGCATTTATGTTAATATGATGAAGAAAATTATATAATAGATTGTTTTTTTATTATAATACTGTCTCATTTTTAAAACAAGAAGCCTAAACTGCTAAAAACTAATAGATAGACCAAATTGTTATTTTTTACCTAATTAAGGGACTTGTGGTATCACTTACAAAATTTTGATAAACAAAATTTATATTTAAAAGAGTATGTAATTTGTTTTTGTAGATTTTTTACATGTTAAAATAATTTTATAATAAAAATATAATTAACTCAATTGTTAGTGTATTTTTATTTTTATTGAAAAAATAATTTTAATTTAAAACAAAAAATAAAAACAAGACACAAAATTTTAAAATTAAAAATCATATAAATTAAGGTAAACGTTTTATATCTACAACTCATCCCCGCTGTTGGGAAAACATTTCTACGTAGTAGTGTAACATGACTTTATAGGAAACACATTATAATCAAACATAATTTTATCGGAATTATATATTCCAAGTCGTGAAATAAATCACGCTGATAGAGTAGTCTACAATCACATTAATCGTGGCATTATTAGAAGAATTTGGCTTTCAAAAAGTCACGACTCAAAGTCTATCAGACATTATTAGAAGACTTGTGTGTTTGAAAAAGTCATGACCCAAAATCTATCTCTAGTTCCTTTGTTATTCTTTGTAACTATTTATTTATTTTGTTTTGATAAAGTAAGAACATATAGGCATATAATAAAAAAAATTTAATTTATTTTTTTTATCAATATCATAGTCATTATTGTCTACAGCTAAAGATAATATATAAAAATGATATGTCAATAGTATTTATGAATATAAGGGAAAGAAAATTAGACTAAAAAATTGGTTTTTTATTATATTTTAATCACATTTTTTAAAACAAAAGACTAAACGGCTAAAAACTAATAGATAGACTAAAGTGCTATTTTTTACATAATTAAGGGATTTGTTGTATCACTTACTATATTTTGACAAACAAAATTTATATTTAAAATAGTATGTGATTTGTTTATGTAGTTCTTTTATATGTTAAAATAATTTCATTAAAGAAATGTACTTAAATCAATATTTAGTGTATTTTTATTTTATTGAAAAAATAATTTTAATTTAATACAAAAAAAACTAGACACCAAATTTTAAAATTAAAATTAATATAAATTAAGATAAACGTTTTATATTTACAACCCACCACACCTATTGGGAAAAGATTTCTACGTAGTGTAACATGACTTGATAAGAAAAATATTATAATCATACATGAGTTTATCGGAATTATTTATTCCAAGTCATGAAACAAATCACGTTAATAGAGTAATCTACAATCTCATTTATCATGACATTATTAGAAGACTTGGGCTTTTAGAAAATCACGACTCAATCTATCGTGCATTATTTGAAGACTTGTGTGTTTTTTGAAAAAGTCATGACCCAAAATCTATTTCCGGTCCTTTTGTTATTTTTGTAACCGTTTATTCATTCTATTTTGACAAAGTGACAACATATAGACAAAGGATCAAATTTTTAGTTTATTTTTTATTAGTTTTGTAGTCATTATTGTCTATAGTTAAAGATAATCTATAAAAATGATATGTCAATAGAATTTATGAAAATAATAGAAAGAAAATAAAATAAAATAATTAGTAATTTGTGATAGTACTATCACATTTTTAAAACAAAAGGACTAAATTGCTAAAAACTAATAGATAAACTAAAGTGTTGTTTTTTACATAATTAAGGGACTTGTGGTATCACTTACCATATTTTGATAAACAAAATTTATATTTAAAATAGTATGTGATTTTTTTATGTAGTTTCTTATATGTTAAAATAATTTCATTATAAAAATGAATTTAAATCAATATTTAGTGTATTTTTGTTTTATTGAAAAAATAATTTTAATTTAAGACAAGTAAAAAAAAAAGACACAAAATTTTAAAATTAAAATTAATATAAATTAAGATAAACGTTTTATATCTTCAACCCAACTCACCTATTTTGAAAAACTAATTACGTAGTGTAACATGACTTGATTGGAAACAAATTATAATCAAACATGATTTTATCAGAATTATATATTCCAAGTCGTAAAACAAATCACGTTGATAGAGTAGTCTACAACCATATTTATCGTGCCATTATTAGAAGACTTGGGCTTTTAGAAAGTCACGACTCAAAGTCTATCGAGTATTATTATAAGACTTGTGTTTTTTGAAAAGTCATGACACAAAATCTATCTCGAGTCCATTTGTTATTTTTTGTAAATGTTTATTTATTGTTTTTAGACAAAGTGACAACATATAGACAAATGATCAAATGTTTTAATTTTTATATTTCATTTTTTATCAATTTTGTAGTCATTATTGTCAAAACCTAAAGATAATCTATAAAAATGATAGGTCAATAGCATTTATGAAAATATGATGAAGAAAATTAAATAAAAAATTGCATTTTTATAATAGTATTGTCACATTTTTAAAACATAAAGACTAAACTCCAAAACTAATAGATATACTAAAGTGTTATTTTTTAAATAATTAAGTGACTTGTAGTGTCACTTACTCTATTTTGATAAACAAAATTTATATTTTAAATAGTATGTAATTCTTTTGATGTAGTTTTTTTATAGGTTAAAATAATTTCATAATAAAAATGTAATTAAATCAATATTTAGTGTATTTTTGTTTTATTGGAAAAATAATTTTAATTTAAGACAAAAAAAACAAGACACAAAATTTTAAAATTAAAATTCATATAAATTAAGATAAACGTTTTATATCTAGAATAAACCCCCCTTGTTGGGAAAGCATTTGGACGTAATGTAACATGACTTTATTGGAAAAATATTATAATCAAACATGATTTTTTTGAAATTATATATTCCAAGTCGTGAAACAAATCACGTTGATAGAGTAATCTACAACCTCATTTATCATGACATTATTAGAAGACTTGGGTTTTTAGAAAGTCAGTACTAAAGTCTATCGGGCATTATTAGAAGACTTGTGTTTTTTGAGAAGTTATGACTCAAAATCTATTTCCAGTCCCTTTGTTATTTTTTGTAACCGTTTATTTAGTTTGTTTTCACAAAGTAACAACATATAAACAAATGATCAAATTTTTTAAATTTTATTTTATTTTATTTTATCAATTTTATATTTATTATTGTCTAAATCTAAAGATAATCTATAAAAATGATATGTCATTAGCATTTATGAAAATATGATGAAGAAAATTAAATAAAAATTAGTTTTTTATTATAGCACATTTTTAAAACAAAACGATTAAACTGCTAAAAACTAATAGATAGACTAAAGTGTTATTTTTTACATAACTAAGGCATTTCTCGTATCACTTACCATATTTTGATAAAAAAAATTTATATTTAAAATAGTATGTAGTTTTTTTATATAGTTTCTTTATATATTAAAATAATTTCATAATAAAAATGTAACTAAATCAATATTTAGTGTATTTTTATTTTATTGAAAAAATAATTTTAATTTAAAGCAAAAAAAAAGTAAGACACACAATTTTAAAATTAAAATTCATATAAATTAAGATAAACGTTTTATATTTACAACCCACCACCCCTGTTGAAAAAAAATTATAATCAAACATGATTTTATCAGAATTATACATTCCAAGTTTACAACAAATCACGCTAATAGAATAGTCTACAAGTACATTTATTTTGGCCTTATTAGAAGACTTGGGCTTTTAGAAAGTCACAACTCAAAATCTATCGTCCATTAGTAGATGACATATATTTTTTGAAAAGTCATGACACAAAATCTATCTCTTTGTTATTTTTTGTAACCATTTATTCATTTTGTTTAGACAAAGTAACAACATATACACATATTATCAAATTTTGAAATTTTTTATTTTTTATTTTATTAGATTTGTAATAATTATTGTCTAAAACTAAATATAAATTAATAAAAATGATACGTGAATAGCATTTGTGAAAGTATGACGAAGAAAATTAAATAAAAAATTGATTTTTTTATTACGGTATTGTCAAATTTAAAAAAAAAAGAAGACGAAACTGCTAAAAATTAATAGATAGACTAAAGCGCTATTTTTTACATAATTAAGGGAATTGTGGTATCACTTACCCTTTTTTGATAAACAAAATTTATATTTAAAATAGTATGTAATTTTATTTATATGTTATAATAATTTCATAATAAAAATGTAATTAAATCAACATTTAGTGTATTTTTATTTTATTGAAAAAATAATTTTAATTTAAGACAAAAAAAACAAGACACAAAATTTTAAAATTAAAATTCATATAAATTAAGATAAACGTTTTATATCTACAACCCACCCTTCCTACCCCCTAGGAAAACATTTTAACGTGGTGTAACCTCACTTTATAGGAAAAATATTATAATCAAACATGATTTTATCAAAATTATATATTTCAAGTTGTGTAACAAATCACATTGATAGAATAGTATACAACCATATTTATTGTGTCATTATTAGAAGAGTTGGGATTTTAGAAAGTCACAACTTAAAGTCTATTGGGCATTATTAGAAAACTTGTGTTTTTTTGAAAATTCATTACCCAAAACCTATCTCCCATCCCTTTGTTACTTTTTTAACTCTTTATGTATTTTGTTTTAACAAAGTGAATTAAATTTTTTATTTTATTTTTTATTAGTTTTGTAGTCATTATTGTTTACAGCTGAAGATAATATATAAAAATGATATGTCAATAACATTTAGGAAAAGATATGAGAAAGAAAATAAAATAAAAAAGTGGTTATTTATTATAATACTATCACATTTTTAAAACAAAAAGACTAAACTGCTAAAAGCTTATAGGTAGACTAAAGTGCTATTTTTTACATAATTAAGGGACTTGTGATATCACTTATCACAAAATTTATATTTAAAATAGTATGTAATTTTTTTATATAGTTTTTTAATATGTTAAAACAATTTCACAATAAAAATGTAATTAAATTAGTATTTAGTGTATTTTTATTTTATTGAATAAATAATTTTAATTTAAGAGAAAAAAAACACAAAAAATTAAAATTAAAATTTATATAAATTAAGATAAACGTTTTATATCTACAACCCATCACCTGTGTTGGGAAAAAATTTCAACCAAGTGTAACATGACTTTATAGGAAAAAAATTTATAATCAACCATGATTTTATCGGAATTATATATTCCATATCGTGTAATAAATCACGCTGATAAAATAATCTACAACCACATTTATCATGACATTATTAGAAGATTTGGGCTTTTAGAAAGTCATGGCTCAAAGTCTATCGGGTATTATTAAAAGACGTATTTTTTGAAAATCATGACCCAAAATCTATCTCCAGTTTTTTTGTTATTTTTTGTAACCGTTTATTCATTTTGTTATGACAAAGTGACAATATATAGACAAATGAACAAATTTTTAAATTTTTTATTTTTTTTATCAATTTTGTAGTCATTATTGTCTAAACATAAAGATAATTTATAAAAATGATTTGTCAATAAAATTTATGAAAATATGATGAAGAAAATTATATAAAAAATTGCTTTTTTATTATTGTACTGTCTCATTTTTTAAATATTTTTGAAACAAGAAGACTAAATTGCTAAAAACTAATAGGTTTTACATAATTAAAAGACTCGTGGTATCACTTACCATATTTTGATAAACAAATTTATATTTAAAATAATATGTAATATTTTTTTATATAATTTTTATTAAAACAAACATAATTTTATTGAAATTATATATAAATCAAGCTGATAGAGTAGTCTACAACCACATTTATCGCGGTATTATTAGAAGATTTGAACTTTTAGAAAGGCACGACTCAAAGTCTATCGGACATTATTAAAATACTTGTGTTTTTTATAAAGTCACGACTCAAAATCTATCTCAAGCCTCCCAGTCTAGGATCATTCATATTCGTACAGTAAAAGAACAATTTCTATATTATAAAGGAACATTATTCTAATATAAAATAAAATGTAAATAGATCAATCATAAAATATACAACCAAAATAGAGATAAACTCAAGTGATAATGACTTCTCCTTACTTTTAAAACCAACCTCTAATTAGATTGTACTCATAATTTTAGCCATTTTCTTATTTCCCTTGTCTTCGTTGAGAATGGGTTTTGCAAATAACAATAAAAAGTCACTTCATTAAAACCAAAGTATTAAAAAGTTAAAAAAATAACAGATAAAATTGATCTTTTTTACGTAACCAATTTACTTTTGTATCACCCACCATATTTTAATAAATAAAATTTATATTTAAAAAAATATATAATTTATTTTAGGTAGTTTTCTTATATGTTAAAATAATTTCATAATAAAAATGTAATTAAATCAAAATTTAGTGTACTTTTTATTTTATCTTTTTAAATTTTAATTTAAGACGAAAAAATCAATATACATAATTTTAAAATTAAAATTCATATAAATTAAGATAAATGTTTTATATTTACAATCCACCACCCTTGTTGGGAAAAAATTTCTACCTAATGCAACATGACTTTTTAGGAAAAAAATTATGATCAAACATGATTTTAGAAGAATTATATATTCAAAGTTGTGTAACAAATAGTAATCTACATTCACATTTAGCATGACATTATTAGAATACTTGTATTTTTAGAAAATCACTACTCATGGCCTATCTGTCATTATTAGAACACTTGTGATTTTTGGAAAATTCACCACTCAAAATCTATCTCCATCATTCATATTTGTACAATAAAGGATCAATCAAAAATATACAACCAAAATAGAAATAAACTAAGTGATAATAACTTCTACTTTCTTTGAAAACCAGCGTCCAATTAGATTTTACTAATAATTTTAACCATTTTCTCATTTCCCATGTCTTCTTTGACAATGGGTTTTGTAAATAACAATTAAACAATCACTTTTCAAAACAAATTTGATTGGTATAAAGTTCCTAAGCAACACTCTAGTGAGTTTCCTATTGTAAATAACAATAAAACATTCACTTTTTCAAAACAACGGCTTAATGGGTTTTGTAAATACTCAATGATAATCAACTCTCTAGTGAGTTTCCTATTGAGATTGGAGACCTATCACAGCTTACTGATTTGAATCTCTCAGGAAGCAATTTGATTGGTAAAGTTCCTAAGCAACTTGGAAAGTGCAGAAAGCTATTGCACTTAGATTTAAGCCGTAATATGTTTTGATGGAATATTACTATTGGGATAGTAATCATCCACAATAATAAAAAAGAAATTTTATTACTATTGGGATAGTAATCAGTTCAACAAAGTGAATTTAATTTTTAAGTTGATTACAGGGTATAACAAATTTTAAGTCGTTTCTAAATTATGAATTGATTCTTACATCTTTTTTCTCTTTATAATTATGAATTTTTTAGTTATTTTTATGAATTTTTTAAATTTTATGTCTAAATAAACAATTCATTGTGATTATGGGTAATTATAAACCCAAAATTATGATTTAATATGAATTATTTATGATTTGAATAAATTTTCAATTATTAATTTTTTGATATGTTTAATTTCATATTTATATTTCAAAATTCACTAATTCTTAAATTAGGTGTACAATTAATATGATATTTAATTTTATTTATTATTAGATTATAAAATAGTATGAAGTAATAAATTGTAATTTTTATTACAATTGAAATTAAATATTTAGGTTAAAAATTATTAATGATATCAATTTCATCTAATTAAATTATTATTTTTTTAAAATTATTATATAAGAAATAAATTAAATGTAATTATAATTTTAGGTTGATTAATAACGAATTTTAATCAATTATAAAGTAAAAAAATAAAAAAAAATTATATGAAATTAAATTCCTTAAACTAAAATTGAGAATAACAATAAGGGAGTTAAGTTGTACAACTATCATGGATTAGGACTTAGGCCTAAAGTATCGTGTTTCCATCCCTGCTTGGCAAGATCTTTTTAGTGGTGATGGCTATTCTTAATAAATGAAGACTTTTCTTTTTGAACACGGCATTCTTCCCTGCCACAAGCCATACGTGAATAACTTAGTTTAAGTAGGAAAAAATCTTTTTATCTTAAATTTATACTTACGTCAATCTACTATTATTATTTAATTGATCTTTTTTGATAAATAATATTAATTATTTTATAATCTTACATTATTAAATTTATATTGAATTAATAACTGAAACATTTATATAGTATTATTTAATTGATCTCTTTTAATAAATAATATTATAATTATTTTATAATCTTACGTTATTAAATTTACATTCAATTAATAACTGAAACATAATATGATATGTATACAATATTAATTATAATATATTTTAATATAATAATATTAGAATAAATTATATTAAAATATATTATAATTAATATAAATAATCATTGATGATTTTTTTTATTTGATAGAATAAAATTGATAATATATATTTTAATAAATAAAATTTATATTTAAAATAGTATATAATTTGTTTCATATCAAAATAATTTTATAATAAAAATATATTTAACTTAATATTTTATATTTTTTACATTTAAAAATTATTTTTAATTAAAATAAAAAAAATTAAGATACATAATTTTAAAATTAAAATTCAAACAAATAAGATAAGCTTTCAATACAATTTAAATCTAAAACCCAATATGTTATGAAAAAATTTCAATAAAAAAGTATAATTTTTATTCTTTACAATATATTTTAATTTAATAGTAAAAAATGATCAGAATATTAAGTAATTTGAAACAAATCATGCGGATAGAGTAATCTACAATCACAATACATACACATACCATTAGAA